>CM073125.1:37093900-38293900 GCA_037039145.1 Fundulus diaphanus
TGTCATGAAGTTGGATTTCAATTCAATTCAATTCAATTTTATTTATATAGCGCCAATTCATGAAACATGTCATCTCAAGGCACTTTACAAAGTTAAGTTCAATCATATTATACAGATTGGGTCAGATTATACAGATTGGTCAAAAATGTTCCTATATAAGAAAACCAGTTGATTGCATCAAAGTCCCGACAAGCAGCATTCACTCCTGGAGAAGCGTAGAGCCACAGGGAGAGTCGTCTGCATTGTCCATGGCTTTGCTGCAATCCCTCATACTGAGCAAGCATGAAGCGACAGTGGAAAGAAAAAACACCCGTTAGCGGGAAGGAAAAACCTCTAGCAGAACCGGGCTCAGTATGAACGGTCATCTGCCTCGACCGACTGGGGGTTACAGAAGACAGAGCAGAGACACAACAAGACAGACAAAAAGCACAGAAGCACACATTGATCCAGTAATCTGTTCTACATTAGATGGTAATAGTCGGTGATCTGTCCTCCCTGGATGATTTCACAGTCAACAGAACGTCAGACCAGGTGTACCTACTATGAAGAAAAAAGAGAGAGAACACAAAGTTAAAAGCTGAAATGACAACAGTCATTTCAATGTAATGCAATGCAAATCTGGAGAACAGTAGACTGGAGAACAGTAAAAATCAGTAGAGTGAGAAAAATAGGCCCTGATGTCCTCCAGTAGCCTAAGCCTGTAGCAGCAAAACTATATAGGTAGCTCAGAGTAACATGAGCCACTCTAGTTATAAGCTTTGTCAAAAAGGAAGGTTTTAAGATTAGTCTTAAAAGTAGACAGGGTGTCTGCTTCACGGACCAAAACTGGGAGTTGGTACCACAGGAGAGGAGCCTGATAGCTAAAGGATCTGCCTCCCATTCTACTTTTAGAGACTCTAGGAACCACCAGCAGACCTGCAGTCTGAGAGCGAAGTGCTCTGTTAGGAACATACGGGGTAATCAGAGCTCTGATATATGATGGAGCTTGATTATTAAGGGCTTTATACATTAGAAGAAGAATTTTAAATTCTATTCTTGATTTAACAGGAAGCCAATGAAGGGAAGCTAAAATTGGAGAAATAAGATCCCGCTTGTTGATTTTCATCAGAACTCTTGCTGCAGCATTTTGGATCAGCTGAAGGCTTTGAACTGCATTTTGTGGACTTCCTGATAGTAAAGAATTACAATAGTCCAGCCTTGAAGTAACAAATGCATGGACTAGTTTTTCAGCATCACCCCTGGACAGAATGTTTCTAATTTTGGCAATATTCCGGAGGTGAAAAAAGGAAACTCTGGAAACCTGTTTAATATGGGATTTAAATGACATGTCTTGGTCAAAAATAACACCAAGTTTTTTTACTTTATTACCAGAGGCCAAGATAATGCCATCCAGATTAAGTGATTGGTTAAGAAGTTTATTTTTTGAGGACTCTGGCCCAAAGATTACAACTTCGGTCTTGTCAGAATTTAGATGCAGGAAATTTAAAGTCACCCAGCTTTTGATGTCATCAAGACATGACTGCAGTCGAAGTAATTGATTGGATTCATCAGGATTTATGGATAAATATAGCTGAGTGTCATCAGCATAACAGTGGAAATGAATGCCATGCTGTCTGATAATTTTGCCGATCGGAAGCATATATATAGTAAAGAGAATTGGTCTTTACTAATTTATTAATAATTACTTAATTGGAGATATAGGTCTGTAGTTTACTAGCTCATCTTGATCAAGAGAAGGTTTCTTAAGTAAAGGTTTAATAACAGCTACTTTAAAAACCTGTGGTACATATCCATTTACTAAGGATAGATTAATCATGTCTAAAATAGGACCACTAATCAAAGGGAATACCTCCTTAAACAACTTGGTTGGGATTGGGTCTAACATACAGGTAGAAGGTTTAGATGAAGCTAAGATTTTAGATAGCTCAGAAAGCTCTACTGCTTCTAAACAGTTCAGACACAGCGCAGGTTCTAAAGATTCCTCCAATGCTGCCTTACTTACTGGGGATGAGGTAATCATGTTTGGGAGGATGCCAATTATTTTATTTTTAATGGCATCAATTTTATTTATCCCATAAAATCATTACTACCAAGAGCTAAGGGAATGGATGGATCCACAGAGCTGCAGCTCTGAGTAAGTTTGGCAACTGTACTAAAGAAAATCTAGGATTATTTTTATTCTCTTCAATTAATGATGAAAAATATGCTGCTCTAACTCTGCGAAGGGTCTTGTTATACAACAATAGACTGTCCCTCCAGATTAAGTAGGATTCCTCTTGGTGTGTAGAGCGCCATTTTCTCTCCAATTTCCTAACATTGTGTTTCAAGGAACGCAGCTCTGAATTAAACCAGGGAGCCAGCTTCCTGTGAATTATCACCTTCTTTTTCAAGGGAGCTACATTATCTAATGCAGAACGCAATGAGGAAGTCACACTGTTAGCAAATGTATCTATTTGTGAATGGGACGAAACAGCATTGCTGCCATCTACAGGGCATTTATGCAATACTGAGGATATTAAGAGGGGGACAGACTCTTTAAGTTTTGATACAGCATTATCCGATAAAGATCTACTATAATGGAACCCTCTTTTGGGGGTGGAGAAATCAGTTAGATTAAACTCAAATGTTATTAAAAAATGATCAGATAGGACAGGGTTGTGAGAGAATACTGTTAATTCTTCACAATCAATGCCATATGTCAGCACAAGGTCCAAAGTATGGAGCCGAGAGTGCGTTGGCTTATGCACATTTTGAGCAAAACCAATTGAATCTAGGATAGTTTTAAAGGCTACACTAAGGTTATCACATTCAGTGTCAACATGGATGTTAAAATCACCCACTATAATAACCTTGTCAGTATTTAACACCATATCAGATAAGAAGTCTGACAGCTGATCCAAAAACTGAGTGTAAGGGCCTGGTGGACGATACAAAACAATAAACAGAAGGGGTTTTATTGCTTTGCAGTTTGGATGAGGGAAACTGAGGGTTAAATGTTCAAAAGAACTGTAATTATTAATTGGCCTGGGACTAATTAATAAATCAGACTGAAAGATGGTTGCCACTCCTCCTCCTCTTCCCACAGATCTGGGAATGTGGAAATTTGAATAACTGGAGGGAGTTGACTCATTTATACTAACGTAGTCCTCTTGTAGCCAGGTTTCTGTGAGACAAAACAAATCAATCTGATTATCAGAAATCAATTCATTAACTAACAAAGTCTTTGGAGGGAGAGACCTTATATTTAATAGACCACATTTAATTGTTTTATTTTTTGGTTCAAAGTGATCCGTATGGATTTTTATTAGATTTTTATGATTTGTTCCCTTTAAGTCAGTTTTTGATCTGTTAAGTTTTGGCCGTGGGAAAGACACTGTCTCAATAGGGTAATGGGTGGGTAACAGTACAGAAGCTGCAGAGAGGTGTGTTAAACTACGGCTCTGCTTCCTGGTCTGGACCCTGGGTTGTCAGCATTTAGGAGAACTAATAAATCCGGCCAGATTCCTAGAAAGAAGGGCTGCACCATCCAAAGTGGGATGAATGCCGTCTCTCCTGATCAGACCAGGTTTTCCCCAGAAAGTTTGCCAGTTATCAATGTAGCCCACGTCGTTTTCTGGACACCACCTAGACAACTAGCGGTTGAATGATGACATGCGGCTAAACTTGTCATCACTGGTCAGATCAGGCAGGGGACTAGAGAAAATTACAGAGTCCGATATTTGTAAATATAAAAGACTTCCTACTACTTTTTACAACCTATTTTTGTTCCACTGACACTGGAACAAAAATTGGCATTTTTAATCTCTCTTTAGTTTCAAATCTCGAGGTAAATGGAAAGCAGCATAAATCCTCACCAGTGTAACTTTCCTTCCTGTTTGCTCTCAGTATGATGACTACACAGGTCTTCTGAGGGTGTCTCAGGATTTTCCCTTTCTCACTAATATTTTGTCACTGTTGGAAATCCATTTGGTTTCTGTTTTGCATCCCTGTGGAGGTTTTCTCTTCGCTTTGCTCCTTGTAAATACAGATAGCTTTATTGCAAAAGAAACTGTTTTTTTATTTTAAATCAAGCCACTCCAAACCAGAGATTTGCTGAACATTCATCTGTCTGTGGATGGTAAATTTGTACATATCTGCTCTGAGGCTAAAAATCCCAAGACCAAACCAACAGTGATACAAACACCGGAACAGCTAATGTGGTTGTGCAAGATCAGACTTTGTGAACTTGAACTCCAACCGTCCCGAAGCGGTCTACTTTTTGCTTCCGATTTAGGAAGGACATTCCAACCCCATCAGGGAATTGCTCAATTTACTCTCCCAGATAACCAGCCAGCAACAACGCAGGATGATTACATTGTGGGCATCTTGTAGTAATCTATTTTCAAGATTATTTCCAGGTTTATGTTGCGTAGCCTATAGGTCAGAGGTCACGGATTAGCGGACCAGGGTCCGGATCCGGACCCACCTGCTGGCTAATCCGGACCCAACCTGATTAAAAACATTTATATATTACTGCATGTTGTCCAACGACAGTGTCTAACTCAGGGGTTAAAGTTCTCCGTCGCTCCGACGGATTTCCGTCATTTGCAAATTGAGCGCAAAAAGTCTTGTCTAGACTTTTTATTCAAGGTTATAATCTGAAGCTGCTCTCAACCAATCAAACCTGGCAGAGCCGGGACATTAGCCAATCAGAAAGAGAGCAGGGAGGGTCTTTCCAAAGCGGACATTGCCAGTCTGAGGTTTATCGGTGTTCATCATTTTAACTTTTGGAAGAGCATTTTAAACTGGCCACAGATGGCATGAATGAAAGTAGCGGTGGTCAAAGGTTTTCTTTGGATTTATGCAAACCAGCAGGTCATAAAGTTCATCAGATAGAACAGCTGACATCGACTTCCCTCAGTAAATGTCAATTAATTAGGGCTGTCAAAATAACGCGTTAATTTCGATTAATTAATTTAAATAAAATTAACGGATTAAAAAAATTAACGCAAATTAATCGTATAGGGTAGTTCACAGCTATTGTTTTCATCCGGGTTTTTTCGCGCCTGCGCGCCGGACTGGAAGGCAGAAGGCGAGCACAGCGGCAGACGCCAACAGAGCAAACAACAAGTTCTCGACGTATTTTTCTTCTTTAGGTAACGTATCACAAGATCGTTTTAAGAGTAAGTTGATGGTTGCGCTGCTCAATGCGTTCGTGTGTATCGGCCAGTGGACGGACGGAGAAAATGCGTGACAGCTTCTGCGGTGGCTGACGGCCGGCGGTGCGCGAAGGCTCTTGGCTGCAGGGCTGATTGATGCCGCTTGCGGCTTTAATTATTTAAGCAGAACAATGACCAGTGCAAAATTAAGTTGTATTTACTGGAGATGAAGTGTAGACTGCAAATTCTTTCGGGGTATGATGGCTCCCAGTCCATTGGGATTTTTTTGCCTGGGTCCTTTTTCACTGAAAATATCCATTTCTTTCTTCATCCTTCGTTAAACGAAAGAAACGTACATCCAACGATTTGGAATGCCTCTGTGTGGCATAAACTAAAAGCACGCTCTAATTCACCCGTTTTGTCGATGTCCCGCATTTGACTGGGTTCGATTCGTAAAAAGTAAAAAAACAACAACAACTGCGGTGTTCTCAAGCAAAGAAGGCAGAGCTGTATCTGCTGTCGGTATGCAGCAGTGTTCACCTGATGAGCAGCTGCGCTCCAGGACACTAAATAAAATGACAAGGATTTTGATGCTTACAGATTGTTAAGAAAACTACATCAAAAAGATAAAATAAATAAACTCCAGCTACAACAGGCCAGAGAAAGGCGATTCTCAGAGAGTGGAGCGCGGACACAGGGTTCATACTGGACAGGTCTCCAGTCACTGGGCTAAAATATAACCATTTTATTAAACTTCAAAAAAGTTAAATCATGCCTTTTTATAAACTGTAATGATTAATTGGTGAACAATAACGGGCAAAGCAGAGACAGATTATTGTCATGTGCAATCTGTGTCAAATTAAAATGTATGATGTCATGATAGTGTTGGTGATGTGTCCTGCATTTCTAAGGCTGTGTTTGCCTTGTATGATCATAATATTGTTTTTTATTGAATGTGACAGGGAGCCAGTGGAGTTGATGTACAGGAGTGAAGTAGATGATGTAATGATGAAGCTGCTGTCCTCTGAATCAGCTGCAGTTTATGGAGGGTTTCTGGAGGACAGAGAGAAAAGGGAGCTGGGATTGTAAAGTGGACTGTGGACCAGTTTGTCAACAGTGTGAAGGAATAACTTGATGCTGCAGAGATGACAGTAACCCAGATGATGATGTGGATGTGGAAAGTGATGGAGAGGCTGTCCAGGATGACACAAAGGCTCTAAAGCTGAAAGGTGGCAGAGATACAGGAAGTTTCAATGGATATTTTAAAATTACCAGATTTAGTTGACTTTGCACACACTAAGCAAGTGAGCCAGCTAATGCGGCATGATGTCCACGGCCCGGGAATATATGGGCTGGCGAGAAAATGTTTTCAGTCAAACATTATTTTTGCTTCAACCCCTGTGCTAAATTCACTTGCGCCGCTTCTCTTGTTAATATGGCAAAGCCCTCCGGAGCGTTCCCAAACATATCCGCTTGCTCATACATACGGGGAAAATAGCTGATTTAAAGGCGCAGAACGAATGAGCACCTTGATATGTGCTTGAGGTTGGCTTTGTTGCCAATCAAACCCAGGTGTAAAATCCTTGCAGGGAAGCCTAAAGCTCACTTCTATCATTAAGCCATAAAAAAGAAATTAAAAAAAGTTCAGGTGTTTTATAAAAGATGTGAAAGTCAATAAATTGTCTATATACCAAACTGTGAAAGATTGTGGTTCTCTATTTCAAAAAGCACTTTGGATTTTAAAATAGAAAAACGTTCTATTTACGTTGTTTTTTTTTTGTTTAAAAAGTCAATGTATAAGGTGGATGCATAAACATTTTATTTCAGTGTTAAATACTGTTTAAAGTAACGGATTGTAATAAAAAATGTGTCCGGACCTTTACTGGTTGTTGATTTTCTTTATTCGGACCCCGCTGATTTTTAATTAGTGACCGCTGCTATAGATTGTCTTTGTCATTCAATTTAGGACTTTCCATATGCCTTATCATCTACGTCTATATTGAAAAACCTACTGTAAAGTAATGAAATATTGATTCTGGATGTAGTGTAGGAATTCCTTCAATATAAACCAAAGAACATTTTACATTACCTGCCAGAAGCTGGATAAAATCTTTGAAAAAGAGACAACAGTATTTTCACACCTCACGTAATAGCTCAAGGAAATATTGTAATCTAAATGTTTTAGGCAAAATATTTAAGACTAAAATGAGTAAACCCTAGTGATGGATTTTTGGGTAAACTAAATAGAGCAGTGTTACATGTCATTGTTTCTAAAACAGCATTTTTCTGAGCTGCGTCTAAAAGGGCAAACAATGAGAGTATACCCACTTCTCCAGGGACCACTACACCACTGCGGACAGCCACAGATCAGCAGCAAGGGGCAGACAACAGCTAACAATGTCATACAGCTAACAATGTCATATATATATATATATATATATATATATATATGGGTACTTGTTGATGGCATTAAATTTATTTCTACGAGCATTAAAAGAGCATTAAAAAGCATTAAATTAGGGTTGCTCATTCCTGTATAAACCCTGTATTAAGTCTCCTTTGTCGGTCTTTATTGAAGTTTGTCCAACTGAAAGTCTCCTTTGAAGCAGCAGCGCTGTGTAACTATCCTGCTCCTGTGACACTGAAACCTTTATTGAAACATTAACTTATAAACAACAAAGACTGAACACACGTATGTTGTTTTCCTGTTTCAGTCTGCATTCACGCAGCAGAGCGTTGCGTGGTGCAGCTCCAAGGAAACAGAGCGCCACAGAACCCTGTTACTGGGCTGTCTGTGAAGCTAATAGCAGCTAGCGCTAGCTTAAAGGTCTATTTACTGTTTATTTAAACATATTCTAATAACAGAATAAAACTTTTCTGCCTGTCCCTTCATTTTTCATGCACACCAGTCTCATCAGTTCCGTGAGTGGGAGTCATCCAAAACTTTTTTACGACACATTAATTTATCTATTAACTGTATATTTTAAAGATACTATCTTTAAAATATACAGTCAAAGATATTTTACATGTATATAACTTAGAAAGAGATATCAAATAATCAAACATTAAATGCTATTACTTAGGTACATTATATTACTGTAGAGTTTTTGATATTGGTACTTATATAGTGTTTATGTCAGGGCTGGACGTTAGAGAAAAAAAGCATATAGGTAAAAAAGAAATCTTATTGATCGACATCGATAATTATCAACAAATTCAAAACATATATTTTAAGTGCAGCCCTGGCCATTTTATTTTATTTTACCTATTTTTAGATACAGAACACACAAACACGGAATTCAAACTCAACTCTTTATTCAACCAACTTTTTACCAAAACTACAAGTTTTTAAGAAAGAATGCGTGCTTTCTGAACACTTTGAAGGGGACGAAGCGTTCCTGGGTCTGCGTTGTGATTGGTTGGGAGGATGTAATGACTGTAATATTAACTAACATGGCTAGATGCAAAAGGGAAAAAAACTGCTATTCTGTTGAACTTTTTATTGACCCTTTTTTTCTATCATCGATATACGTCTGTCGGAATGTAATGTTTATCATTTTAAGCTTCACTTTTATTTACCATGATAGAATTTAAAATAAAAAAATTTAAGCAACAAACGTGTGCTGTATTATATTATATTATATTATATTATATTTAAATCTGACGGTGCTGCATTTTGTGACTCTAGGTACTGTACCGGGCCAGGTCTGGGCCAGATAAGTCTTATTTTTAAATAAAAGTTCAGGCTATGAAATGTAGGAGCTCCGCAGCACCTGCGGCCCACTTCTGGCCCAGATCCGTGCTGGTTTCAGCCCGTTGTTAGAAAAGACCCAGATCCAGGTCGGTTTTACAGATCCGGGCCCGATGCTGTCCTTAAGGTGATGATCTCGAATATGTAGAAAAAAGTGTAATTAAATTAAAGAGCTATTTTTGTACAATATCCTGCTGTTGTCTCTTTAGAAGCCAGATCTACTTGGGTAATTTTAACAGGGAAATCCTTGGCTAACTTTGTAAAATACTCCAGTTTTAGTCTTTATGTGAACAGTAAATGCACATCTCTGAAATCAGATCATGATGAATGGAACATGTGAAGCAGAAATGAGATACAAATACTGGACAGACAAAACCGATGTCATCTTTACAAAACCATTTAATCCATCTATGATATATATTTAAAATGCATTTAGAGCTAAAACTCCAGTTAAGCCATAATAATAAAAATGAAAATAATAATAACAATAATCCATTTGTTTTATTTTTAGATTATGGTTGATAAACATGCAAGTTTCGCAATTAACTAGTTTTAGTTTATCTTGTGATTTCCCTCCACACCCCAGTGGTAAAGATGGGCAAATGGATAGAAAGACAGTTCTCTAGTATTTTCCTTTAACCAAGACAGCAAAAGCAGTTTCTTTCACAAGGGAAAAAAAACTAATGTTAAAGATTTCTTAACCAGTCAAACTAAAAATCTATTGAAACCTAATTATATATGTGGTCAACTGTATATTTTCTCCTGTTACAATTTTTAATAGATACGTTTTTACTGTTAGCCGAAGAACTGGTACATCTCCATGTGCACCTTCCTTTGTCAGCTGGTAAGATGGTGATATTTTGGTCCTGGCTAAGAGCTGCTATGGGTTTCTTTTCCTGTGGTGAGAGGTTAGAAGGAGGTGGTTTGGCATTGGAAATAGTAGCTTTTATTTTCATCCTGACTTGTTCAGCCTCTCTTTCAGCCAGATTGTTGCTCCTCATGGCAGATTCAGTGGCAGTGATGAGTTCCACATGGGTATTTCTTGTGGAGAAATGGCTAAATCAGGCCTTTACCCAGCACAGCCATTACTATGTCCATCAGAGTACTGCTGGAAAGGTTTTTAACCCACTTTTTTCTGGGTTTATGCGGCACTAGTGGCTCATTCTTTTCAAAGTAGGCTGATAGGAGAGTAGGTTTGAGAGAGAGTGGGTGAGACATGTGGTAAAGGACCACAGGCCGGAATCGGACCTCAGCCGCATCGAGGACTAAGGCCTCCGTACATGGGTTGTGCTCTCTACCCCTGCGCCATCGGAGCACGACCCAGTTGACCTGTACATTAGTGTTGGTAGCCTCATGTTGTAACCTAGTACCCTGTGCAATGGTATGATTTAGAAGGTTCTGGTCCAAGATTTTACAGTGCACTATCCCATCTATTATCCCCATAAATGTGGTGAAAGTTTCCTGCACCCTTAATCGATTTGCCCTAAAATATGTTTCCGCATATGTATTTGAGGCCCTTAGGTGTTCTAAGAGACATAATTTCCCTTCTTCCAAGCAGTGGGTCAGGCTGATGCTCAATTTTGGTCTCGTGACCACAGAACTCTATTGATCCATTTCCAAATCATTTATATGTATTCACTGATACCTGTGGACAGGCCTTTTTATATCTTTTTCCCATAATCAGGACTGCAAGGTTGCATTTTGTCAGAGGTTAGGGCTATGCTTGGTGAGTGCAGTCCCAATTGCCCTCTAAGGCTCCTGAGTGGTTGTGGACTGAACCCTCACCCTTTAGGTAGTGATGTTACGTGATGTGCCGAGGCTTCGAGGCGTGTGTCGAGTAATGGAGGGGGCGTTTCCGTAAAACGCGTATCGAAGCTTGCTTTATTTAGGGGAGGAGCCGAAAACGATGACGTCCGAAGCCTCGCTGCCCGGCTGTACCACGTGACTGCTTCGGGAAGTGGCTCAGATTTTGTCAGATGACCGGTTCATTCAGAACCAGTTATGGCTGCACGCTGGATCATAAAACAGTTCTGCTAACCAGATGCAGTTTAAAATGCCACTTAGTCTGTTTATAAGTTTCGTTTTTAATAATTCTGCATTTAACTACATGCACCGTATTTCTGTGCCTCAGCGCTTGCTCCTCTCCCCCCTCCACGGAGCAGGTGCTTTTATCACCATTCAAAACGTGAATCACGTTTAATGTCCTCACATCGGTAGCAACGTGTGCCAGTTAAAGTCAATAGGAGAGTTACTAGCAGGGTTTCATGCTCTTGTTTTTAACAGAATCAGTGGCGCTTCGGTGGCTGCTGCCTCACGCTTTAATTCAGGTGCGCACTTTTAAGGGTCATTTTATAGAACTTGTATCAGGGGCTTCATCTCAGATCTGTCAGTACCCCTGTTCCCTTTATAGGAGCCCTTTACAGTATTTAGTTTTGCATTTTCCCCACTGTTTAGTCGCACACAGCGCACCAACGGGGGTAAAATCCACCCACCGCAATAGAAATTTGTCTGCTAAGCGCGGCGACTGAGAAACCTGTCGCTGTGAAAGGTGGAGAATGTTATAAACTGTAAGTCTAGAAGTGCATTGAGCTGAAAAGAGGGAGACATCAGCAGCTGGATCGTGCGTAAAGACTCAGCGTTAACCTCTGTGCGCTTCAGTGTTGCTGCGGGGAAATTGATCGTAATTGGTCAAGGGGTTGGCAGATCTTTAGTGCATCTGTAAAGATGACATTTCTCAATGCAGGGATTTTCCAAGAGGGTGGCGTAGTGTTGGGAGAGCAAGTTGTGCGAGACCAAGAGGCCTCAGGTAAGTGGTTCAAAATCTTCACTCCAGGTCCCAGAACACTGGTCTTTAAGTTGGCAGAGGCATGTTTCCACCTTTGTGACTGGCAAATTATAAATTGAGTCAAGTCTAGCCTTGGATGCAATAGTTACCAACCTCCAAAACCAGATGTGGCCACAGTTTGTACCATTTTATTGCATCAGAGTCCTAAGTTTTAGTTTGGGGTTACTCTTCATATAAGAGATGAACACAATGCATGAGCTCATTAAACACAAGGTCAATAGGCCAAGTAAATTTGAGACCGATTTATTAAGACTGAAGTTCACAGGAAAGCTTGTTGATTGAATTAAGCAACTTCAAGTCCCCTGTGGGACACCTGGGTAGACCTTCTGCTGCCCAGTTCCAGGGTTCTGGGGAGCATCATCACCATGTTCTTTCAGATAGTGGGTGGTCTGGTAGTAGTCTTTGCCCTTCTCATGGTCTCTGCTGAAGGTAGTGTAGGTGCCAGGAGGGTACAGACCATACAGGAGGCTGTAGTCAAACTCAGGGTAAGGATAGGGAAAGGGGTAAGGAAGAGGATAGAGAGGCGGGTAGCCCCACAAGCCACCAACACCAGGCAGAGCCACAGCTGGAAGAGGCTGGCCAGGGCCCGTAGGGTAACCAAACTCCTCCGTTTGCTGCTGGTAGTTTCCAAGTTCAGCTTCCTTCACAACATTGGAAGTCTCCCCAGATTGGAGCACTGGAGCTGGAGGCAATGGTGGTCCAACAACACTGGTGTCTTGAGGCAGGGTATCAGTTGCCACTTCCTCAAATGGTTTGGGCGCAACAAACCAATTCATTTCTGGATAATTCAGAGAGTTAGAGTTAAAGAAACCATCCTAACCAGTTTGTAGCAACTTGCATTTTTACCTGGTAGATTAGGCTGTGTTCCAGACTGGGGAGGGCTGGCAGCATGTGCTGCTGGAAGTGGCACAAGGAAATCAGACGGAACTGGCAAGTATGAGCCCGTAGCATGTCCTCCTTGAAGAGGTATGAGAGAACCATCTGTTGCAGCATGTCCAGCAGCAGGGACGGCTGGGCCAAGGGCAACAGGCACTGGCTGTGCTTGGACATACCGGGGTGCACCGAGGTATTGTGGCACTGCTTTTGCCGGCTTAGAAACACCCCCAGAGGTGCCAGAAAAGGCAGGTTCAGCATAACCTTTGCCTGATCCACCATGTGGGTCACTTTGTCTGCTATGGCCTTGAGGCTTTGAGCCTGGAAGTGATGGGGGGGGGGGGGGGGGGGGGTAAGTTTACTTTTTAAGAGGATACATACTTAACTATGGTTACTGCAAACAGACTTGCCCACCTTTTACTGGAACACCATTAACATCCACAAATGGTAAGGCAAAGAGGAAAACCCTGAAACATATCACAGATTAAAGAAATCCCACCACTTATCAAACCATTACACCACAACCATTTACCTTACCTCAACAAGACCTGTGCAGTCACCATGTTGAACACCTACTGTGATGACAGATAAGAAGGAGCTGGTTTTTAAATGTTGCAGAGGGCCAGTTTTGTCCAATCAGAGCCTTCCTACCTAACAACACACAGCTGAGAACGATTGACTCCCAACAAGGGGCCCAAAATACAGCAGATGGGTAAAATAATGTTAGATATTTATGATCCAGTTCATTTCAAATTCAAAATAGAACATGTTCCACTATATTTCAGTGTTAGCCAAAGTAAGACCTAACCTTAGATAAGGTACCGATTTCTAAACATCATTAATTGACTGACTTCAGTTTAATAAGTTGAAGTTTCAAAAATAACGAGCGTTTAAGTCCAAGCCAGTTTGGAGCAAACAGTAATAGCTCAATTCACCATATTCTATTTTATTATTTTAAAAGTATAAACTGCATGATTTATATGTTGAACTTTTTACCTCTCCTCTTCAGATTACGAATCTGAACCAAACTTTGTACAAAGATACCAAACAGTGCAGTGATCTTTGGTTTGGGATAAAGTGATGTAAAGCCAGACACATTAAATGAAGATCAGTGAACAAGGCATACTTCCCTACCAGACTAAACGAACGACTGATGAAAGTGCACAGAACTCATTATTTAATTCTATGTTGCTGGTGACTGTTGATAAACACTTTCCATTTACTTAAGTTTAATCAAAATAAGACTTAAGTCATAAACCCTGATTTGCAGATCAGTGAGGAATCAGAGCTTAAAAAAACTTTGTATTTTAAGATTAGAATTAATTTAAAAAAACAACAGCTTATTATTCCATTTATCTAGAAGGCTGTAAACATGAGTAACATAATCTCACAACATAGTTTTAAATTGTACTAATGATCTCGCTCTGATGTTAGTGACCCCATAAAAAATGTAAGCCGAGCTGACAACAGGGTTCAATGAAGTGAGAAGCTCCGCAGGGTCTACAGCCAGCAGGGGGTCCCCAAGAGCCCCTTGAATTTTCCGACAGGGTAAAGATCCATACGCTTATTTGTCATGAAGTTGGATTTGTAAATATAAAAGACTTCCTACTACTTTTTACAACCTATTTTTGTTCCACTGACACTGGAACAAAAATTGGCATTTTTAATCTCTCTTTAGTTTCAAATCTCGAGGTAAATGGAAAGCAGCATAAATCCTCACCAGTGCAACTTTCCTTCCTGTTTGCTCTCAGTATGATGACTACACAGGTCTTCTGAGGGTGTCTCAGGATTTTCACTTTCTCACTAATATTTTGTCACTGTTGGAAATCCATTTGGTTTCTGTTTTGCATCCCTGTGGAGGTTTTCTCTTCGTTTTGCTCCTTGTAAATACAGATAGATTTATTGCAAAAGAAACTGTTTTTTTATTTTAAATCAAGCCACTCCAAACCAGAGATCTGCTGAACATTCATCTGTCCGTGGATGGTAAATTTGTACATATCTGCTCTGAGGCTAAAAATCCCAAGACCAAACCAACAGTGATACAAACACCAGAACAGCTAATGTGGTTGTGCAAGATCAGACTTTGTGAACTTGAACTCCAACCGTCCCGAAGCGGTCTACTTTTTGCTTCCGATTTAGGAAGGACATTCCAACCCCATCAGGGAATTGCTCAATTTACTCTCCCAGATAACCAGCCAGCAACAATGCTGGATGATTACATTGTGGGAATCTTGTAGTAATCTATATTCAAGATTATTTGCAGGTTTATGTTGCGTAGCCTATAGGTCCTGATGTCATGTATCATTTTCTAATATAAATGATGGTTATGGCTCCTGAATTTTAGCTTTATTCTTGTAGAATTAAAGTTGGCTAAAATTCCTCCTAAATCCTTCGAAGACTCATCAACCAACAATCAGGTAATACCTGTTCCCACCACTTGAACTTGTCCTTCAGTCTGGGGAAACTTCCCCTGTACCGAAGGAATCTGAGTTTGAGAACTACAAAGACTAGACAGAACAGTTTAGTTACCCAGCAGAGTATATAGGTGCAATCCCACTGGGCCGCCCACTTTCGCCCGCCTGACTCAACTCCTCCCCGCTTGAATCATCTTCACCCAGTTTAGTGATTCGACCAACCTAGAAAAGCCTGGAAGAGGGAGACGCCTCCTGGAGGTTGTTTTAGCCCCCGTCACCCCATCTCTGTCCCCTGTCCCCAGCGCCCCCCCACCTCTGTCCCCCAACCCCTGTTGACACTAAAGAAAGCTGCAAGAAATGGTAAAAAAAAAAACCTTTATTATAACTGAAACATAAATAAAACAAAAAAATATAAATCTTTCTATAACTGTAAAATCCAAGACTGTCTTGCATATCTGCAAATAGACTGGCTACCTATCCAGGGTGTACCCCGCCTCTCACCCACTGACAGCTGGAGATAGGCACCAGCACCCCTCGCGACTCCACAAGGGATAGACGTGTTAGAAAATGGGTGTATGGATGCATGTCTTGCATATTTTTCATGAGTAATCCACCAGGGTAAATATCTGGATTACACATCTGCTGATAAAATAAGGCAAACCCTGTCTGAACTCTGTCTGCTTTGAAACTGTGTGTAGAGAGAGAGAGACAGAAGTGGAGAGACAGAGCCGTTAAGCTGGCCTCTCAGCCAAGGGAGAGGCAAGCCAAGGGTTTTTGTAATGTTGCAGCTCTACTGTGGTTCTGTTTCCATGCTGCTGTGGACATTTGTCACTCCCTACTCCTTGTGCAGCTCTAACAATTTCCCCCTGAGTGTCTAGACCTGCGGAAGCTCTAATTACTGGGAGCTGCTGCACCTGGGTTACCTCTGCCTCTCTGTGCTCCCTGTGGATAAAGACCCGGACCAATTCTGGATAAAGATTCTCGGATTCCCCCTCTGTCACTTCAGCTTGTATGACCCTGGACTGTCTCCTGGTTGAACTCTCAGCTCATAGCTGTGTCTGGAGCTCTGCTCTGACTGCCAAGCTACCACCCACTAACCACTTGGACCCACTACTTGGATTGTGTGCCACCTTCCAGATTCAACAAATGTTAGTGGCTTCCATTCAGTGTACGCCTGTTGCTTTACCGCTCCTTGTGTCTTGGCTGAATTATCGGGTCCAAAACTTGATTCTTCACAGGTTTCCCTTGGTCTGATCTCCTAATAGCGGTCACAAATGCCAAACCACACTCCTGTTCTCTCTGGCCGCTTTCCTTCACTGGATTAAAATTTACACATTTCTCAGATCTTTTGCCTCAGCCATGGTGGAAGTGAGGAGAACACGTCAGTAGCTTTAAAGATTCTTAAAACCGCAGTGATTATTATCGGTTTGATTGTGTGCTTACTAACAGGCTGTGGGCTGCTCTGTCAGTGGACGGAGCGTGCGGCTTGCCGAGCTCTGCAGGGGAAGCTCTGCAACATCACCTCGCTTCCAAATTGCACATTTTGTGGGAAGCCTGTATGGGCAATGTTTCTTTTTTCCTTGCTTCAATACAGTTGTGTGCTAATGCCATATTGATACTTTTACACTTTTAACATGAGTTCAAGAGTGCTGAGATTTGGGCAGGTTTTTATTTTCCTTATTTCTTTATTTTTTTTTAGATTGGGCGGGTTTTACGTTGTTTGGGTTGGAAACTGTCAGTCAGACCTGGCACCCCGGAGTAGTGCTGTGACCATTCAGGTAACTCAAAAGTCAGGCATAAGCACTGATGTCAGCCTGAACATTGAAGTAAATGTCCATACTAGAAGAGGTAACTACAGCAGCTATGGAGCACAAGGGTCAGAACAATGCAGTGTTTCCTTCTACCTGCAGGTAATTCAATTCAAAAATACTTTATTAATCCATCCATCCATCCATTTTCCAAACCGCTTTATCCCTCATGGGGTCGCGGGGGTTGCTGGGGCCTATAACTTTATTAATCGCAAAGCGAAATTAAATGCTGGTGTATAGGGGTTTCTTCGTGGAGTTGTTGCAGATGTTGATGGTTGCAGGAAGGATCTCCTGTACTGTCTGATCTGGAGAAGCTTCTGACTGAAGACACTGTTGTTTGTACAGTCCAATGAAGAGGATGCTTAGGATGCTTCTTCCGGAGATAAAGGATGTCAAAAATCGGCACGGCAGTCCGAAGCTCCTTTCCTCCCCACAATAGAATTCTCACTGCTGACCCCATTAAAGGTTACGGAACTTTAGTTAGCAGCAGGAGCTAGGAGCTATTATTAAGAGTTTTCGGATGGAGCAACTCTCTCGCTGCCACTGATTCAATACCTGGCAGGTTACCACGTTACCCCCGCCCCACCCCCAATCCCAACCAACCACCTCTCTAGCTGTAATTGGCTAGCATATTCATTTGAGTGGTTGAATTGTATGATTGACAAATCAAGATAGGAAGAATAGAAAGTTCCTCACTTCGAGGTAAAAAAAAACGGCTGGCTATGCGGCCGGGCACGGCCCCCAATATTGACCCATTGGGCATAGGGCTGGTCCTAATGCTCCCTGACACTCCTGCCAACCTCGAATGTAGGCAGCAGCAAGGCACTTCTCAGATGAATCTTAAAGCAAAACTGGTAAACATGTTAAAGGGGTATATGGAAACCGAATCTCAAAGGTTAATATGGAGCTTATACTTTGAACTGTTTCAATATCTCTCCAGGTAGGATTATTGTTGAATCAAATTTCCTTTATTTCAACTTCATTTATTTTGTTTTGTGCATCTCCTTAATGAGAGAGAAAAGAATCTGCCAGGATTTAAAATATTTAAATCAGTGTAACCATTTTTTTCTATCTGCCAACTGAATCCTTTGTCTTGACTATATACAAAAGCACTTTTGGAAGCATTTTGCCATATGAAATACTCCAGGAACAAACAATTCAGTTCACTCCTCTAATACCATACTGTATCAGAGACATTCATGTTCAACTTATGCTCCATTCTCAACATTTCAGGTAGACTTTGTTAAACAGGCCATACTTTCCAATCATGTTAGCAATACGTTAAATATCTTAGATTACATTTAAAATCTAGAAATTTCATATGTATTTAATTTCACTTTTTTATTAAGGTTACTTGTAGAGGTTTTGTGAATTCCTGCAGATTAATAAAATTGCTTCCGAACTGTTTTGGGTTGGCACATATTGTTGACCTGCATGTTCGGTCTGAGGGATTCTGCAAAGTCAACGCAAGCCACTGTCCACTGCTGTGTTTTGGTCCCCATCGTCCTCAGCTGTGTGTTGTTAGGTAGGAAGGCTCTGATTGGACAAAAAAAACTGGCCCTCTGCAGCATTTATAAACCATCTCCTCCCCCTCTCTTTTGTCACCGCAGCTGTTGAATATGGTGACTGCACAGGTCTTTTTGAGGTAAGGTAAATGTTTTTGGTGTGATGTTTTGAGCAATAGTGATGTTACCCTAATGTTATGGTGTGATGTTTTGAGCAATGGTGATGTTACCCTAATGTTTTATATGTTTCAGGGTTTTCCTCGTTACCTTACTATTTGTGGATGTTAATGGTATTCCAGTAAAAGGTCAGCTCCCATATGTTTGCAAATATAAATTTGAGTTGTTTTGAGTTAAAGCCTATGCTCCTTTCCCCCCTCTTCCCCTAGGCTCAAAATCTCAAGGCCAGAATAGACCCAGTGACCAAGATGATGAATCAGGCACAGGCTATGCCAAACTTGCCTTTTACAATGCACCTGGAAGAGCTTCTAAAGCCGTGGAGCAATATATAGGTCCACCCCTGTATCTTCAGGCAGTGCCTGATGCAGGATATACTGCCAGTGATGTTTATTTTATGCCTGCTCAAGCAGGAGGTGTTGGCTCTTATCTACCAGTACAAGCACACTATGGTGCTGGTACTTCTGAACATGTTCCTGCTGGGTATGCTGCTGGTTTCCCTGTGCCTATTCAAGCGGGATATGCTGCCAGCCCCCCACAGTCTGGAGCTCAGGCTAACCTCCCTGGTATGTTCCTGAAACACGGATGCTAATGAACAGGCTGCTTCTTGTAGTCACGACTACTAAATTCCTTGCTTTCTCCAGAACATGAGTGGATTATTGCCCCTAAAGCCTTTGAGGAAGCCACAGCTAACACCCAGCCTCAAGACACCAGTGTTGTTGGGCCACCACTCCCTCCAGCACCCCCTGCTCCAGCCCTCCAGTCTGGGGAGACTTCCAATGTTGTGAAGGAAGCTGAACTCGGGAACTACCAGCACCAGACGGAGGAGTCTGGTTACCCGACAGATCATATGGGACCGGGCCAGCCTCTTCCACTTCTCACTATGCCAAGTCATGGAGTGGGTGGCTTGTGGGGCTACCCCATTCCTTACCCTGAATTTGATTACCAGCTCTTGTATGGTCTGTACCCTCCTGGCACCTATAGTACTTTCAGCAGAAACCATGAGAAGGGCACAGACTACTTTCAGGACATCCACTATCTGAAAGAGCATGACTCTGATGCTCCACAGATGCCCCAGACCCTTGCATCTGGGCAGCAGAATGTCTTACCAATGACCCCTTAAAGCTTCGCTGGTTCCCAGACGAAGGGTACGTATGAACTTTCTGCATATAACTGCATGTTTTGCTTTTCTATAACTTTCTTTCTTCTCTGTAGGTTATCTAACTGATGATTGGAGGTCATATTTTCAATAAACTTATGCCGTGAGGAAGATGTTATCGCATTTCTTTAAAACTACTTATTCCATTTTTGCTTAAACCTTGCCAAGGTGACTTGGCTGTAGTACCTCAAGGGGAAAATTGGTATCAATGATGCAAAGAAACCGCTGGGTTGGATCTAAACCTATAAAGATCTCGTGACCTGGCACAGCAGGTTCCACATGTGGTCCTTAAGGACTTACCTTTGTGTTCATCTTGCTTGGGGTGGCTCATGGCATAGGAAACTTTACCTTGCACCCTCAGGTGGGTAGAATGGACAAAGATGCTACTGTAACACTACGAGAGGAACTGTCTCGGTGTTACGATAATCTTAGAGGTCGTGGGTGGAGAAAGAGCAGAACACTGAGAGGGAATAGCGTAGCGGTCCAGACGTTAATTCAACCTCCATACTTCTTTTTTTTTTTAAACACACACAGCCCCCGTCCCGGGCTCACTCCTGGGCTACAACAGCAAAACCCCCGAAGAAGAAAAACAACAAAACTCCTTAAAGGCATAGCGCACTTCCTTAGTTATGGATCAACTGTAACACGTAACTGATCTTGTATGTCACAACATCAATTCCTAAAGGAAAAAGAAATCATCTTACATACTTCCCCCTCTGTAAATGAAATGTCCTCATTTCAAATGAAGTTGTCCTATACATAACAAAAAAAATAAATCATTACACCAAAACACAATCTGTTCAGTGTCATCTGCAACTCTTAGCACCTGAGGATTGCAAAACACAGGATATAAACTTATAAACTCAAAATAATGCCCATCAAGAACTGTCCAAATTTTTTTTTTAAATAACAGTCGTGGCTTCCGAACCGTCCGCCCACACCTGGTCATAACTACACCCCCAGTAGGCGACAAGCTGGGAGATGATAGTGCAGGCCGTTGAGAAAAGTCTAGACTGGATTCGTGGTGAAGATGGCAACGACCTAACAGTTTCTGATGCCTGAGGTGTAGCTGTTGGGTCAAAGGCCCAGGGCAATGATCCCGACAAAGCGGTATACCTCGGCAGTGTGTCCCTGTTTGGTGGAAATACAGAATGAGTGACATCTACGAGTGATGTCAGTGGAGCCACGGTAAGGTTTTAGATGATCATAGTGAATGACTTTGGTCGCAGCCTGAGGATATTTCACATCCACCAGCTTGTAAAGGAGCCCCTTTTCATCCACAGAAACAACCTTATATGGTCCAGTTTGGGGAAAGCTTCAGTCTTTGTGTGGCAGGATCATCTAGCCATACCAGATCACCACAAACATAAGGCCTAAACCTTGTGTCTTTGTAATAGTACTCTCGTTTTTGCCTTTGTTCTTCGCGATGGAGAAGAACAGTCTCAAAAGCAGCATCCATCTGTGTAGCCAGTTCTGAGCCATAGTTCTGTGGGCAATCAGAAACCTTTGGCGATGAAACATGAGCAGTAGCAGGTAGTTGAGGTTCCCTACCATGAGCCAGGAAATACGGTGAATACCCTGTGCTCGAGTGAGGAGTAGAGTTAAAAGGACTACAGCAGGGAGATAATGATCCCATTCACCTCCATAATCCTGAATGAGTCGAGCCAACTGTTCTTTTAGAGTCCGATTAAACTTTTCAACCATACCATTCCCTCTGGGGTGATATGGGGAGGTTCTTTTCTTTGTCATCTGTAGTCTCTGACAAATGGCCTGAATAATTTCAGACTCATGTCGTCCCTGATCTGACAACAGTTCCTCAGGAACACCATGTTCAGGAATATACTGTTCACAGAGTAACTGTGCAACGGTGGTAGCCTTTTGGTCAGACATAGCATATGCGTTTATATACTTGGTGAAATGGTCCTGTACCACAAGCACATATCTATTACCAAGAGAGGACCGGAAGTTCACTAATGTCAGTACAGACCAACTGAAATGGTCTGACCATCTGAATAGATTGTAGAGGCGCTCTGTGTTTTGGCACAGCTTTTCTAAAAGCTTCACATGTCGTACACAGATTACAAAAGTTTTCAATGTCAGATCTCATTCCTGGCCAATAACATATTGTCAGTGCTTTCTTAAAGGTACGCTCAGCACTGTAATGACCAGAAGAAGGATTACCATGAAGAAAATGCATCGTTTCTGTAACAAGTGCAGATGGAATTAACACTTGATAAATCTCAGGTTTTCCTGGTGCACTCTGACCTTCGCGACAAAGCAAGTCGTTACATAGAAACAACTTAGGAAACTGCCACCAAAGCTTTCTCTGACCTCTACCGTTAACCTGTCTGAGGTAGGGACGTTTCTTGTTTCTTACCCAGGTATACACTTCAGAACAAACAGGATCAGAAAGTTGTGCAGTCACAATGCCCATGTTACGATCAGATAATGTCTGTTGCAATGTGGCAAACCCCATATTCACCTGTGTCCTCTCATTGTCCACACAACACACTTGTGGTACAACATTGGACATCCCTGGATGGTCAGGGCTGGAGCATGGCAACTCGGCCAGTTACACAGATTCTTCTGTACCAACAGGAGAAAAGGGAGCACCAGGCTGTGCTGAAACAGTCACCTCAGTTGAGTCCTGCTCCAATGGTATCCGTGACATGGCATCAGCATTCGTGTGTTTCTTGCCATCTCTGTGGGTGATGGTCCATTGATAAGGGTCCAGCTCCAATGCCCAACGACCCCTGCGTCCAGTAGGGTCATGCGTGACATCCATCTTCCTCAAACTGAGCAAAGGACGATGATCAGTGAAGATTGTAAAAGGATTGCAACTGAGGTAATGTTTAAAGTGTCTAATTGACCACACGATAGCATACAGTTATTTGTCATATGTAGACCACTTTCTCTCTGTTTTTGAAAGTACGTGACTAGCAAAAGAGACAATCCTTTCCTGTCCCTGTTGTGTCTGAGACAGTACGGCACCGACTGCCAAATTGGATGCGTCTGTACTCAAAATGAAGGGTTGATCAAAGTTGGGAAATGCCATTATTGGAGGCGAAGTCAGTGCATCTTTAAGTGCTTGAAAAGCAGCAGAATCTGTCATCTGTCCATTCAAAAACAACCAGTTTTTGGGTAAGCCTATGCAGGGGCTGAGCAATAAAGGCATAGTTATGTACAAACCGTCTGTAATATGAACACAGTCCCAAAAAAGCACGCACCTCAGTTGGTGAGTGTGGAACAGGCCAATTTTTGATGCGTTCAGTGTTTACTGGGTCCAACGCCAGTCCATCTCAAGACACAATGTGCCCCATATACTTTACAGCAGGTTTGCAAAAGTCACATTTTTTTGGGTTTAATTTTAAACCTGCTTGTCGAAAACGAGTGAGAATGTCTGTGAGATTGCCTAGATGATCTTCAAAGGGTTTCCCCATGGTTGTCCAGTGAAGTCCTCTTAAAACAAGCTCCATGAGCCTTTGGAAGGTTGGAGGTGAGTTCTTAAGCCCCATTGGCATGACCTTAAATTGGTACAAGCGGTCACCTGTCGTAAATGCAGTCTTTTGTCTGTCTGCCGGATCCATTTGTACTTGCCAGTACCCACTAGACATGTCCATAGTAGAAAAGTACTGAGAACCAGAAAGCGCGTCTAGACTGTCATCAACTCTTGGTAAAGGATGAGCATCAGTAATGGTGACAGAGTTTAGTTTACGAAAATCTACACAAAACCTGTAAGAACCATCCTTCTTTTTCACCATAACCACTGGGCTGGCCCAGGGGCTCGAACTGTCCTCTATCAAATCATGTGACTTAAGAGTTTCAACTTGTTGGCGAATTTCTGCCTTCATGGCTGGAGAGGTGCGGTAAGCTCTTTGTGAGATCGGGGTGTCACAGTTTGTAGCGATTTTGTGTGTAACTATGTCAGTTCTGCCGAAGTCATGCAAATGCTGACTAAACACATCTGCAAAGGAAGTCAAAGTCTCTGTCAGATGTTTTTTCTGCAAAGGTGTCAGATCTGAGTCTGTACTATCTGCAAGAGGGATCAGTCGGGGGATGTCAGTTGTCCGAGTATCAATGTTACAGAGAGAACTGTCCATAATGGTGAATTCACTCTGGCCCTCTGCTAAGACTGCATGAAAGTGCCCCACCTGTGTACCACCATGTAATATAACGTCACTATGCAAAACATTAGCTACTTTAACACAAATAGAACCCCGTTCTACCCTGGCCACCGTCCATGTCATACCAGCAGAGGATTGGTCGGTATAATGTGGTTCAAACACACCAATGTAGCCGTTAGGTAAAAACCCTTTTTGGGGTGCATCCAAAGTAGCAGTGATGACCCTCTCAGACATAGCAGGGATGCTAACGGTGGAGGACACTGACACACCCGTCATGCAGGGAACATAGGACCCACTAGTGACACAGCTGCACCTGCCACATTACACGTCATGTTTCGCGTGTCAACCGTAATGCCATGTGCCACCATAAAATCCCAACCTAAGATGACTGACTTTGTACAGTTTCTGACAACTTGCAGCGTGTGGGTCATGAGTTTATCCGCAATAGTTAGGTTCACATAAATGGAACCTATAGAGTCAAGGGGATCGCCTGTGACACCATTGAGAGGAAAAACTGCTTTACAATGGGTTTTCTATAAAGTACTGGTGTAGCTCTTCTAAAGTCCTCACTAATGACTGAAACATCTGCCCCAGTGTCCAGAAAAGCATGTAGTACAGTGTCCTCAATAACAACTGACACATTTCTCCTCTCTACATCAGTCAAACCCGAAACGTCACTAGTAACTGTGTCATGGCAGGTGTCATTGTCAGTCTGGGCTAGGGAAAAGTCAGTAGCTGGCAATTTGCCCTCATTGTCAGCTACTTGTAGTTTACCTGATCATGGGTTGGATGTGAAGGAGACCGAAAACGTACCCGGACCGGGCTGTGAGAGTGACTACGGCGACCACTTTCATAACGGTTGGGAGAACGGCCACGACTAGTGTAGCCTCTGGTTTCAGAGCTGTAGTCCTGTGTCTGGCGTTCAGAAGATCCCGATCGGATACGTAAACCCCGTTGGTTGTGTTTATCCTGTGCATATGGACTGGAACTGTAGTGAGATGTGTTTCGGTCATCTGATGAGTCTCTGTGTCGTGGAGAAGACCCATAGTATCCATCTGATGAATATCGGTCAACCCAGCGGCCACCTGGAGTAGAGCTCCGATGACGAAATCCATAGTCCCGCCTATCCTGGCGATGTGCATCCTCACATTGGCGGTCAATTGCCAGCTGTAGCTGTTCAACTCTGTCCGACAGCGTTTCAATAGTCTTTGCCATAGTCTTGAAATCATCTGCAGTAGCTGAGTGGACTCCTAGAGGAGTGGGTGAAGGAGCCTGAGTAGAGTATCCCGGTAAGACAGCAGGGTAAACTGGTGGTGTAGACAAGGGCTGTGAAGGAGGTGTGGTAGCGAACACTCTACTAGCTTGGTGAGCAGTTTCAATCTGCATAGCGAACTGTAGAGCAGTCTCCAGTGTGTCCACGCCCTGTTCATGACATCTCAGCTGTAGGTATGGGTCAAATCCAGCAATAAAGCGTCAGGAATTTTTCCCCCTGTTTGGCATTATCACCATAAGTCGGAAAAGCTTCTTCGACCAACCGGCAAATCTCAGAAGCAAACACAGGAAGGGCTTCACCAGGAAGGCGACTGCGTGCATTAATATAGCTTTGGAAAGTCGACAAATAAGCAGTTTGTCCAAAAACGCTCTTCAGCTTATCTTTTGTGGCTGAATAGTCCGCTTTTACAGCATCAGATAGACTATCCCAGTAACTAAAAGCAGCACCACCTAAACATATAGGTAGCAGTTTCACCCAACTATCCGCTGTGGTATCAGGATCAGCCGTAACCATCACTTCGAAACGTCTGCACCATTTAGAAAAATCCTCTTGTCTGTCCCCCATGAAAACGTGGCTGTAATGAGGTCTGGCACGAGTACTTGTAGAATGAAAAGGTAATTGATCCCAAAAATTACTTGCCATGGCTGTGTATTTGTCTCCCTTGCCGGCAGTATAGAGACGGGGGTGAAGGTGGAGCAAGAAAAAAAAGAGAGAGAGAAAAAAAAATCCGTCTTCAGCAGCCGCTATATACACCGCTCAGTACATGCAGCATGAGCTATGTGCGGTTAGCAGTTGTAGCATGTGCTCATCGCTCCATGCGCCGCAAACGTCCATCCCACCGCTGCCACCAGTGTAACACTACGAGAGGAACTGTCTCGGTGTTACGATAATCTTAGAGGTTGTGGGTGGAGAAAGAGCAGAACACTGAGAGGGAATAGCGTAGCGGTCCAGACGTTTATTCAACCTCCATACTTCTTTTATTTTAAACACACACAGCCCCCGTCCCGGGCTCACTCCTGGGGTCCGTTCTTCGTACGTCGCTAACTCAGTTAGCAGGATTTCATTGTTGACGATTTGGCATGATCTTGGATCGTTTGGTTCTTCGAAAGACATCCTGCACTTGTTGTCATAGCAACATGTGCGCCAGCTTAAGCCTGCTCGAGAGCAGGCTTATTTCATGTAAACAAGATTAGATCACGGCTGTATAAGCGGAGGAGATAGGGAAGTCTGCCGTAGCCATGTCCATTTTTACGACTGCAAGCTGTTGCGGAAGGTGCAAGAATAATTTGCAGAGTTTTTCGAATTAATCGCGTATTGCGCAATAGACAGGATCCTTTAGCGCAGCGCGACAGTGTAATTTTAGAGAGGTTTTCTTGGTGGCTGTTATAAACAGACAAACACATCATTTAACAGTGGCTTTTAAAGAGGAAAAAAGTGTTGCTGGAGCCATAAATCTAAAATATTTAAGTTATTTGTATGATGGTTTGCTTTTTATTTTTATCCTATTCAGTAAGAAGATTTGTTCGTGCCATTTTATTGTGAAGTTTAGTTTACTTTGAAAGGCTTGCTTCCTGTCGAGCCGTATATTGTATTAGAAAAAACTATGGATGGATTATCTAGCCACGGAGCAATACAGTTTTACCGTGTAAACTGTGGATGACTTGGAAAAGGAAAATTTTCATTTTTTATGGATAAAGATTTTTTTTTGTTAAAATTCCCAATTTGCACATGTCCTTTACTTCCCGTGTCTAAGGAATGACACTGAAATTTGGATCTCTTGACATAACAAGTGCTTTTTTAAAATAAAGTATAATAATTAAAGGCTACCATTTTGTAGAATATTCTTGTATTTCACTTTTACTTGTCCCCATGTTCTAGTGGGTCCTGTGGAGGCTCTGCCATAAAAGAACAAAGTAAATATGAGATTATTAAAATGCAAAAATTCATACTGTAGAAAGTGATAGAAACATCTACCATGGAAAGTATTTACGCATTAATTTGTCCGCTGCTTTCTGCCAGCCCTCTCTCCTGGCTTTAACAGATTTTGAGGTGTTTTAATTAATGACTGAAATTCGGCATAACCTTCCATTAAAAGCTCTTGTTCTGCTTGGGAGAAAAACTGTGGGCGTTCTTTGGCCATGCTGAACAGCCAATAGCAGCGTTGCTGATCATTGTTTCTACTATCGATACATTTCCCCTTTTAAACAAATACATGAACGCGCAGTTCTCTCAGATAACTCAATCCAGCGATACTAATCCTAAACAACAGGTGTGTTCGAAGAACCCAATTAGCCGGATCATGATTAGCCGGATGAAATCATCTTGGATGTTTCATTTGATCTTGGATGTTTTAAGCAACGTACGAAGAACGGACCCCAGGGGTCCGTTCTTCGTACGTTGAAGAACGGACGTTGAAGAACGGACCCCTGCTTTGATCAGCAACGCTGCATTGATCAGCAACGCTGCTATTGGCTGTTCAGCATGGCCAAAGAACGCCCACAGTTTTTCTCCCAAGCAGAACAAGAGCTTTTAATGGAAGGTTATGCCGAATTTGAGTCATTAATTAAAACACCTCAAAATCTGTTAAAGCCAGGAGAGAGGGCTGGCAGAAAGCAGCGGACAAATTAATGCGTAAATACTGTCCATGGTAGATGTTTCTATCACTTTCTACAGTATGAATTTTTGCATTTTAATAATCTCATATTTACTTTGTTCTTTTATAGCAGAGCCTCCACGGGACCCACTAGAACATGGGGACAAGTAAAAGTGAAATACAAGAATATTCTACAAAATGGTAGCCTTTAATTATTATACTTTATTTTAAAAAAGCACTTGTTATGTCAAGAGATCCAAATTTCAGTGTCATTCCTTAGACACGGGAAGTAAAGGACATGTGCAAACTGGGAATCTTAACAAAAAAAAATCTTTATCCATAAAAAATGAAAATTTTCCTTTTCTAAGTCATCCACAGTTTACACGGCAAAACTGTATTGCTCCGTGGCTAGATAATCCATCCATAGTTTTTTCTAATACAATATACGGCTCGACAGGAAGCAAGCCTTTCCAAGTAAACTAAACTTCACAATAAAATGGCCCGAACAAATCTTCTTACTGAATAGGATAAAAATAAAAAGCAAACCATCATACAAATAACTTAAATATTTTAGATTTATGGCTCCAACACCACTTTTTCCTCTTTAAAAGCCACCGTTAAATGATGTGTTTGTCTGTTTATAACAGCCACCAAGAAAATCTCTCTACAATTACACTGTCGCGCTGCGCTAAAGGATCCTGTCTATTGCGCAATACGCGATTAATTCGAAAAACTCTGCAAATTATTCTTGCACCTTCCGCAACAGGTTGCAGTCGTAAAAATGGACATGGCTACGGCAGACTTCCCCATCTCCTCCGCTTATACAGCCGTGATCTAATCTTGTTTACATGAAATAAGCCTGCTCTCGAGCAGGTTTAAGCTGGCGCACATGTTGCTATGACAAGTACAGGATGTCTTTCGAAGAACCAAATGATCCAAGATCATGCCAAATAGTCAACAATGAAATCCTGCTAACTGAGTTAGCGACGTACGAAGAACGGACCCCTGGGCTACAACAGCAAAACTCCCGAAGAAGAAAAACAACTCCTCTTAAAGGCATAGCACACTTCCTTAGTTATGGATCAACTGTAACACGTAACTGACCTTGTATGTCACAACATCAATTCCTAAAGGAAAAATAAATCATCTTACACTACTAAAGAGTGGCACTACTTCAATATAGTTTTCCTTAAAAGTAAAATGTTCTCCTCAAAGAAATTACTAAAGAGTAAGGTTTCTCAAGTAACTGGTTTTTAAAAAAACATGTAATTGAACGGATAACATGAGGTTGTGTGCAAATTCTAGTATTTAAAAGACAAACACTTTTCTAAATTAAAACAAACTTGAAAGCAATACTTAAAGCGTGTGTGTGTGTGTACATTATGTATGAACAGTGCCAAGTATTTCCTATGTAAATATTGGTTACTGTACATTAATTTGACCTCCAAGTGGCTCAATGAGTTAAGCAGAAAGGAATAAAACGGCTGAACAAATGGGTCTCCTATTTTTTTTTGAAGTTACTCACAGTAGGTAAGAGTAGCCAGAAATTTTACTCAAGAGTAGCAATTTTTGAGTAATGACTCAACAGTACAGCACTGTAAAAATACAAATTTTTGTTTATAACGCTACTCGGTAAATGTAACTCTTTACTACCCAACTCTGCTCGTTGCACCTGAGAAGTATACCCACTGAAATGATTAAAGAAATGCTGCTGCTGCTGGTTGTCTCTGGGCTTTAAATCATTCCCATGGCACAAACTAATAAACCCCTTTCCAATGCTCAGTCTCCCGGAAAATGACGTTCAGATTTCCAAATGCATGGCTAAGTCAACTATGCATTTGGATAAATGTGTCATCTGTTAATTGTCGGATTGCGAACAACTTATAGGTGCATACCGCCTCCTACTGTACAAGAGTGTGTAGCTTTAAAGTTCCACCTACTTTTTTTTTTTTTACTTTTGTGCTATGTAAAAAAATTAAATAAAAATCAAAACAATGCTTTATTGATTACCCTAATTTCCTCACTATCTCCCTAATATTCCTTTAATACTCCATTCGCTCCCTTTTTCCCTAATTACTTCCCTCATTCTCTCTTCAGTTGCATATTTATAGCAATTTATCAAAACATGATCCACATTTTCTTTCTCTCCACTTGGATAAGTGTGTGAACAGAGCGTGCCTAATAAAATGCCAGGTGTTATGCCCAAAAGTGCATGCCTGCCAAGATATGCATCCCCTGTCGCGGGAGCGCGCCTCGCTCTGTACAACCGAATATCGACGGAAAAAGGATTAAAATATGACCAACGGAGCGACTTGTTCTTATATTAATTATATAAAAACGTTTAAATATACCTCTAGTGTGAAAAAAAAGTGTTTATTTGGCAGATTCATTCACAAAAGTACGGGTGTTATGAACAACCTTAAATCCAAAGTTTTTATCCGAGGTACGGCTGATTTATTTGTTGTGGTCTCTTGTCATTCACACACAACAATAAACCGTGAGAGTCGACGTGAGTTTTGAAACTGCAAAGCTTTTTCTTAAGCGGAAGATCAAACGTGCATTTACACAGCACAGCGTTCGTAGACCAGTGTGATGCCTTCGCGAGCGTCAGAAAGCTATGGTGCATTCATGAGCATGGGACATTTCAAATTTACAAGGAAAGAGGCATAAAACGGAATAGAACTTAACTCATACAATAATGTACTAATCCAGAAACTGTGTGGGCTTTCTTACAATACTGAATGCTCTATAATTGTATTTCTGTTAGGTTTTGATTATGCACATCTGCTAGCTTTTTATTCTGAAAAATCTATAATATTACAGCAGCAACTTATCAAAGTTTTTCAAAAGCCTGTTTAAAAGCTCCAAATGGGGCTTCAGGTCATACAGCGACAATTGTGCTGTCATTGTTTTACAGGGCAGAATTTGCATTTGCTGACCCTTGTCCTTTACCTACACATGGATATACAGGAATACAGTCATACAAGTGTCAACTGCTCTGAGATGGCAAGGGATGCATTTTTTGGCAACGGGCTGCCAAAAAATGCATCCCTTGTTTAAAAATTGTCCCACACACATGAAATTCACACTGGTCGCTCAGAACACATGACTAAACATGTAGAAAATGTTACATCAACTACAAATGTATATTTATGTAAACATAAAGCCCACCTCATTACTTTGATTTTCAATTCATACGCCAGTAAACTGTTATTTAAAATTGAATCCAGAAATATCACATTCAAATAAAGTCCATTTGATCTGTTAAAAACATAGGGGGATGCGTTTTTTGGCAGCACCTTGACAAAAAATGCATCCCCTGCTGTTTTACATAAATATACATTTGTAGTTGATGTAACATTTTCTACATGTTTACACATGTGTTCTGAGCTACCAGTGTGAATTTCATGTGTGTGGGACAATTTTTAGATTAAAAAACAAGGGGGGTGCATTTTTTGGCAGCCCGTTGCCAAAAAATGCATCCCCTGCCATCAACAAATAAATCAGCCGTACCTCGGATAAAAACTTTGGATTTAATGTTGTTCATATAACACCCGTACTTTTGTAAATGAATCTGCCAAATAAACACTTTTTCACACTAGAGGTACATTTAAACGTTTTTATATAATTAATATAAGAACAAGTCGCTCCGTTGGTCATATTTTAATCCGTTTTCCGTCGATATTCGGTTGTACAGAGCGAGGCGCGCTCCCGCGACAGGGGATGCATATTTTGGTAGGCATGCACTTTTGGGCATAACACCTGGCATTATTTCGTGTATGCAATACATAATAGGGTCACCAGGTGGCGGAAGTAGACAGGGTCCCGCTGGACATTTAATCCTGGTTATTTCTAATTGCCAACATGCATCTCTAACGCTGAAGCTTTCTATTTGATAAAAGCTTGACGCCTTGACATTAATGTATCTCTTTGGGGGGACGGGGGTCTTTTGGACCGGGGAGCTTCGCCCCGCCCAAAGCGTCCTTCCTGTTTGCTTCCAGGGAAAAAACGGGACTTCATGGACAATGGTGTTGCTGTAGGCTCTCGCATCACGTAAGCGATATTCCGACATGCAAAGACATTGAGAAAAAGGAGTTAGGACTCATAGTTCTGCGACTCCGATGCACGACTGCTCCCCCGTCAACAACCAGCTGAGATGCGCATCCAGGCAAGGATGGCAGCTCACTGCCTGCTTATAAATAAAACTCATTTAATTTTAAAAACGTCAAACCCCGTTTCTTATAAAGCTATTTCAAGTACATTTCAAACCCGTCTAAAACATTCCAGAATCCATTTATTTTATCTGCGATCAAATGCTTTTTTCCCTTCCCTATACCGCAGAGCCGTGGGCATCTATCAGATGGGTTAAAATCCACAGCCTTCAGCTTGTGAAAAAAATACAAAGTTCATTTGAAGATAACAGGAGGCTTCACCAAACAGTACTGCTGCCTAACAGCTCCTTCTCCCAAGAGACGAAGGAAACATGACCTGGAAGATGAAGCAAATTGCAGATTAAGGTAAGACTAGGATTGTGAGTCGTGTCTATTCCTGTAACAATTTTGTCACAAAGATCTTTGAGTGTAAATCTGGCTCTTGATACGACAGTGTCCTAATCTTACAGTCCCCTGCTAAAGCCGATGCTCCTTGAATTTTTCATTTTTTTTCTCCTTTTCTTTTTTTATAGGCCTAACCCAACCACAATTTAGTGCATTTTATTGGGAATAAAATTTAAATACAATTATTTTTAAATTTAAAACTAATTGTCCTTCCCCTTCACAAGTCTGTGATACTTTGATTTGGTCTATCCCTTAAGATCAACTGAGATTTGTGGGATGTGAATAGCTATTTAAGGCAAACTACAGCAGGCTAAAGTATGCATTTGCAGAACATGGAGAAACCAAATTCCCAAATATCTAATAATATAGCTATTCATAACAGCGCTATTGCGGTGTTTGGACCTCATCTGAACTGTATTGGGTCTTTTCTGACAGTTGTGATCACTTAGCTTTAACCAGCACTCACTTTCCCAATTTGCTTTTTGTGTCCTTTTTTAGACCCTTTGTCATTGCATTGTTGTGCAACTATATATTTGTGTTGGGACGTGTTTGCACCCTGTTCACAAACAAAAAAGTAAATAGTGTGCACAATATAACGAACCCATCATCTAGTGTGATTGAGATGTTAACTGTTAAAGGATGTGCACAGTTTGAGTAGTGCACTGACACTAATTAAAATGCTCATCTGATTCAATCAGCTTAGCTTGTTGTTTTTCCAGCTCATCTCAGTTTGGTGTCTGAAGGAAAAAGAAGCAGAACTTGTGCTCATGCAGAGTGAAACTGGGAAGTTTTAGTTCAAACTTTCAAATATGCTTGATGCAACAGCTTTATTTCTGAAGTCTTTCCACACTGAGTCATTTACAGCACTTCATCTTTACATTTTGCTTCCACGTGAAAGTTAAAGGAAAAAAACAGAAGTAGATGGGATGAGAGAGTGACTGTCCCATGGTTTCTTTCTATTTTGGCTTTTCTTTCTGAAAAAAAAAACATACATATTAAAAAAAAAATCTAGAAGTTGCTGATAGTTGCATTTTTCCTGATGATGCCAATGATGAGGGACTTTGCTAGTTATGCAAAAACAAATGTGTTTTTACTCTTAGGACATATTCGTTTCAATGTAGTGAAAAATAATCCCTTTATCATTGACTAACTTTAGCAAGGGGGAGGAGTGTGTGATATGGACTTTAAGTTTGATCACAATATATTGTAGTACTATTGTAACAAAAAAAGTTGTGATAAAAGATTACATTTTCTTGTCTTTTTTCAGATAACTGTTTGGCTGTGACTGCATGTAAGTGATTGACTTGGAGTTACGTTGCGTTGTTTAAATGTTCCCTGCACGTCAAGTAATGACGGGAGGGGGTACCCGGTGCGTCAACTTGACCACGCTGTTGTGGTTGTCTGTGATTCTCCCACGCACTCGAGGCTCCCCGGTGGCTAAATGAGTAACACAGATTACCTGCATGTCTTGTTGCTTCAAACTTTAATTATTCAACATATACAAATGACTCCAAGCTAGAGTTAATAACAGAGTAAAGCTTCTGACATTGCAGAGAAGATTTAGCTGTTTTTTGACGGGCACCATCCATGTTTTCAATTGTGCTGCTCAACCCACAAATGTGACAGTTCAAAGGGAAACAAGCTGCTTTGCCAGCAGTACATGGTTTGTTGCAGAGCAGCATTATTGTTCTCAACTGATTTTAATGCTCTTAAAAATTGGGATCTGTTTAACTTTTCTGACTGGCTCTACAGATTACAACCAGTGGCAACCAGATGAGACGCCAGGAGACTCTAATAAAAACATTGTGCTTTCAGGCTTCCCTTTAAATGAAACTAATATTAAACAGTACAATAAGCACTGCATGTTAAATTCATGGTTGTAAAAAATCAGTTTCCACTGATTCATGTTTTTGCTGTTGACTTTAGTTCACCTTTTGGATCAATCATGTTATCTCACCAGACTGAACTTCAGCCTGTTTTCTCTAGGACCTGGGGAGGGGGTGGGGATCAGGTGGACTAAAGTATACAGTCAGTATTTACAGGTATATCTACAAATAGGCAAGATTTGTCCAATGTTAACCATATCTGCTCTTTGTGAATTTTCTGAGTTTGTACAACAGCGGCACGGAGTGGTTTAATGTCAAGAAATAACCCTAAACCTGGCAGCTAAAGAAACGTGAAAGCCCATTTATAAAAGTGGATATTTGGTATTTAAGGTAAGAGTCCTTTCAGGCGGTACTCTGCTTTACCTGAACTGTTAAATCTCATGCAGAATTTAAGACGTGCAGCTATGTGAAAAAGTGTTCACATATTAATCCCACCTTGGTTTTCATTCTTGGAAAAGAAGGTAAATAAAATCCACTAAAACAGCAACACTTAACCCTGTTGTAATTATTAAACACATCAAAAATGTGTTTAAAAATCGAATGTAAAGGTAGGACACCCTATTATTTGCGGTAAAAGTGTCCCGATACCGTGACACGTCCACTTCTGTGCTTTATAGTCAGGAAGAAGCTCTTCTCCTATGTCACATGTCCTCTCTTCTGGTGTTAATTATTTTAGTTTTACACTAATCAGTGCGTTATTCCAGTAGTCCTAATTATTCTGGCCTTTGTGTTTAAAGAGTAAACATTTAATTTTGTGTCAGAGCAAATGTTCATTGGATCCAGCTCGGTGTCACATGTGAAACACTTCGATGTGAAGACTTCTTGCTGCCGAGCAGTTTATAGCGTGACACCGTGTACATGGTTGTAAAAACTGAGCTCTGTCAGCGTGGAGTCACTCATGTCTGCACAAGTAATGCCTGCTCACACATTTAAGTTCACAATGGAAAATTTTTGGGTTTTTTTATCGATCTTTGGTTATATGAATCGATCCTTTGGAATTGATGAGAATCGATTCATAATTGGAAAATCGTTTTTGTTCTTTAAACACAGTCTTAATGTGCACCTGATATAAGACATATGTATGTAGTTTTTACAAATACACTTTATATAAAGTTTGTCACAGCCTTCTCTTCTTTGCTTTCCATTTATATTTCTTGAATTGTTTATTAGCTAACATTTAACTTACCTGTCCAGAAGGAAAGCGACAATTGTGCTTGACAGGTGTTCACCCTCGTTTTGCTTCTTTTTTGATCCACTTGAATCTGAGAAATGTAACGGAGGAAGCCATTTCTCGGTAGGCTGCGGCACTATCACGGTGCTACTACTATCTGGCAACGCCTGAGCTCAGTCTCACGTGACTTCAACCTAATATTCCTAAAGATAAAGTAAAGATTTAGATATTTTGGACCCATCAAAATTTATAAAACAATTATTTATATACTTCAGTAAAATTAATACTTTTATTCTGCACCATTCTAGACATTCTGTGAATGTATTTTTTTTATTAATCGTTCAGCTATAACCTTTAAAGAAATCCAAATATGTAAAAACCCATTTATTTCACATTAATGTAAATGCTTACATATTTCCCAGAATATCCAGGAATCCTCATCTTTGTTGGTTTATTATAAACAAACAATACAACATTGTTCTTAGAGAAATGAAGGAGTCTTTAGGGGAACGTAATTAAGAATATTATGGGTTTGTTTATTTGAACTAAATACCTTAGTAGTATTTTTGTTTGACCTATAGTGACTGAACTGCTGTTTAGAGTACTGTCATGTGTTTTATGACTTTTGCTTAGCATGTCACCATTATTGCCCCACACTCATTTGGGCATGCGAGAGTGGGTTGCCTGAGTCAAACTTTGCTTTTAGGAAGTGAGTAATGACTGGTTTGCGTGCAAGAAGCTTGTGTCTTGTGATGGGGTGATCGTTGTATAAGTGGTATGATAGTATGATTTACAATAATGATTGCATGTTCTTCTAACTCCAAAATCCTGCTGATCCAAAAACATAGCAACAAATTTAATATGCAAGGATTGCAATGCAAAGAAACTTAGTCCTGCTGAGGGTTATCCAAATGTGTTTTGATTACAGATCAGAATTTGCAGCACCGAATCAGATTCAACTCCATAAAGTGGCGACTGTGGCTTGATGGGTTGAGTAGTTGTCTGGCAATCAGAAGGTTGTGGGTTTGATTCCAGCTTCCCCTTGTTACATGTTGATGTGGCTATAGTGTACAGTGCTTTGGGTGGTCAGCATGACTGGAAAAGCGCTATATAAGTTCAGTCCATTTACCATAAAAGGAAATTAATTATTGTGTTTACCCACACAGGAATATTCTTGTTTATTTTTGTAGTAATGTCTGGGTATTTGCATTTGTAGTAATGACATTGTAATTCTGTAATCCTGCTCTTGAAATAAATCAAACCAAAGACAATGTGGGTTTTTGACCAATCTACCTGGATGATTTGATTGACTTTGACTATGTAAGGTGCCTTGAAATGACATCCATCCATCCTCCCATTTTCTGACCCGCTTAATCCCTCATGGGGTCACAGGGGTTGCTGGTGCCTATCTCCAGCGTTCACTGGGCAAGAGGCGGGGTACACCCTGGACAGGTTGCCAGTCAGTTGCAGGGCAACACAGAGACAGACAACCATTCATGCACATACTCACACCTAAGGACAATTTAGAGAAGCCAATTAACCTTACAGTCATGTTTTTGAACTGTGGGAGGAAGCCGGAGTACCCGGAGAGAACTCACGCATGCACAGGGAGAACATGCAAACTCCAAGCAGAAAGACCCAGGGTTGGACTCGAACCCAGGACCTTCTTGCTGCAAGGCAACAGTGCTACCCACTGTGCCTCTGTGCAGCCCCTTGAGATGACGTGTAGTGAATTGGCGCAATGTAAATAAAATTTAATTGAATTGATAGAGCTGGGAGCTATTTTAAATAATAAACCATTTAAGGGCAAAATGTAAAGCCAAAGCTAGGGTCAGGTTACATGCAGTTGTAATGTTGTTTAATATTGAGACTACTATGCTGATTGTCATAAGCCCACATTTTCCTAATTCTTTTCTTTGTTTTCCATCATCACTATTTCGTGTCATGGTGCAGTTTTTGGCCTGCCTGTCTCCCCATGAACTTTCCAGCACTTTCCACCTCTCATCCAGCCCAGTTACTTCATTCTCCACTCCACCTTCTGATCAGTTCCACCTGCCGCTCCTAATCAAGCCCAGACTCTGTTCACCTGTCAACACTCCTACTTAAGCCTCCCTCGGTCTGCTCCTCCCCGACGGATCGTCTTCACCTCGTCCTGCCAAGTGCTACCTACGTCTGCCAGTCAGAGCGTCCCACGTCAGTCAGTTTCCTCTGTACCGTGGAATCGGTACTTCTGAGCATACAGTAATTTTGCACCTCAGAGTTAGTTTGTTTCTGAGCAAAAACAATGAATAGTGACGGTGATCTTGGTGCACTGGAAGCCACTTTGTCTAATTTTGCTTTGATTACTATTTACTCAACATTATTCATTGGTTTTGTCTGACAATTGCAGATTGAAGTCTTCCCATTATTAATTCAATTTCAATTCAATTTTATTTATATAACGCCAATTCATGAAACATTTCATCTCAAGGCACTTTCCAAAGTAAAATTCAATCAGATTATACAGATTAGTCTAAAAATATGTCCTATCTAAGGGAACCCAGTTGATTGCATCAAAGTCTTGACAAGCAGCATTTACTCCTCCTGAAGAAGGGTAGAGCCACAGGGAGCGTCATCTGCATTCTCCATGCCTTTGCAGCAATCCCTCATACTGAGCAAGCATGAAGCAAAAAAAACTCCCCATTAACAGGAAGGAAAACCTCCAGCAGAACCAGGCTCAGTGTGAACGGTAATCTGCCTCGACCCACTGGGGGTTAGAGAAGACAGCAGAGACATAAAAAAAGCACAGAAGCACACATTGATCCAGGAATCTGTTCTACATAATATGGTAGTAGCGGGTGATCTGTCTTCCCTGGATGATGTCACAGCTAACAGAACACCAGACCAGGTGTACCTACTATGAAGGAAAAAAAGAGAGAGCAAAAAGTTAAAAGCTGTAATGACGACAAGCAATGCAAAACTGAAGAACAGTAGAATAGAGGGTGACACGGGAGTGGATTTTCACTCCTGTCCCATCACACTCCCACTGAAATAAATTGTGTCCCGTCCCAATCCCGGGCCAGAGTAGAAACAAAAGTCCTGTCCCGTCCCGCTCCTGGTAATATTACTCCCACTCCCATCCCGCTCCCACTCAGAATGACTCCCGCTCCTGCGCCACTCCCATTCTTGATGTCTTCATTAAGTTTTCTGGCAATACATTAAACCTGAATGTCTATGAAGGGTCAGTTAAGTTCCTGTTTTTAGCTGTAGTAAAGGCCAGTTAAAGTAAAAGGAATAATAATAAATAAATAATAAAAGTAACAAACAAGGAAACAGACCATGCCTATCTTAGTTAAATAAACAAAATGTACAATGTTGCCTTTTACTAATTCATTAAGTAATTGTTTCACATGAAAAATTAAGTTACTTTTATGTTTCAAATTGCTGAAACTAAAGAATAATGCACCGAGCGAGAGATCTATACTCAATTAAGAAAAAAGTGCATAAAGGCATTACTGTCACAATTTAGATAATGTACCTCAATGGTTCATAAACTCAGTAAAAGAAAAAGCTGAATATCATTCAAGCATATTAGTATTTTTCCATTTGCAATAAAATATCCATGAACTAATTAGGGTTTACTATCAGAACCAAGACATTCATTGAACATTAAACACATTCTCAGACAGACCTCTCAACTTTTATCAAAAACAGAGAGTGATATTATGTTAATTTTCGGGGGTGATGCGGAGCTGGAGGTGGAGCTAACTGGACCCAGGAAAAGCCGGTCCAGTCAGCTCCGTCTCATTTTTATCCGACCAGACATGGAAGTAGATATGTTTTACTTTTGTAAAAAGTGAAAGACAAGTGTTAACACGTTGTTCGGTTAGTGGGTTAAAATAGAAAAAAAACACAACTGTTCAAATAATACTAAATAAAATAATAAAGTAGTTTTAAGTTATTGGCCGTATTATTACACTGTTGCACATTGGAAAATGAGTCCAGGAAACACGTTTTACAAGCAGGGTACTGAGTGTTAACACCGTGACATTCAACTCTCGTCAAGTTTGTTAATATTTGCAACTTCGCAAAAAAAAGTCGCTCTGTGAGTAGGTAATAGGTAAGTCCTTACTTCTGAAATTGCGTTGCAAATCCAACTTTTCCAGGTTGAATTCGCCACTAGCGGTTGATCCCCCCCATTCTGTTTTTGAGTGGTGGCGGAAAAAATAGACCGGAAGCACTGTTGGCTTCTGGGTCGTGTAGTTCTTTTGACTTGCATTATAGTTTAGGTTTCTTGGAAAAAAACTACAAAATGGCGGCGGCGAACCTACATTCTTGATTTTCTAATTTATTTAATTTTTTGGCATCGATCCTAGTTTATTGTACCTGCTATTGGTTTACCCATCTGCTCCCGTTTATATTTAATCCTGTACCGTCCCAATCACGTGATATTTACTAATGTTGACTCCCATCCCGCGTGATTCCCGTGGGAATCACGTGACCCGCGGGATTCCCGAAAAAATGTCAGCCTCTACAGTAGAACTCAATAGAGTGAGAAAAATAGACTCTGATGTCCTCCAGTAGCCTAAGCCTATAGCAGCATAACTATAGAGGTAGCTCAGGGTAACATAAGCCACTCTAACTATAAGCTTTGTCAAAAAGGAAAGTTTTAAGATTAGTCTTAAAAGTAGACAGGGTGTCTGCCTCACGGACCAAAAATGGGAGTTGGTTCCACAGGAGAGGAGCCTGACAGCTAAAAGATCTGCCTCCCATTCTACTTTTGGAGACTCTATATGATAATAGCTATATGTCTCCCTGACCTGATCAGATGTTGTTTAGGTGGTCTTATGCCATTGTGAACATACCCTTGCACTATTCAGCACTGTGGGCTGCTCTGAACATATAGCCAGTTTGTATGTGAGCTTCATATACAGGGTTCCCATCGGTCCTTGAAATGCTTAAAAAAAGTGAACCTGTACTTGGTTATTTTCATTCTGAAGTGAAGGCGTTCTGCTCTGTTGTTCCCGACATCTTTAAACTGCAGCCAATTAGACAACACAACAAACTCACACTTTCCTCACTGCAACACCCGCCTGCACCCCCTCTCCGTTTTAACATACTGGCATGATCCTGTATCCTCACGTGATTGGCCCCCATGCTAACCAATTAAAGCAAAGTTCTGCGGAGACCAGGAGACTGAAATAGCTGTTGCAAACACCCAAATATTTAGAAATAAAAATAATTAAGATTAATAGGGAACCTTTACATATGACTGTATGTAAGTGGGCCATGCAGCTCCCGGGTTAAGATGGCCGTTCCACTGACACAGTTGATATCTTAACAGAACGCAGCAGTGCGTGACAGTGTGTAGTTGCGCAGTTGCCGTGAACATGTGCACAAATGACTATTTTTTTAGCCTTCTTTTTCATTTGTCTTATTGTCAGGGTATGGTGGAGCAAGTAGGTATAATAAAGCTGTCTATTTTGTTCATTCTTTCCATTGGCTTGTAGCTAGTGCCTGGCCAGCTGCCCGAGTAACGTAGTTCGTAATTTGACCAATCAAATTGCATGATAAAGGAGCCACAGGTCCATGGGAATCGGACAATGTGTGCGACTACATGTGTGCAATTAATTCAGGCAATTATAACTGTCCGTCCGTCCGTCTTCTTCCGCTTAACCGGGGTCGGGTCGCGGGGGTAGCAGCTTCAGTAGGGAGGCCCAGACGTCCCTCTCCCCAGCCACTTGGGCCAGCTCCTCAGGAGGAATCCCAAGGCGTTCCCAGGCCAGCCGGGAGACATAGTCCCTCCAGCGTGTCCTGGGTCTTCCCCTGGGCCTCCTCCCGGAGGGACGTGCCCGGAACACCTCACCAGGGAGGCGTCCAGGAGGCATCCTGGCCAAGTTGCCCGTGCCACCTCAACTGGCTCCTCTCGACTTGGAGGAGCAGCAGCTCTACTCTGAGTCCTCCCCGGATGACTGAGCTCCTCACCCTATCTCTAAGGGAGAGCCCAGACACACTACGGAGAAAACTCATTTCAGCCGCTTTTATCCGGGATCTCGGTCTTTCGGTCACGACCCAAAGCTCGTGACCATAGATGAGGGTAGGAATGTAGATCGACCGGTAAATCGAGAGCTTCGCCTTTTGGCTCAGCTCTCTCTTCACCACAACGGATCGGTACAGCGCCCGCTTCACAGCAGACGCTGCACCAATCCGCCTGTCGATCTCCCGCTCCATCCTCCCCTCATTCGTGAACAAGACCCCAAGATACTTGAACTCCTCCACTAGGGGCAGGACATCCTCCCCAACCCGGAGAAGGCACTCTACCCTTTTCCGGTTCAAGACCATGGTCTCGGATTTGGAGGCACTGATTTTCATCCCGGCCGCTTCGCACTCGGCTGCGAACCGCTCCAGTGAGAGCTGTAGATCACGCCCTGATGAAGCCAATAGGACCACGTCATCCGCGAATAGCAGAGACGCAATCCTAAGGTCACCAAAACGGATCCCCTCAACACCTTGGCTGCGCCTAGAAATTCTGTCCATAAAAGTTATGAACAGAATCGGTGACAAAGGGCAACCTTGGCGGAGTCCAATTCTCGCTGGAAACGAGTCCGACTTACTGCCGGCAATGCGGACCAGACTCTGACACCGGTCGTACAGAGACCTGACAGCCCTTATTAAAGGGTCCGTTACTCCATACTCCCGGAGTACCCCCCACAGGATCCCCCGGGGGACACGGTCGAATGCCTTCTCCAGATCCACAAAGCACATGTAGACTGGTTGGGCAAACTCCCATGCCCCCTCAAGAATCCTGCTGAGGGTATAGAGCTGGTCCAGTGTTCCACGGCCAGGACGAAAACCACACTGCTCTTCCTGAATCCGAGATTCGACTATCCGACGAACCCTCCTTTCCAGAACCCCTGAATAGACCTTACCAGGGAGGCTTAAGAGTGTGATTCCTCTGTAGTTGGAACACACCCTCCGGTCCCCCTTTTTAAATAGGGGGACCACCACCCCAGTCTGCCAATCCAGAGGAACTGCCCCCGATGTCCACGCAATGCTGCAGAGCCGCGTTATCCAACACAGCCCCACAACATCCAGAGCCTTAAGGTACTCAGGGCGAATCTCATCCACCCCCGGGGCCTTGCCACCGAGGAGCTTTTTAACAACCTCGGCAACCTCAGCACCAGAGATGGGAGAACCCGACCCAGAGTCCCCAGGCTCTGCTTCCTCAATGGAAGACGTGTTGGTGGGATTAAGGAGGTCTTCGAAGTATTCCGCCCACCGACACACGACGTCCCGAGTCGAGGTCAGCAGCACACCACCCCCACTGTAAACAGTGTTGGTACTGCACTGCTTCCCCCTCCTGAGACGCCGGATAGTGGACCAGAATCGCTTCGAAGCCGTACGGAAGTCTTTCTCCATGGCCTCTCCGAACTCTTCCCACGCCCGAGTTTTTGCCTCGGCGACCAGCCGGGCCGCCTGCCGCTTCGACTGCCGGTACACATCAGCTGCTTCCGGAGTCCCACAGGCCAAAAAAGCCCGGTAGGACTCCTTCTTCAGCTTGACGGCTTCCCTCACCGCTGGTGTCCACCAGCGGGTTCGAGGGTTATAACTGGAAAACCTAAAATATATCAATTCAAAATGAGTGCTTGAAATCTTAAAATTTGATACAGATTAAATTATTACTTTCACCGATATCTTCAATTCTGTGCAATTCTTTATTTTTTTAGTCTTGTGACCCTGTGACTGGGGAGAGACCCGGCTGCACAAACAAATGAAAGGGGGGGGGGGCATCAGGTTGTAAAAATTTGGAAAGCTTTTCACATCATTTGTTGGGCTTTTAGAAAGAATTACTAACACAATATATCAAAACAGTTGTCAACGTCTAGCAGAAAACTAAAACCATTTTAATAACGTGCCATCTCTTTGAACTAATTTTACTGGTCATGTTACTTTTTAAATTAGTCAAATCTGTCTAATCTGACATCATCAATGAATAATAGTTATAATGAATTATATTGATTAATGCATATAATAAAACAAGAAAAGAATAATGATTAATCAAGTGTCACTGTGAAATTGTATTGGTCAATTTAAAAACGCTCCAAAAGGGGTTGAGTTCTACTGATCAACTTAAACATATTTCATGGCTGTGTGAAAGAGAAATGTTTGATTGAGCTATACTCTGTAAGAGAAATTAAGTTTATATTAAGGTAGATTTACAACTTATGTTGGGAAGCTATTGATAAAAGTTTTTTTTTCCTGGTTGATATATCATGATTGGTAAAGTGATCTTGAGTATTATTTGGTTGTCTGATAGTATATATTTTGTGCGGAGCCCGCATGCGCAAAGTTTTTTTCTTTGCTTCAGCGCAGTTGTGCGCTAATGGCATGTTCTTATGTGTTTAATAGTTCTATGCTTTTAACATGAGAGAGTCTGAGATTTGGGCTTGTCTTTTTTCTTTTAAATTGGGCAGGTTTTATGCTGGGTTTGGGCTGGAATAGCAGTGAGATACGGCGACCTGTAGGCTGAACGCTGACTGAAGTAAAACTTCATACTAGCAGAGGTTCTGTAATTACAGCAGCTGGGGAGCACGAGGATCAGAACAAAGCAGAGTTCCCTTCTGCCTGCAAGTAACCCAATTTTTTTCAATTTGGCAGAGTTTTAGTCCTTAGTTCTGCTCCTTGAGCTCCTAGCTGTAGTAGCTAACACTCCTAGTGTGAATGTTTACTCCAATGTTTAATTCATTGTTGACGTTTCAAACAGAAATTAATAGCGCTGCTTCCAGCGCGCTCACGCTTGCTTCGTTGTCACTTCATCTAATTGTTTGGTAATAAAACCGAATATCCATCCCGCACTACCGACACCGACGTTGACCAAAGCCGAGTCTACCGTCTCAGAAGGCTATGAATGTATGACCCATCGACCCGCCCCTCTCCAGCTGTAATTGGTTAGCATGTTGGCTTCAGCCGTTGATTTGATTGGTTGAATTGTATGATTGACAAATCAAAGATGGTACTAATAGAATGTTGGCCACTCCAAGGTAAAAAAAAGAAAACCCAGTTTTAACAAAAAAAAAAAAAAAACAGCTTGCAGTCCAGGGCAGGCATGGCTGGCTCTGCGGGCAGGCAAGGCCCCCCAATGCCCACCCATGCCGCCGGGTCTGACTGGGGTACACCACTAAACTCTACAAACACTCAGTCCAACAGTAACATTCCGGACAGCGCAACATACAGTTATATCTTAAAGATTTTCAGTGCCACCTACTTTATATAAAAAGGTACAATTGCCATACAAATGAGGTGCTGCACAAAGAATTTATTAATTGTGTTATATGAGAAATATGTGGGCTGAGAATTATTGAGATAAATTACTGACTGGAGGGAAAAAACAACAACAGTAAAGCTAAAAAATAATGTTAATATGGAAAAAGAATGATTTAATTGTGGTCTGATCAGCCTCTCCCAATAGAGATTTCTGCAGAGTATTTGTGCTACAGTATCTACAGGCACCTCCAAAAAAGGACACTCCTCTTCCGACACTTCCTTGTGCCAATTCTCAGCTAAAAATTAGGACAATCCCAGTGTGAGTTCAACAAACAGTTGTACTGATCAGTAGTGATGTTACGTGATGTGCCGAGGCTTCGAGGCGTGTGTCGAGTAATGGAGGGGGCGTTTCCGCAATGCGCGTATCGAGGCTTACTTCATTTAGGGGAGGAGCCGAAAACGATGACGTCCGAAGCCTCGCTGCCCGGCTGTACCACGTGACTGCTTCGGGAAGTGGTTCAGATTTCGGCGCGGGGTTTGACAGCTTTAGAAACCCCACAGGCTCCATTCAAAATGTGGGTTGTTGTAGGCGAGTTGCGGTCAGTTGAGAGAGTGGATAGAGTTTTGATAGTTTGGATAGCAGAGTTTGGATAGTGGTTATTTAGTTTGAGACAGTTAGTTTGGTGTTTGGAGAGTTTAGGAGAGAGATAGATAGATAGGAGATCAGTGCTCTCAACTATCACGCATTGACCGTCACTGACTTCACACGGTCACACGCAAACATGGCATTTTTCACGCATAAAAATCCCAACGCCCATCTGGGCAGCGGACGATAAAAACTCCGCCTTCCGCTGAGATGTTTCAGCTTCTTTCACAGCTTGTGGCCATCTGCCTGCTGCAGTTCATGTTAACAGAGCAGCAGGAAGAGCGATCAGAGTTATGAATAATTTTAGTCTTAACCAGTGGTGAAAGTGAGCCGGTAAGGTCCTGTACTACGTACGCAGGAGGGGAGGGGGGCGGGGGAAGAGAGCTGCTGCCAGATATTGCCTTCATTCAGAACCAGTGATGGCTGCACTCTGGATCATAAAACAGTTCTGCTCACCAGATGCAGTTTAAAACGCTACGTCTGTTTATAAGTTGTTTTTATTAATTCTGCATTTTTTAACTACATGCACCGTATTTCTGTGCCTCAGCGCTTGCTTCTCTCCCCCCTCCTTTCCCTCGAACCCAGGGGCTTTTATCACCGTTCACCATTCAAAACGTGAATCACTACGTTTAATGTCCTCACACCCGTAGCAAAGTATGCCAATTAAAGTCACTAGGAGAGTTATGGCTGTGTTTCATGATCTTTTGTTTTAAACAAAACAGAACCGTGGCGCTTCGGTGCGCTGCTGCCTTGCGTTTTAATTCAGGTGCGCAAAATTACGTTACTTGTAATTTGGGTGCGCACTTTTAAGAGTCATTTTAAAGAACTTGTAACATCAGGAGGCTGATCTCAGACCGGTCAGCTCCTATGATCACTGTATAGGAGCCCTTTACAGTTTTTATTTATGCATTTCCCCCCTGTTTATCCCTCGCACGCAGCGCACCATCGGGTAAAATCCTCCCACCTCACCGCCCAGAGCGCACTGAGGAGAGCAATAGAGATTTGTCTGGTCGACTGAGATGAGAAACCTGTTGCTGTGAAAGGTGATATAGGTTATAAACTGTTACTGTAATTGCATTGAGCTGAAAAGAGAGGAGACATCAGCAGCTGGATCGTGCGTAAAGACGCAGCGGGAACCTCTGTGTGCTTCAGTGTTGCTGCTGAGGGGAAAATGTGGGACCGTATAGTACTGGGCTAATCATTGGTCACTGTACCCCAATCTGTACATACTTGCACTTATTTATTTATGCACCCCGGCATCATCTGTGCCATGTGAGCGTGTCTTTTCAAAGGCTGGAGAAGTAGTATCAAAAAAGAGAAATCATTTGAAACCAAAAACTGTGGAGAAATTGTTGTTTCTTAATAAAAATGCATGAAATCATCCAAGTTACACAAGCATTAGCCTATTCACTACCCCCTCCCTAGTTCCACAAGCACTTTCATTGTCCTCTGCCTGATTAAGCCCATGCCATTTTTCTGGAGTCACAAAAAAAACATTACACACCATGCCATATCACGTCACTACTATTTTGGGAATAATTACACACAGAGAATACATTCAAACAATGTTTTATTATACACATGTGTGTATACATAATCAAGAAATGAACCCTTTCTCAAACCAGTTGGCTCAAGTGGTTCAATGCCTCATGAGGCTTCATCTCACTATCACTACTGATCAGGTTTGGTTCACATAGTAAATTGCAGTAGTAACTTGACTCAGGGTAATGGCTACCTAGCTTTCTGAAATTGGAAACCCAGGATATGCAGGAATTTACCCAAAAACATATTCTGGGTTTTCACTGTCTCTAAAACTGGGCCCAGTGAAGAAGTTGTTTAGAAAGCAGTGGCTTATTTAAAGTTAGATCTTATTTAGACCTAACACTGAAATTTGGTGGAACATGTTATTTCCATTTTGAGTTGGACTGCATCATAAATATCTACCTTCATTCAGCTGCTGTATTTTGGGTCGCTTGTTGAGAGTTAATTGTCCTCAGCTGAGTGTTGCTTGGTAGGAACGTTCTGATTGGACAAAACTGGCCCTCTGCAGCAGTTATAAACCAGCTCCTTCCCTTCTGTCACCACAGCAGCTGTTCAACATGGTGATTGCACAGGTCTTTTTGAGGTATGGATATAAAAAAAGCAGCAAAAAAGTGGTTTAACTCATGAATCAATGATTTAAATTGTTTATGTTTTAGGTTGTTCCTCTCTGGCTTACTGTTTGTGGATGTTAATGGTGTTCCAGTAAAAGGTGGGCTCACCCACCTGCTGGAAACATATTTTTAATATATATATATATATATAATTTTTTTTTTTTCCCCCAACTGAGAAATTGTGCTCATTTTTCACTCAGGCTCAAAACCTCAAGGTCAGAGCAGACCCAGTGACCCACATGGTGGAGATCACGGTGGCTTCAAACAGGGATCAGCTGCTGGCTACTCTGAACCTGCCTTTTACAGCACCTCTGGAGGTGTTTCTAAACCGGCAAAAGCAGTGGCACAATACCTAGGTGCACCCCAGTACGTCCAGGCACAGCCAGTGCCTGTTGCCCTTGGCTCAGCTGTCCCTGCTGCAGGATATGCTGCAACAGATGGTTCTCTGGTACCTCTTCAAGGAGGACAAGTTACAGGCTCTTACTTGCCAGTTCAGTCTGCCAGCCTTCCCCAGTCAGGAACTCGGCCTAATCTATCAGGTAAGACTGTAACTTACTACAAGATTGTTCAGATGGCTTCTTTAAATCCACACTAACACTCTTTCCATTACCCAGAAATGAATTGGTTCATTGCACCCAAACCATTTGAGGAAGCAGCAACTGATGCCCAGCCCCAAGACACCAGTGTTGTTGGACCACCATTCCCTCCAGCACCCCCTGCTCCAGTGCTCCAGTCTGGGGAGACTTCCAATGTTGTGAAGGAAGCTGAGCTTGGGAACTACCAGCAGCAGACAGAGGAGTTTGGTTACCCAGCTTACCCTATGGGTCCTGGCCAGCCTCTTCCACCTGTGGCTCTGCCTAGTAGTGGTGTGGGTGGCTTGTGGGGCTACCAGCCTCCATACCCATTTCCTTATCCTTTCCCCGAGTTAGACTACATGCTCCTGTATGGTCTGTACCCTCCTGGCACCTACACTACCTTCACCAGAGACCACGAGAAGGGCAAAGACTACTACCAGACCATCCACTATCTGAAGGAGCATGGCTCAGCTCCTGACACACCCCAGAACCCTGGATCAGGGCAACAGAAGGTCTTCCCAGGTGTCCCACAGTGGGCTCAACACTGAATGCACAGTGTGCTTTCCTGAAACAAACCTGCCTGTGAAATATGGACTCAACTCTTAATAAATCTAAAACTTGTCTTGACTCTGAATTTTGTGTGTGGTGGTCAATGATGGCCTTGTGTTGCATTAGCTGCAGTGTGTTCAAATGCCAAGCAAACTGGAACATGGTATACCTGCCTATCCAGCAGTTGCATGGAAAAGGGGTGGGTTGGCTCTGGGGGGGCAGTTAGTGCTTTAGACAAGGTACCCTGAAACTGCAAGGTGTCCACATCTGGCTGGGGGGGGGGGGGGGGGCAGTGACCCTGTAAAGTTTTGCTTTAAAAGGTAAAATTTCCACTTAAGTGACTCTGATTCAAGACTTTCTTGAAATCTTAGGCAGCCATTTTTCTTGGCTTCTAGTAAGATTTGAGCTCTTGGACAAATGCCATTAGCTTTGAGTTGTCCCAGTGCTCTAGACTAATGCTTTGAAATGCCCTTCTAGTAAATATCAAAGATTTTGGTTATTTAAGATGGAACTAGCAACATGTTAAAACATTAAAGACTAAACATTGGACAAACAAATGGGTGTATTAAAAGTTGATTCAAATTTGAACAAGGTATTAAGAGAAATAGAAAACGGGCTTTAATCACAGGCAACAGGATTTTCGCTCAGTTCTTTCTGAAAATGTTTAAACACCTGTCACACTTGGGAGGACTGGGGTGCCACACATTTTGGGTAACCACAAGCTTGCATGGATTTCCAGGTGTGCTTATGTTTTTGCTTCTCTGTGGTAGAGGGAATGATCTGTATAAGTCAGTGTGAATGTGTACCGCACAGCCCAGAAAAGCAAGATGTTCTTGGTCTCCTCTCTGGTAAACCTTATGTTGATGTGGTTGGTAAATTTCTCAACTTCTTTGCTTTGGATTTTGAATCCATGTATCTAAACCAATCAGTTGGTGCTGTTCCTCCAATCACCCCCATTGGGTGGTAAGAGTTTAAATTAATTAGATAATTGCTGAGCAAGCATGTCGTTTCATGCTTGCTCAGGATGAGTGATTGCTGCAAAGCCATGGACAATGCAGACGACTCTCCCTGTGGCTCTACGCTTGTTCAGGAGTGAATGCTGCTTGTCATGACTTTGATGAAATCAGCTGAGTTCCCTTATATAGGACATTTTTGACCAATCTGTATAATCTGACCGAATTTGACTTTGTAAAGTAACTTGAGATGACATGTTTCATGAATTGGCGCTATATAAATTGAATTGAGTATAGGTATGGCTGGTATGCCGTTATAAACAGCGTACTGCAAGTCACAAAGCGGGTGGGGAACGACACTGAACACTGTGGCTTATACCATGAAAAATGCTGTTTTTCTCAGTGTTCAGCAGTTGCTCTTAAAACACCGCATTCAACGTCGTTTAAATGGGTTTTCGCCATATTTTACGCCATCCTGACTTATAAAACCAGACGCATGGTAAAAGGGTAGGTTTATGATAATTATGGATTTGCATATAGGTTGGCAGGAGACATGCTCTGTAGAGTGGGCTCGTTAAAAAAGGAAGAGTCACAGGACACAACTAACAACATACTGTTTCCTTATGTCTTCATGTTGTCAATCATGCAAAACTGCATTTGCAATTTGACAACACTTATCATTCAGGACACTGGGGCTCTTTATTTGGGTGAAGCCTTTATGTTTGATTCATCAAACAACCAACAGATCACAGAGTTCAACTTCTTAGGATGTCCTGTATTCTATTATAATTAATACATCCCATTAACTGAGCCCGGTTCTGCTGGAGGTTTTTCCTTCCCGTTAATGGGCGGTTTTTCTTTCCGCTGTTGCTTCATGCTTGCTCAGTATGAGGGATTGCTGCAAAGCCATGGACAATGCAGACGACTCTCCCTGTGGCTCTACGCTTCTCCAGGAGTGAATGCTGCTTGTCGGGACTTTGATGCAATTAACAGGTTCCCTTATATAGGAAATTTTTGACCAATCTGTATAAGCTGACCCAATCTGTATAATATGATTGAATTTGACTTTGTAAAGTGCCTTGAGATGACATGTTTCATGAATTGACTCTATATATATATAAAATTGAATTCAAAAATTGAATTGAAAAATTGAATTAATCATGATAGCAACTTCGCTCATTGTTTTGACTGGCCACACCCAAAGCCAAAAAAATCTGCCAATCCGGTAAAACTGATCTGCAGAAGTCATCCCAAAAAAAGTAAAAAAAAAACAAAGAAACTGGACTTGTTTTCCGTAGTTGAAGACGTTTCGCTTCCTCTCCAGGAAGCTTTCTCAATTCAAAAAGTCTGGAGTAATGTGGAGTACCAAGCTTTATACTACTGCCAAACAAAGGCCTTGTAATGGCTTAGATAACATGCAAATTCAACCGAAACAGGTCCACCCCCTTAGTAATGGGCAGTCGTTAAAGTCATTAAGCCAGCAGATTGAACCGAAACTGGTCCACTCCTCTGTAACGAGGAGTCATTAGGGTTGTTATTGGCCTGTCTTAAAGGAGCGATGTTTTGATCCCCCGTATGGGGATGAGAATTGAGGTGATGATTGGCCGGAATTAATCTTATAGCTGGATCGTCTCCCTCCAAAGACTTTGTTAGTTAATGAATTGATTTCTGATAAACAGATTGATTTATTTTGTGTCACAGAAACCTGGCTACAAGAGGACTACGTTAGTATAAATGAGTCAACTCCCTCCAATTATTCAAATTTCCACATTCCTAGATCTGTGGGAAGAGGAGGAGGAGTGGCAACCATCTTTCAGCCTGATTTATTAATTAGTCCCAGGCCAATTAATAACTACAGTTCTTTTGAGCATTTAACCCTCAGTTTCCCTCATCCAAACTGCAAAGCAATAAAACCTCTTCTGCTTGTTGTTTTGTATCGTCCACCAGGCCCTTACACTCAGTTTTTGGATAAGCTGTCAGATTTCTTATCTGATTTGGTGATAAACACTGACAAAAAATAAAATTGATTCCATTAAAAATAAAATAATTGGCATCCTCCCAAACATGATTACCTCGTCCTCAGTAAGTGAGGCAGCGTTGGAGGAATCTTTAGAACCTGCGCTGTGTCTGAACTGTCTAGAAGCAGTAGAGCTTTCTGAGCTATCTAAAATATTAGCTTCATCTAAACCTTCTACCTGTATGTTAGACCCAATCCCAACCAAATTGTTTAAGGAGGTATTCCCTTTGATCAGTGGTCCTATTTTAGACATGATTAATCTATCCTTAGTAAATGGATATGTACCACAGGCTTTTAAAGTAGCTGTTATTAAACCTTTACTTAAGAAACCATCTCTTGATCAAGATGAGTTAGTAAATTACAGACCTATATCTAATCTTCTTTTCTTGTCTAAAATTCTCGAGAAAGTAGTTGCTAATCAACTCTGTGAACATTTACAAAGTGATGACCTACTTGAGGAGTTTCAGTCAGGCTTCAGAACTCATCATAGCACTGAAACGGCTCTGGTGAAGGTCACCAATGATATTCTCATGGCCTCAGATAATGGACTTGTGTTTATACTTGTCACTGCATTTGACACAGTTGATCACAATATTCTCCTACAAAGACTTGAGCATACTGTAGGGATTAAGGGGAAAGCATTAGGCTGGTTTAAATCTTATCTGTCGGACAGATTCCAGTTTGTTCATGTTAATAATAAATCTTCTTCAAGCTATAGGGTCACTTGTGGAGTACCACAGGGTTCAGTCCTTGGACCAATTCTCTTTACTATATATATGCTTCCGATTGGCAAAATTATCAGACAGCATGGGATTAATTTCCACTGTTATGCTGATGACACTCAGCTATATTTATCCATAAATCCTGATGAATCCAATCAATTACTTCGACTGCAGTCATGTCTTGATGACATCAAAAGCTGGATGACTTTAAATTTCCTGCACTGACAAGACAGAAGTTATAATCTTTGGACCAGAGTCCTCAAAAAATAAACTTCTTAATCAATCACTGAATTTGGATGGCATTAACTTGGCCTCTGGTAGTAAAGTAAAAAATCTTGGTGTTATTTTAGACCAAGACATGTCATTTAAATCCCATATAAACAGGTTTCCAGAGTTTCCTTTTTTCACCTCAGGAAAATCGCCAAAATTAGAAACATTCTGTCCAGGAGTGATGCTGAAAAACTAGTCCATGCATTTGTTACTTCAAGGCTGGACTATTGTAATTCTTTACTATCAGGAAGTCCATAAAATGCAGTTCAAAGTCTTCAGATGATCCAAAATGCTGCAGCAAGAGTTTTGATGAAAATCAACAAGAGGGATCATATTTCTCCAATTTTAGCTTCCCTTCACTGGCTTCCTGTTAAATCAAGAATAGAATTTAAAATTCTTCTTCTAACGTATAAAGCCCTTAATAATCAAGCTCCATCATATATCAGAGCTCGGATTACCCCGTATGTTCCTAACAGAGCACTTCGCTCTCAGACTGCAGGTCTGCTGGTGGTTCCTAGAGTCTCTAAAAGTAGAATGGGAGGCAGATCCTTTAGTTATCAGGCTCCTCTCCTGTGGAACCAACTCCCAGTTTTGGTCCGAGAGGCAGACACCCTGTCTACTTTTAAGACTAATCTTAAAACTTTCCTTTTTGACAAAGCTTATAGTTAGAGTGGCTCATGTTACCCTGAGCTACCTCTATAGTTATGCTGCTATAGGCTTAGGCTGCTGGAGGACATCAGGGCCTATTTTTCTCACTCTTCTGATTTCTACTGTTCTCCAGTCTACTGTTCTCCAGATTTGCATTGCATTACATTGAAATTTCATTTCAGCTTTTAAATTTTTGTTCTCTCTCTTTTTTCTTCATAGTAGGTACACCTGGTCTGACGTTCTGTTGACTGTGAAATCATCCAGGGAGGACAGATCACCGACTATTACCATCTAATGTAGAACAGATTACTAGATCAATGTCTGCATCTGTGCTTTTTGTCTGTCTTGTTGTGTCTCTGCTCTGTCTTCTGTAACCCCCAGTCGGTCAAGGCAGATGACCGTTCATACTGAGCCTGGTTCTGCTAGAGGTTTTTCCTTCCCGCTAACGGGTGTTTTTTCTTTCCACTGTCGCTTCATGCTTGCTTAGTATGAGGGATTGCTGCAAAGCCATGGACAATGCAGACGACTCTCCCTGTGGCTCTACGCTTCTCCAGGAGTGAATGCTTCTTGTCGGGACTTTGAAGCAATCAACTGGTTTCCTTATATAGGAAATTTTTGACCAATCTGTATAATATGATTGATTTGACTTTGTAAAGTGCCTCGAGATGACATGTTTCATGAATTGGCGCTATATAAATAAAATTGAGTTAAATTGAATTGAATTAAACTTTTGAGAGTTGGAACCTAAGGCCTCCTCCTCTGTTTAAGGTTGGTTTTTCTCTCTTAACGTAGATGGCTTCCTTCACACCCCTGTGAAGGAAGCCATCTACGGCTTCCAGCCTGGGAGGCTGGTGCATCCCAAGGACAAAACCCCCAAACCTAAGATGAGCAGAGTGGTGTATGCAGTTCAGTGCAGTGAGGAATCTTTATATTGGATAAACCAAACAATCTCTCCACAGACGCATGGCTCAACACAGGAGAGCTACCTCCTCAGGTCAAGACTGCTGTCCACCTACACCTTAAGGACAAAGGACACTCTTTTGAGGACCAAAATGTCCACATTTTGGACAAAGAAGACAGATGGGTTTTTTAATGTATGTACTCAACTTAAATATTTTAAGTTATCAAGCATTTTTTAAGCTAACAGTTTACAGCACTTATTTAAAATGAGTACAAAAAACAAGTTGATGAGAATTCAATTCCGCTTCCCTGATTTAAAAAAAATAGATATTAAACTGAATGTTGCATTTTAAAGTGCTGGTCATTCTTGGCTACGCTGCTGCTCTGCATTTAGCTGTGTCCCTTTTGTTGTAGCACTGTTCGAGATAATGAGTTTGTTAAGCTACCGCACCTGGTCGGCGGTGACACACCCTCAGTGGACCCAGCTTGTTTTACCCTTTAGGTGACCCCCACTTAACATATTGGTTTTTGGAGAAAGACGCTCAAAACAGAAAAGTATGCTTCAATTCATTTAATCTACTAAAGTCAGAGAAACTGTTACAGACACATCAGCTCTGATGGGCTCTTGATCGGCAAGAAACCCCGACTTTCCATCTCACAAGCATTATATAGGAATCTAGGTACGCACCCATGCAAGGGGCTGTACACATCCTAACTGTGTCATCAGTAGAAAAACTGTCACCTCGGGGGTGCTATCTGGTGTCATACTTCTGTATGTAAGTGGGCCATGCAGCTTCCGGGTTAAGATGGCCGTTCCACTGACACAGTTGATATCTTAACAGAACGCAGCAGTGCGTGACAGTGTGTAGTTGCGCAGTTGCCGTGAACATGTGCGCAAATGACTATTTTTTTAGCCTTCTTTTTCATTTGTCTTATTGTCAGGGTATAGTGGAGTGAGTAGGTATAATAAAGCGGTCTATTTTGTTCACTCTTTCCATTGGCTTGTAGCTAGTGCCTGGCCAGCTGCCCGAGTAACATAGTTTGTAATTTGACCAATCAAATTGCATGATAAAGGAGCCACAGGTCCATGGGAATCGGACAATGTGTGCGACTACGTGTGTGCAATTAATTCAGGCAATTATAACTGGAAAACCTAAAATATATCAATTCAAAATGAGTGCTTGAAATCTTAAAATTTGATACAGATTAAATTATTACACTGATATCTGCAATTCTGTGTAATTCTTTATTTTTTTAGTCTTGTGACCCTGTGACTGGGTAGAGACCCGGCTGCACAAACAAATGAAAAGGGGGGGGGGGCATTAGATTTTTTTCAGGGGGGCACACTTTTTCAAAAAACATTTTATATGATTGAGGCTGAACAGTGGCTCTGTGACAACTCCTACAGTGCTGAGAAAGAAATTCTCAATAAAATCCCAAAATCTAAATAAAACAAACAGATAAGAAGCAGTAGTGTAGTCAGTGCTGCTAAATTGGACAAGTTTCCACCCAATTAGTGTTCTTTTGAACACATTGAGCTGGAATCAAAATAGCTTATGGGCAGGTTGTAAAAATTTGAAAAGCTTTTCACATCATTTGTTGTGTTTTTAGAAAGAATTACTAACACACAGGGATGGGCAGTATTTCTATTTTGAAATACGTATTTCAAATACAAAATACTATTTTGTAATTTGCATTTTATTGAGATGATGAAAATGCCTTTGTATTTTGTATCAAAATACTTCAGTGTTGTGTATTTTTGTATTTTCAAAATACTGTAAAATACTTTCTGTGAGACTGTGATGACATCTAACTATCTATAAAGCATGAAATAGTGTCTGTGGCACCTTTGCAGTCAAGTCCCTGTGATACCACTCTCGGCCACTAGGGAATTTTGGCCCTGTTTCACACTTGCTATAGGCACATTGCTCGATCAACACAAAACGCACGGTGCTGCATATTGGATTGAGTCAGGTATCTTCTACTTGGTGCTTTGTCAGGACCAGTCAAGGAAATTGTTTCAAAGCAAGGTGAGCAATCAAATTTACCTAGTTTATTTCAGTAACTCATTTATTCTCAACCATGAATCACTCTTTTTATTGCATGTTCCTGTTCAGTGTAACGTTCAGTGTTTGTAAGGCTAGGCTATTTAACTTTTGAATGTTAGCTGCTAATTACAGGGGTTGGACAATGAAAGTGAAACACCTGGTTTTAGACCACAATAATTTATTAGTATGGTGTAGGGCCTCCTTTTGCGGCCAATCAGGGGCGTTTCTAGACGGGGCCAACAGGGGCCAGGGCCCCTGTAGAACTGTTCCTGGCCCCTGTTATGGCCCCTGTACTAAAAACATGATATTAAATGTCTTAGGATGATAAAAGCTGACAAAGATACCGTGACTGACTGGTCATTTGGATCAGTTGTATTTTTTCGTTTATGTTTTTACCCAATAATAAAATAACAAAATAATTAAAAAATAAATATTAAAAAACTAACAATAATTAAAAATTAAGCTGTTTCACGTTAAGCTCCCGCTGTATTGAGAAAAGATCAGGGGTCTGCAACCTGCAGCTCCAGAGCCACAATTGGCTCTTTGGCTTACTTAATATATTAAACGATGAAATGTTGACCTGTTAAGTTTCTCCCCCCCCCCCCCCACTCAGTTGTTCTGTGCCCCTGTGAAAAAACATTGGCCCCACCCTGGCCCCCCTGCTAAATTTGGTCTAGAACCCCCACTGCGGCCAGTACAGCGTCAATTCGTCTTGGGAATGACATATACAAGTCCTGCACAGTGGTCAGAGGGATTTTAAGCCATTCTTCTTGCAGGACAGTGGCCAGGTGACGACGTGATGCTGGTGGAGGAAAATGTTTCCTGACTCGCTCCTCCAAAACACCCCAAAGTGGCTCAATAATATTTAGATCTGGTGACTGTGCAGGCCATGGGAGATGTTCAACTTCACTTTCATGTTCATCAAACCAATCTTTCACCAGTATTGCTGTGTGTATTGGTGCATTGTCACCTGATACACGGCACCTCCTTCAGGATACAATGTTTGAACCATTGGATGCACATGGTCCTCCAGAATGGTTCGGTAGTCCTTGGCAGTGACGCGCCCATCTAGCACAAGTATGGGGCCAAGGGAATGCCATGATATGGCAGCCCAAACGATCACTGAGCCACCCCCATGCTTCACTCTGGGCATGCAACAGTCTGGGTGATACGCTTCTTTGGGGCTTCTCCACACCGTAACTCTCCCGGATGTGGGGAAAACGGTAAAGGTGGACTCATCAGAGAACAATAAATGTTTCAAATTGTCCACAGCCCAAGATTTGCGCTCCTTGCACCATTGAAACCGACGTTTGGCATTGGCACGAGTGACCAAAGGTTTGGCTATAGCAGCCCGGCCATGGATATTGACCCTGTGGAGCTCCCAACGGACAGTTTTGGTGGAAACAGTAGAGTTGAGGTGCACATTTAATTCTGCCGTGATTTGGGGAGCCGTGGTTTTATGTTTTTTGGATACAATCCGGGTTAGCACCCGAACATCCCTTTCAGACAGCTTCCTCTTGCGTCCACAGTTAATCCTGTTGGATGTGATTCGTCCTTCTTGGTGGTATGCTGACATTACCCTGGATACCGTGGCTCTTGATACATCACAAAGACTTGCTGTCTTGATCACAAATGCGCCAGCAAGACGTGCACCAACAATTTGTCCTCTTTTGAACTCTGGTATGTCACCCATAATGTTGTGTGCATTGCAATGTTTTGAGCAAAACTGTGTCCAACCCCTGTATATCTTAAAGATTTTCAGTGCCACCTACTTTATATAAAAAGGTACAATTGCCATACAAATGAGGTGCTGCACAAATAATTTATTCATTGTGTTATATGAGAAATATGTGGGCTGAGAATTATTGAGATAAATTACTGACTGGAGGGAAAAAACAACAACAGTAAAGCTAAAAAATAATGTTAATATGGAAAAAGAATTATTTAATTGTGGTCTGATCAGCCTCTCCCAATAGAGATTTCTGCAGAGTATTTGTGCTACAGTATCTACAGGCACCTCCAAAAAAGGACACTCCTCTTCCGACACTTCCTTGTGCCAATTCTCAGCTAAAAATTAGGACAATCCCAGTGTGAGTTCAACAAACAGTTATACTGATCAAGTCTGGTTCACATAGTAAATTGCAGTAGTAACTTGACTCAGGGTAATGGCTACCTAGCTTTCTGAAACTGGAAACCCAGGATATGCAGGAATTTACCCAAAAACATATTCTGGGTTTTCACTGTCTCTAAAACTGGGCCCAGCGAAGAAATTGTTTAGAAAGCAGTGGCTTATTTAAAGTTAGGTCTTATTTAGACCTAACACTGAAATTTGGTCGAACATGTTATTTCCATTTTGAGTTGGACTGCATCATAAATATCTACCTTCATTCAGCTGCTGTATTTTGGGTCGCTTGTTGAGAGTTAATTGTCCTCAGCTGAGTGTTGCTTGGTAGGAACGTTCTGATTGGACAAAACTGGCCCTCTGCAGCAGTTATAAACCAGCTCCTTCCCGTCTGTCACCACAGCAGCTGTTCAACATGGTGATTGCACAGGTCTTTTTGAGGTATGGATATAAAAAAAGCAGCAAGAAAGTGGTTTAACTCATGAATCAATGATGGTTTTTAAATTGTTTATGTTTTAGGTTGTTCCTCTCTGGCTTACTGTTTGTGGATGTTAATGGTGTTCCAGTAAAAGGTGGGCTCACCCACCTGCTGGAAACATATTTTTAATATATATATATATATATAATTTTTTTTTTTTTTCCCCCAACTGAGAAATTGTGCTCATTTTTCACTCAGGCTCAAAACCTCAAGGTCAGAGCAGACCCAGTGACCCACATGGTGGAGATCACGGTGGCTTCAAACAGGGATCAGCTGCTGGCTACTCTGAACCTGCCTTTTACAGCACCTCTGGAGGTGTTTCTAAACCGGCAAAAGCAGTGGCACAATACCTAGATGCACCCCAGTACGTCCAGGCACAGCCAGTGCCTGTTGCCCTTGGCTCAGCTGTCCCTGCTGCAGGATATGCTGCAACAGATGGTTCTCTGGTACCTCTTCAAGGAGGACAAGTTACAGGCTCTTACTTGCCAGTTCAGTCTGCCAGCCTTCCCCAGTCAGGAACTCGGCCTAATCTACCAGGTAAGACTGTAACTTACTACAAGATTGTTCAGATGGCTTCTTTAAATCCACACTAACACTCTTTCCATTACCCAGAAATGAATTGGTTCATTGCACCCAAACCATTTGAGGAAGCAGCAACTGATGCCCAGCCCCAAGACACCAGTGTTGTTGGACCACCATTCCCTCCAGCACCCCCTGCTCCAGTGCTCCAGTCTGGGGAGACTTCCAATGTTGTGAAGGAAGCTGAGCTTGGGAACTACCAGCAGCAGACAGAGGAGTTTGGTTACCCAGCTTACCCTATGGGTCCTGGCCAGCCTCTTCCACCTGTGGCTCTGCCTAGTAGTGGTGTGGGTGGCTTGTGGGGCTACCAGCCTCCATACCCATTTCCTTATCCTTTCCCCGAGTTAGACTACATGCTCCTGTATGGTCTGTACCCTCCTGGCACCTACACTACCTTCAGCAGAGACCACGAGAAGGGCAAAGACTACTACCAGACCATCCACTATCTGAAGGAGCATGGCTCAGCTCCTGACACACCCCAGAACCCTGGATCAGGGCAACAGAAGGTCTTCCCAGGTGTCCCGCAGGGGACTCGACACTGAATGTACAGTATGCTTTCCTGAAACAAACCTGCCTGTGAAATATGGACTCAACTCTTAATAAATCTAAAACTTGTCTTGACTCTGAATTTTGTGTATGGTGGTCAATGATGGCCTTGTGTTGCATTAGCTGCAGTGTGTTCAAATGCCAAGCAAATTGGAACATGGTATACCTGCCTATCCAGCAGTTGCATGGAAAAGGGGTGGGTTGGCACTGGGGGGCCCCGTTAGTGCTTTAGACTAGGTACCCTGAAACTGCAAGGTGTCCACATCTGGCTTGGGGGGGGCAGTGACCTTGTAAAATCTAGCTTTAAAAGGTAAAATTTCCACTTAAGTGACTCTGATTCAAGACTTTCTTGAAATCTTAGGCAGCCATTTTTTCTTGGCTTCTAGTAAGATTTGAGCTCTTGGACAAATGCCATTAGCTTTGAGTTGTCCCAGTGATCTAGACTAATGCTTTGAGATGCCCTTCTAGTAAATATCAAAGATTTTGGTTATTTAAGATGGAACTAGCAACATGTTAAAACATTAAAGACTAAACATTGGACAAACAAATGGGTGTATTAAAAGTTGATTCAAATTTGAACAAGGTATTAAGAGAAATAGAAAACGGGCTTTAATCACAGGCAACAGGATTTTCGCTCAGTTCTTTCTGAAAATGTTTAAACACCTGTCACACTTGGGAGGACTGGGATGCCACACATTTTGGGTAACCACAAGCTTGCATGGATTTCCAGGTGTGCTTATGTTTTTGCTTCTCTGTGGTAGAGGGAATGTTCTGTATAAGTCAGTGTGAATGTGTACCACACAGCCCAGAAAAGCAAGATGTTCTTGGTCTCCTCTCTGGTAAACCTTATGTTGATGTGGTTGGTAAATTTCTCAACTTCTTTGCTTTGGATTTTGAATCCATGTATCTAAACCAATCAGTTGGTGGTGTTCCTCCAATCACCCCCATTGGGTGGTAAGAGTTTAAATTAGATAATTGCTGAGCAAGCATGAAGCGACATGCTTGCTCAGTATGAGGGATTGCTGCAAAGCCATGGACAATGCAGACGACTCTCCCTGTAGCTCTACGCTTCTCCAGGAGTGAATGCTGCTTGTCGGGACTTTGATGCAATCAACTGGTTTTCTTATATAGGAAATTTTTGACCAATCTGTATAATCTGACCCAATCTGTATAATATGATTGAATTTGACTTTGTAAAGTGCCTTGAGATGACATGTTTCATTAATTGTCTCTATATATATATATATATATAAAATTGAATTAAAAAATTGAATTAATCATGATAGCAACTTCGCTCATTGTTTTGACTGGCCACACCCAAAGCCAAAAAAATCTGCCAATCCGGTAAAACTGATCTGCAGAAGTCATCCCAAAAAAAGTTAAAAAAAACAAAGAAACTGGACTTGTTTTCCGTAGTTGAAGACGTTTCGCTTCCTCTCCAGGAAGCTTTCTCAATTCAAAAAGTCTGGAGTAATGTGGAGTACCAAAGGAGCCCTGAAACCTATAAGCTCGGTCTATAGCAGCTGGCTCATTTCGCAGTTTTCTTTTCTGTTAAGTTGAAAGTGACTTTAAAACTTGTTTACCTGCACATCTATTTGCCCATCGCTGTCTGTCAGTCTCAGTCTATTGTTGATAACCCCATCAATATATGAACAGGGTAGGCTAACATTAGTGACTGACCGACCGACTGGATTGATGGATGGATGGACGAGCAGCAGGAGTAACTCTCCTTCTTCTACTGCCAGTATACACCAGTACAAGTATACACAATAGCTCCGGTGCCTCATGTTGTGCCCATGACACGCAGCAATACAGGAGATTAATGTTTGAAAGATGGAGAGACAGAAAACAGATGAAGAGGGAGACAAATTGATAAAAATAATAAGAAAGATAAAGAGATTAAAAATGGTAGAGAAATGAAGAGAGGTTTTTACAGTACATAGATGTAACGCCCTTTTGCTTTCTAAGGCTGGGATGTTTCACTAACAAATGACTCAGCATTTGCTTAGAGTTGATATTTGGAAATGCAAATAAAAATGCTAATTCAGATCTGCCTGAGAAAGAACGTATGTCTGTAAAGCTACAATTTATTTCTCTGGAGATGGTTGTTTTCTTTGAGAGCCCTGTAAAGACACAATTGAACCCCGGCGATGTTTACACACTCATTTTACCTGTGGGGCAGTTTCCATGCAACACTTATTCAGCCTGCACGACCTGTTTCCACAGCAAATGCATCTGCAGTGTGTCTGTGGTAGCTTCTGTGGCTCCAGCCAGGAATGCAGGAGTGTTTATTTTCACAGTTGTTAGCACCCCGAGGTTGGGGCTATCTCTGCTGCGAAGCAGTGAGTGGCCAGAAAAGGGAGAAAAGAGAAAAAAAGTTTGGGAGGGGTGAGAAACATATAAAAAAAAAAGAGGAAGGAGGAACCAGCCTGTATAAAGGAAGACGGTTGTAGCAAGAGTTGTGGCAGTCGAGAGTTTTAGGGGAGTGTCTCTGAAGCTTGGTTTGTGTTACTGTGACCAACAGAGAAAGGTATGCTGCTTTTTAAAGGATCATTTCCATGCTTTTAGGAAGAAAGTTTTTCTTTTTAAATCTCATATTTGTGCTTTTTTTAATGCTTGCCTCTGTTTTTGAAGTGTGTTTTTCTAACGTCCTTTTTTCTCCCGGAGAACAACTTGAATTCCAGTCATTGAGGCTATTTCTAACATGTATTTCCTCTTCCAGCTTTGATGTAACATTATAATCTTTCATTGAAGGTTAATCATCGTTTTGCTTCTGAGATAAAAGTCAACGGTTTGTAACTTTTGGTCTAGCTGATGCAAGCCAGTGATTGAAAACATTGCCTTGTCTTATCGTCCTCTGGTTGGTAGGAAGCAGACATAGGACCCGAAGCCACATGTGCGGAAGCAGGTGGTGACACAAATACCCGGGAACATGTGTCTGTGAGCTTTTTGCTGCTGAGTATTTGCTATCTGAGCGACCATGCCGGGGCAGGAGAACAAGTTGTCGGTGCGTCGCTGCCTCACCTTTGCTACGGGCCTGGTAGAGTGTCTCTGTTTTGCTGGAGCAGTGTTTGGATGGGCTTCCCTCGTTTTTGTCCTCAAGGAAGACCGTTACTACAGCTCTTTGTGTGTTAATGCCACAGGACTAAACGGCACACAAACTCTGGGTAAGTCTGATCTGCCAGGGATTAAAAGTTTGACTGTAAATCCTTATTATTAGGAAATATTTTACCAGGAGCTGCATTCTACCCATTCATCTAATATTTGGTTTGTCTCTCTTTATTGGCTACAGACTGCAGCGCACAGGACGAAAGGTTCTCGCTCATTTTTACCATCGCCTCCTTTTTGAACAACTTTCTGACGCTGCCCAATGGGTTCCTCTTTGATCGATTCGGTACAACTGTGACCCGACTCTATGGAATGTGAGTAAAACCCCTCAATCAATGAGAAATCAAAGAAAAAAAACTCAGTTTTAGACCAAATACTTCACATAATCTGGTGATATGACCACACCAACCACATCTCCAAACCACAATTCAAATAATCAATAAAAGAAATAAAAGAATCACACAATGTGATGTTTATTTGGTATATTTGTGACTAAGAGATCATTGTCTGCAAAATAATTCTAGAGAATCCCCTTTGATTTGACTATAAGCCACTTAAATCTCCAAGGCTACAGGAAAAGCAATAAACTTTGTTTTAATGGGTCTTGTTTTACACCGACAACACGTTTCTTTATGTGTTTAAAACACATATACCTCACGTCATGTCACCGCTATTCGAGTATAGACAATAGATTAATGGGAGCAGTTTTCTTATTCCAGCTTTGATTTGTTTCTAAATTGCTGTGGAGATTGTCTCCACAATATGTTGACTTTTAAGTCCAAAAATAAAAATTTTAACCCATTAATGATGTGGGTTAGTGCAATGAGTTATTACGCATTGATCAGTAAAGAAACCCATGGGTTGTTTATTAGTGTGATTATTGTGCAACAAGTACACGGTTCCACCAGTGGCTTTCCTCGGGACCTTGACAGATGTCTGATGTTTAAAATTCAAACTACAGTAGGATGGGGATTTAAAAAAAAAAAAAAATAAATAAAAAAAAATATATATATATATATATAATATATATATATATATATATATATATATATATATATATATATATCAATGTGTCATCTAATGACACACAGCTAAGATTATTTGATGTGGATTTTAGAAATAGAGGCATTGCTAAATTATTATACATTAATGGAAAAACAACTTTCAGACCATAGTTATAGTGTTATGTATTTGCTACTTTTTGCTCCTGTTATCTTTATTTAAACTGGCCAGCCAGATTAATAATGTGTAGCACTCTATGTTCTGCACATTATCAATCTGAGACTGGTTCTATTGAATCTGTTTGGGGCAGGCGGGACATTCAGCAGAACTCTCCAAGCTGATAGGGTGAAGCGACACCTAGTGTCCGCCTACCAAACGTTGGTTTTAGCCAATCACGATCTCAAATCAAAACCTAAGCAGCAGACTTCATGTGAAACCACAAGAAGGTGAGCTAGTCAAGGCACTTCTTGCTGTTATTCTTTCAAAGATGAAATCATGGATTCTTACAAAACAGAAGTGACAGCAGCAGCTACGCGTACATCCTCCTGCTCTGCCGTGTTTATGTTGGTTCGGCTGCTGCCTGGTCAGCTCTTGCTTCCGTTGCACTGCAATACTGCAACGTGATTGGCCCAAACCGTTTTTGGTTCGGACACAAATGTTTGAAGCAAGAGCGGTACAAAATGGATCCTCGTTTGTTTGTGAACGCACAAATACCCCGAGAATTCATCTTGCAGACAAGGTTAATTGGTATTAATTTTTATCCAAAAGGTAATCATGTACTTTATTTATTCACTAAAGGAAATGGTTACAACATCATCAGTGATTTGTTTTAAAACAAAGCCATAGGACCAATAACAATGAATCACAAGCATAGTATAGAATGGTATACAATTATTAATAACATTAACTGTTCAAGGAGGAGAGATTTATCATTTATCAACATACAGCAGCAGATATAATTTTACATATAGAGTTGAATAAATGAGTGAATGTAATATATGTTTAGATGTTACTAAAGAGCTTATTGGCTGCTAAGCTTGGAAACAATTTGCTCTAAATACACGCAATACTAATCCCGCCTCTCAGCACTTTGCGCCTATATTTTCATATCAGGTTGCAGCTGACAATTTTTGTGTTTTTATTTTATTTATTTTTTTGGCACAAAATCCGGCCAGATTAGGTTGGCTTGTTCTTCAAGTCTTTAATTTGCCTTAGTAGAGCAGTCAGTTCCTGTTGGAAATGTTTTTTTTTTTTTTTGTTTTTTTGCCAGTGACTCCCATTTAAATTGCATTTACTGAGCATTGGAATAAAAGGCAGTGCAAAGCAGAATAGTATCTCTATTCCCAGTAGAAAACCTGTTTTTTTCTTGTTTTTTTGTCAAGTGCTTGATGCTGCCCTGGGTAAATGTCCTCATGGCGTAAATCAAAAGCCAACACTGGTGCGCTGGCCCTTACAGTCCCTTTCCTTTTGTTGGAGGCTAGCTTACTCCCAGTGTTTGTTTTTTTAATCAGGATTCAGGTTTCAGTCCACAGCTCTGCTGTCTAGTTCAAACAAAGGGACAGGAAAGTATTGACTGTAGAGACTTCTTTAAAACCTATGAGATTGAACATGTTTTAGAAAAACACAGTAGGAAGGCAGAAATAAAGCTACAATCATTGTTTGGATAACTGCTTTAAACTTAAAAGAAGGCAAATACGTTGTACAGGCAACAAATTACAGAAAAGTGACTGAAGTAAAAGGTCCTAAAACAATTCAAACACCTGAGCAAAAGCTAAAAGACTTGATTTTTCAGATCAAAGTAGTGAACTTTGGGACTGATTGGGGCCATATTTGCAAAATTAAAAAAATGTGGAGAAATGTCAATACAACAGTACAATGTTTTGCAAATATTCAACTGAAAAGCTTTTCTTGGACAATTGTTGCCGTGTATTGTTGGTAGTTAGGATGATGACAGAAGTTATTTTTCATTTCTGTGTGATTTTCAAATGCTTTTCTGAGATGTTCTCTATAGTCAGATGTTAAAGAAGTAAATTTAGCAAGGAGAGGACGTCGTTTTGTTTTCCGCTCATATGAAATGTTGTGCATGAAAATAAATACACTGCCCCAGCTCAGGGGAAGGACAAAAAGCAGGATGAAGAGTAAGAAGGCAGAGGAAGTCACTGTGGTCTCCAAAGAGTTCTTGTTTTTCTGCTCCGTTTGGGTCCAGGGATGTTGTTGTTGTCGCCTCCTTTGATAAGAGTGAACTGTTGCTTAGCTGATAGAGGGAGTAACGCATGTTTCTGATTGGAGGAACATCAGGCTATCGCTGGTTAAAGAGATCTAACAGTAAACAATCTGACCATTGATATGTTCTATTGTGAAACCTCTCATATACAGTCAATCATCAGGGGTAACTTTATACATTGTTCTTCTGTTAAATGGAGTTGAAAGCACTCATGAGTAGTCAATATCTTACTTGGCTGCTGTAAACAATGATCAGCCCCCAGTTACTGAGAATCTGACAAAAAATCCTGGCTGGTGAGGAAAAAACTGAGAACTGTTTTAAACAAGGTGGCCATTTCAAAGATCTTATAGATGTCTGTGACAAACAGTGTATAGTTGTAGTTGGGACTTGTTGAACAGTGGCGGTTTCATTGGGGTGGCCAGATGGGGCCACCTAAACTCTTGGGGTGGCACACTGAAACTAAAAGCCACAATTTCAGGATTGTATTCTACTGTTGTATTAAAGCTGCTTGTAGAAATCTATCTTAAAGACTTAAGTAAACGTCTACCAATATCTTTTGGTTTATTGTTTGGTTTTTATTGTTACTAATGATCTAGTGTGCATAGACCAATAACAGCTGGTGGCGCAGTGGGTAGCGTGACACATATTCGGAGGCCTTAGTCCTCGATGCGGTCGACCCGGGTTCGAGTCCTGTGCCGCATGTCTCTCTCCCTCTTCCACCCCCTTCCCTTCAGCCTACTGTTAAAAAGTGAGGAACTAGAGCCGTGAAAATTCTCCAAAAAAAAAAACAGTACAGTCACCTTTTTGAGTTGAACAACAATTCCTTTCTGTTGTGTAATTATATTAAGAATAATGTGTACATTTATTAATTTATTGAAAAACAAAACAATTAGCAGGGGAAAGTAAATACAAACAAAAGCGCGATAGAAGGTCAAGAGCAGCGGCTGCTTTGCTAGCTGTGCATAATGGGATGAAATGCTAAACTGATGTTACTACAATTTACACTGGTGAGTGTACTACCCCCTGGTGTCGCCACTGTTGTTGAACAGAAGTAGTGATCTATAGGCAGGGTTTCCGCTACATGTAATTGATCGTGGCCCACGCCTGGTTCAGAGATTTCCCGTCAAGTTTTTTTTTAATAGAACCAAACTTTTTCGTGGAAAGTGATCCACGCAAGTTTCAGGCTCCATTTCGTGCGTATGTAAGCTGTATAAATGAGACCACAGGCCCTTAATGTGCAGCTGATGTGACTTAGTATCCACTCTCCAAATAAAATAATGTAAAAGATTTAGACAAATTACTTTTATTTTGTAAGATTTGCAAGTTTGCAGAAGTTCCTCAATGGGTTTAACATGTTCTAAATGTGTTCAGAATTGGCACATTAAGGACTTCATAATGTCTTTACTGTTTGAGTTACCAAACTGAGAAAAGGAAATTACATATTCACTTCCTCTCTTCTGTTTTCTCTTTCTTCAAAAAAAAAAATTGTTATGGTTAGGAGGAAATCCAATATCTGACGTAGAAATAATGCCGCAAAATAGCATGAACATGATGATACTTTTATATTTTTTTTACTTTTTTATTTATTTTGTTAATGAAAAAGTTTGTCTTCCCAGACAGGTGGGCTTTTACTTTTTGTCAAACTATAAAAGGCACCCTGTGTTTATCAAGCTAAGAAAAAAACACTTTTTTTATGTGAATTGTCAGGATGTGAGCACAGCAAGGTTTATTAGAGATAATTTTACGTTTGGGATGTTAAAGTCAAACCTTTTTGAAAAATTAACCGACTGAGCTTCATCCAACTGAGCCCAGAAATACTGGATGGGGAATGTGTGAGGAAACATTTAGAGTAAAATTTCTGCTCATATCAGGTTGGAGGAATGTCAGCAGAGAGTGATGATTTTATGTTTTATATTTTAAAATACCTTTACCCGGTTTGACTTTTCCTCTAATATCTGTGATAATAAATCAGCACAAAACTGCTGATTTACTTCAGACATGTCCAAATTCTTTGGCGTGACCCGGTACAAAGTCAACACATGTTTCCACTAAAAGAGGGTGGAGGAAAAATAAATAGCCAAGGAATCTAAATAGCTGAGAAGGTGGGCTCAAGTGGCTCTGAGGATGAAATGTGCTTAGTGCAAGTCAAGTAACGGAAATTAACGTCTGCTGAAAGCACATAAATCTGCATGGACATCACCGTTTGCTTTTAATTCCATAAACTACCTGTTTTTGAAGCATAAAAATGTATTTTTTTATCCAAGTTGTTTCTCTGTGCTGCATCTTGTAATGTAAATGCCTTTTTTCTCTCTCCTTCCAGATTCTTTTACACCATGGGTACCTTGATGGTGGCTTTCTCCTCACCAGGTAGAAAAAAAATCTTTCATCTCTCAAATTATCACCTGTAAATTTGGAAAATTATGTAATATCAGTTTTTCCCCCCTCTCTCAGCTCTGGCCTACCTACTCTTTCCGGCTCTCTCTTTCGTGGCAATTGGAGGCATACTATTTCTAATGACAAACATGCAGGTACGTGAACAGTTTCGGTTGTTGTTTGTCATGATTATTTCCCTCTAGGATACTGGGAAAAACCGTCATGCCAAAACACATGGATGGCAGCTTTGACTGTGTTGATTTTCTGCTATTCATTTTGTTTTGTTTTTTTGTTAAAAGAAGCTGAAGAGCATTTGGCCTTAGGTGGTAGACCTCTGCTCCATAGGACAAAAGCAGTCGCATGATCAGGATCAACTTTTAAACTCTTTTTTGACACGCTATTTGAGGAAACACTGCAGTGCTGTTGCAAAACACTTTACGGGACGAAGCTCGTGCATGCCTACATGCTAGTTCTTCCTCGGTCCCTGTTTTTCTTCCCATCTTTGATCAAATTCACCACGTTGTGGAGACAGAATACAATTCTCCTTTGGGATATAAATTACCTAATGAAAGGCTGCTGGTGTCAGAGAGTCTTGCGAGGCATTCTGACACAAGCTCACAGAGATCTCCTCACTGGTACGTTAATACAGCAATGTTCTGCTCTGTGTCTCTTGAAGATTGGTAACCTGTTCGGCTCCCGGCGCTCCACCATCATCACTCTCTACAACGGGGCCTTTGATTCTTCCTCAGCGCTCTTTCTCGTCATCAAGGTGAGATTTTTTTTTTTATTTCCTTTTTATTTTATTTGTAGTTACAAATACTCCATACGCTACCAATGATCTGCACCTCGTCTCTTTTTACTGCAGCTGTTGCATGAGTCTGGCGTCTCCCTTCGTGCCGCCTTCCTCTTTCTGTCCTCCTGCAGCGTCATTCACATCCTCAGGACGTTCTTCCTGCTCCCCAGAAAATTTATTCCTTACCCGCTGCCCGATCACTACACATATGGGTATGAACAGGCTGCACAGACAGTAGATTCATAGAAAACATTATGAATAGAACATGATGGTGTGGACCAGAAGCATATAAGTAGAGTGCTTGGCAAACATTTTTCACACGCCTTGAACTTGATCATATTTTGTCACATTTATTTACCCACCGGAGCTAGAACAACTTTCCAAACAAGTCTTTGGTTGCATGCTTGCACCCGTTTTGCACAAATAGTTATTTTTTGGCTCTTTTTTACAAAGCAGTTTAGGCTCAGTTAGATTAGATGAAGATATTAAGCTAAAGATAAGTCTGGACTTTGATTGGGCAATTCTTTGATCTAAATTATTCCAGTATAGTTCTGGCTATATTTGTTGCATCCACCAGCTGAGTTGTTTTTTTAAATCCGCTCCTCAGACCCCACTCTCCTTTATTGTTGAGATGTTTCTCTGCTTTAGTACAACCTTTATGCTGCAAGAGCCTGTTTATCAGCTATGCATTCATTCACGTCAGGCGTGTGGAGGCAGGGAGACTCCTAAAACATTCAGGACAGTGAATGATTGAAAACCAGCGCCCTCATTGATTTTATTTAAAGTGTTACAGTGAAAAGGGGCTAATTACAAGTGCATGTTGCTCTATTCAGATTTAGATTTGTAAAAAATATCCCAGAAATCATTTTATTGTTTTCCTCCAAGTTCATAGTTACGCAACAGTTTGTGTCAAACTCCAGTAAATTCATTTGAGGTTTCTCTTTGTAATGTGCCAAAATGATGCTTTCGCAAGGTACTGCGTATCTCCTAAAACAACTGGAGCACATCAGATCACCTTAATAGTTCAACCTTTTCAGCACAAAACCAAAGTTTAATAAATACTGTTGCAATGAGGTAAAATATGCCAGACACCAAAAAAAAAATCCTTATAGTTTTTCTATATTTAAAATGTACAAAAACAGGACACATGTTTATTTATTTCTTTAAATATCTACTTATTAAGAATAGAGTGATCCAAAAGTCTTTGGTTTGAGAGAGAGTTACAGTTCAGTGTCTCTCTTCAAAGACACCGATTGAACATTGATTGGAAGGTGCAAGCTCATCAGAAAGAGCTTGGTTTGTAAAATATCCCTGTGGGTGAGGAGGTATTCCACTCAGACGAGACCTGGGAATGCTGACATGCTGGGAATCCACCAAACAACAGACTAGAGCACTCAAACTGGCAAAGGTCACTGGGTCAATGAGACGTAGACAAAATAATCTGCTGCTGGAATACTGTTTGCAAAACAAAGACACCGACAACCGTGTTCATCCTTTAGAGGCATGAATAACCACACTGTGACAAACTTCAGCACCTTATCCCACTTCCTTGGATATGACAAACGTCGCAGGCCACTTATTTTAAAGACTTTTTTTTGTCATTGATGCCATGAACTAATTTGGAAAATAATCACTAGCACCTGGTGAAGGTAAAAAAAAAAAAAAGGCTGCTTAGACCACATTTTGTTAAATTTGCATACATTAACATGAGACGGTATGCAAAAGCAAGAATACACTATGGCCTAAATGGTCTCATAGTAAGGCATGACCATTCTGCCCTGTAAAAATAAATATCAGACTAGGTTGTGTTGTGGGAATTGTGTTTACTGTAACCAGAGGAGTTTAGTTTATAGTTTAAACCCACAAAAATGTGAAGAACATGTTTTAGATGGAGAGCAGAGGTAATGTTAGCTGATGTGAATAAAATATCTATTCCTCTGGATCAATTATTTTTAAAAATGACGAAAAAGAAATCAAGCTTTAAACTTTTTTTTTTCCTAACTCCCTCATAAATTCCCTGCAGGGTCTCTTGTGGTAAGTCAGAGGCGGCGAGCCCAGAGGGGGCAGCAAATGGTCAGGCACATTCAGGAGGTGAAGAAACACCGCTCACAAAGAATGCTCCTGTCAAGCAAGGTTCGTCATTTCACATAAAAATTAAGAATATTGTTCGTATGCTCCTTTCGTCAGGTGTAGTTGGACTACTTTTTGTTGCCTTACTGCATTTGTTAACTTAACGTCTGTTTTCGTCCGCCTCAGAGAGGACTTTCCGTGAGTGTTTGCTGTCCAGGTTCTTTATCTTCCACCTGCTGTGGCTGTCGGTGATGCAGCTCAGGCACTACCTGTTCATCGGCACCCTCAACCCCATGCTGCAGAGGCTGACAGAGGGAGAGCCCTCACTGGGTAACACCCATTCAAACATGTCACCGTCTCAGTGTCAGAGCAAAAGTTTAGGGTTATGACACAAATGTTGTGTTTCAAACTTTTGCAAGTTCAGTTTTGTTTGTTTTGTGTCCATTTTCATATTTTTACACACAGCTCAGGTGCAAATAAGTGCATCTTTAGATCCAAATGTTTTGTTTTACAGAAAAATTCCACTTTCACTGTGCAATTGCCCTTACACAAAATGACCCACATACTTGATCACAGTATTATTCAGTATACTGTATAGGCAAAACCTAAACTGTGAAAGGGTCTAGGTGAGATTATTCATTCAGACTGATTTATAGAGCAGTGTGTAACTAATTTGGCTTTTAATTAGCAAAAAATCAAGTATTGCTTTTATAAATACATATTCTGGCAAAGTCTAATAACATCCCACCAAAAATTAAAGCGTTTTTATAACTTAGAATTAGTAGTTTATGATAGAGCCGGAGGATAATTCAATAACAATATATATCGAGATAGACGTGTGGTTCAGTGGAAAAAAAAGAGTCGATAAATAAGTTCAATAGAAGAACAGTTTTGCATTCTAGCTTATCATTTTGGTTAACATTACAGTCACTACATCCTCACAACCAATCACAAACACAGACCCAGGAACACTCTGCCCCCTTCAAACAGTTCAGAGAGCACATGTACTTTTTTCTTTTTTTAAGACTTACAGTTTTGGTAAAAAGTTGGTTGAATAAAGAGTGGTGTTTGAATTCAGTGTTCTTTATTTAAAAATAAGTCATTAGGCAACAGCTTAAATGGCTAGGGCTGCACTTAAAATAATTTTTTTGTACTTTTTTGATAATTATTGATATTGATCAATAGGATTTCTAATTTATCAACATGCTTTTTTTCCAATATCATCCAGCCCTAGTTTATAAATACATAGGTGCCAGGTCACCCACTGGCAGACGCGATGTTGAGTCTCTATTTCTGATTTCAGTAGCCGAAAAGGAACAAACTTGTCAGCCATTCACGTTTTCCCTACCTGTCTTTTTTGTGAGGACGTGCTGTCGGTGGAGTAGACAACAAGCAAAGACGACTGTAGATCATGCTATTTGAAGTTTTCTGTTGAAATGGAGGGCCATCCATTCTCTTTGCCCGGCGAGAGAGAAGAGAGAGTAACCAAGAAAAGAAAAAGGAGTAAAAACCGTGAGAAAACAAGAGTCTATATCGGTGTAGCTATTATTACCAGGTGGAGTGGAGACAATAAGGGAGCGGGGCTTTAAAACTGATGCAGAGGTTGCAGGCTTTCTGCTCGACAGGCAAGTTAATTCAATATAACAGTGAAGTTTATTTTGGTGTTATGTTAGAAACAGGGCAGTGTGGTCCAGCAACTACTCTGTCCTCCCGGCAGACACGGCTAGTTTGTTCGTCTTGTCTCTCTCTCACTTGATCAGATGATCTGAGTCTGCAGGTCAGTTTGTTCATCTCCCTCTCAGGGGATATGTGTGTTCGCAGTGGGGCGAAGTGATATCAGCCGGTTCACTCCTGTCTATAGTGTGCAGCAAGAGCTGGTCTCTTTATAACTTGTGTTTATAGTCGCTTATTTTAGAGCCCAAATAAGTGACTGCACGTTCAGAAACGAGGCCAAAAAAACGCGACTCAAGGAATTTGCAAGCGACTTTAGAAAAAAACAAGTGGACTTGGGAACAGTGGCAAAAAACATTTCACAGGATGACAGTAGCTATTAGCAGTAGCTTGGTAGCAAATACATGGAGGACATGTTGACATCGCATTTATGACACTCCATGGCTGCTGTAGTAGTTGTTACGAGCTTAACGAAGAGGTCATTTGTAATTCATTTAGCTCACCACTAGATGATGCGCCAATATGAAAATCTTACACACTGGGGCTTCAACCATGGTTCCTCTTAAAGCCCCAGTGTGTAAGATTTACATTCATCTGGTGGTGCAATTGTTAGTAGACTTTGGCAAAATGTGTATTTATTAAAACAATACTGGATTTTTGTTAATAAAAAGACAAATTAGTTACACCCATCCTTTTAAGAAAACTGCATGTCAGTCCTTTCTTTTAGACATGCACCAATTAGGCAGTTTTTGGACTAAACTGGTTTGTGTTTGATTAGGTTTCTGATTTTTTTTTTCTTTTTTAAGTGCAGCAGGTTCTTTGAAGGAGGAAGTAGTTTTGAATCTAAGAGTAAATAAAAAACGTAATCTGATCTTTATTAGACTTAAACTTGCACAAAAGCACATGCTTATGGTGGATTTTTTAGTTTAGTAACTCCAGAATGTACCAGGAATGTCTCCTTCTAAAGAGTGACTTAAAGAATACCGTAACAATGTAAAAATATACTGTATATATTTGCTGTTCATAATATTTTTATTGTACACACATTGTACCTATAAAGCCCAAAACTTGCATCGGTGCTACAACTGATGGCCTTTTTTTCAATGCATGTTAGGTATTTATTACATCAGACTGGTGTTTTTATTTAACACATACCTTAACTGTCTTATTTTTTCCATTTATCTCTGCAGTGAGCCAGTACACCAATGCATTTGCTATCACCCAGCTGTGTGGAGTACTGTGTGCTCCCTGGAACGGCCTCATTATGGACAGACATAAAAGGAAACCTCGAGCTGCAGGTAAGCTTCTGAAAAGACTAACAACCCATCAAAAGGGTGAAGCATTTCAAATCCTGAGTGAGAATATTATATATAGTATGTATAAATCATGTTAAAATCTAAAGAGGGAAACATGTTTAGATCTTTCCTCTAATCCTCTGATGATTGTGATCATTGAGTCTAGAGTCCAGGACCTCTTGGGGATCATTTAACACAGAGATGTCCAAAGTGCGGCTTGTGGGCCATTTGTGGCCCGTGAAATATTTTTGAGGCCCCTTCCGCAGTTTACGAATGGTACAAACTTACAGATAGTTGATACTTGTTATGCCAGAAACCTGTTTGATTATGATTATTATTATTAATTATAAGTTGCTATTATAATTTTAATAATAGGTCATTCAAACTCAAATGGTAGCTATAACAAATATTATTCAAATGGTTGTGATCCCAGGGCTATAAGCTTGTAATGATTAATACCAATAATGCATTTATTAATTAGCTGTTATGAACTTATTTATCCTGGCAAAGTGTGATCTGACTGGTTTCTGACGATGAGATTTATCCAGCAAGTGTTGATAACTCCAATTATAACTGCAATTAGTGTTTAATCCTTACTCCTTTACCACAAACCAATGAAAATGTCTCAGTTGATTTCAGTTGTTAACTCAAAAAGAGGTAATTCTGTACTCTTCGAGACCATATAACTTCTGGATCAAAATAAACACAAGCAATTAGTATTCCACACATTAATATTTATTAAACCTAAAATAATTCCCTTGTTACAGTAATTATTCTAATTCAATAAACTAGGAAACACTACTCACTACTAAAATAAACATGCAAAAGGAAATAAATGAAAAACACGTCAAAATGGATTAAATGAAAGGTAGCAATTCTTAGTTGAACTCACAGTTGTTTAAACATCACATTCAAGACGTTGGCACTTGACGTCACAGCATTGAAAGACAAAATAGCTCTTAGAAAACAGACCTGCTAGATGGAAGACGCCTTATATTCCACAACAAGCTAAGCCGATAGCTTAGAGCTACCTTGCACCTTCCCAAGATGGCAACTATGACGACGTATACCCTACGTCCTTGCGTGATGCGTGAGGAGGAGGTCCTAATGACGTCTTTAGCGCACATGCTAGTGTGGGGTGGGCTTTGACCGGGAGGTGGTCTTTACCTCTGAATAAAGGATTCAAAGAAACTGCGCGAGCTGGAAAAGGAACACAAAGAGATCGAAGATGAGATAAGAATAGAAAGGGAAAAGGGAGATTGATCCTCGGCGGGATCAGCTTATAAAAACCCCCCCAAAAAAAACACCGCCAAAAATCACTTACAAAATGCATGCACATACATCAGAAATATCCAGCAGTTAAAGTAAACTCCGTCTCGGAGTAATTATGCATTAAACTAATTCCTAATAGGTTCTGCCCAGGCACAAAATATATCACCTTATGGGTGAAAAGAGAAATAAAAGGGGAAAGTCCCGTTTTACTTGCGTTGTCTCAGGGGGATGTCCCAGCTCCGACTCCGCGGTCGTCCTTGAGCGCTTCGGCGAGCGCAGGTCCGTCAGGCAGCAAAGAAAAGGGGAACCCCGAAGTCTCTGGGCTCTTCGACGTTTTGTTTGGCCAAAACAAAAATGGAGTCCGACAATCACTGGGAGATAAGCGGCTCTCAGTCTCTCTGATCAAAGTGAATCCAAAGTACTTTTAATGTCGACCTCCTGCATAGGCAAGCAGGGATGAGTTTGATTCGGAAGTTCTCGGTCCAGCGAGAAATCGAAACACGTGCCACGTGGGGGGAATCCCACGGGAGAAAACAGCTGTGTCTTTCTCCTCAGTTTGGCGCAGCGCCAGCAAGAAGAATGATTTGAGCGTGCCAAGCGTTTATATCGTCTCATAGCAACGTTATCTCGTTGCTAAGGCTGGTGTCAGGATGACCATGATGCATGCTGGGAGTCAGTGGCCATTTTGACCATGTTGCATCATGGGAGTTGGAGTGTGTCACGTCGTAAATGGCATTACATACTGATAGTTAAAAATATCAGTATCAACTACCTGTACTAGAAAAAAATTAAGCTTATGAAAATGGGAAATGTTGGCTACAACACACAAACATCCAGAGACTAGAAAAGACAAAAAAAAAATTCTAGGCCAAGAAACTGGAAAACCATGAACTCAAGAAAATATGGGTAATGGTATACCTTTCTTTTAATTAGGCAAAACTATTTTATGTTTCAGGTTTATTATGATCTCCACGCCCTTTTTATTAAAATAATCAGACTACTCGGTATATTCGAGTAAGAACGTTTCAGATGTAGTTTATTATAGGCCAGGTAAAATAAGAGAAAAACATTTATAAAATGTTTTTGCCGATTTTTGAGTGTTTAAAAACTGAACTTGAATATTATGATCCCCTTGATCTTTTTAGTTTGTGTTGGAAAAAGTTAGGACACTGCTGCTCAAACATTTGTTTTGAAAGAAAATATAGAAACTTTCTGATATTTTATACCATTGAATGTCAGAAAATGAATACAAAGAAACCTTGATCTTAATTTCAGAACTTTTTTTTTGTCTGATTATTTTAAAACCACATTTTGGCTGTAAGGGGTCAAATGTGTTTAACTGGGATTCACAAATTTTAAAATCTTCTATCTGTATGGAAGACCATAAGAGTCACTGAAAATGAAAAAGCATTTCAAAATTACAAAAGGGTTTTGTAATTGCACTTTTTAAAATTTAACTATTAAAAAGGAATTGTAAGATGTATTTATTAATCCATTATTAAATACTGCAATTTGAAAATGTATTTTCAAATCTGATTTCTAAGTGAAGATTTAGAAACTGCAATTCATGAAAAAAAAAAAGAAAAAAAAATCAGAAAAAAGTCAAAATATTGAGAAAATGCATCAGGATAACAAAAAGCTGATCCTGATCAAGTGTGCGTCCACAGGATGTTTAAATGCTAAAAGAGATTTTCTTTGTTATTGAATTTTATTCCAAAGTATAAAGCTACTTGATCATTTACACGAGACATGGCTTTGCACCAGTCATTTCTATCTTATTGTTCATAAAATTTATAATATTTTTCCTCATTACTTAGAGTATAACCAGCTTCACCTCTAACACCCTGAAGAAGAGCTCATCCCTCTTTAACATTCCATATTTTGCAACATTAAATACACAAACTTTAAATACACAAACCTGTGAGGGATTCAATCTGAGAATAAATGCTATTGTTGAGCTGTTTTGTGACAGAAAATTGAGAAATATTGAGATCTATTTAGCTTTTCAGATATTTTTTGTGAGGAAGAGTTTCTAAATCAGACAATATTGATGCATTAAAGAAATTATTCTCATGTTCTGATCTGTGTTTGTGTGTCAGGCGAGCTCACAGAGGAAGGTAAATCCTCCACTTCAGGTCTTAGTTTGCAGCATCTGGACAGATTATCAAGCAGATCCGAAACGGACCTGAAAACAACCAGATGATCAGTCAGATCAGATCAACTCCAGGTTTCTGTGTCGCGGTGATTCCATTGTTGGTCAAACCAAACATCCTTCTTCTCCTCCATGTTTCTCTGCATGTATGGATGTGAACATGTGTGAATGCAGAAGTTTCTGTATGTGTGGATTTGCAGGCTGGTTGGGTAACTTTGTGTTTTCATGCATTACGTCTCATGTTTCTTTTTGGTGCATCTTATAAAGTTTATTACTGACTTTTTCTATAAAGATTATTGTCTGTTTTTAAGGTATTTTATGGGTTCATCTTTGTGCTGCTTCACTGAGGACAGAAATTGTCCCTCATAGTTTTATTGAATTGAAATTGAAGACCAAGGATCAACGAGCCACTGCTGCACTGGGAGATTATTTAGTACGCAGGAAAAAGAAGTCCAATGTCCAAAAATTGAAGGCAGAATTTTATGGATTATTTACACAGTTTAGCAAACAGACAAAGATCAGTTTATGTTTCCTGCATCTTCTCCTGCGCTGGAAAAACAACCACAGACCCATTCCAGTGCATTCTGGTCCTAAACAGTCCATTTACTCATAGAAATGCCCCCACAGTTCTTCCTGACTGACAAAAACTAAACATTTCAATAATTATTAACTAACAAATAAATCTGGTTAATAACCTAAATATAAAGTAACCCTGACTTAAGTAACCCTAACCCTAAGAAATAACTTTAAATCCAAAGTAATTCAGAATAAAAAGTTCCAAGATTCTGTTTCTGTTTCAATCAGATCATCAAGGTTTCTTTTGGACTTTGTGTTTTTCATGCTGAGAACATCAGAGCTGCTGTTTTCTCACTGAGATCTTCATCGGTAGGATTTTTACTGTATTCACAGTCTTGAAGAATGGAAACATCTTGTCAGTGAAGGTGTGTGTGAAGGTGTGTATGTGTGTGTAAGTGTCCAGATCAGAGAAGGACAGCTTTCCTCTGTTCCAGTCCAGATTCACTCTGATCCTCTGGAGCTTCTTCTGGACTGAGAGATCCATGAAAGGAGCTGGAGGAGATCGTGCAAAGTATTTACCTCCAGAGAACCATAGAACCAACGATCCAGACTCTATGAATCCCTTCCTCTGGACAGACTCTGCTAACACACCAACCTCCCAGAATCTACTGTCTCCAATATCAACATCCCAGCTGTGGTTCCCTGAGCTGAAGCCCTCAGAACTCAGGACAGAACACCATAATCCAAACCTCTCTGGATTACCAGGAAGCTGCTGTTCCTCTCCTTTATTCCCACTGGTCAGATCTTCAGACAGGATGAGTTCTGGATTAGCGGTGTTTGGGTCGAGAATGAGAGGAGTGTAGGAGACTATGTTCTTCATGTTGCTCCAGATGTTGAAGGCCAGGTTGCCCAGATGTTTGGCCTGGTCTATCAGAGCTCCTGAGGGTGGCTGTGGATCCTCCAGCAGGGGGCAGCGCTGAACTCTTTCCACTGCAGCCTTGTAGTTGTGCAGGAATGAAACGTCTTCAGCTCTCAGCTCCTCCTCTGTGGCTCTGACTGTGTCTGAAAGAGCTGCTATCTCTCTGCTCAGAGCCTCCATCTTCTCCTTCATCATCCCACTCTTCTGCTCCTCTTCCTCCCTCAGTGCAGCCAGCCTGGCCTCCTCTTCCTCTGCAAGAAACTGATGAAGCTTCTTTAACTGCTCCTTAATCAGCCTCTCTGTGTGTCGGGCCTGGACCATCATGTGTTCTGCTGTCTGATCAAACTCCTCTAGAACTTTCTTCCTGAGCTCCAGGTTCTTCTTTAAAGGTTCCAGAGTTTCCTGAAGGTTCTTCTTGTGTTGCTGAGCAGCTTCATCGATGGGTCTGAATCTGTGCTTGGTGTGTTTCTCTGAATCTCTGCAGACGACACACACTGGCTTCTGATGGTCCAGACAGAAAAGTTTGAGTTTCTCAGAGTGCAGACTGCAGAGATCCTCTGAAGCTCTCTGGTCTTTGTGCTGTAGGAAGGTCTCACATAGGTTCTTCAGAGTCAGACTTAAAGGTGGAACATCCTTTGAAGATCTTCTCTTACAAACTGGACACTCTTGCGCTGGTTTCTCTCTCCACCAGTTCTTTAGACACTCCTTACAGAAGCTGTGGCTACATGACAGAACAACCGGATCCTGAAAGACGTCCTGACAGACCGGACAGCAGAGATCCTCCTCTAATATGGAAGCCATTTAGTCTCTGAGTGAAGCTGAAAACACAGCAGACAGACCGTTAAACCAGGAAGTCAGTTTCCCTCCTGCAGAAACTTTCTTCTCTTACTTTCACTTTGATTTTCTTGTCTTTCCACCTGCAGCAGTCTGTGTTTCAGCGTCTCGGTCCCTCAGAGGTGGGCGGATCAATTCTAGTATCGATACTATTGATACCAATTCTTGTGTTGATATTGAACAATATTCGTTTAACAAGATCGATACTTTTTATTGTCTCCCGTGTGCACTGACAGCAGCAGATTCACCAGTCTTCCCATCAGTGTCACGGCACTTTACTGCTCCCCCACCCCTCTCGTCACCGGCTTGCATCGTCACGTGGTTCAGCGGTGACACCCAATCAGCACGAGGGCTCAGCCTTGCCCGCCCACCCAGCTCTCTCTCCGAAAGCCAGATTGACAGGGATGTCCTTCACAGATCAGTGTAACCTATTATGAATACTCCAGTCAAAGCAAGCTAGAATACCACAAAAATAAAGACCAAATTAAAAAAAAGAAAAAAATAGGAAAAAAAATAACCAAAAAAAAACTGCAATTCATAAATCAGATTATAATTTTCACTATCAAATATTTAAAACGGTAATTCTTTTTCCATTTCCCGTTTTCTTTTCACCTTGCATTTTCAAATCCTTTTTGCAATTGCATTTCCTTTTTACTTTACCCTCTCCATTTAGCATATGCGTGACCGTTCTGGTCCCTGAGCGCACTGGAAACCAAGTTAAACCAATCAGAGTTGCTCTTCGGATGTAAAGAAGCTAAAATTCATGCTGGTATGGACGGAGGCCAGAAATGACAAAACAGAGTTGCTAAATGACCATATTTGACAACACTGCTTTTTGTGTGTGCAAGATTTAGGTTTCAGTTGTGACGTTATGAAACTTTTGCTGTCATTAGGTAGAATAGGAACATGCAAACGCGATGGAAAGGGATTTCTTCTTTCTTCGTTGTTTCAATCACACTTCTTTCTATTTGCAAACTCCAGCTGCAAGTTTAAACGTCACAGGAGGATCCATACTTGTATTTTCACAGGAGAGACGGAGCAAGAAGTGGACCTGCGGGCCTCTGTGCTTTCTCTGTTCCTGACGGCGCTGCAGTGCGTGCTGTTCTCTCTGTGTGCCTCCACCCCCTACCTGCCGCTTCAGTACCTCACCTTCGTCCTGCAGGTGCTGAACCGCTCCTTCCTCTACGGCGGCAACGCAGCCTTCATCAGCGTGGCGTGAGTATGAACACACGTCATGGTGTTCTCAAACGAAGAGCCGAGATTAACTGTAAAAGTTATTTTACAGAAATGTAATTGAACTGTAAAGACTAACAATTTGCAGCTTGAATTTCTATTTTTGTATGTGGTGCGACAGAAATGTTTTCTTTTGTTTGTGGTAGATTTAGCTTGTTGTTCACATGTGAAAACAATTATTAACATTGTGTATATGTATCTTCATATCTAATACATTTGGATATTATTGAAACATTCATTTATTTCGGTAACTCAGTTCAGTAGGTGAAACTTAGTATATAGATTAATTACACACAGATTGATGTTTTCAAGCCCTCATTTGCATTGATTATGGTGATTTTTCTGCTTATGACTACTGAAAACAACATTTAAGAATGGAATATTATACTAAACCAATAAAAATAAATAGTTTTAATGCACAAATGTGGGCTTAGTTAAAAATATGTTTAGAACCTGCTTAAATGTTATTTTTCAAAGGTGCCTTCTAATATGACAAGCAACCCTGGTCGACGCATCTTTTCTAATTTATTGAATATGCCTGTAAGTCAGAGACTGAAAGGAGAACGATTTGATTACCAGAGAGCTAACGTCTCCATAAGCGGTGGTATCATGAGTGATTTTTTTTTTACCGGCAGTTTCTGGAGCATCTAACGGTAAAAGCAAAAACTAATGGTCACCTCGTGGATCTCATAGGTACATTATACTAGATGGCAGTATCAGCACATCATAGAGCTGGTCAGGAGTTACATTTTAGATCTTCATGAGCCTCGGTTGGCTTAGTCTTGCAAATTCTTCACAAAACGGCGTAGAACATGTCTGGATGCCCTCACATATCTATTTGCATTTAGCCACTATTTACATGTGACACTGACCATTTGCTCAACCCAGCCATCCTACAGCATGCAAACTCTATGAAGTGCTGCTAATGCTGTCTAATGCGTCTAAAAGGCATCGTCTATATATCTGCTGACCTTCACTCACTGTTTTCCACTAACTTTTAGATGCTTCGGTTACTGCCTGTACCTCTTTACTCGAATTTCAAATTCAAATTTCCATTCTTAGTTTATTTATACAACAGCAATTGGGAATAAATGTCATCTCAGGCCATTTACAGGACTGTTTAGATTGACGCCTGGTTATATAAAATTAAAAGTTATGAATGTAAAGCAGTCGGGCTGATTGCATTGAGCTGTTGGTTTGCAGCAACTCCTCCTGCTGAGCAAGCATGCAGTCTGAGAGCCCAGTTATATGGAGAAGCTCCATAGAGACACAGTTAGATACTGTATGTTTGCGTTCAGGGCTGTAAGGCAACAAGACAACAACAAGTTTTATGTCTGTAGCTGCACACAGTTGTGTTGCTCCAGAGCTGGATACTTTGTTCCCCAGGAAGCTAATCGTTTATTCAGACATCCTGAAGTTCTGCAACCGCCGCACCTTTGTGAAACCGGGAACAATGGCATCAAAAAGCCAATAGGTCCCAGTTAGACTCTTCCTTTTGGGAGCTTTGTCTGGTGCTGCTTTGATTGTCGGTGAGTTGAACTGATCATATCCTAAATGTCTTGTGGCTTGTTTGTTTGATTTGTGTAGCTTTCCTTCCTGCCACTTTGGGAAGCTGTACGGTCTGGTCATGGCTCTGTCTGCGGTGTTTTCTCTGCTCCAGTATCCCTGCTTTGCTCTGGTGAAAGGAGCTCTGGGTGGAGATCCTTTATACGTGAGTGCAGTTTTCAACCGTTTAGCTCCCTGTTCGCTTAGCTGTGAACCCTTGTCTCACGGCCACCTTCGTCTCCCTCTTCACGTGTGTGCAGGTCAACGTCGGCCTGACGCTGCTCAGCCTGCTGGCCTTCATACATCCGTTCTTCGTCTACCTGCACTGTCGAAAGGTCGCCTCTGAGAGAGCAAGGAGCTAAGCCTCATCTTAAAGAGGATAAAACAGGATCTGTGTTCAAGTGGTTCTCACATGGCTGGACACCATTTCCTCACTAGAAATTAAAAGAAACTTGTCTTCAGTACATTACGTGATAATTTTCAGTTTCGACCTAACTTAGGTTTAGCCAGAGTTTTACTTATAGATTGGCCTAAACGTCTAAGGAAAGATGCTCAGGAGCCTGACGTTACAAGTCCTGACAGTCCAGGGTGTCAATTTATGGGATTAAGGGCCTAAAACTATGCTTCTCAGAAGCAACAGCTAATGTCAGACCAAAACCTACTCCCTCATGCCACTGTCTATAATACAGGGGCCTGTATTTTGTCGACATTCAGCATTTTAGTATGAAACTTCAACATTTACACAAGTGTGACGTTTATACAGAAAACCTGCATAACTGATGATAAATCATTGAAACCGTACATGTGGACAAATAACTATCATAGTGGACTCACCAGCTTTCCCTGCTGTCCATGGTGCTTTTCTAGGATAAAAGTAACCGTTCTACAGATTGGGTTTGAATTATAACCTGCCATCCATGAATGCTCCCTCACCATGTAGTGTTATATTCTGCTAAACTCTGGGAGCATCCATCTATTCATCCGTTATCTATACCTGCTTATTCGTAGAGAGTCGCAGGGGGAGGCTGGTGCCTATCTCCAGTGGTCATTGGGTGAGAGGCGGGGTACGCTCCGGGATAATGAAGGGCAAGTTTGTCTGTTAAAATAATAGGAACAAGAAAGAAATGTAGAAAAAGGAACAAAAATGTGAAGGGTTTTAGTCCAGCATGTGGTAAATCACTATGTTTAGTCACAAATTCAATCCATAAATCTTGAATAATGTGGAACAACAATCCTCCCGAAACCATCATGGTTTGGCATTTTGAACACTTCCCTACACTTCCCTGTCACATTGGGACAAAGACATTTCAAGTTAAACGTGAGGAGGAACAGATTCCAAAAGAAGTGAAAGTTTATTTTTTAAGTTTTACATTATTGCGACGATACTGTTTTTATGTGTTTACTCAGTTAGCTGATGCTTGAAGTAACTCTTTTTACCCTGTTTTGCCGTTTTGCAGCACTTGTTGAGGAGCTCTTCATCAGTACTGATATTTAGTTGCGTGGTGCTGAGATATTTTACACAGGTGGTGCATTCTTTTTTTTCCTCTGATGTAAAATGTTTGTATTGTTACACACTCGTGCTTGTGTTTCTTTACCACCTGATATTTTTTGCCAAAACGGAAACTGCGCAGAGCAAGTTTTTAAAATAAAAAAACAAGGGAAAAACACTATTAAGTGACTTCATAAGGGACTTTAATAACAGGGTTTTCAACATAAAAGCAACTTTTTAACTGGTTGATCAGTTCTGTAGAGAGGAAACAACTCTGCCCTCTGCTGGCTGCACAGCAGATTATTTTTTCCATCTGATCAGCAACAACTTTTCTCGTTTTTAAGATTGACTAATATTTTTTCCCTTATGTGGACTCTTATAATTTCTATGTTTTTTAATAAATCATGAAGCTATAGTGCTATACTGTTGTAAAACGTGTAAAGGATCACAAAGGGACAAACTATAGCCGATCAGTATTATTTTGAAGATGTATTGATTTAAAAAAAAAAAACATGTACTTTACTATAGCTGAACAAAATGGATCTTTTGATAGTGTATGTGATGAAGGGATTTATCCTCCTGCTGCTGTGAACTGAGATCATCTGCTGTAACACAAAGTGCAATTGTACCATTATTTTCATGAAACATGACTGATAAACATGTATGACATACAAACCTCCAACCTGAATAAAAGCGAAATACGTGTTCTCTAATTGTTTGTTTTACTGAAGGCAATTTTTTTTGTAATTAAACCAAAAGGGCAACATCATTATTCTCAAAATTCAAGTTGCTGGACAGCGGGGTAAATAATACTCCTTTACGCAGGATTTAAGATTTTTGACTTCAACGTTGGAAACCAGATCTATAGATAGACGTTATTAGGAGGCACACTACTTTTTTTTTTTCTTTTTTTGCCATATCTACACCAATAAATCAGAACTCCTCATCTCCTCTTTTAGGTCATTTAGGATTACCGAAGTTTACACCTATTTGGTAGACCTACATATTAAACTGTAAGGCTTTGCTCAAACCTTTTTAGCATCCTTAGATACTATTTTATGTACATTTAAAGACCTCTTTTTGCCAAACTTCATTTTCTAGCTCATATATTGGGCTGTTTCATTCACAATATCCATAGCCTCTTTTTTGTGAAATGCACCAGACCCTCCTGCAGTAAAATCTCCCCTTAACATGATACTGCCACCCCCATACTTCTCAATTAGATGGTATTCTTAGGCCTGCAAGGTTTCCCTTGTTTCTTATGCAGGGGTGGTCATTTTGACCAAACGCTAACATTTTAGTTTCATCAGACTACAGCACATCCGTGGCTTTTAATGTTGCTTTTGGAGTAATGGCATCTTCCTGACTGAGTGGCCTTGGACAATTCCAACTATTGTCAGGATTCAGAAACTCAGAGGCTGCTCACTAAGTCATAACTATAAATCCAACATGGCTGCCACATTTATAAAGTATATTTGTACACTTAATAGTTATCTAGGAACCGTGAACCAGCAAAGAAGCAGCAAGCGGTTTCTGAATGGTAGACTATTCCTACAGGACTACCTTAGAGAAAGTTAAGTTGTTATATCTTTTCAGCTGCTTAGAAACATCTGTTAGTAAGTGTTTTTTATGTTTATAAAGTATTGGTTTGTGTAAGGTACTTCTAGGAGGCATTTTGGTTATTTAAAAAGATTAAAATAGTAATAGCGCTAGCATCCCTAGGGGGATTTTCGATGCATAATCGCATCATGCTAACCATTAGCAGTCTGTGTCTTTTCATCTGTAGTCAAGTATAATGGAATTATGAGCAGTTTTTACGGCACTTATTAATGCCATTGTCAAGTTGTGTATGTGATTTATCACAATATTAATTAGAACTTCAATATTAGACATAAAGGTAATGTGTTACATTTTTGTATTTTACAGTTACTTTGCTTGGGTTGCTGGGGTTAGGAGTTGGGCTCAGCTGGGGCTGCTGGGTGAGGGCAGTGTCTGCTGATTGTGATGTAATAATAGGGAGGTCTTTGAAATGGCTTGTTTTCCAGACGCCAAGAAAACATTTAGTTATTGCCAAAACAGCTGGCTGTTTATTTATTTTTCTAACGCTTGGACTGTTTCTAGAAGCAGTAGAAACCCAAAAGTGTATTTATCATAACATATAATTACCTTTAACCTTCTTTTGCACAGGTTGTTTCACTGAGATCCAAGATCTCATTTACACAAGAGATCTGTATTGATAAAAAATAATAATAATACAATTGAAAAGTCACAAACACAGTAACTATTAAAATAAATTAGCTAATAACATATGACCTAGAAAGATCGAGTTTTGTCGAAAGATTTCAAAAATTTTCTTAAACTAAATTTGAGTTGTTCCAGAGGAATCAACATGGATCATTTCAGATCCAGCTGTAGAGTCCTCTAAGCTGAGGGAGAAGAGTTACTTTTTCCTAGTTCTGATCATAGTAAAGGAACAGCAAAGGACATAAAGTCCTGAGAGCAAAGTCTGTGGCTGGACTGTCTAAGTGAGATGTAGGAGGATAAGAAAGCAGGAACAGTCCAAGGACAATTTTATGGATGAAAATGTACCAAAGCTTGTGCCTAGAAATTGATAATGATGTGAAATTCACTTGTCTACAGCTGTTATACTTTTGGCATTAATGGTTTGAACATCAGCCTTGATTTATTTTCTTTACAAGCGAAGAGGCACTGGATCAGCATAGCTTGCAGCAGCAACTTTTATTTGTTATATTATCATTTTCCTCCCACTTTTGGACCTGCTGAGTCTGATTCAGAGCATCTGTCAAAGACTGCAAAGCCTTCAGGGCTGAAGTGACCATTTAGACCAAAGCGTAACTTGGTCTGAGAACATGTTGATCATTAATCCCATCCATCTTGTGGTATTTCCCAGTTTGGGTTGAGGTTACTGCCTCCTAACTGGTCCACCCTGTCAAGTCCGTGACTTTGTATCCTCTTCACCGTTGCAAAGCTATCAAAGATCTGAAAGGCCTTCGTTTGACCTACCGACGCTTTTCTTCTGACACTCAACTTCAAGTGGTTCAAATCCTTGTGAACACAGTCAAGCTTTTACTGCCTCAAATGGCAGACACATTTTATTTACTGATAAGGCCTATCTACATTTCCATCTGCATACACATCGACAGTGTCTCCGTCACATGATGCCTTGACTGAAGCTGCGTGTCGAGGCCTTTGCAGCATCCGCATCTATAGAGCACGTTTCACGGCTTCTGTGGTTTGGCTGTGTGACTCTCCGCGGTGGGCAATATTCTACACAGCCACTAACACCCCGGGCATGAGGATTTCCTCTGTTGCACAGAACAGTGTTCTTTCTTAGGGAGAAGAAGATTGGGGAGGGAGGAAACTCTGGGGCAAGGAATCGGAGGGATGAGCTGATCTATATAAAGTGAGACAGCGTGACCAGAGAACGAAGCTGTGGTAGCTGAGAGCGTTCAGGGAGACAATATTAAGCTGCGATCAGACTCTCAGTAAGCAACAGAAAGCTGCAACTTGACAAAAGGTTGGTGTCTTTTCAAGGTTTTCTATGCATTTGCTGTAGAAAAAGGGTTACTACTGCAGATTTTTGTGTTTTTTTTTTAACTGTTTGCTGTTGAAACCAACAAACTGAAAACATTTTATTTCTTGTCTAGATTGCTAGGAGGCAGGAGGAGAAGCTAAAACGGCTTGTGTGAATGAGCTTGTGAGTTTTGTGCTGCTGAACACCTGTGTCTGAGTGAGCATGCAGGTGTTGGACAACAAGTTGTCGGTGCGACGCTGCCTCACCTTCGTCACGGGGCTGGTGGAGTGTCTGTGCATTGCCGGAGCCATCTTTGGATGGGCGTCTCTTGTTATTGTGCTCAAGGCAGACGGCTACTTCAGCTCACTGTGCTTCAACACAACAGGAGACAACGACACTCAGATATTAGGTCCGTTTGATGTCTCCGCCGCTTTAAAGTCTGCAACTAAGATTAGTCAACATAATTAGTTACATTTTAATTCTTAAATGTAATTATTACTGCATTGTTGTAAATAACCAATATATCAACTATGCATCTGGATACTTCTCTCTCTTGTTTATGTTTTTCTCTGAATTGCCAATAGACTGCAGTGGCCAGGATGAACAGTTCTCACTTATTTTCACCATCGCCTCCTCCTTGAACAACTGCCTCACGCTGCCCAATGGCTTCCTCTTTGATCACCTCGGCACGACTGTGGCTCGACTCTATGCAATGTGAGCACATCGAGATAAAACACAGGAAACCTATTTCTTTTGCACATGCTCTTCTACTGTATAATCTTCGCTCATTTAGAAATTTTCCGGGACTGCAAATGTAATCAACTGGGAATTAATGTGGTAGGACCAAACAAAATAGCATTTAATGGTAAAGTAAAAAGGAAATCCTGCATATTTTTTGCTTTTGTTTTACAATAAAAAAAATCAGATATTTCTACTTGTATTGACCCATCCACAAGTCACCTAATTAATCATAAGAGTCCAACTGTGTGTAATTTAATCCCAGTATAAATACAGCTTTTCTGTGAAGGACACACAGGTTTGTTAGAGAACATTAACGAGCATAAACCTGAACATATCACACCCATGGCAAAGCACGATGCTGTCGTGTTGATGCTGTGAGACGTTGGGAAGCTGGGCGAACTCGATGGGAAAATACGTGGAGCTCAATTCAGGACAATCCTGGAAGAAAACCTGAACTGGCTGCAGAAGATTTAAAGGCAGAGGTGGGGGAATCCAGGTTCAGAAAGTAAAAAGCACGCCAGAGATTAGTTCCAACCATTTGCAAGGTTGCAAGGTTCCAAGGTTAGGTTAGGTTGACCTGACAGCTAGTTAGTTGTGCCTGGTTTTTGTAGAAAAATGGCAAAATGAAAACCATTGCTAAAAGAAAGCCTTAGAAAATCCCATTTGCAATTTGACACAAGCAATTCAGAGGACGCAGCGAACAACAGGGGGAACGGACGTGCCCTGCGTAGATGACCAAAACTCAAACTTTGTGGCCGAAATGTAAAATATTAAATGGCAAAAAAAAAAAAAATCCAACACTGTAGTTTACCCCTAATATCCATCCCCATGATCAAACATGGTTGTGAAAATGTAGATTTAGGCTAAATAGATGGCAATCCCGGATGTAAACCTGGGGCAAGTTCACTTTCCTGCTGGTTAGCACCCGTCACCTTCACATCAAACTCAAGTCCCCCATTAATGATGTGTGGTTGACGAATTATGGGGCAAACATGGACTATTGAAGACAAAAAGCAAGAGATGGTTCATAGGTCTGATTGGTGTGGAACAAGAGCAAAGTGCATCCACTTGAAATACGATTCCTAAATCCAAATGATGATGTGTTAGTGATCATTTTCTTTAAAACAAGACTCGGTTCATCTTTTTTATTTCTCAAACTTCTTGTCATTTGATGTTTATCTGATTAATACTTAGAAACAACCAGAAAATGAAATATTTGAGTTCATGAATATTTCTTCAATCTTAAATCAAGTTAGATTCTTGACTGGTGAAATATTTGCTAGAAAGTGCTTATAATGAGACCACTAAAGAAACATATTTGTATTCGCTCTGTAGCTAATAAACCTTCGGAAATATGAATAGGTTGGACCAAAAAGGAAAAGTGATAATCTTCACACCTCCTTAAAGGTTATTTAATCTAATTTTTTTATATATATCCTGCAGCTGATCAGCAGTGAAGATTCAGATTCACTGGTCTAATGAAAAACAATTCACAAATGGGATTCAAACTAAGTGGCATGGCCGAAACAAATCCCAAACTTTTAGATTCACTAATTAGATGCACACTCTAATTAGTGCCGCAATATGTTTAGTTGTCATTTCAGGCACATTAGGAAGATAGCTGCTCTGCAGGGCTAATAGAAAACTCAGCATTACCATATTACAGTTATACAGTTTATACACACAGATAGCATGTCCCTGGTATGTGTCAAATAGCAGATGGGTGTTGATTTAACGTTTCGCAGACTTACGCATGTGGAAGCATATGACAGTTTGCAAGAGGAGCTTTTATTACAGTAGCTAATTATAACCTGTATTAATCCAACATTAGCCGCTTCTGAACCTCATGTAGCAGATCTAAGTGCTGTAAAAATCAAACAATTACATTATTAATCATTCAATCTATCTTTTCATCAATATGCCATGAATCCTTTTCATTCCCTGACAATGGTCGCAATCAGATCAGGAGTTTAGTCCGTTTTTAGAGCTGTGATATATTTACAATTAGAGGAAAAAACCAAATCATCTAGACAATACGAGAAAATCGTCATGACCTACTAATAGATTCAAAGTCCTTATCTATTATTAATCAAACTAGTACATATTTATAATTATTTACTCATTAGCAATATAAGTAATAAACATAATTAATAGGAACAAAGAAAACCTACTTCTACTAGAAATAAAATGGTGGTTCAGTAATCTTATTCTTCAGTGGTTTAAGCTCCAGCAGTTATCCAGACTTCATCAGACTTTCATGAAAACCTCCACGAAAAGACCCAATCTAATTTCTCATCTGCTCTAAAGGATTAAAGGGTTTCCACTTCCATAGCCGTCGCTTATCAGTTCCGGATCAGCAGGCTCATAAAACCTTTTCCACTTAAAATCCATTTAAAAACAGTTTAACCACCAACAAGACGTGTCTTAGTCCTTGCAAATGATGAGTAATTACACGATGTGATCCATGCTGTTCACTTCTACATGACCAGCTTTACACTTAAACATTTCCATCTCCCACCAGATTTCTTTACACTACGGGTACCCTGATGGTGGGATTCGCTTCACCAGGTGAATAGCAATGGGGATTTCAAGTAGTTAAAAAAGCTGGTATGTCTGTTACTTATTCTTTTTTTTTTTATCTTTTCCCATCAGCACTGTCCTACCTGCTCTTCCCAGCTTTCTCGTTCATAGCTGTGGGAGGCACCTTATTTCTGATCTCAAACATGCAGGTATGTTGGGTTTTGTATTTGACGGTCATAACATTGATAGGCACACTAGGCCTGCCCTTGATGCTTTTGTAGGGAGAGTGGAGAAAACACCCATGTGGTTCTGACTGAGTCCGTGTGATAAATTGGTATTTTGTCTCTAGGAAAGCAAAGGATTTGTAAATTGTTGGTCTGGAGCAGATCCAGGGTGTACTTTGCAGCTTGCCCAATGCCCAGATTGCTAGAGAAAGGTGTTAGCCCCACTGCAGCGTTGCATGGATGAGCGAGTGTGATGGATGGATGGATGGATGGATGGATGGATGGATGTGTTAGCAGAAAGGTAGCACCATTGGAAAAGCAGCTCATTGCTTGGAGAATCAGGAATAGTTAATCACCGTGTAGCACTTCTGGAACCACAGGCTTTTGCTTCTTGAACTTTTAGTTCTGTGAAAAGTGCTTCACACATCTTTTTCTTTTTCCCGAGGATATCATCCGCTTGTTTTTTAATGCTTACTGCTAAATTCACACAGAGTCAGACAAGACTTGATCTATGAATCGTCTTGTTACTGAAAAGTGCTTTATAAATAAACTTGCCTTGCCTGTGGCTTTTTAACAGGCTTATAGTGGAAGGGCTTCCTTCACTGGAAAACCATAAGTTAGCGATGCCACAACGGTTGCCTTTGTGGCTTTAGGGGTGAGTGCAACTTACAGGACACTCTTGAAACTTGTGAACTTTACAAGGGGCGGGTAAATAAAAACTGAATGTTTTGTCACATATCTGGCAGACTGGATATTGCGTTACATGTTTTTGGACAAAATCATCCCAGTGGATCTCAAAATAGGCTCCTCTAAGATACACCTTGATGTCCTTCATCAGCACCATATACATTTCATTGGTCTTTCACTTCATCTGAATGGAACCTTTTCTTATTTTGCACCATCCTGAAACAAGGATTTGTCAATGCTTGGTCTTTTAGCCACAACAGTCTTCAAACTAACTTCTAATATTGTCACTTAAGCTCTCCAAAATAATTGCTGAAAAGTCTGATTATCAGGAAAATTGTTTATTTTTTATGTGAGATGGCCTTTGGGTCAGTAGGCCAGCAGGGATTTTGGTCAAGCAACTCTACCAGGGCTGCCATTTTGTTGGCCAGTCTCTTTTTTTAATTCTTAAATCATCAACACTGAGCTGAACTGAGGCAAATGATGCTGGCAGAGATTTAGATTCTGGTTTCTTTTGTGACATACTGGACAAGTTGTTGTTGATGCTCTCTTAGAAGCATATGGGTACATTCAACTGCAATAGTCACCGTTCAGTGTGACAAGGGGCAGCATTAAGAAGAGTTTCAAGACAAATATTGCATAAATGAACAAGTTTGCATGAAAACATAAGAAAAAATGCACTGTAGTGGCATCTTTAGGTAAATGCATGCGGTTTATCTGAGTTACACTTTGTGATTTTCACATAGGGCCGGGCTGGTTTGGATAATACTTAATTTTGTCCATCAATATGAAACATTTAAGTGTGTGGACAAAGCAATAAAAGAAGGGCAATTACTTTTTCACACCGATTTATTTTTGAAAGCCTTGAAGGGATGTGCTGAAGCAACAGGCATCAATGCTCGCAAAAACAAGAAGGCAGTCATAGAGCAAGAGTTCTGAGAGCTGTGACATACGCCTTTGGGGTTTTATCAGGACGTTACACTGTCTGAATGTGTTTCTGCTCTTCAGGCACAAAATGTCTTTCGATCGACATTTCATCAGCAAACATGCAACCCACAATCTCTCAAACTCTTGTGTCCCTCCAGGTCCAAACAGCATATCACTGTCATCTAGCAACAGGCCCGGTGTGGCATTTATTATCCAGCATGTAGTTTTCAATACGGCTAAGTCATTCTTTTGTTTCAAATGGACAAGATGGCTTACCAGGACGGTCAACTTAGTACTGGAAGACAGGAGGGTTTGTCCAGAGCCATTGTTATAGCAGGATTTCTGCTCCATTTCTGCTCTAATTCCTCCCTTACGTTTCCATTCCAAATTTTCTAGCAAAAGTTCAGTTTCAAGAAATAGAAAAACTGCATAAATACCTTACTTATACATTCCTTTGCTAGTGATGAGATTCTAACCGATTTATCTACATACTTTTCAGGTTGTGTATTTATCAATATGTTAATCCTTCCATGAGCGAAAGTGAAAAACCATCCTTATACTAAAAAAAACATGCAGAGCGACTGAACTGTGCAAATAACTCAAAATGCCTTGAAGTGTTGTGCACAATAAGAATTCAATGTGTCGTAACCTACTTTTCTTTTTAGGAAAAAAATTCAAGCAAAAGTCTCTCCTCTGATTCATCATTTTGAACATCTTTTTTTTTTGGTAGGGGGGATGTCTAAAAAATATTATTTTCAGTGATTTATTCCCTGAAGGCAGAGAGAGAAAAGACACATGATCAGGAACCACTTTTTAACTTCTCCATGACCCACTTTCTGAAGAAATGATTCTCTGACGGCGGTTTTTCTGGCTGATTCACTGTTGTCTGGTCAAGCTCATGATCTTGTGCAGACAGACCAAAGGTCCCCCTAGGAAACCTTAACATTTAATCAAAGATAGCATTGTGTGGCATTCCATCTGATACTACATCTTTAAGTTCACCTCCGGGGAAAAAAAATATCCGTTTCAGTTTTCTTTGTGCACCACTATCATCGTGGAGAAACAGATACTATTTTTTATTTTGACCTCCTGAAGGTTGGGAACTTGTTTGGCTCTCATCGCTCCACCATCATCAATCTTTACAATGGGGCCTTTGATTCTTCCTCAGCGCTCTTCCTCATCATTAAGGTGAGAAACATTTTGAACCTTTCTCTTTTTCATAACAGATTGAGAGAATGCATTGATGACACTAAGTCTCCGTGTCTCTGCAGCTGTTGCATGAGTCTGGCGTCTCCCTTCGTGCCGCCTTCCTCTTTCTGTCCGCCTGCAGCGTCATTCACATCCTCAGGACGTTCTTCCTGCTGCCTAGAAACTTCATTCCTTACCCGCTGCCTCATCGCTATGGATATGGGTGGGAACAGCAATATTAGGCTACTGATCTAAATAAATGGATACCTTATTTAACAACTGCAGTAATAAACCCAATTTGACTGCATCTATAACTACGATTGAATATTAACTTCTGTGGCTTGATTTTAATATGTACTTATTTAAGAAAACTGACTGTTATTCTGTATATTAATTGTTTTCAAAGTGCCTTTCCCTTTCCAAGGACACATCTCTGCTACGCATTGACTTTTCTCTGTATTTTTCAGGTTTATTCAGAATGAACTCTAAAATAAAAATGAGCTCAAATGGAAAGATTGACGAGAGTTGATCACCAATTGAACCAAAAGCCAAAAAAACCGAGACGATAAAAATTTTACTAGTTAAGAATTTAGAAAGTATCAAGGTTTTTTTTTTTTTTTCATCTTTCAGGCTTTACAGCAGAAACTAGACAAACATTGACATTAAGAGGAATTTACCATCTTTCTTTGGTCCAAATCAAGCTGTTATACCACTCACAGACCTCACTGGGCTTTTTGCAGACGGGTGGGCATTTCCAGCCCCCTGTCTCTCACTTTTTCTGTCAAAACCTCGGGACAGCGGCTCTTTGAAACAGCCACAAGTCATGTTGAGGCAGGCAACAAGTCGTCCCGTCACCAGTCATGGGTCAGCTGAGTGGTTGTGATCTCTAGATCACGCCGGGACTGGTTTATCAGCATTAAATGACAAGAGGAACTATTTCTACTCACCAAGCTTAGGGTGAAGGACTCTCAGCAGTGTATATGGGGAGGAGGGGGGGGGGGGGGGCACTCTTCTCTGACATTTGCAGGAATATCTGTAATCCTCTCTGTATCAACAACTGGAGCCGTTTTTGACTATCTCATGTCCCTGCCATTATGTAACCACTCCTCTGATTGAAAGACACAATGACCTTCAAAGTTTGGCACAAAAACACAATTAATGTTAAAATGTACAATTAAGCATGAATTATCATAAAGTTTTCCAGATTTCTAAACTAAACATAATTGGAGAAAACAAAACCTTCGATTGATAAAAATGGTGTTGACTGGGGTCGTGAATTACTGCCAGGCTAGTACGCTTCCTAGCGCGCACCAAAAAGACACGTTTGAGAAAGACAAAACAGAATTGTGGATTTATGGGGGGTTTTAAAAAGAGAAAAGCTAAATATCGACTTTCATGTCTGATTCTTATTTACTTGTCTGCAGGATCTCTTGTGGTGCATTAGAGGCTGTGAAAAGTGAAGGAACTGTTAACGAGGACACCCTGCATTCAAGTGCTGTCCCTTTCAAACAGGGTTTGTCATTTCTACCAACTTTCCATTTTTTAGTTTGTGTTCGATCGTCTTCTCTGGGTTTATTCACCCTTTGTCCCTCTCAGAGAGGACTTTCCGTGAGTGTTTGCTGTCCAGGTTCTTTATCTTCCACCTGCTGTGGCTGTCGGTGATGCAGTTCAGGCACTACCTGTTCATCGGCACCCTCAACCCCACGCTGCAGCGGCTGACCGAGGGAGATTCCTCACTGGGTAACACCCTCACAGTTATCCCCGCTCTTGTCGGAAAAAGAATACGTTTGAGTTAAGATGTTGTAGTTCTGATGCTGATACAAACTTTGGATGCTGATGCGGCAACATTTTCAGAGGAAGCTGAAATGCAACAAGAATCAGGATAGCGATCCAGTATGCCAGCCGTGAACTCAAACTACTCAGCTAGAAAAAACCGTGGGAGTCTTAACAAACCGTCTGTTTTGTGCATATATCTCTGCAGTGAGCCAATACAGCAATGCCTTTGCTTTCACCCAGCTGTGTGCTGTGCTGTGTGCTCCCTGGAACGGCCTCATTATGGACAGACACAGGGCCAAACCTCGGGCTCCAGGTACCTACTGAGCATTTTATGGGGGGTGGGTCTGAAATTTGTAAACCTAAAAGCCAAGATTTGTGTATTTGTGAACTTATAATCATTAGTGTTTGCAGAAACATTGGTAGTTATATATTTTTTATATGATTATCTCTGGTGGTAGGAGAGACGGAGCACGAGGCCGACCTGCGGGCCTCTGTGCTTTCTCTGTTCCTGACGGCGCTGCAGTGCGTGCTGTTCTCTCTGTGTGCCTCCACCCCCTACCTGCCGCTTCAGTACCTCACCTTCATCCTGCAGGTGGTGAACCGCTCCTTCCTCTACGGCGGCATCGCAGCCTTCATCAGCGTGGCGTGAGTATCACCTTCATTTAATAGAAATCTCAAGAGCAAGACACAAGCTCTTATCTGATCTATGCAAAAAAAAAAATTTGGTTTATTAACTCAGCTTTGTTTTGTTGGTAAGATTCCCATCATTGCACTTTGGAAAGCTCTATGGTCTTGCCATGTCGCTGGCTGCATCATTTTCTCTGCTCCAGTATCCCTGCTTTGCTCTGATTAATGGAGCACTGGGTGGAGATCCTTTATATGTGAGCTCATTTCGTACCCCTTTCTTTTTCTTTTATCATCTTATTCCCTTTGTTGTGAACCCTCCTCTAATGTTTTCCTCCCTCGTCCCTTATGTGTGTGCAGGTGAACATCGGCTTGACACTGCTCAATCTGCTGGCCTTCATACATCCCCTCTCCGTCTACCTGCACTGCCGGAAACTTGCTTCTCAGAGAGAAAAGAGGGAAACCATCCATATCTCCTCTTGAAGACCACTGACTTATATTATATATATATATATATATATATATATATATATATATATATATATATATATATATATATATATATATATACAGTCATGGCCAAAAGTATTGAGAATGATTCAAATGTTAATATTTACAAAGTCTACTGCTTCAGTTTTTATAACGGCAATTTTCATATACTCCAGAATGTTATAAAGAGTGATCAGCGTAACAGCAATTAATTGCAAAGTCAATATTTGCCTAGAAAATTAACGTTATCCCCCAAAACACATTTCAACGTCATTGCAGCCCTGCCATAAAAGGACCAGCTAACATGGTTTCAGTGATTGCTCCATTAACACAGGTGTGGGTGGTGATGAGCACAGGGCTGGAGATCAATCTGTCATGATTAAGTAAGAATGACACCACTGGACACTTTAAAAAGAGGCTGGTGCTTGGCATCACTGTTTCTCTTCTGTGAACCATGGTTATCTCTAAAGAAACACGTGTAGTCATCGTTGCACTGCACAAAAATGGCCTAACAGGAAAGAGAATCGCAGTTAGAAAGATTGTACCTCAGTCAACAATCTATCGCATCATCAAGAACTTCAAGGAGAGAGGTTCCATTGTTGCCAAAAAGGCTCCAGGGCGCCCAAGAAAGACCAGCAAGCGCCAGGACCTTCTCTTAAAAGTGTTTCAGCTGCGGGATCGGGCTACCAGCATAGCAGAGCTTGCTCAGGAATGGCAGCAGGCAGATGTGGCGTTCCCAGGCCAGCCGAGAACCATAGTCACACCAATCGTGAATGGAATAGGTTGCTATTAAATGTTACAGATGGGATGAGGCTTATTTATCGGATCATTTCACAGCAACCGCAGTGGTTCGCCTCAAGAACAACTGTGTTTATGAAAACCACTGTGATCTTCTCCAAAGATCACATGAGCTTAACCCTTAATTCTTCGAAGGTTTTAAACTTGCCAGATCGAGCTGACATCCAAAAGGAATCTTTACGGACTCTGCTTCAACTGAAACTAAAAAAATAAAAACAACAGCAACTAAACATCCGCTTATATAAGCCTTATTGGTCAGTGTCCCAGCTCATTATCATGGAAACCTTGAGGCTTTGCCAGAGAATGAGTTTCTGTATATGTAGGCCCTTTAACAAGTTCTGGACCTGCCCCTGGTTCTCTCCCCAGTAGAAAAGAAAGCTCTAGTGGTGATGTCCAAACAGTGTTCCTATGGGAAAAAGGTCACCCTGATCTCCTTAGTTCTGGGGTTTGAGAATCAGTCAGAGCCCTCTTCTAAAGATCTTAGACTAAATTTTCCTTTTAAGAACTGGTGAAACATGGAATGGACTATCCTGTCCTTGACTTGATTTGGTCAATCAATCCAATATGCCTCACCATAAGCATTTCAAAAGTACCCCATGCAACATCCAATACCTCAGGCCTATCGCAGTATCCTCAAAACAACCAGCGCCCTCAGAGGGGATCTCATCTGGTCCTTATTCTCAGATGTCTGGAGCTGTTAAATTGCTTCTGACACATCTTATGAGATGATAAATAAGCCTCTCCACACGTCTAGGTCTGTCTAGGTCCCCAACCAATCCAGGCATACTCAGGGGTAGTCCTTTCCCTCAAACACATGCTCTGAAACTCCCTGAGTGCAAACAACAGTCAGAATGTGGCCTTCCTGAGGTTTTTATGCTGAAGCTGCAGTCATTCTGGACACCCGTTAACAATCAGCTGCTTAAACAGTCCTTAGATAGAGTCACCGTCTTTCACCACTGCTGTCCATCAATTGCTCATCTGCTTGTTGCAGTAACATTTAGCTCACAGCTTTTGGAAGCCACGTCAAGGATCATTTGAACACGGCCCGTAAATCAAAGACCCCCAATTTTCCATGGAAGAATTTTTACAAGGTGTTAAGCATAGTTTTGAGCCAATCTTACCAAGTTCAGAAGTTTTGCAATAAAAAACTCCACTCAAAACTCTTCAGGTAGCCCTGTCATTGCTGGCATGGACCATGAGTCTATCCATCCATCAATCAATCAATCAATCAATCCATCCATCCATCCATCCATCCATCCATCCATCCATCCATCCATCCATCCATCCATCCATCCATCCATCTTGTCCTTACAGGGCAACGCAAAGACACACAGGACAGGACACACAACCCCATATGCACACACACTCATTACTGAGGGTATAGAGTAACCATTTAAACTGAATGTCATGTTTTTGGACAGTGGGGAAAGCCGAAGTAGAGTCCAACTCTAGTGGGAAGTTTAACCCGACTGCAGCTGGTGATGCTCAGGTACACATATGGTCTCATTTCTTGTCAGTGAGGCAATACTCCTCAAACCAGAAAATCAACAGGTATGATTTTTTAGATTTTTTAGACTTTTAGATGCCACCCAGAACCACGCTGTACTCAACTTCCTCCCCTGCAGGTGTCGAACCCAGATAAAGACAGCAACCTGTATATTTTGTTGGAAAGTGCCTTCATAACACCTGCAAACGGAGAATCAACCACCAACTAGAGACAAAAAAATGAATATTTTCTTTCTTTTTCTTCTCTTCTCATTTTATAAGTTAATGCTTTTAGTAAGGGATGAGATACTTGAATCAATTATTTTTTTTTATCTGTCTCATCGTTCCACCTCCCATACTCTTCATCTGTGCCAAGAAAAGTTGGTCACATGGTGCTATTATGCTTTGTTGAGACTTTGCTATTTCTTTGATCTGATTCATTTTCTGTAACATCTGTGACATGACTAATGCTCCATGTTGTTGCCTTTGTTTGTATTTTGTGTTGTATTACTGCAAGGCGCTGGTCCCTTTAGTAGCATAATCCACAAGCAGAAGGGGAATCAGATCCTGCTCTTATTAAAAGAAAAGCTCTTCAAGTTATTTTGATGTAGTGGTTAAAAAAGGACTCAAGGCTGAACACTCTAATGATTTTATTACAAATCTCAGGAATTAAATGATAGACTTAATTAATCAAGATTGCTTTCAATTCGACCTATTCAGCGAAGCGTCCTGGGGTGGTACATGGCCAGTGGACAGGGGGACAGAAAGAAAAGAAAGTGTAGGCACACCAACACACATTACCCAGCCCAAGAAAACAAAATAAAAATGTTACACTGGGAGCATAAGATAAGAGCACAAATAGTAAGAATCAGAGTTATTAATCAGAAACAAAGAGATGATGGGTGCGACATTTACAGTAACATGAATAAAAACAATAACAGGAGCTATGAAGCGCACTGTTAGAGAAATGTGAAGGTAATCATTTTATTCTTATTAAGTTACAGGCATTTAGTCTGTTTAAAGAGCTGGCTTGCAGGAATGTTCTATTGTTTTAACCCCACACAGGAGAAACAAATGTTTCTATCCAGCTGTGTATGTTAATCCTACACCTCTTTGTATGCCAAACCCCATGTTGTAAACCCCCCTGTCCCTTCTTTGAAGTTGATGATAAAGGCAGTGAGAAAGAGGTGGCCCGGTGCAGATGATCCCAGACTGTCAGGGAGTGAAAATTCTCCATTTGGGTTTCCTCTGCCCTATCCTGCACGACAGCCTAAACATGTGTTTGTGTGGTTTTCTTTGTAGGATATTGAGGGGTTATTAAAAATAACCCTATCATGCACAAATGTATTTTTTCCTTCTTTTTTTCTCTTCCTTTCTACTTTTTTTTACACCTTTTCACACATCTCCGCGTCTGATTATTGCTTAGGTACGAAGACTCTCTTAAAAGGTCATAACAACACAAATAGCCCCAGCCGCCTTCATGGTATTTTTTTTATCCACTCATTATTACAGCTGTCTCCACTGTTTCAAAGACCCTAAAAGGTTGCAGAAAAACTAAGACCCTGCTGCGATGAATGCTGCTTAGCTCTCCTGTTTTAAAACGGGTAAAACAACCCTGCAGAAAACAAAGATTTTATTTTTTTGAGCAATCGGCGTTCTTTGCATGGTCAGTCCCGCAAATGCAAAACCATTTTTGCTGCAGACTTAAAATCAACAAAATGGCTGTTAAAAAACTTCACAACAGTGCTGCCTCCAGGGAATCCTTTAACTTGTTGCACAAAAACTTTTGCGTCTCCAGAGGGAGCTGTGCTAAAGCTGATAAACTGTCTAATGGGGTTGCTTTTAAGAAGACTAGTTTAAAATTTGTCATGTTTCCTTGCTGTTTCTCCAGAGGAGGTGAAACAGGCTTTACATCTGAACCATACTGGTTTTACATGGCTATGTACAAGTAGCCACTGGTAAATCTACACTAAACTGCATTTTACCAGAATGCAAATGAATGAAACAGATGATCATTAGCAAAACAAGACAAACACCTTTTTTAGGGTTACATTTTGGTGTGAATCAATGGCGTCATCTATTGAGGAAATTTCATGAATGAGATTTTTTTTTTTTATCTGAAGAACTGCAGCAGCTGCTGGGATCAGCATGACGCCTGTGATCCAGTTAAAACAGATTTTCTTTCTGGGAGATGTTGGGAGGTTTGTCACTGGGCAGGATGGTTGAGAAGAAAATGTCTAGCTTTTTATAAATAGATGGGAAACTCCCCCACAACACCTGCTGTGCAGCGACACAACCCGAAAAAAAGACTTGTTGCATCCCCATAAACTCACATCAAGAGTTTGTTTCTGTGTCTGTGTGTGTTTGATCACACACGTGTTGCATCTGCGTCAGCGATGACTTCAGCTCCAGCCTCTCGCCCATTTAAAAATAAATATTTGCATAAATGCACGTCCAAATCGGGAATGAAGGCGACAGGAGGGGAAGATTAAAAATGGCCCAATCTGTTAATGAGGTGACTTGTTATATCTGCACCACAGCTTTGTGGCAGATTTTAAAGGCTCACTCAAACTGTCTGTTCCCTTTGATCAGTGCAGCAGGAAAAAAAGTCCCAAATGTCAAGCCGTCATCCTGTCGACCTTAATGTGTTAGTTTCCTTCTGCTCCGGTCAGCTAATAGGAAAACAAATCATCTCTGTAGCTCAATGAACAGAGAGCATAAGAATAGTCAGCTCTGAGCTGCAACATCTTAGCTCAATCTAAACACAACATCACTAACATTGTGCCATTTATATGTATCTCAAAATGTTAGATTGTATTTCCAAAGACTGGTCCTGACATAATGAAATACACTGAAGTGGAAAGACGTTCGAGCAGCGTTCTTACAACAACCCTGTTATGTTATTTCATTTTTCTTCTTCACAGTTTTGCAGAATATTTGGTTTTGAGTGAAGAAATGTCACCCTGAACCTGAACTTTTGTCAAGTTAAACTGTGACCTCAGGTTTGTAAAACAAGTTTCAGATTTAATCTCATGGTAAAATGTGGCACCAGTTTGTCATGCTAAGGGCTTTGCAGCTTGAGTTGTGAATTTATTTATTTATTTATTTTGAGGATCGTTTATTTTGATTCAAATAATGTTTTGCTTTTTGGTTTCCTGTGCTTCTCTGTGGTATATTTATTGCAGACCTGCAGATGTTTGTGTTCATCCAACCGCTCTCTTTGTTTCTCTCAATGAATTAGTTCTTAGTCCTCTCCAACAGCTGCAGCACACCAGTAACTAACATTTCTTCCATTCAGTAATCCCAGGCTATCCCAGGCAGGATTTTTTCACAGGCTATTTTTCCATCTTTTTAGAAGCTTTCCTTTCTTTCGCCTTTCCACCTGACACTTTTCTACAGTTGGTCCTAAAACACCAGAAAACATGATCTAACTAGACCCTTTCTCTTTTTTATCACGACAAAAGACACTGTACACACAGGAATCACCACACGCATCCTGTACTCCCTGGTCCAGATACCTATACCCCAGAGGGGCATCCAGCCTCCTGACCCGGGAGGTGATCCCCATCACCAGGATCGGGTGTTGGGGGGGGGGGGGGGGGGGGGCAGACCACCCGAGCTGAGATTAGAGCCGAGCACCACCCCATCCTGGGCAAACCCGGTCCATACCCCAGCCCCAAACCCCTGCCCCGATCCCAGCCCCGACGACCCCCGAACCCATCCATCCGAAGACGGGGTCAACACAATCCGAACGAGCCATTCATCCAGAGCCCACTCCATGAACCCGGAGGTGCCTAGAACAGCCAGTCATGCCTCCCACACACTGCACAACTTTACTCATGACTCATGAGTAAAGCTCATGACATGACTGAATTTTCTGTTGTTCTTCTTAGCATTTTATTGATCAATCTAATTTCTTGTGCTATATGGATTGCTCTTCATCCTCAAGCAACCAGGGATAAATTCCCACAAGAACCAAAATAAAAAGATGCAAGATATCAAATCCTCTTTTGGGGGCAATTGATGACAGAGAGGGTCATTTTTAAATATTCGTGAATGAAGACATGTGCAGAAAGGTTTCTCATCCAGGGCAACTGGGCAGGTGCTGGAGCATCATCGGCGGTCTATCTGTACACGTGTCTGCAGCCCTTATTAATGCACCCCTTCTGCTCGACCTGCTACTTCAAGTCTGCCTCTTTCATTGATGGGAACATTCTGGTGACAGACAACAATCATCAGATGGCTCGAACAGCTGCCGGTCTTTTTTTTTTTCCTGCTCAATTAAAATTTTCAATTGGACCCATGTAAGATTCACATGTCCGTTTCAGTGACAGACATTCAAGTAGTGGGTGACAATTAGAACAAAGTCCTTGGCACAGACTGCTAGTTTTAACTGATGAACAATAAGTTCAGAAGCAAAGGATGTAAAGACTCAGAAGGTGCCTGAGGAGCTTTACAGATGAGACTCGAGTAGGGGCAAAGCAGAGCAGGAAAAACATAGAAATGCTGCTGTAACATTCACTCCATCTCTGACTGAACTACAAGTTTTTTTAGCAGGTCGTGGAGAACAAATGTTTGAGGGCTAAAGTGACTCAGCTTATCAAGAAAACAGCTGAAAGGGCAGCTTCCAGAAAGATAAGGGGGAGATCTTAGATTTTAATGTCCTCAGCTTGAGTTATTATATAGGTGCTTCTCTGAAAGCCATTGAGTTCAAAACAAACCATTGCCAATGCACATTTAAACAGGTTAAACAAAAGAAATGCCTCTTAATTGAAATTAAAGTGCTATAATGACTTGTCTTGAACAGTTGGAACAGCTGAAAATGCACAATAAACATGGATGGAAAACGTGTGTCATTAAGATCTATGTTAACTATTATTTTCTCTAGTTTATTTAAAAAGACCCAGAAAAGATGATGCAGTGATGATGCGTTGTACGCTTATGTGAGTAGCCTGTACAAAAAAATAAATAAATCTAAAGCAGCAAGTCTTGAATTTCAGAGTCCAACCAACAAAATGGACATAGCACAGATTTGCAAACCCAACAATTGCTCCTTGAAATAATTGTTGGACTGGCCCTTTTTCAGATGGTTATAAGCCACGTGAACAAGGGCCAGACTATAACAACTACTCACATCTGCAAAATGAGTTGTGGGATTACTATTTAAAAAATACTGCAGTTTTTATGTCTAGTAAAGATTACATAACATAAAAACAGCGATACAGCTGAAACCAGACAATTACGTACGCAGTATAACAGACATATAACCCTTTTTCTCCCTGTCTGGACTAATGTTTTCCTGTCTATTCTTTTTTTCATAACTTTCCTAAAACACAGAGGTATACATGCTTTTTAAATAATTTGGGAAAGTTGTTGATAACATGGTTTGGTAAGCCTATAATAGGCTAAGTCATAACATTAGAGCTAATTGGAGGCACACCTGTAGATGCATTTTCTGGCAACACCAAAAACGCTCTGTTTTAGTGTGTGAAATCATAGAAAAGCCGTAAGGAACCGGGCAATTCTGTACCTTTACATGTCTGACTCTTGGCAGAATTTTCCAGAGGCCTGAAGCTGCTGCGTTCATCTGTGGTTCAGGACGTTGACAAGGTGGTAAGATAGCTGCAATTCTCTCAGAGACGCAATTGTTGCTACTGTTCATTCTGGGTCGGGTTACACGGCTATTTTCAACGGAAATCCGTCATGCTGCAACATTCATGAGTAGCCATGCTACTGAAAAAACTTCAGTGCCCCATCCCAACCTCTACAGACCATAGTTGACACATTAGATGTCAAACTTCGTTAATGGACGTATATTAAGGGAAAGATTGACGGATTGGGGGTTGCTTACAAGGGTTTCACTCAGAAAACCACATTATTCTAAGAGGAATATGGCTACACGGCTAAGATCTAATTGAACAAAGAAACACCTTTTGAGATGAGGGGTGCAGTAGAGATGTTTGGCCTTAATACACAGCAGCATGTGTGGTGAAAACTGAACAAAGTACAAACACCTCATACTCAGCGTCAAACACAGCGTCGGATGGTTAGTGATCTGGGCTTGTTTTACAGCCACAGGACCTGGCCATCCTGCATTAATTGAACTCTTCTGTGCACCCAGATGTTGTAGAGTTAAACGTGAGAAGATGAAAGGCAGCTGTCCGGCTGAAACTGGGTCATGAACAGGGTACAGCAGCATCAAACACTACAGAATGACTGACAAAGGAGAGAATTAAAGTTTTACAATGCCAAAACTTCCAAAGAGGGGAAGGGGTTGTGCAGAAATGAAGGTCTGTAAGCCTCGATGAACTGAGCCATTGTGGTAAAGCTGAGTGGAACCAAATTCCTTATTAAAAATGTAAAAGACTGACTAACGTTATACAAGAAAACAGCTGTATTGAAACTTTTTGTGTCCAGTAACTTACTTCCATCTCTGTTTTTTACAAACTTTTCAATTTAAGCTTAAACTTTGTAAAAGAATAAATCATATTGTTGTGTTTTATGTGGTAAATCACTCTAACTCTGCAGGAGAAAATGCAGATAAGCTCGTTGGCATGTTGCCCACATTTTCCCTCAGTCACGTTGCATCTTGCTGTGGTTCACAATTTTAGGTAAAAAGTTTCTTAACCTATTCCACATATTCTGATGTGTCATTTTTCACTTTTGTGTAATCAGAATCTAGTTTGGAGGTCTTCAAGGATCACACTGGGTGTATATTTAAATTGGTTGCAGAGATGAACTTTACACATATCGGCTTCTCCTCTAACACTAAATATCAAATGATTCATTGTCTCGTTAACAAAGTCTTGTCAGACCTTTACTGTCCCAAATGGCACCCACGTTCTTCATGATTCATACGTCTTTATCAGCTTCTCACTCCAAACAAAAGCTGATTTATGTGTAAATTATTTGGAAACATATCTTTGGTATGTGTTCGCATAACCAAGGATCACTTAGAAGCTCCCCACAGGCGAATTGCTAGTTAAATAACTTTTGAGTTTTCTGCTTGACCTTGTAACCGGTGGGAAGAGACAAGTTCTTCGGCCCACTCTGTATGTTCCTGTGTTGTTGTGTTTGGGTGTGTCTGTGGGTCGGTGGGTGGTGGACAGAGTCAGTGTGTTAATTGAGAATCAGGGACAGAGTCCATGAGCATGCTGTGTTTACACCAGTTCAAATACCAGAGTCCCTGTGATTCACTTTGTCACAGGAGGCAAGTGAGAGGATGGGATCTGGGAGCGGGATCTACATGTGTGTTCGGGGTTGTGTCAGAGGATACATAGATGTATTCACTACTCATTGAACACAAGGTGTGGAGCCACACCAGAAAGAGGCACAAGTAAGAGGAATGCTTGATAAATAATCAAGTAGGAGCATCAAGAACCTTTTACATTCACACACTGGAGACAAGTTGGTGAGCCAGCTGCCTACCCTTGTTACTCCGGGGCTACTGAATTCATTATTTGTGCACGCACGCACACACACATAGGTGACCTTATAAGCTTCACAGCCCCCTGCGGAGGCCGGCTGCTTGGTGAGCTGTCCGCCTCCCCCTCTCACAACACCGCAGCCAACAAGCGGTCCGATTCCAGGCGCGCCGTTAATTACTCCCTGCGCTGCGCGCCCAGCTTGGAGTTGCAGATGACCCTCCATGGAGCAGGTTTTGGTGAGTTGGGAGCAGATGATGTACATCATGGAGGACCTTGCCACGACCCGTGACATTTAGGGAGGACTCACACGTGAGTGAAACCCGGCCCACCCTCTCTGCCCTGACACACTTTATTTCATATGCACAAGGCCTCCAGTCCCTGTCCTCCAGGTCGTTCCACCACAGCCAAATCAGCTGGAAACTGTGAGTCAGTGCGATGTACTCCCAATAGTTTAATCGTTATTGTTCAGGGTGACTTTGTAACGCGCCGTATATATTCAGTGTTTACAGAGTCAAACCCATGCAAAAACACGTCTTCTAGTGGATAAATCTCCCTCAGCATGTTACAAAGAAGTCACTTGCTGTTTTCTTAGCCATAATCGAGTTCCTTTTATATTTCTCCTGGATGTTTGGCATTGGAGCTGACACTAAGACAGTGGACTCTTCCAAGTACCTGTGTGTTCACCTTTACAGGAAGGGTCAGACCAGACTCAACCTGCTAGGGAGACTGAGATCTTTGGGAGTCCAGGGGGCATTCCTAAATACCTTTTTTTTCACTCTGGTCATCATCGTCTGTTGGAGCATCGGCTTAACTACAACTGAGGGGAAGTGGTTGGATAAGCTAAGCATCAGGAAGGCCAGCTCTGTCCTAGGATGATGGGAGACAGAAGAACTATGACAACAATAACTTCATTGATGGACAGTGTCTCCCGCCCCACAAATAAAGCTGCTGCAGAGCCCTTTCAGGGACAGACTGCTGAATCCTAAATGCACAAAGGAGCGTCATCGCAGGTCCTTCTTTCCAGCAGCTGTTAGACTTTATAACCCTGACTGATCCCAACAAACCCAATAAGTCGTTTACATCCCTGCTGTAAATTGTACAATTTGTTTCCACTGTATGTAAATAATCTGTTGCTGATTGTTGTGTATAACTATACATGTACATTTTGTATGCTTTTATGTCACACTACTCAGCTTCAGGTTTTTATTTTATTTGAGTATGCCATTTTTCTGTTTTAGACTTTTTCCCTTACTTTCTGCTGACGTCTGAATTTCCCCATTGTGGGACAATAAAGGATTATTCTATTCTAATCTATTCTATATTGTTTGATCACTCCGCTTATCAGAAACGCTGCAGCTCATTTACTTTAGTTTGGAGTTGCCAAAAATTGTACTTAAGTAAGAGTAGCACTACTTCGACTTATTTTTACTCGAGTAAAAGTAAAAAGTTGTCAACCAAGAAAATACTCAAATAAGAGTAAAAAAGTATTTGATAAAAAGACTACTCAAATACTGAGTAACTGATCCTAACATGATTCAATATTTTTAAATGATGTAATCTGATATCTAAAGTATATAAATATGAATATAACGTTATGTATAAATCGTGGTATCTTAAAGAGCAAAATTTAAACAAATATTGAAAAATATTTTTACTAGCCGATCCTCGGCTGCAGAAGCTGGCTCTTGGGACGTGGAATGTCACCTCTCTGGTGGGGAAGGAGCCTGAGCTTGTGCGCGAGGTTGAGAGGTTCCGACTAGAGATAGTCGGACTCACCTCGACGCGCCGCTCTGGCTCCGGAACCAGTCTCCTTGAGAGGGGCTGGACATTCTTCCACTCTGGAGTTGCCCATGGTGAGAGGCGCCGAGCTGGGGTTGGCATACTTGTTGCCCCCCATCTCGGTGCCTGCACGTTGGGGTTTTCCCCGGTGAACGAGAGGGTGGCCTCCCTCCGCATCCGTGTGGGGGGACGGGTTCTGACTGTTGTTTGCGCTTATGCGCCAAACAGCAGTTCAGATTACCCGCCCTTTTTGGAGTCCTTGGAAGGGGTACTGGAGAGTGCCCCTCCTGGGGACTCCCTCGTTTTGCTGGGGGACTTCAACGCTCACGTGGGCAATGACAGTGGGACCTGGAGGGGCGTGGTTGGGAGGAATGGCCCACCTGATCTGAACTCGAGTGGTGTTTTGTTGTTGGACTTCTGTGCTCGTCATGGATTGTCCATCACAAACACCATGTTCAAGCATAAGGGTGTCCATATGTGCTCTTGGCACCAGGACACCCTAGGTCGCAGTTCAATGATCGACTTTGTTGTCGTTTCATCTGACCTGCGGCCGCATGTCTTGGACACTCGGGTGAAGAGAGGGGCGGAGCTCTCCACCGACCACTACCTGGTGGTGAGTTGGCTCCGATGGCGGGGGAGGAAGCCGGTCCGACCGGGCAGGCCCAAACGTACTGTGAGGGTTTGCTGGGAACGTCTGGCGGAGTCCCCTGTGAGGCGGAGCTTTAACTCCCACCTCCGGGAGAACTTTAAACACGTCCCGAGGGAGGCGGGGGACATTGAGTCTGAATGGACCATGTTCCACGCCTCTATTGCTGAGGCGGCTAGTCGGAGCTGTGGCCGCAAGGTTGTCGGTGCATGTCGTGGCGGCAACCCTCGAACCCGCTGGTGGACACCAGCGGTGAGGGAAGCCGTCAAGCTGAAGAAGGAGTCCTACCGGGCTTTTTTGGCCTGTGGGACTCCGGAAGCAGCTGATGTGTACCGGCAGTCGAAGCGGCAGGCGGCTCGGCTGGTCGCCGAGGCAAAAACTCGGGCGTGGGAAGAGTTCGGAGAGGCCATGGAGAAAGACTTCCGTACGGCTTCGAGGCGATTCTGGTCCACCATCCGGCGTCTCAGGAGGGGGAAGCAGTGCAGTACCAACACTGTTTACAGTGGGGGTGGTGTGCTGCTGACCTCGACTCGGGACGTCGTGCGTCGGTGGGCGGAATACTTCGAAGACCTCCTTAATCCCACCAACACGTCTTCCATTGAGGAAGCAGAGCCTGAGGACTCTGGGTCGGGTTCTCCCATCTCTGGTGCTGAGGTTGCCGAGGTTGTTAAAAAGCTCCTCGGTGGCAAGGCTCCGGGGGTGGATGAGATTCGCCCTGAGTACCTTAAGGCTCTGGATGTTGTGGGGCTGTGTTGGTTAACGCGGCTCTGCAACATTGCGTGGACATCGGGGGCAGTTCCCCTGGATTGGCAGACTGGGGTGGTGGTCCCCCTATTTAAAAAGGGGGACCGGAGGGTGTGTTCCAATTACAGAGGGATCACACTCTTAAGCCTCCCTGGTAAGGTCTATTCAGGGGTTCTGGAAAGGAGGGTCCGTCGGATAGTCGAATCTCGGATTCAGGAAGAGCAGTGTGGTTTTCGTCCTGGCCGTGGAACACTGGACCAGCTCTACACCCTCAGCAGGATTCTTGGGGGGGCATGGGAGTTTGCCCAACCAGTCTACATGTGCTTTGTGGATCTGGAGAAGGCATTCGACCGTGTCCCCCGGGGGATCCTGTGGGGGGTACTCCGGGAGTATGGAGTACCGGACCCTTTAATAAGGGCTGTCAGGTCTCTGTACGACCGGTGTCAGAGTCTGGTCCGCATTGCCGGCAGTAAGTCGGACTCGTTTCCGGTGAGAGTTGGACTCCGCCAAGGCTGCCCTTTGTCACCGATTCTGTTCATAACTTTTATGGACAGAATTTCTAGGCGCAGCCAAGGTGTTGAGGGGATCCGCTTTGGTGGCCTTAGGATTGCGTCTCTGCTATTCGCGGATGACGTGGTCCTATTGGCTTCATCAGGGCGTGATCTACAGCTCTCACTGGAGCGGTTCGCAGCCGAGTGCGAAGCGGCCGGGATGAAAATCAGTGCCTCCAAATCCGAGACCATGGTCTTGAACCGGAAAAGGGTAGAGTGCCTTCTCCGGGTTGGGGAGGATGTCCTGCCCCTAGTGGAGGAGTTCAAGTATCTTGGGGTCTTGTTCACGAATGAGGGGAAGATGGAGCGGGAGATCGACAGGCGGATTGGTGCAGCGTCTGCTGTGAAGCGGGCGCTGTACCGATCCGTTGTGGTGAAGAGAGAGCTGAGCCAAAAGGCGAAGCTCTCGATTTACCGGTCGATCTACGTTCCTACCCTCATCTATGGTCACGAGCTTTGGGTCGTGACCGAAAGAACGAGATCCCGGATACAAGCGGCTGAAATGAGTTTTCTCCGTAGTGTGTCTGGGCTCTCCCTTAGAGATAGGGTGAGGAGCTCAGTCATCCGGGGAGGACTCAGAGTAGAGCCGCTGCTCCTCCACGTCGAGAGGAGCCAGTTGAGGTGGCTCGGGCATCTGGTCAGGATGCCTCCTGGACGCCTCCCTGGAGAGGTGTTCCGGGCACGTCCCACCGGGAGGAGGCCCAGGGGAAGACCCAGGACACGCTGGAGGGACTATGTCTCCCGGCTGGCCTGGGAACGCCTTGGGATTCCTCCTGAGGAGCTGGCCCAAGTGGCTGGGGAGAGGGACGTCTGGGCCTCCCTACTGAAGCTGCTACCCCCGCGACCCGACCCCGGATAAGCGGAAGACAACGGACGGACGGACGGACGGAAAAATATTATTACAAAAAACAAATTTAGGCAGAAGAAACACTTTTCTAAATCGTTTTCTTTTCAACATAAAACGTATGAAACCCACTTACAGCAGTTAATGTATATACAGTACGTTAGAATAGTGCAAAGCACTTCCAGTGACAATATCCACTGTTTACTGTACGTTCGGTTAAGCTCCAAATGGCTCAGTGAGCTCACCAGATAGAAAATAACATAAAAACAACAAAGCTTGTGTACAAACCAGAAAGTTCACGTTAACATAAACTCTAGGTCTGTGACTCTGGTGCATTTCTGGTGTGTTCTTTATTCAGTGAAGTTACCCATGGTGGGCAGAGTAGCCAGAAATTTTACTCAAGTCAGAGTAGCAATACTTCTTAATAATATTACTCAAGTAAAAGTAATAGGTAGGGTGCTGTAAAACTACTCGTAAAAGTGCATTTTGTTTAAGAAGTTTCTCAAGTTAATGTAACTAATTACTACCCACCTCTGCCTGGCACCTACATGTGTTTAAATATTGCCCATCCATTTTCAGTATAGGTCAGGGATCATTTAAGAAGCTAGAAGGGCATTTATCATAATTCTCACAAATTCAAATTTTCTGTCGTGTTTAAGATTGTACATCACAATGGTTATATGAATTTTCCTGACTGAAATGTATAAATATGTAAAAAAGTAAATAAACAGTGGGCACAAGACAGCTGAGGACAAAGAAAACAAACTGTTGTGTCCTTTTTATCAAGGTTTTTGGTTGTTCCTTTGCATGGCTCCTGGATTATGTTTCATAATCCAGGAGCTATCATTATTTCCAGTGGAAAGGAATTTTACTTTGCTAAATTTAGATTCAAAGGTTCTTGTGCATCCCAACCAGTTTCTTCCATCTGAGGGTGATTATTTTGATCTAAAAAAAATTATCAATTCAACAGAGTTGGGCGTTAAAACATGACAATGATCCAAAATACACAAAACAACTCATTTTGATAGGCTCACGATGAACCTCCTGAATGGTCGGCCCAAAAGCCCAAGCCTCCATCCGATCTGAACTTAATGGGGAATGGTTGAAATCTGGATCCATGGTAGGAAACAATCCCACTGAGGAGGGACTTCAAATATTTACCAAAATTATGTCCAATGCTTTTTGATGGCTACAAAAAAAAGTGTATCGTCAAGGTGGATCTTCCTACATTTATCTAAATATTAGCAGGAATGTCTGTATGAATAGGCTTGTGAGCATTTGTTTCACTTACAAAAGGAGCCCGCCATAAAACAAAGCATAAAGATTCACTTCTTGCCTCATGTTACTTTGATAAATAGGCCATTAAAATGGACAGTCTGTTTTGATGATTAACTTGATGTGCAGTATGTACTGTACCACAAAGATTTGTCAGTGTTATGTCATCGCTCTGCCACACACACATAATGCAACCCGTCCATATGTTGGCTTTTGGTCATTTTTGCTCCACCGCTGGGTTTTCCTTTCATGTTCATCTGTTGTTGTGAGCTGTAGGCGGCTCTCGGCTTCTTTCCAAACAATAACCTACACTATCAAGTGATTAGATTCTGCTTTTAATGCCAAATGAGTTTTCCAACTCGCCTTTTCTCCTCCCTGGGGGTGTGCACGATGTGCCTCAGGTGAAACCACACCACTGTTAATTACTTGTAGTTTTACTGTAAATTTGGCTTTCCTCCAGGAACCAGTGAGCTTGTTTTGTGCCAAAACTCCCTTCAACCCGTCCCTCCTCCAGCTTCCATTAGAAGTGAACCAATCCTCCCACACCGTGTTTCTATGTCTTAAAGGAAAAAGATGACTGTAACGCACAAAGTCTGTTATGCTTGTCTTTATATAATAGCCTAGTATTATACTTTTTTGTGTGCAAATTCTTAGTTACATTTGTGCGTTTAGGATGTTAGGCCATTTTTGCCTAAACAATAACCACACACTTCTAAGTAATGAAGAATTAATCACTCCTTTAGCGGAGGGTAATCGGTATTTTGGAGAGAGCAAAGTTCCTGCGTTCCACTACCTTTCCAGGCGCTTCCTCCGGCGGCTCCCCCCTCCCTCCCCGCCCGGCTGACGTGGAGAGGATCCTTCGCTGCCCACAGTCGTGGGCGACGCGCCGGCCGCGGGTATAAAAAGCTTCCCGAGAATCCAGCACGTCACTGCCTAGAAGCCACAGTGACTCGGTCACCAGAGCTGAACCGCAGCAGAGATAGCAGCAAGCAGGCACTTCCACGCCGCGCAGGCTAACTCGCTTTCGGCTTTGGTTCGACATGGAGACCCGTAGGACCGTGAGGAGCTCCAGCGCTCACAACTTCAAGAGTAAGTTGCGCAGCATCTCCATCCTGCAGGAGGAGGAGGATGCTGCATCTATGCGTGTGATTTTAATTGTCCTGTTTGTTTGCTGTACGCCTTTCAAAGTTTGAAAGTATTTAGATACTTAACAAAACGGGTTTAGGTTTTTTTATTTTCTTGTGGCACAGACGCTTAGATTTAGTTTTATGCTTCCAATAACATCAGCCTATAAAAAAATTAGCCCTACTTATTTAGCGTATAAATTGTTTGAGATGATTTTCTTAAAGAAGTGTTAGCACATGGTGGCATTTTCGTACTTTTAAATAGAAACAAACAATAGTGATTAAAAAAAAATGGGAAAAAAAAGTTTATACTAAGTGATCAAAGTCTGGGTTTGTTTCTGTTGTAAAGTTTAATTAATCAAGTTTTGTTTCTTTTTACCCTGAAGTTGTAAACTGAATGCTGTGGCATCATTATTTAAGTAGAGAGGGGTACTGACCCTTGGCTTGACAGACTTACATCTAAGATTCATTATGCATATATTTAAGATTGGAAATGCACACGCTGAGTATTTATTTATAGTAGAATGCTTTTTTTCTGTCTATTGTAGTGCATCATTTACTCCTTATGTTACTCCTCCATGGACTAATACAACATACGCTACTTTAATGTTCAATCACTTCAATTCTACCAAACTTTTGGTGTATTAAATGTAAAAAAAATAGTTGTAATAAAGGAAATCCTAATTATCTTTTTTTTCCTTTGGAGTCAGATGCATACCAAAACAAAACTACTGAAAGTATTTTTTCTGACCATGTAGGTTAGTTTGACACGTGTCAAACTAACCTACCAGGCAAGCCCCTTACAAAACCTGCTAGAGGTGCCCCTGTGATCCTGATTTGTGCCCGCAACTTTCTGAGCTTTACTGCTCTTCTCATATTGCCTTTATTGTAAATACACTAAAACTGTAAAAAATAAAAATAATAATAATAATTAAAATGAGGCTGTTTTTGTCTCCACAACGTCCAGTTCAGATAACTTGTTAAATGGTCAGCGGGTTAGAGGGTGGAAAATCTTGCGCAGGGCTGATGAATGGAACCATATTACTAATTCATGCATGTACTTTTCCCGCGTTGACTTCTTCTGTAAGGCGTTATCCGAGCGCCACCAAATGGCTTTTAAATTATTCAGAAAAACTGACACTGATACCACTCTGGTTACTGGTTGTAGCCTGTGCGTGCCCTCACCTCTGGCACTCCTCCCAGTGGAAACAACCGTTTGGTTTAAACAACATGAGATCAAGAAATCTGTGTTGCTGTAAGAAGTTTTTTCTGTTCTTTTTAGTCTTTTAAATGTCTGGATTATTGTTGTATTAGTGCTTAGTTTGCAACTGAAAGTTGCTTAAAGCCAGAGTTATGCAACCAGGTCACTGATACCTGTGCAAAGTGATCTTCTACAATTGAATAGGTGAATGATTTTTGTCTGAATTATGTATGTAGCTTTGGGGAGTATCAAAATGTCACGGGTGAAGGAACATCGGTGTTAAAAGGAATCACAACAACAGCTTTGATGGACAGAAAGCTGCTGCCAGAAGCTGGAATCAGCCTCTTGTGTCTTTTTCTGTCTCTCATTAATAAACAGGTTTCCAAACCATGACCTACAACAGCAGCAGTAGCCCTAAAACATGAACTTTTTTCAGCCTAGTAAAGATCTCCTTCCTCCCCTCTGTACCTTCAGGTGGACTGACCCTTTGGTTGATTCTGTGGCTGGTGGTGATGAAGCCGGGCGGGGTTTCAGCATGTCCCAGGCTGTGCGTGTGTTACCCTACGCCTATGACGGTCAGCTGCCAGTCCCAGAACCTCACCATGGTTCCAGCTGGAGTACCCTACGACTCCCAACGAGTCTTCCTGCAGAACAACCGCATAACAGAGCTTCGCGCAGACTCCTTTGGCTTTGAGACACAGGTGAGCTCCCTATTGGTGGAAAAATGCGTCCTCTGTAATCCACTCATTTCTCCTCTAAACGCGTTTCCCTCTGAATCCCTCCGCAGGTGCTTTGGCTGTATGGAAACAACATTACATGGATTGAGGCCGGAGCCTTCAGTAACCTCAGGATCTTGGAGGAGCTGGATCTGGGGGACAACCCTTCGCTGCGGCACCTGGAAGGTGGAGCGTTCAGGGGCCTGGAGAAGTTGCAGAGCCTGCACATGCATCGCTGCAAGCTGGCCACTCTGCCCCATGATATCTTCCACAAGCTCTACAGCCTCCAGTTTCTTTACCTGCAGGTAAATGCAGCATCCAGACGCTCACACGCAGACACAGACCTGAAAGATGTTTGGAGATGCTCAAGAATGCATGTGAATGTTCGATGCTTTCAGCAGCACACAGTCACACTGCAGAATTAGTCGACTGACGCATCTGTCCGCATCCAGCCTGCACACCCACACACAGTTCCCACTGATTTGATCTAAACGACACATTCAAATACAAACCCCAGAAAACCAAGACCCAGACTTAACGCAGAAGCAATCAGACGTGTTTCAGCAGTGGTCTAGTCTCATTTAGTTACACATTCAGTATTATTCAGTTCCAGCAAAGTCAGAGGATAGATCCAGAAATAAATGGGGGGGGGAAAACATGTGTCAATACAGCCAAACAAGTCAGCAATAAAATGAAGCAGACAAGTTAAAATATGTGAAATGTACTCTTCTTCATGCATGATATCCATCCATATTTGAAATATCATTATCAAAGTTTAAAAACAATAGCATGTCCATGAAGACTTTATTGTAATCTGTTTAAATGACATTTATTTAGGTTTTCTGTCTGTAATTTGAAGTTTTTAATTTGGATTTTGGCTTTTCTCGCATTTTCTGTCCAGTCCTTGTGGCTGAGCCTTACAGTATCTGTTTGGGCCTAAAAATGAGGAAAATTAAACTCAAAACACTATCTACAGCTGATGAACATTATTTGTGATGCTAAAGCCTGACACTGTACCTTAGAGATGAATCAGCTTTTGGACCAAGATTTCAGCTAAAAGCTCTGCTTCATCTTTAGGAGACTTTTCATGTGTGGAGGATTTATGGTCATCAGCATGTGGTTTAAAAAAAAAAGCAAAAAGAACAACTTTCCTATTAAATAAGTCAGGTACTGGACTTAATATAAATTAACATACAGTGTATTGAAGGAAAGTGCATTTTCTTCTTTTGCAATTTTCAAATGAGTGGCCTGCAGAAATATCTGTTTGCTTTTTATTATTTGGTCGCCATTAGAGAGAAACTAGCTGTTCTTGAATTTGGTTCTTGTTTCAACAAAACCTTTGTTTTTTGCACTTTGTTGCTTCATCCTTCAACAGCTTCTCTTCTTGCTTCTTGCATCATTAAACCCTCTCATATTGTGATTTTTCTTTTCTGTAGGAAAACCAACTCCATTCTCTGCAGGATGACCTGTTCTCAGATCTGGTTAACTTGACCCATCTTTTCCTGCACGGGAACCGCATCCGGGCCCTCTCTGAGAATGTGTTCAGAGGCCTGGTCAATCTGGACCGCCTCCTTCTCCATGAAAACCGCATCCGACAGGTGCACCGTCGGGCTTTCCGCGATCTGGGTCGCCTGACCATCCTTTACCTGTTCAACAACTCTCTGGCCGAGCTGCCAGGCCAGACCATGAGGGACACCCAGGGCATCCAGTTCCTGCGGCTCAACAGCAACCCCTGGTCCTGCGGCTGTGAGTCCCGTCCCCTCTGGGAGTGGTTCCGCAAAGCTCGCATCTCGTCCTCTGAAGTTGTTTGCACCTCCCCGTCCCAGCGTCGTGGCCAGGACCTCCGCTTCCTGCGAGAGATGGATTTCGCCGTCTGTCCTCTGCCTGACCCAGGCTCCCTCACTGGAAGCACCACAACCACCTTCAGCACCAAGACCCGCTGGTGGTTCTCAAAGCACAAGCCTGCATCTTCATCGAAGTCCACATACCAGAAGACCTCAGAGGGTGTGAAGACCTTACCCTTCTCCCACATGAAGCCTCAGTATCCCCCCAAGAAGCCCGCTGAAACCTTACCCGTCAAGTATGAACTGTCCGAGGACGAGGCAGCTCTTCCCAAGCTGGACCCGGAAGAGTACTGGGCCAACTACGGAAACGAAGACTCCTCCATCCGCTGCGTCGAGCTGGACTGCGCTCCCAGCTATGACAGCGAAGCTTTCCCCTCATCCTCCTCTACAACCATCACTCCCTCCCCTCTCCACCTCCTCTCCTTCTTCATAGTGACGCTCCTGCTCCGTCTTCTTTCAAGTTGAACTGTCCTCACCTCTTAAACCCTCTCTTTCCTTCAAGTTTTCCTTCTGCTCTTTCTTGCTCACTCTAAAGAAATTGCATCTCGATTCCCTTCAGTTGCCTCCTGCCCGTTCAGGGCGGGGATGATTCAGCGAAGCAGGACCTGGGTGAGGCAGCAGGGAGCTATTTCAAAGAGCAGAGGTCAGATTGGCGGCAGGGATCAGTCAGTGCGAGTAATCTGGTGAAGTCCTCAGGCGTTACTTGTGACGTCCCAGTCCAAACGACGCAGGCTGCATGATCTGATGATTATCCAATCAACATTTATATCATGCTAGTTGCATTGAGAAGGGGATTCACAGTCAGTCTGGCACCACCAGAAGTTTGAGAAATATGCAGATGCTGATAGGAGCGGGAATCATGAAAAGGTTCAAAATCTTACCAGCAAACAAGCACCTGTAAATACAGCACAGAATCACTGTAGATAAGCTTATTCCATATTGTACATAGGTCGAACAGGATTTTTACTTTTAGTAAGAAGTTTATATTAGGCCCATTGATTTTGAATGGAAGGCAGCCTAATAAAATGTGTTTGCTCGTGCAGTTTCCCCGCTATGTTGTTTCCTGAACTTCTGTCTGATTATCTTTGTACAACTTGTTTTTGTGTTTCTAACCAGAACATGTTTGAGGAAAAAAGGAAGAGTTTGAAAATGCATGAGCAGTTTTGGATTTGACCAGTCTGCCCACTCTTCTGGTTACACCAACATATATATGCAAAACACGCTCAAACAGATCATGACAATCCACCACACATATCTGTTCATGCTGCAGCTTTCCAGCTTCTGTATCTGTAAAAAAAAAAAAAAAAAAGTTACAGTAACAGATCAGCCGTGTACTGTCAACGAAGGCCATGTGTTTGTGACCAGACCCTCATGTTTTATCTGAATCGTGTCAGTGATTTTCTAAACTGATCATAAATGATGCTGTGATGTTGATGGATTTTGTATTTTTCAATGGAAGAAGCTATTGAAGTGTTTTGTTTAATAAAATCAAAAGTGAATTCATAAAGTGACAGTGAGTGTCTTTCTTGTCAAAGTGATATTTTTCACTCCCACATTAAAAGATAAGAAAACAACATTCAAGAATCAAATCGATCAAATCAAAAGAATCAAAAATTGACACATATGTACAAACACAACACATAAAATTGACCTGAACATGATCAGTACAGGATGTAATTCCCTTAAAAGGCTATGACTCAATATTGTTTTATTAATGATTTATTTGTATATTTATTAGGTCCCTGATTTGTGTAATTTAGCTCTTTTATCATTCAGTTTACTTTTGGGATTAATTAATCAATATAGTATCAGTTCACAACAAATAAAAGTCGCTATATGACACAAATAATAACAGAATGATAATAATCTTTATTGTAATCATTATTATTATTATTATTATTATTGTTTTGTTACATGCATGTTAATTAATTCTTAAAGGTTTTCATTTTATTTATATAGTACCTTTCATAGATCACATTATAAAGTGCTTTGCAGAGAAAGTGTGAAAATTAAAACGATTAAAAAGAAAAGAGCAAATTAAGTCATTCATCTAAAAAAAACAAATCTGATTGTAAGTATAATTATTTTCTATTCTATTCTCATAATCAGAGTCAAAGTAATCTGGGTTAATTCCTCTTTTTTCCTCATTTTCTAGTTTTACAGTTCTTTCCCAGGTTTATCCAAATTATGGTAAGACTGTAAAATATGACATGGCAAACAAACAGGCAAGTATCAATAATTATATCCCTTCCAAGACAACAACTTTATGTCTTTAATCATGCAGCAGTTTTTTAAGGTCAGAGCAGCTTAATAACCAAGTTTTAATCCTGGACACTTTGTGCAACTTTACTCTAAACTGTGGCTTCTCTTTTTTTTCTGTTCTGAACTGCTTGTTTATATTTTTTATTATTTATTTATTTTTGCATGTGTGCAAGCGAGCAGTGTTAGCAGTTCTTGTGTGATTGAGAGTGTGGGTGAAGAAGGTCACCAGTTTAATCGCTCGTCCCTTCTCACCCCAGCCTCTTCTCACCTCTTACAGACGGCCGCTATATCGGGCTACTGAAGAGGGTGTATGAATGTGCATGTGTTTGGGGGTTGGTGGGTGGGTTGAGATGTGAATCAGGGAAAGAGGCAGAATGGGGAACAAACCATGATCCAAGATGTGCCGGAATCAGCACACACCCCCTCAACAGATCCCCTCTCGCCATGATTATGGTCATGATGATGCATATGGTCATGAATGTGCTTGCCAATGCCAAGGCACTAACATACACAGTAAAACACAAACTTGAAAGCTCAAGGAGGACTGCATTCCTTCCCTATGATGATCCGTTCCCTTTTCACCTTTTGGAATGAAAAGATTAATGAAGAGGAGTTTACTGCTTCTACCACTTCAGTCGACAAATGCAAGATAACCCCGTTGCTGCACTGACTCAGGCCCATACCTTGAGAACCTCCCCCAAACTTTTCAATCAACTTTGTTTTTAACACATTAAAAGCCGAGGTTGCTCATTGTGATTGTGTACTTTCGAACTACACTTTTTCCTTCCGCTCAACTTTCCATTTACAGCCGACTGTGAAAAGCTAGCTTCTTTTGCAATGACTTTTTGTTATTTAACCTCCATGTGGCGTGAGCATGCTTTCCTGTGAAGATAATGACTATAAAACACAGTTTCTGAATTAAAAATATATTGTTTTACTAGTCTTGAGAAATATTAGCATTTTGTGAGAATTCGATTTTTAGGTTTTCATTAGTGTCAAACCTCAAATCGGTTTAAAGGAGCAATACGTAAGAAATTTACAGCAAAATATTTCTCATTGGTCACCCAGGATGGTAGTAACATTCACTATAAACAATCGGTCCATCAACAACGTCTTATTCAAGTTTTTCTCCTTTCAAACCTAGCGGTATGGTGCAGAACTACTTCGGTTCAGAGTGTAGTCCGTGTTTACTTCCTGGTTCCTGAGCCAATCACTTGAGAGTTCCCAGGGTTCTCGACACAGAGCGCAGCATTTGGTATTTTATCTTGGCAAAAGAGCAGCAGCCTGCAAACATGGAAGCCAGTAAGAGAATAAGACCATAAATAGATTAGAATACAGCATCATATAGCTATCCTGTGGAAGTAAATATTCATTGGAGCTTCAAAACAGCAACACACCGTTTAGAAATGGCGTATTAAATTGCTCACAGTGAAAACCTGTTGTACTGATTTGAGCAACAAGATGTCATTACTACTTATTCCTCCTTTAATTAATAGAAAAATTAATAGAAAAAGCTTGAAACATACCAGTCTGTGTGCAATCAATTTAATATGATGTTCACTTTTTGATAAAATTACCTTTATAATTATACAGCAATTTACTGGAAATCACCTGTAGGAGTCTGTTGTGAAAGCTTGGATAAAGACAGCAAATGTTGAGTTTTAATTCTTTGGCAACTTCTCAGAAAACAAGCCGTGGTATATTAAAAACGAAAGGATTACTTGACTGTTTTTTGGTTTTTTTTGGCAAGTCACTTTGCCGGTTGCTTGGCAACTGCTCAGGGAAAGGAAACAGTCTGCAACCCAATGACCAAAGCAAAACGGATATCTTTAATTTGATGTCCTTCTACTTTATGCACAGAAGCATAAAACAAACGGGAAAACAGAATGCTGAGCGACAAACGGCTTCAGGTTGGTAGAAAAACATGGATGTTTCCAGGCTTTGAGCTGAAGCCATGTCCAGCGGGCAAGGAGCGAGACGCAGGGTACACTCTGGCAGTGTTGTAGTACTCGAGTCCGAGACTCGAACTCGAGTCCGAGTCATTAGCTAAATTTAGAGACTCGTGACTTGACTTGGACTGGAGCACTGATGACTCGAACTTGGACTCGGACTCCTACATTCAAATCATTCTGACTCGGAAATTGAGAAAAAGACTCGACTTTTTTTATATCATTAGGCTATAATTTTAATATGAAGCTGAGGCGCAAGTTCAATCGAAGAAACTCATCGCCTGCCTCCATTCAATCAGAGTCCGATCCGCCTCTGATGTGAGCCCATCAGCTACGAACCGCACCTCCATGAAGCCAATCAGCATCCCGCACTCATCTTAAAAGCAACTTCAAATCCACGTCTCAGCCTGCTAACCAGCAAGCGCAAACGGATTGCATGTTGGATTTCGAATCAGATGTCCGATTCAACCCACCCCCAACCCCTTCTCCACCATCATAGCTGAGTTCATCTAGCTTCCAAGACGTTCCTCCATCCTCAACCCATCAGAGTGTTTTCTCCCTTCAGTCTTCATCACTCCCTATCGCCAGTTATTGGTCCGGCAGAAGACCACCATGTTGGGCCCGGTTCTGCCAGAGGTTTCTTCCCAAAGGGGAGTTTTTTCTCTCCACAGTCGCTTCAAGCTTGCTCATCATGGACAGTTCATGCAAACCTGTGTTTATCAAGTTGGACATCTATCTTAAACAGATCATCATATGGACTGAACAAACTTCTTCTATCTCCACTCCACCACCAGTTTCAGACCTGGGGGGAACATCCCTGTTCTCATACATCTACTTATGCATATTAAAGTATAATTCAGCATTAATGTTCCTGCCGAGGTCTGAGCGCCAAAGACTTAAAATATTGTATCAATAAAATCCTTCTAATTGCCATTTCTCTCTCTGTGAGTTTTTCAGATTGAAATGACATTAAAATATTATTTGGTGTATGATTTTAATATCTAAATGGCGTACCGCGCACATGACGTCACCATCTCATGAGCAACGCCCCTTGCCGCTAAGGTTGGGCAAACAGTGTGAGAGCGCACGTAGCAACCAGCCATTACACATGCAACAGATACAACGATATGACCGACTTTTCAGCTGTTAAACTTTCACAAGAGGATGTCCAGGCGCCCATTTTACTGGTAGAACTGTGGAACAACATACCAACGTTCAGCTCAAACGATGGATTGAGTGTCGAGGGCTTAGAAAGCCTGGAAAACGGGCCGAGTTGATAGAAAGGTAAGTCGATGTTTTTCTCCTGCTCGGCGTTCATGGCGTCATCGGCCGTTTTTTTTTTTCTGTTTGTAGTCACCGTCCAGGAATCGGTATAAATTGTCCGGCCCGCCGAACAATTTAGTCTGGTCCAGTGGCCAAATGCATTATCATTATCCAACGGCTGTATCTCCTCGCTGCATCGACCGGTCTGCACCAGATTTGTTGTGAGTAATGGGGGAGCGCTGCCGAACGCGTTTGTGGGAATCGCCCGGTGGACAGGCGAGGAAAATGCGTGACAGCATCTGCGGTGGGGGGCGGCCGGCGGTGCGCGAACCCCGCCGGCCGGCCGGAGCCGCAGCGGTGGCCAATAGGCCAGAGTGCGCTTGGCTGCGAGGGCCGATCGACGCCGCTTGCGGCTTTAACATCCTTCATATGCGGCCTGTCAGCGTACCTCGAGTCGCTGTTGCACGTTCCATAACAACAATGTTTAAAAACCATGGTTAGGAGACGTCTTAGACTTGGAAAAAGCAGTAGTTTACCGAGTAAAACCAAGGGTAACTACAGCGAAAGAGTTATTAGTGCAATGGAATGTTACTGCTTCATGTCATACATCACACGTCACGGCATGTTCCTACAACGAACTTGGATCAATAGTGACTCGACTCGGACTTGACTCGGATGAGTAGTGGACTCGACTCGGATTTTTTTTTTAATGACTTGGACTTGACTCGGACTTGAACACTGGTGACTCGAACCTGGACTCGGACTCGAGGCATAGTGACTTGACTACAACACTGCACTCTGGACAGACAGTTAGCCATGTCATGGGCTAACTTAAATCTTTTCCGAAAATCACTTATTATGATCTCGGTTAAACCCAACTTTTATTTTTATCCATATTTATCCTTCATACATTTCACCGTCACCTGCTTCAGGGTTTAATGGAGTTAGGGGCCAACACAGAGACACAGGAGATGAACAACCGTCCAAGCAAGAGTTTATGCAGTGTCTTCTAAAACTATTCATATACCTTGAAGATTTGTGACATTTTGTCACAATACAAACATTATTGTAACTGTTGGGAGTTATTGCTAGAATAAAAACACAATTAAGTGAAAGGAACAGAGAGAACATTGTTTTCATTTTTGATACCCCAAAATAAAATCCTGTACAATCAAATATTTTCAGAAGTCACCAAATAAAATAGTCTGCCTGTGTGTAAATTATTCTGAATGTAAGTCCAGTCACTCTTCGTTATATTTGTGCGTTTATGCAATGAGGGGTTTTTTTACGTAGGGTTTCTCATACTGTAACGTTTTTACATTATGATAAATTCTTGTCTTTTTTTCTCCCTCCACTATCCTCATGTTTTTAATCTTTATTTTTCGACAGATTTCAAGGCAGCGCCCGGGTCCGGGCTGTTTGCAGGAATGCGCCTCACGGCTGCGCTGTTTAGCAGCGGCCGACTGGCTGCGTTCCTTGGCAACGCAAGGCCTCAGTCAATCGTTCCCCCAAAATGTTTGTTTGTTTAAGTGTATGTGATGGACGGTTGTACTGGAACTGACTTTTCGATTGCAATGTAAATTGTAATTGACAATAAAATTTGATTGATTGATTGATTGATTGATTGATTGATTCTATGAAGTTGCTCAGAGGTTTGCAACTTTATTGAACAAACACCATCATGAAGCCCAATTAACACAGCAGACAGGTCAGGGACAAAGTTGTGGGGAAGTTTAAAGCACAGTTAGATTATTGAACAATGCCCCAAGCTTTGAACTCTGTTCAACATGTCATCTGAAAATGGACAGACTACGGCACAACTGCAAAACCATCAAGACACATGGCCGCCCAGCTAAACTAACAGGAAGATAAAAGGAAGCACTCATCAGATAAGCAACCAAGACGTCCAAGGTAACTTTACAGGAGAGCTGCGGAGATGTACAACTAAGGTGGGACAGTCTGTTGAAAGGACAAAAGTTGTGCAATCCAAACATTTGACCTTCATTCAAAAGTTAATAGCAGACAAAACAAGTATTTACCATAAGCCACACAGAGGATACTGCAAATCTACATGGTTCTCTGGTCAGATAACACAAATTGTTCTTGGCCTGAATGGAAAACTTTGTCAATGGCAGCAAGCTAACACTGCATTTCACCCTGAACACACCTTCTCTAAGGTGAATCATGGAGGTGGCAGCATCTCGCTTTTGTTTGTTGTTTTTTTCTGTTCATAGTTCATGTGAAGATGGGCAATGCTAAGTACAGGGCCATCTTTGGAGAAAATCTGAACAAGACTTGAGACGGGGGTGGATGATCCTCTTCAAGCAGGACAACAACTCTAGATGTACAGCCAGAGCTACAGCACAATAGTATAGATCTAATGTGTTGTTATGTCCAAGTCCATGTTCAGAGTTAAAAGCTTGACAATCTGTGCTTGAAAGTCACTTGAACATTACTCTTAATGCTCTGGTTTGGTCCCGGTGTTTCCACATTCATGCAGAGTCTGTAAGAAATCGAATAATCTAAAATATGTGATAATAACTGTTGTCTTTTTGTGTAAACAGCTCAGGAGGTAGTTCTGGGATTTTTAAGTAACAGGACATTCACTGTTGACAAATATCCACATTTAAAAGATGACCACCTGCAAAGTTGCCAGTTCACTGTCTCCATTGTGATTTCTCTTTTATTATTTCCGAGCTACTCTGTTGTAACAGAACTGTAGGCGTCCACAGTCATTCCCTTACTGGGGCTTCTTTTTAGTGCGCCTTCCGGTGTAAAACCAGGTCATTAGCTGCGAGAATCTCTCTGACAATACATGCCCACTCTTTCTCCACCTATCTGGCAACCAATGTAGCTATGCTCAGCTTTTCATCGTCTCTTTTATGTATTTGTGCGCCTTTATATGGCTGTCACTCACCGATCTCTTTTTTTTTTTTATCTGAAGCTCCATCACTGCAGCGCATCTACTTCCCCTGTCATACTCTTCCCATCTGGCTGTGCCTTTCTTAGCTGGGCTTAGTCCAGTATGCGTGTTCATTTGCGTAGATCTCGGGTTTTTGCTGACGTTCACCTTCGCACGTGTTGTTTGCAGAGGATGCATCAGTGCCCCGCCAGGAAGGTCCAAGAAAGGAGCGGGCTGGAAAAGGCTTTCTGGAAAAGGAAATAGCTTTGATAGAAAGGAATAGAACTGACTTACAGCTGAGTTTAACACGATTAGTGACCCTTTGCTTCCATATTTGATGGCCATCATTTATTGAGCTGTTAGGCTAGACTCTATTACCAGTAAACCTGCAGAGCGGCAAACCTCTGCTCCAATATTAAACTCAAAAAAAAATTTAAGGACAAAGATTAGAAGATTCCCTTTTTTTGAAAAAGAAAAAAATCTCGTTGCATGACATTATTCATTAACTAATATACATTTATCAATTATCAGGCAGTGTTGCCATATTGAGCACGATTGAGCTTGTTTTGGACACATTGGGCTGGAAAAAACTGCTTTGGGTGGGTTGTTAAAATTTGGGCTGCTTTTTTTATTATTTATTTATTTATTATTTTATATATATATATATATATATATATATATATGTTTTTTTATAATAAAAAAACATATTAAAATAATTACTCCAGTTCTATTCAATGGTGGCCACAGGGCTCTGAGTGAGAAGCCATTGAAGAAAAAGAGAAAGAAAGAAAAAAAGAAAGCAAATGAAAAAAATAAATGAAAAAAAATTGGGCTGCTTTTCACAACATCTGGCGATTTTTAGGAAGTACTCATACGAAATGTTCCTCGCATTCATATTATTAGTTAATTTATTTTGATATGTTTAGAATCACTCAAACCTGACATCAGCAATGATTAATAGTCATAATAGTAAATGCCCCAATTAGACTTTCAATTTTCAATTAAATTTTATTTATATAGCGCCAATTCACAACACAAGTCATCTCAAGGCACTTTTCAAAGTCAAATTCAATCAAATCATACAAACAGATTGGTCAAAAAAGTTTCCTATCTCAGGTAAAACAGCAGATTGCATCGAGTCTTGACGAGCAGCATTCACTCCCCCTGAAAAGGCGTGGAGCCACAGTGGACAAACGTCTGCATTGTCCATGGCTTTGCAGCAATCCCTCATTCTGAGCATGCATGAAGTGACAGTGGAGAGGAAAACTCCCCTTTAACAGGGAGGAAAACCTCCAGCAGAACCAGGCTCAGAGTGAACGGTCATCTGCTTCGACCGACTGGGGGTTAGAGAAGACAGAGTAAAGACACAAAAAAGCAAAGAAGAACACAGTGATCCAGGAAAACTTTCTATGTTATGTGGTAATGGCAGATGATCTGCCTTTTAACTTCACTTCCAAATCCTGATCTGGGATATTTAATATATCTTAATATAAAATATGGTGACTTCTACTGAATTTGGTCATTTCAGGTTTTCAACATACTAGTGTTGCACCGATACCAGTATCGGACGGGGCCCCGATCCAGCACTAAAATGGTGGTATCGGTATCGGCGAGTGCCAACAAATAGGGCACCGATACCATTTTGATGTTTGTATGTCACTTGAACGCAGCCTTCTCTCTCCCAACTAGTATTATACATGTTATATAAGTTCATGAAAGTTGCACTATTTTGGCATTTGAGGGGCCAAAACTCAGGGTTTAAAAGAGATTATTCAATTATTAATGTAATTTTACTGTCTTACTGTTGCACTACTATTATACATGTTATAATTTCCCGAATGTTGCACTATTTTGGCCTTTGAGAGCCAAAAGTTTATTCAACTATTGTCACACATTCCAGGTAGGTAATAAAAAGTTCTACTACCCTAAGTAGTATGCAGTTCTTCATATACACACACACATCAATTTCAAACAGATGGTATCGGTATCAGCCAATACTGCACAGCCAGGTATTGGGGCCATAAAATGGCATCGGCGTAACACTACAACATACCAGTACAGAAGTCACAGAGTGCGCAACAGATCACTGAATACGGCCTTTAAAAAATATAGGCCAAGATGCTGTTGCTGAAGGCAACTGACATCTAAAAATGGAAAAAAATTCATCAATGATTTGCCTTCGCTTGTTGTTCTACTCCTCCGCACGTGTGCATATTTGCGCAGAAATATAAACATGTTGCTGGTATGACCATTTGTGTTGAGTGGGGGGACGACAGCAATGTCCGGTTTTGAGTCACTTGGAGATAAAAGAAGGGGGGGGGGGCGAGGTGAAGGAAGGGCACATCTGTCCTGCAGTCTGTCCACTCCTCTGAGTCCTTCTGCAGGCAGCTGAAAATAAACTGCCAAGACAGGCTAAGACCCACAGAAACCACAGAGATTTCATGTATCTGTTTGTCCCCATGTGATTCAGAAAGGGTGAGGGAGGCGATCGTATTGCCAAATACAAGAGAAGAAGGGATGATGGAGACAAGAAGTGTGGTTCTTGAGATTGCTGTTAACAAAGAACAATAGGAGTGATTAGATGCACTTTTGTGAGTCACTCCGCCTCGCTATGGGGGGGCTTTATTTTTCTGGCACAGACGCAACTTGTGACGTCCCTTAGTTTTGTGCCCAAAGAAAGTCACTGTCAAATCCACTCTGACGGACAAGGGATTGCTATTCCGGGAACACCATGTTGGCTCCTTACTTTGGAGCATTCAGTCACATCCGTCTGTTGCTCTGAAAGGATTTAGCTGCCTTTCCTGTTGCCTGTTTTGGATTCAGCCTTCTAAGCTCTCTGAATTATACTAGATTTAGATTTAGGGAAATGATTAAAGAATATGGCAACACAACACATAGGAGGTACAGAAGCTCTTAGAAGTTTACACATCCTTTTTTTTTTAAATGTATGTCTTGTAAGACTTTAAAAATTGAGAGCAGATGAATTATTTTCAAACCTTTCAACCTTTAACATGACTTACGCTCAATAAACCTAAAATATTAAACAACGCTGTTCAACAAAGTGTTTAAAAAAGATAACATAACCTGATTTTCACAACATTTTTGGGGCACATTTTGATTTAATTTCAGCACTCACGGGTCATCAGTGGCTGCGAAGCTGACAAAATTGGGCGTTTTCCCAAAACAAGACAAAAACTGGTCATGGTTGCTGACAGTAACAATGAAAGAGATGCAACAATTTCCAATAAGTATTAGTTGTGCTTGGCACGGGACAAAAGAAAATCTGCTTTATTCTTTGTGCTGCATGTCTGGACAGGTTTCAGGATGAAAGCTTTTTATGTTAAAGAAATCACACAAACCTGGCAAAAACCTCGCACTACCTTATTGGAGAAGGCTTTATGATCTCAAGCAGACACAAAAAAGCACTGTGCATTTTTAAAAAGAACATCACCCACAGTGAAACATGGTGGTGGCCGTATCATGCTCTATGGTACTTTTTTATATATATATATATATATATATATATATATATATATATATATATATATATATATATATATTTTTTTTTTTTTTTTATGTAACATAAGATAAGATAAGATAAGATAAGATAAGATAAGATAAGATAAGATAAGAGAAGATAGGGCTTTATTGATCTCACATTGGAGAAATTTACTTGTCATACATCTGTAACGTTCCGTTGTGGTTTAGGTTATTTTCAGTTAGTCAACTTTTCTGTTTTAGGATTTATTTCTGTGTTGTGTTGTTTTTTGATGTGTTCATTAGTCTTGGTCTTACTTTCTTTATTAGTCTGTATGTTCCCTCTACTGCTTTCACCTGTTTTGGTTAATTGGTCCCGCCCTTCTCACCTGTTCCATTTTCCTATTTAAGCCTGCCTTAGTTGTTTGTTTGTTGCTGGAACGTCTTGTGTGTATCCCTCGCGCCATTCTGCGGTAAGCCCTCTCCAGCCTCTGTTTATTTTTGTATCCATCCTGCCTGCCTGCCTGTCTGTCGGTCCGTGCCTGTCCTGTTTTTTGAGTCTGCCTTTTGCCACCTGGATTTTGTTATTAAAACCCTTTTTTAAGTTCCAGCTCAGTGTCCGGCTTACTTTTGGGTTCTCTCATCACAAATCATTACATTACGTTCCAGCCAAGAATGAACCCAAAGCCGACACGTTATTTTCGTTCAGGAAGAGCTATGCTTATTCAGGCTAGCACTCCACTCACCCTTCAGCGTCCAGATATCCTCTCACCGGACGTCCGCTGTCAGTCCTCCCCTGCTCCGTTCGTTCCAGACCCAAAGTTTTTTATGGAGGTCGACACGGAGGTGGTGCGGGATTTGCGCCCGGATCTTTTCCCGGAGCCGGTTCTGCTGGAAGCGCCGTTTCCGCAGCAAGTCTCTCAGCCATGTCGTCGGAGGAGGAGACGATGGGCTGCGGCTTCTTCCTGCTCGGCGGGCCGGCGTCCTCCACCTTCCGGAGCTGTTGCTCCCACAGCTCCTCCTAGTGGTGCCACAGTTGATGATCACAGTTTATTGGAAGACAAAATAAGATCCTTTGCCCCGGTGATTAAGCGTCTTAGGGAGGCTTTATTTGCCCAATATTCTGAAGAGCTGGAGAAGAAATTAAAGGAGGTGGAGGAACATTACAGGTCAGCCCTCCGGTCATTTTACAGCCGACCTGAGTCTGTCCCCGAGGGTCTGGAAGACGCCTCGGCCCCTGAATCTGTCCCTGAGGGTCCGGAAGACGCCTCGGCCCCTAAGTCTGTCCCCGAGGGTCTGGAAGACGCCTCGGCCCCTGAGTCTGTCCCCGAGGGTCTGGAAGACGCCTCGGCCCCTGAGTCAGTCCCCGAGGGTCTGGAAGACGCCTCGGCCCCTGAGTCAGTCCCCGAGGGTCTGGAAGACGCCTCGGCCCCAAAGTCTGTCCCCGAGGGTCTGGAAGACGCCTCGGCCCCTGAATCTGTCCCCGAGGGTCCGGAAGACGCCTCGGCCCCTGAATCTGTCCCTGAGGGTCCGGAAGACGCCTCGGCCCCTGAGTCTGTCCCCGAGGGTCTGGAAGACGCCTCGGCCCCTGAGTCAGTCCCCGAGGGTCTGGAAGACGCCTCGGCCCCTGAGTCTGACCCCGAGGGTCTGGAAGACGCCTCGGCCCCTGAATCTGTCCCCGAGGGTCTGGAAGACGCCTCGGCCCCTGAGTCTGTCCCCGAGGGTCCGGAAGACGCCTCGGCCCCTGAGTCTGTCCCCGAGGGTCCGGAAGACGCCTCGGCCCCTGAGTCTGTCCCCGAGGGTCCGGAAGACGCCTCGGCCCCTGACTCAGCCCCCGAGGGCCCGGGAGACGCCTCGGCCCCTGACTCAGCCCCCGAGGGCCCGGGAGACGCCTCGGCCCCTGACTCAGCCCCCGAGGGCCCGGGAGACGTCTCGGCCCCTGACTCAGCCCCCGAGGGTCCGGAGGACGCCTCGGCCCCTGAACCTGTCCCCGGAGGCCCGGCCGACGCCTCGGCACCTGAACCCGCTCCTCAGAGTCATGACGGAGCCTTGGAAGGTCCGTCCCCGTCCAAACATTTCAAGGGGGTCCAGGAGATCCCACCTCTGTCCAGCCCCTCTGAGGGGGTTTTGAAGGGTCTGCCTCCGCCCAGGTCCCTAGAGGGCGTCCGGCAGGACCCGCCTCCGCTCATGACCCAGGAGGGTCAGTCGCCGTCCTGCGACGCAGCGATCCAGGTGGATCAATCACCGTCCGGCGACGTGGAGACCCAGGAGGGTCCGCTGCCAGCCCATGTGGTGTCGACCCAGGAAGGTCAGTCACTTCCCCACATTGGTTGGGTCCAGGGGGGTCGGGGCAATCGCGTTCCCCGCCGAAGCAGAAGAGGACGCGTACATCGCCTAACTCCTCGAAGGGTTGGTCGACCCCTAGGGTCTCGGAAGAGGGCTAAGAAATCAAGATGCCCTCAAGACCTTAGAGTCTCTGAATCTCCACATAAGCATCCACCACCAGTCTCTCCACTCACCCTATGTGACAGTCAGCTGTCTGAGTTTTTATACTGGCTGTCACTCCCGGAGCTCCTCCAGAGACTGATTGGACGATTATTCTTTTTCAAAGGACTGGCGGAAGCCTGTAGCCCGGGGCCTCCTGAAGCCTGTAGCCCGGGGCCTCCTGAAGCCTGTAGCCCGGGGCCTCCTGAAGCCTGTAGCCCGGGGCCTCCTGAAGCCTGTAGCCCGGGGCCTCCTGAAGCCTGTAGCCCGGGGCCTCCTGAAGCCTGTAGCCCGGGGCCTCCTGAAGCCTGTAGCCCGGGGCCTCCTGAAGCCTGTAGCCCGGGGCCTCCTGAAGCCTGTAGCCAGGCTTCCCCTTTAGCAGCCTGTAGCCAGGCTTCCCCTTTAGCAGCCTGTAGCCAGGCTCCCCCTTTAGCAGCCTGTAGCCAGGCTTCCCCTTTAGCAGCCTGTAGCCAGGCTTCCCCTTTAGCAGCCTGCAGCCAGGCTCCCCCTTCAGACGCCTGTAGCCAGGCTCCCCCTTCAGTCGCCTGTAGCCAGGTTCCTTCCTTAGTCGCCTGTAGCCAGGCATTCCCTTCTGTCGCCTGTAGCCAGGCTTCCCCTTCGGTTGTCTGTAGTCAGGCTCCTTCGTCCGTCGCCTGTAGCCAGGTTTGTTCTTCAGTCGCCTGTAGCCAGGCTTCCCCTTCAGTGGCCTGTAGCCAGGCTTCCCCTTCAGTCGCCTGTAGTCAGGCTCCTTCGGTAGTCGCCTGTAGCCAGGCTCCTTCGTCGGTCGCCTGTAACCAGGCTCTTTCCTCCGTCGCCTGTAGTCAGGCTCCTTCGGTAGTCGCCTGTAGCCAGGCTCCTTCGTTGGTCGCCTGTAGTCAGGCTCTTTCCTCCGTCGCCTGTACTCAGGCTCCTTCATTAGTCGCCTGTAGCCAGGCTCCTTTTTCAGTCGCCTATAGCCAGGCATCCCCCTCAGTCGCCTGTAGTCAGGCTCCTTCGGTAGTCGCCTGTAGCCAGGCTCCTTCGTCGGTCGCCTGTAACCAGGCTCTTTCCTCCGTCGCCTGTAGTCAGGCTCCTTCGTTAGTCGCCTGTAACCAGGCGCCGCCTGTAGCCACTAACCAGGCGCCGCCGCCTGTAGCCACTAACCAGGCGCCGCCGCTTGTAGCCACAAACCAGCCGCCGCCACCTGTAGCCATTAATCCGGCGCCTCCTTTAGCCTGTAGTCCGGCACCCCCTTTAGCTTGTAGTCCGGCGCCCTCCTCAGCCTGTAGTCCGGCGCCCTCCTCGGCCTGTAGTCCGGCGCCCTCCTTAGCCTGTAGTCTGGCGCTTCCCGTACCCTGTAGTCTGGCGCTTCCCGTACCCTGTAGTCTGGCACCTGCCTTAGCCCGTAGTCCGGCGCCTGCCTTAGCCCGTAGTCCGGCGCCTGCCTTAGCCCGGAGTTCGGCGTCCTCCGTAGTCTGTAGTCCGACGCCTCCCCTAGCCTGTAGTCCGGAACCCGGTTCTGTCTTCTCTCCCTTCAGGAGTCGGGGTCCGAGGTTCCTGCTCCGCCGACGGTATATGAGGTTCCTGCTCCGCCGACGGCCTTCTGTTGCCCTGCTCCGCCGGCGGCCTCCTGAGGTCCTGACTTGCCTGGGCCGTCCGCCGGAGAACCTGTCACGCTTGGGCCGTCCGCCGGAGAACCTGTCACGCTTGGGCCGTCCGCCGGAGAACCTGTCACGCTTGGGCCGTCCGCCGGAGAACCTGTCTCGCCGGGGCCGTCCGCCGGAGAACCTGTCTCGCCGGGGCCGTCCGCCGGAGAACCTGTCTCGCCGGGGCCGTCCGCCGGAGAACCTGTCTCGCCGGGGCCGTCCGCCGGAGAACCTGTCTCGCCGGGGCCGTCCGCCGGGACGACCGCCGGAGAATCTGTCACGTCTGAGCCGTCCGCCGGGACGAGCGCCGGAGAATCTGTCACGTCTGGGCCGGCCGCCGGGACGACCGCCGGAGAATCTGTTACGTCTGGGCCGGCCGCCGGGACGACCGCCGGAGAACCTGTCACGTCTGGGCCGTCCGTCGGGACGACCGCCGGAGACCCTGTCACGTCGAGCTGGTCTTCCGGGACGATCACTGGAGATCTTGTCTCGCCGGGACCGTCCTCTGGGACGGTCACGTAGACTGTTTTGGACTCTTTATTTTTTGAGGCTCGCCCTTTGTGGGTTGTTTTTTTTTATTTGATTGTGTGTTCTTTTTCGGACTCTGGCCCTCCGACCTGTAGCCCCCTCCACCCGCCCGGTCTGAATTTATTTATTTATTTTTCTTTAGACTTCGGAGGGCGTCTGGAATCCGCCCTTGAGGGGGGGGGCTCTGTAACGTTCTGTTGTGGTTTAGGTTATTTTCAGTTAGTCAACTTTTCTGTTTTAGGATTTATTTCTGTGTTGTGTTGTTTTTTGATGTGTTCATTAGTCTTGGTCTTACTTTCTTTATTAGTCTGTATGTTCCCTCTACTGCTTTCACCTGTTTTGGTTAATTGGTCCCGCCCTTCTCACCTGTTCCATTTTCCTATTTAAGCCTGCCTCAGTTGTTTGTTTGTTGCTGGAACGTCTTGTGTGTATCCCTCGCGCCATTCTGCGGTAAGCCCTCTCCAGCCTCTGTTTATTTTTGTATCCATCCTGCCTGCCTGTCTGTCGGTCCGTGCCTGTCCTGTTTTTTGAGTCTGCCTTTTGCCACCTGGATTTTGTTATTAAAACCCTTTTTTAAGTTCCAGCTCAGTGTCCGGCTTACTTTTGGGTTCTCTCATCACAAATCATTACAACATCGGCTTAATAAACAAAAAGAAGGTGCCAAAAGGAGGAGAGGTGCATAAAGGTATAAGGTATATACTGTGTGTCCACATATGTACAGTGTATCAAAAAATAAAAAATAAAATTGAAGTACAGGGGAAATAAAGCAGATATTTAGGATGACTTATGTACACTCAGGTGACTAATATACAAATGGAATGACGTTTTACATTAAGTGGTACTTAATGTGGTACATAAGTGGTACTTATGTGTGTACATTTCAATCCGATGGAATTGACCTGAGTGTTTCCAAATACAATTCAGTTTTGACCCAAAACCTTCAAGCGTCTGCTAGAAAAATGAAGATGAGGAGGGATGTTATTTTTCAGTGTCACGTTGAGTCCAGTCGTACATCCAGACCTACAAAACAATGACGCCCTGACAGAAACATGAAAGTTTAGGTACAGCTTAGCCATAAACCAGAGATAAATTTGACTGGAAATCTTTGGGGTCACAAGAGGAGCGGTGTGGATTGGAGACGCTCCCTCAGCGTGATAGGTTTGAGGTAGAGTGGCCAGACATTTTCAGGTCAAGATGAGGCACGCTGACTCCTATCAACAAAGACTCATTTATGAAACTGAGTATTTTAAGTATGTGCACTGTGAAGCAGTCATCAAAACATACATTTTCCCCTCCAACAGATTTGTTTGTTTTTCAGTTAAATGGAGTTGGATATGTGTTTATAAAATATTTAGTTTACATTTTTGAACTCTCAGAAACCTGTAATTTTAAGAGGGGTTTGTATTTTCTTGAGAGCCACTGCACAACTGCATAATGACATAAATCTGTGCAATTGATTGTTCTCCAGAAATTGTATCATCTGATGATTTTTAGGATAATGTTAGAAATGACAGTATTTTGACTTTCCATTGAGGAACTGATAAAATTGTTTGTATCTGACCAAATAAATAACAACATTTGTAAACATTTAAAAAAAAAAAATCTCAAATTTTCTTCTATTTATGTGTCTGTATTCAATTAATTGATAAGCATGCTGAATGAAGTACCATTGCAAAATGTTGCTTATTGTAAAGAAACATGGATAAGTGTGCAGGAGTGGCAAAGGAGATTAAAATATGATAATAAATAATAATGAATATAAATATTTTATATTAATTTGATTTGTATTCAAAAGGTTTCAATGATTTTTGACGTGGATCTCAGAGTTACTTGGGTCAATTTCTCCGTAGTATAAAAATCTTTAATATAGGATTTTTTTTTCTTTATGCTGCTACAGAGGATACGAGCAATATGAACGGGAATTCACGGTTAATGTTGTTACTGCACTGTTTTCTGTACAGTCAAAGATTGCTTCATTAAGAATTTGTCCATATGCTAATTCCTGTAGTCCAACTGTTTTTTAATGTTTGCTTTCAGTTTCTACATTTTATTCCTACTTGCTTTTATTCTGTTTTATTTTCCTATATTTTAATCATGTAAAGCACTTTACATTGTCGCTGTACTGAAATGTGCTATACAAATAAATGTGCAATACCTCTCCCTTGCCTTATCCTCTGATTATCTTTTGTCAGGATTCAACAACTTGAATTATTATTTTATTTATCTTATTTATTTATTTTTGTATGAGTTAAATCCTATCAATTTATATATATATATATATATATATATATATATATATATATATATATATATATATATATATATATATATATATATATATATATATATTCTTTAAGGATTTGTCCATCTGCTATTTCCTGAGATAGTCGAGGTGGAAGCGCCTCTGGGTGTAAACCCCTGTGCTTCACATCAATGGTTCAGTCCGTGTGAGTGAACCCCCTCCCAGCAGCGCCTCTTGGTTCAGTCGGTCTGAGCGCGCGAAACTTCTCCAACAAATATGGCGTCCAAAGCAGGTGGGTGTGTTTTTGTTTGCGAACCGCTAGAAAAGAGCTGCTTATTCATCCACAATACAAGGGTGACATCCGCTCTTCTCCTAGTTAAAATACTCTCAAATGAGGCGTCATGGGATTTGGTCGTTAGTTTTATAACCTGTAGTTTTAATAACAGTTTAGATTTAACAGTTCGGTTGTTTCATTTAACTCGATTTCTGACAGCGTCGTTGAACGCATATGATGACTTATTGTTCCTGTAACGTGGCGTCGCCCTGTCTGACGTAGCCAGCATGCACGTAAAGCCTGTCTGTGCTTGTTATGAGACGAACATGTGACGCCGTTATGTTATTCAGGCCGCAGAGGCACGAAGCGCAAAGCCGAGGTTCAGGCTGAGGAGGAGCATCAAGCATCGCGAGAGGAGGAGCACGAAGCATCGCGAGGGGAGGAGGGGAAGAGCGGCGAGAATGGCCTAAAGGTGGTCATTGAACACTGGTGAGCGCTTCTGTCGGCTCGGCTTTATTATAATCGAATTCAGTAGTGATGTTCACCATCTAGGAGTTTATTTTTTTTACCCTTATGCACATGCGGAGCAGGTAAATCTGTCATCTGGCTCAGGTTAAGATCTAAAACGTGGAGGATCTCAGCTCTTGGAGGCTGGAGTTGGCCACCCTTAGCAAGGGAAACACTTTCCCCTCCAAACTCTGTCTTTAAACGATGGATCAAGTTGCAGTAGCTTTACGTGACTCGTTCTGGCTGGGCCTGGGAGTTCTAGCGCTGTGCGATGCTGTTAAAGATGTCATCGGGAAAGATAAATTACCTCAGACCACCTGATTAATGCACATCGCAGTTTCTAGCAAACTAACCAGTATTATTGCTCCCACCCACCTCCCCTAGGATGAATGCACCAAGAGCAGTCGCCTTAGCAATATTCATTAGTGGTTTACCCGTGTGACATGCAGGTGGACAACCCCGGTTCTAAGGAATTGTCTTATTACTGAAAAGTGCTTTATAAATAAACACGCCTTGGTACCATGTGTCATGGTACCACAGAGGCAGCTTGCCTCTAAAACCTTGTAAAGTCCAGTCAGTCAAGAAAACGGCCATAATGATTTCATAATGAATCATTCTTGAGCTTCTTTGTCCCGCAGTAAAAGCTGACGAGTGTATGGGCGTAACGCTGAGGAGGTGAAATCTGCCCTCCTGGCCGCCCACCCTGGTCTGACTGTGGTCCTCAACCCCGAGAAGCCCCGCAGGAACAGCTTCGAGGTCACTCTGCTGGACGGAGGCAAAGGTGAGGAGGGGTGAGACGGAAACGCCAAGAATAACTGTGTCGCTTGGTCTCCCAAGGGGGAGGCCGTTAGTTCTTCGCCATCTTGGTTTGTGGAGTCGTGGTCACGACCCGCTCTGCTGCTTTTAACCACGTCTCGCCGCACACAAGCGCCGGAATCTGAAGTGTTGAAGACTTTGACGACGTGTGAGCTCAAACCATCCTGAACTCTCCTGAGGGTCCGCTGATGGCTGAGCATCACCCCTTGAACTCTGGTGTTCGTGTTTATTTTGTTGCTGCATTTAACAGCTCCTGCTGATTATACCAGTGTATGTTTGCTGATTTTTTATTTTTATTTTTCCTTTTTATTGCCTCAATATTTATAGCATGTCTTTCTGCTTTTTCCTGTATTGCTCCTTTTTAAACGATCTCCATTTGTGTCTTCTCTAAAGAAATCTCTCTTTGGACGGGTATAAAGAAGGGCCCGCCTCGTAAGCTGAAGTTTCCTCCGCCCGATGATGTTGTTGCTGCTCTGCAGGAAGCTCTTAAGGCTGAATGAACACTGAGTGAAGGCATGTCAAAGCCGCCTCGCTTTTGCTTTACTTGGATATTGGTCCATCCATCTATTAGATTTGCTGTACGCCGCTCCAACATATTAAAGGACGCCTTTTTAATCAGAGCATAATACATTAAAGGGGCAACAACCAGACGACACTAAACACTGCAGAGGGTTTTGCAGGTGGAGCCACAGGCATGTTTATCCCTCCTATTGCTTTGACAGCTTTCCAGTAGCTTTGCTTTTGATCAGGATCACTGTCACTGCTGTTAGCAGGTAGCCATACCTGGACCCTACGGAGGCTGTACAGAGAGTCCAACTCCACCACGGTGGCAAATCAACGCGTGCCGTTGCCAGAAGGCAAGGCAAGGCAAATTTATTTATATAGCACAATTCAGTACAAGACAATACAAAGTGCTTTACATGATTAAGATATAGCATAATAATAAAATGCAGATAGAAAATAGAATAAAAGCAAGTAGGGATAGAATGTAGTAACAAAAAAGAACATTAAAAACAGTAAAACTGTTTAACTAGAACAGTCAAAGGCAATTTTAAACAAATGCGTTTTTAATCTTGATTTAAAGGAACTCAGGCTTACCGCACCTTTACAATTTTCTGGAAGTTTGTTCCAGATAAGTGGAGCATAGGAACTAAATGCTGCTTCTCCATGTTTGGTTCTGGTTCTAGGTATGCAGAGCAGGCTGGAGCCAGAAGACCTGAGTGGTCTGGATGGTTGATACACTGATATCAAGTCTGTGATGTATTTAGGTGCTAAGCCATTTAGGGATTTATAGACTAACAGAAGTATTTTAAAGTCTATTCTCTGAGATACAGGGAGCCAGTGTAAGGACTTTAGAACTGGGGTGATGTGCTCTACTTTCTTAGTCTTAGTGAGGACGCGGGCAGCAGCGTTCTGGATCAGCTGCAGCTGTATTTTGTGCAAGGAGGAACACTGCTAAAGCCCAGCAGAGTGACCTCCAGGCATGAAGGTCTCTGACTAAACTATTAAACAGACTTCATTACGATGGCCTAAGGGAACGACGTCCTCTAGTAGACCCTGTGCTCGCTGGCCAGGACCGTGGTGCTGGACTGGCATTTTCCAGAGAACATTGGAATCTGTGGGTTCAGCACTGGTGCCCTGTGTTTTTAAATAAACAGATTTACATTTTGATGCTAATGCCCTGACCTCATGTGGCAGGAGTACGCCTCCTGGAGGATGAAGGCACTGTTACCATTGTCTGGCCTCCATGCTCCCCTGACCTAAATCCACCAGAACATCCCTGGGACGTCATGTTTAGGTCCATCTGACGCTGCCAGATTGCTCCTGAGACTGTCCAAGAGCTCGGTGATGCCCTGGTCAGAATCTGGGAGGAGATACCCCTGGACAGCATCCATCACCTCATAAGGAGGATGCCCCGAGGTTGTCAGGCATGCATAGAAGCACGTGGCGGGCGCACTAACTAAAGACGGGCATTCTGAGTTAAGGCAATAACGTTTCAGCAAACTGGACCAGCCGGTCATTTCAGTTTCACTGTGACTTCAGATCAAACTGTCTGTGGTTTAATAAGTTTCATCAAATGATGTAACATACTTTTTTTTCTGACACATTCCACGTCAGTATCGATATCCAGCAGGATTTTTGCTCTTTTTTTGTTTCAACTGAGGTTTGATGTGTTCCTTTCATTTTTCAGAACTGTATTTTTTTATTTTTTTTTAACTCTGCATGTTTTCTGTGTATTAATAACACTCAGCAGAGCTTTATTTTTCCTGCTTGTAGCCGAGCATCCAGAAGATCTGACTGGTGGAAGCAGAATGATGAGGGGTGACACAGGAGACCTTCTCAGTCCCTCCTCTGATGAGCCCAGCTCCATCTCAGCTCTTCTGGGGACACGGCGACACCTAGTGGATCATCTCGGAGCAAATGTTGTGTTTTAGAGCCAGGATTTTTGTAGTTGTTGCTAAATAAAGTGTTCACACGTTTTCTTATTGCCGTGTTTTTACTTTTGTGAGTCACTTTCTCTTAAATCAGTAGTAGTGTACAAATTGTCTTGACACAGTCACAGCTTCACATGCAAAACTGTCTGATATCATGATGGATAACTTTCTTCACTTACACTTTAAATGATTAGCTACTTTTCTGCATGTACTAAAATATAAAGTGTGGTCGCTAAAGCTCTTACAGTGTTTCCCGAGACGTTCCAAAAACAAAGCAGGATCATTTTTCTTTCAGAGCTGTAGAGAGCGGTTGTGTTGAAGATGCTAAGTGAGATTTGTATTTACATACCTTGTAAATGGTAGCATTTTAAACTTTGGGGTGGGCTTTCCTGTGACTTTATAAGAAAAATTCAATTCACTAGTGGATGTGAAGAGCTGTCCCTAGATTCACTAATCTTAAAAACAAGGAGGTGTTTTTTGTTTGTTTTTTTGCCAATAGGAAAATATAACACAACCTGAACATTAACACTGGTTTTCACCTCATGCCACAAATGTTTCACTGCCCCGTTACAGCCAGCGGCTCTCAGTGAAGCACCCGATGCTTTTAAGGCTTTTTGTTTCAACAGGGAACTTTAAACGTTACAGACACTCAGTCCAGCCTCCTTCAGCATCACCTGATGCTTCAAAATATAATCAGAGCAGCACATTTTTCATTTGTTGATGTTGGTCCTCTTCTTTCTCCATGTTTTCGTTCTACCTTGTCTTGTTCCTCTACCTCCTCCTTGTTCTCTGTGGTGGACTCCCAGTCTCCTTTTTCTTCAGAAAACAGGGGAACTCACCTGCTGCCATTTTAGTAGTACCTTATTGGTACAGTTTAAATGAAGCTGTTACTTATTTCAACACATTAGACGTGTTTAGCCGGTCGGTTCAAAACGTTCATTTTAAAACGTGTGCTTTGAAAATGCAAAGTAGAAATATTGTGATGCTTCTTTTTTTAACGTAGATCGATGTGTTTATTGTTGGGCCAATTATTGCGTGTACTGTTATGCAAAATGGACGCTGCTGATTTTGTGTGTATACAGGTAAAAGCCAGTAAATTAGAATATTTTGAAAAACTTGATTTATTTCAGTATTTGCATTCAAAAGGTGTAACTTGTACATTATATTTATTCATTGCACACAGACTGATGCATTCAAATGTTTATTTCATTTAATTTTGATGATTTGAAGTGGCAACAAATGAAAATCCAAAATTCCGTGTGTCACAAAATTAGAATATTACTTAAGGCTAATACAAAAAAGGGATTTTTTAGAAATGTTGGCCAACTGAAAAGTATGAAAATGAAAAATATGAGCATGTACAATACTCAATACTTGGTTGGAGCTCCTTTTGCCTCAATTACTGCATTAATGCGGCGTGGCATGGAGTCGATGAGTTTCTGGCACTGCTCAGGTGTTATGAGAGCCCAGGTTGCTCTGATAGTGGCCTTCAACTCTTCTGCGTTGTTGGGTCTGGCATTCTGCATCTTCCTTTTCACAATACCCCACAGATTTTCTATGGGGCTAAGGTCAGAGGAGTTGGCTGGCCAATTTAGAACAGAAATACCATGGTCCGTAAACCAGGCACGGGTAGATTTTGCGCTGTGTGCAGGCGCCAAGTCCTGTTGGAACCTGAAATCTCCATCTCCATAGAGCAGGTCAGCAGCAGGAAGCATGAAGTGCTCTAAAACTTGCTGGTAGACGGCTGCGTTGACCCTGGATCTCAGGAAACAGAGTGGACCGACACCAGCAGATGACATGGCACCCCAAACCATCACTGATGGTGGAAACTTTACACTAGACTTCAGGCAACGTGGATCCTGTGCCTCTCCTGTCTTCCTCCAGACTCTGGGACCTCGATTTCCAAAGGAAATGCAAAATTTGCTTTCGTCAGAAAACATGACTTTGGACCACTCAGCAGCAGTCTAGCTCTTTTTTTCCTTAGCCCAGGTGAGACGCTTTTCGCGCTGTTTCTTGGTCAACAGTGGCTTGACACGAGGTATGCGGCAGTTGAAACCCATGTCTTTCAAGCGTCTCTTGGTGGTGGATCTTGAAGCACTGACTCCAGCAGCTGTCCACTCCTTGTGAATCTCCCCCACATTTTTGAATGGGTTTTTTTTCACAATCTTGACTAGGGCGCGGTGATCCCTATCGCTTGTACACTTTTTCTGACCACAGTTTTTCCTTCCCTTTGCCTCTCTATTAATGTGTTTGGACACAGAGCTCTGAGCTCTTCAGCAATAACCTTTTGTGTCTTTCCCTCCTTGTGCAATGTGTCGATGGTCGCCTTTTGGACAGCTGTCAAATCTGAAGTCTTCCCCATGTTTGTGTAGGCTTCAGAACTGGACTGAGAGACCATTTAAAGCCCTTTGCAGGTGTTTTGAGTTAATCAGCTGATTAGTTTGTGGCACCAGGTGTCTTCAAAATTTAACCCTTACACAATATTCTAATTTTGTGACACACGGAATTTTGGATTTTCATTTGTTGCCACTTCAAATCATCAAAATTAAATGAAATAAACATTTGAATGCATCAGTCTGTGAGCAATGAATAAATATAATGTACAAGTTACACCTGTTGAATGCAATTACTGAAATAAATCAAGTTTTTCAAAATATTCTAATTTACTGGCTTTTACCTGTAGTTGTTAAAATAGGGGCTCAAAATGCAAAATCGAAATAGTTATAAAACAGTTTCCTAAGGTTTATCACTTAATAGAAATGGTAAGTTTTTAAGTGATTAAATTAGTGGTTGTGATTACAACATTTTTTTTCTTAATCTTCTGATACTCGATTATTGGGGCTGGTTCAAATTTGCTGTTTGGATTTAGATAAGTTTCAGTGGGTCAGAAAACTGGTGGAAATCTGACTCCTAGTGGAAAACTACTGCAGCAACTCAAGAGACCAAACACATCTTCTGGAAATAAAATCTTTTTAATGGAAAGAATGAATCTGACTGCAAATTTACCAAAGCACTGATGTCCAATTGGGAGAATCTGCTCACGGGCAACTATTAGTGGCAGCCTTTTTGAAGGGCGTCAAAAAGAAAAGGAAGCATTTCTTTAGAAAACAGGTAAATTTTAATTCAATTAAATTATATTTATATAGCGCCAATTCATGATACATGTCATCTCAAGGCACTTTTCAAAGTCAAATTCAATCAGATTATACAGATTTTACAAGTCATACCTGGGCCCTTCTTATTACCTGACCTGAAGATATGATTAAAAACAAAGACCTTGACATCTATCAGTCTGGAAAGGCCTATAAAGACATTTCTATGACTTTGGGACTCCAGACGAGCCAAAGAGCCATCAACAATAGGAGAAAACATACAGCAATGGTGAGAAGCCATTCAACCAAAATTACTTCAAGAGCACATCAACGACTCAACCAGGAGGTCACAAAGCAACCCAGAACAACCTCCAGAGCTCTGCAGGCCTCATTTGACTCAGTTAAGATCAGAGCACATGATTTAACATGGGAGAAAAACAAGGAAGAGAAACAAACAAAACAACTGCTGACCCAAAACAGCATGAAGGTCCACCTCACATTTACCAGAAACACTCCCACGATTTATGGGAGAATATTCAGTGGACTGACAAAAATCAAAAGTGGAACCTTTTAGGCAGATGTTCCAAACTAACCCAGCATTTCATAAACAGACCATCATACAGACAGTTAAACACGGTGGTAGTAGTGTGATGGCTTGCTTTGCTTCCTCAGGGCTCAGACAACTTGCCATTACGGATTGAATCCTTCACTTTGCTCCCCACCAGAACAACCTGAATAATCTGTAAAGGTCTTTAAAACCAATTACACTTTGATTATCCAAAGTAGAGAAGCCAGGCCTCCTCTGAACGACATATGCACTAAAGCAAAAACCAAAGTTTTAGAGTAGCCTAGTCGAAGTCTGAACTTAAATCCAATTCAGATACTGTAGTGTGACCTTAAACACGTTTTCCATTCTTCAAATCCCTCCAAAATTGCTGAATTGAAAAAAAATCTGCAAAACAGATTGGGCAAAAATTCCTCAGGGGTTATGTTGAAGCCTCGTGGTAGATTATGACAATCTCTTTATGTCAGTCACTGCTGTTGAGGGTGCCGGTGCCGCTACTAGTTATTAGGTTTAGGAGGGAATTACTTTTAGGGCCAGGATTTCCTTTAATGAATGAAAGCATCATTTGAAAACTTTTTTTATGCTATCTTTAATAAACAAAAACAGAAAAAGAAAAACCAGTAAGGGACAAACACTTTTTCACTGTACTGTACACATGTGCATATTTGCTTCTGCATATCCAGTTTCTCTCTTTTTCCCTTTCTGACAAGGTCTTTCTCCTCTGCTTCACATCTTAACTTTAAATTAGCTGGTTATTCATTTTTTTAATCTAGTGTGTAAGTGTGGTGTCTACTGTCTACGAGTTTTTGCCTGCCATGCCTGAATTTCCCTATTGTGGGACAATAAAGCTATTTCTGAATCTAAATTTGCAATCATCCTACATTGTGCATGAGGCATAAAATACAACCAATTGTCACAGAGTTCTAAAATAGTCCTAATAACAAATAGTACTTGTGATACAAGCATACAAACAGCAGTAGTAATTTAAAGTCATATGTTTATTGATTTTTGATCATACTTTTTCAACATGTGTTTCATCTGTCATACTCGAGTTGATTTACTCTTGCCGCCCATGTTTTTCTTTTCCTTTTATCTTTCTTTGTATTAAATTTAGTTGTTCCGCTTTGATGAAGTGACGTTAACACAACACACCCATCGGTCAAGAAAACTTGCATTGTTAACGATGTCCGCCAGGGGGCAGTAATTCAAAAGACAGCAACAGGAACGGGTACCGTTTGCGTGATGACCTCATCATTGCGCGACAGTGGTCTTGCATGAGAAACGTACTATTTTATGTCCTCCATTACAAGCTTGAAATCTAACGTGTGAGTATTACACAGCGAATTAAACATCTTGTTAACCAATTTTCTCGACAGAACTGGAGACATGTGGCGTATTTGTATGTTACTATTCCGGCTTTTCCTTGAATTATTTTGGTAGATTAGCATCTGCACGCTAACTGAGAGCTAGTTTGTTTTCTACTTTTCTAGTTTTAGCTTTACATGAAGTGATCTTGCATCGGTTAATCTGGTAACTATTAGTTTGGTCTCTACAAGAACGCGTATCACTGTTAGTCAATAGCTAAATACTTTAAATTTTCTTTGGGAAACTTGTTTACTTAAATACATGAAATGATTCCTTTCCCAAAAGGTTTTCAAAAAACGCCGAGAGCCTCTCTGTAGCCCTGCTGAGACGTGTTCTAGCTATGCTGGGAACGGTTCAAAGGGATGTGATTTCCTCCTGACAGTGATGGCAGCAGAAGGCGTGGAAAAGACCAGTGAAGATGCTTCATCTTCGGGGAAGGTGTGCACCAGGTTCGACCTGGAGAAGGAGACCGAGCTTCGTTTCGAGGTGGAGGCCGGAGAGGCAGCGGATCAGGTGGACCTGGAGCTCCTGACAGGGATGGGCGAGGTGTTTGGCTCCGAGCTGAACCGCAACAAGAAGTACGTCTTCGGACCGGGCTCCAAGATCGCCGTTTTCACCTGGCAAGGCTGCAGTGTGAACCTCTACGGAAAGCCGGAGGTGAGTACCTGGATGAGAGCCTCGCGGAAATGTTTAAACGTTGTAGTCTTTCTACTCTTAAGAGTTTTATTATACAGTAGAATATGTGTGGGTATTATGAGTAGAAAGCTTGGTTTGTGCTGCTACAATGAACGAAAGGCAACTCTGGGTGACACAAAACAGTTGATCAAGTGGGACTGGTGTTTCTTACCGGGCTTGGAAATGACTTGAGGTTTTCATCGGGGCTCCAAAATATGTCCCCAACTTCTCTTTAATGAATGCAATTTGCAGGGTTATAAAAAGTGCTGTTGTCTCCACAGGTGGCTTATGTGTCCAAAGATACTCCTATGCTGCTATACCTGAACACTCACGCTGCCCTGGAACAGATGAGGAAACAGGCAGAGCGGGAAAATGAGAGGGGGCCCAGAGTAAGGAACTCCCAGATCTTTTCGTAATAGTTTCAGAACCCCCCCCCCCCCCCAAAAAAAAAGCGGTATACTACACCAGCGAATATTTGTTCTGCAGGTGATGGTGGTGGGACCTACAGACGTTGGGAAGTCCACAGTGTGCCGGCTGCTTCTCAGCTATGCTGTGAGAGTCGGAAGGAGACCTACGCTGGTGGAGCTGGATGTCGGACAGAGTGGGGTAAAAGTTTTATTTTTACCTATTTAACCTTATGAGGTTGTGAATTTGTGACTTCAGCGTAATTTCTTATTATTGCCTGGATGGTAGGAAAGTTGCACTAATCATATATACTGTATGCAGGGTGTCCCCTAGAAATGTTGTCTTTTTTTGGGGTGGGGGGGCATTAGTATAGTGCTGCTTCTTTTTTTCGTGGTTGCACAGCTTTCCATTAATATCACGGAATACAGCTTTATATGAGGAGCCAGCTTCTGTCTCTCTTAATCTTTCTCTTATATATCTATTTTTGTCTCTTTTTATGTTTGTCTCTATCCTGTATCTTTATAGATGATTATATTTTGAAGGCAAATCTAGATCTGCCAGAGTTCAGAATATTTTTGAGCCTAACTTAATTCGATTTAAATTTTATTACATCTGGGATCTGTTTCTGATCCATTCAGGGGGTTTATCTAGCAACACTAATGCCTTTTCCAAGAATAAAGCGGCCATCTAATTTCTCTGATGGACTCAGGAACAGACTCTTAGTGATTTGCGAATGGTATTTTTGTTGGACATCTGAAAATGACTATAGAGCCGTTTACTTGTTGAGAACATGCTGTATTGAGCGTTAATGTTTGATAATCGAGTTCAAACAGACGTGATCATCCTCATATTTGTATGAGGCAAACATTCTCAGTATATTGAAGTAATCAGAGCACCACGTGACATAAACAAATGTCATTTAGTTGATCATTTAAGCGTTTCTCTGTAATGCTCAGGATGCAATCTGGCGCTCTTTAGAAAGGCTAATGATTTTAACAAAATTAACCGTGAACATGCACAGATGTGTAATAATTTACTACCTTGGGGGAGGTGGGGGATTCTGTTTGCGGGGTGGGGCGCCCCCTTTGTAGAACGGTACAGTAAACACTGGTATATGGAAATGGATAAAGACACTGATCTACTTAACAAATAAAATAAAAGAACAAAATAATTTTTTATAGAAACAGAGCAATAAAAACATTATAGAAATAACTTTATATATAAACAAAATGCTAAACCAGCTTGTGAATCAGGTACTGTGAAGGATCTATTTACGTGCAACAGTTTCAGTGGAAAAAAAAAACACTACCAGTTAAAGATTATGTTTATAATATATTTACATCCCGCTTTGTAATCTAGTGGAAGCTTTTGCTCATGCGTGACACATTTTCAGTGGGGAAACAGACGAGTCGGACCATTTGGAAAGTGAAATTTAGTGTCAGGAAATCCTGCTTTGCAAGCCAAAACATATTCAGCCCGTCGGATGGATTCTCACCGCGTCGGACGCCGACGTCTGGTCGATGGGGTCCGAGTTGCCAAAGGCCGCAGGAAGGGGAGGAGTGTTGTGGTGCGGAGGTTCAGATTTATCGCAGTTGATTCCTACATGGCAGTAACGATAATATGGGGTCTGTAGTGCAGGCCTGGCTGACGTGTGTCCAGGGAAATCTGCTTTGATGCTAGGAGGCATAAAATGATAAATGTGTTTGTCCGCTCGTTATTTTAGGGCCGTAGCTGAACCGAACAGAGGATGTCTGTAGAAGAATGTGTTTAATATAACAGTTTCATAATCAGAGCTACAAAGATGTTTAATTTGTTTTTATGTCAAACTTTTACTGTAGATTTATGTCAGGGCTAAGGCTGCCGTTCTTAGGACTAAACTGTAAACTGTGTTGTTGTGTTTCAGGTTTCTGTCCCGGGGACGGTGTCCGCTCTGTGCATCGAGCGTCCCGCAGACGTGGAGGAGGGCTTCTCTGTCCAGGCTCCTTTGGTGTATCACTTTGGTTCTACTACTCCTGGGACCAACATCAAACTTTACAACAAGGTGCGACGGAGCATTTAGCATTTGTGCTCATGAAGGGCTAGCTTACGCTGTGTTCCTCTGACCCTTTTATCTTACCGTCCCATAGCTGACATCGTGTCTGGCAGAGGTGTTCTCTCAGCGCTGCGAGGTGAACAGGAAGGCCAGCGTCGGAGGCTGCATCATCAACACTTGCGGCTGGGTGAAGGGCTCTGGGTACCAGGCTCTGGTCCACTGCGCCTCCACCTTTCAGGTGGACGTGGTGCTTGTGCTGGACCACGAGAGGCTCTACAACGAACTCAAACGGGACCTGCCTCACTTTGTGCGTGTCGTCCTGCTGCCAAAGTCCGGAGGGGTGGTGGAACGCTCCAAGGAGTGCCGGCGGGACGCTCGGGACGAAAAGATCCGCGAGTACTTCTACGGCTTCCGCGGGCTCTCCTTCTTCCCTTTCTCTTTCGAGGTGCGATTCTCGGACGTCCGCATCTACAAGATAGGGGCGCCGTCCATCCCGGACTCGTGCCTGCCTCTGGGGATGTCCCAGGACGACACGCAGCTGAAACTGGTGCCCGTGACCCCAGGGAGGGACCTGACGTACCACGTGCTGAGCGTGAGCAGCGTCGACGACGGAGACGAAGACGCCAGGAAGAGCATCGTGGAGAGCCCCGTGTGCGGCTTTATCGTGGTGACGAACGTCGACACTCAGACGCAGGTGATGAAGGTGCTGTCGCCTGCGCCCAGACCACTGCCCAGACACACGCTGCTCATCATGGACATCCGCTTCATGGACATGAAATAAAGAGAGGAGGACTTAAGAAGACGTAACGGTCGTGTCGGAGAGCATTCCTGCTGCATTTTGTTTCTGAGTTGTTTTGTGCTTCCAAGGACTTGAGAAAAGATGGAATTAAATTATACCTTCTTTTATTATCTAGACTGTACAATTTGTTTCTTACTGTCACTTATAGGTGCTGGAATGTTTATCTTTATAACCTGTTTTATTATAAAAAAATATTCTTGTATAATAAAATTTTTACTTGATAAATCCTGTGTGAATTGTGCTTTTAAAATGATTTTATTTATTTCCGCTCCAATTCCAAAGGCTAATCATGGAGCAGCTTTAGTTAATTAGCTAAATTAGAGCTAATTTACTTAATCCGCAATATGAATAGGTGAATTCGAGTAGATCGTTTTAACTCATAGCCAGGCGTGCTGTTTGTGGAAGAAATAAAGGGAACGTCCGGCCCTTGGTGTCGTCCATACCCGGACGGTGTTCATGTCTGTTTTTACTACAGCCAAGGACACCGACCTGTTGGGCGTACACCAGTAGCAACACTACCGCTACGGCAGTGGATGTTTGGGAGCACTACATTAAGAGCTCATTTTATATTTGTTGTGTAAACGTCTGCCAGCTCGGAGAATATTCAGACCATCATGCTGTTTTGAATTTGCTGCCTTATTAAAGTGGCCATTTATCCAGTTACAACAACGTATAAGTGGTACAGGACAAGGGGTTTATCGGAGTTTCTATTAGAAATGTTACTGATGCAAACTATTATTTTAGAACCCAAAAATCTGTTTGAAATCTTCAGATTTGAGTCTTCAAAATTTCTACTGTTTTTTTGGATCAATTATTGACAGTTGCCATGTCCTGATAATTGTTTAGCGTTCTCCTATTTGATGTTTTTCTGCTGTGAACACTTGCGTTAACAGCTTTATGACGCATAGCTCAGTGCATTCATGTGTGTGAACACAAGCAGCAACTTTGTTCTCAGTGGTGGTGCTAACAGCTAATTGTTGTTATGTTTTCACACAATGACAAACAGTTTAGCAGCTCTCATTAGGCAGTATGACACTCACACATTTCTATATGTATACACACACAAAGATTAACACTAATCAGGATATTTATCACATTCTGTTCATGGAGTGATAGGGGGCTGATTGATTTGACCGCTCTGGGATAAAAACTGTTTTTGAGTCTTGTGAATTTCACTTTTGAAGACCTGCTTCAAACTTTTACTAGATGGGAGAGGAGGGGAAAAAAATGGAATGCGCCTGGGGTGATCAGAGTCTGGTGCAATTACATTGGCGTCTGCAGGTTTAAATGTTCATCAGCTGTGATCCAGTAATCCGTTCTTGAATGAATTTGGCTTGACAGTCAAAGTTAGGGTTATACCTGTTGATGATGTGTCTTTTCCTGCCACGGTTTTTCCTTCCACTTAACTTTCCATCAAAATGCTTGGATACAGCACTCTGAACTACTAGCTTCTTCAGCAATGGCCTTTTCTGGCTTGACCTTATTGTGGAGGGTGTCCAGTCAGCAATCTTCTCCATGTTTGTGCATCCTGCGGAACCAGACTGGGAGACTATTTAGAGTCTCAGAAAACCTTCGCAGGTGTTTGAGCTGGTTAGCTGATTAGTGTGTGAAACCACAACTTTATAATATTTAACCTTTTTGCAATATTCAAATTTTCTGTGACGCTGGATTCTGGGTTAGCATTAACTGTAAGCCTTAATCATAACAATGACAACAAATAGAGGGAGACATTTCAAGCCTTTATTAATCTATATAATATATGAATATATGAATTAAACTTGAAATATGTGTGTATTACTTAACAATAATGTTATTTTAGCTACAAACTCACAGTTCGTCTCAAAATTATGAAAGTCACGTGCATTTTTAAGCTAAGTATTGAAAATAAAACAACGCTACGTCATAAAGAAATTTTACATAAAGAGAACACACACTTTACGATTGGAGTACAACTATTGATAATAAAACAGCCATAAACAACGCTTTAGGGCCTAAATATCCGTATTATATACAAAATACTTTTTCTTTTTGATTAAATTATTAGTTTATTTATTAAAAGTTATTATTTTTAAGGAACATTGAGCGGTCCCCTCATACTGTACGCTGTCGTTGTTCCTGGAAGCCACACCCCCCTCGGCTTCTGATTGGCTGTTCTTCCAACCTGGGGAACGACAAGCTAGTTCCTGGATTCCGATGTCGGCCTAGAAAGCAGCTAAATAGTTTGCTGGTGGCTAACTCAAGGATGATTTAAACGACCCCCACACACAACAGGAGCGACAGCTCAAATCGTCGACATTGGGGTACGTGTTTTATCGCTCTCCTTAACCACTGTTTTGATAAAAGTCTCCACATTTGCAGCCTCGAATCCCCAATGCAAGCTTCGCGCTGTGAAGCTCTTATGCTAGTCAGGTAACTGACGCTAGCTCAACTCCTGTAGCTGTGGTAAAAAAAACGAGGAGTGTCGCAAAAAAAGAGAGAAAAACTTTCGAGGCTGGGTTTAAAAAAAAAAAAGCCAGTGAGTAATTAGTTTATATCACTTATTGTTGCTCACTTGAAATGAAACCGGAAACGAGGATTGCCCGTAGCCGGCGTGTTGGTGTTTTTAATGAGAATCTGCGCTGTGAGCAGATTATGGGTTAACGTTAGTTGACTCGCCTGGCCTTACTCCTTAAACCCACCTCGTTTTGTCCTACATTTAATCATCTCCTGTCCGGTTTTTTATTTATTTATTTTTATTTTTAAAGCAAAACGCTACAAAGCTGGGTCCGGAAACCAAAAAAAAACTAAAAGGCTGCCGTGTGGGCCACTTAACGGTGCAGGGTTGTAGTAGTGGCATGGCAGCCAGAGCCCGACACGGAGATTTTAGGATTAACATCCATTATAGTCTGGTTGGGGGAGTGATGATTAACAAGCAGAGCATCGGCAGTGCCTCGGCTCCGGCTCCTTGTTACCCGTTTTGCGGGTGATTGTTGGACAAAGGGGTGTGTCCAGCAGGCGATCGGATTACGCCGTTAACGGCGACTCTGTTCACGCCTTACCGACTGGTTTTTCTTTCGGGAATTACGAGTCGTAAGGAAATTAGTGTGTGTGTGTGTGGCGGAACGTCGTCTCCACGTTGTTTCCAGTACTGGGAGGTGTTTTCCTCTCACCGCCTGAGGGCTTCGGCGTTACAGCTGTCTGACAGCAGGCGGTTGGACAACTTCTGCAAAGAGCTGGAGGACCGGAGGACTCATCTGTCAGTGAGACGAGACGGAGTGAAACCAGGCTGTCCAGATCTACCCTCCCGAAACTTTGCAAAAGTATTAAAAAAAAAATTCTCACATGTGTGGTTTTTTGGGGGGATTTTATGTGACTGACCAACGCAAAGTAGCGTTATTGTTAATCGGAAAGAAATTGCTATCTGATTGTCTTTTTTTTTTTATTATTGTTGTTGTTTGGACTCATTCCTTTTGACTCATCACTGCTGACAAACACATTTCTGTGTAACTGCAGATGTAAGATTTCTGGTGTTTGCAGCGTTGCACTTCTGCAGACCGAAGGTATACTTGGACGATATAGGAGAAAAAAAAAAGCATATTGATTGATATCAATAATTATCATCAAATTCAAAACGTGTATTTTAAGTGCAGCTCTGGCCATTTTATGCTGTTGCTTAGCGACCTATTTTTAGATACAGAACACACAAACGGTGAATTTAAATTCAACCCTTTATTCAACCAACTTTTTACCAAAACTGCAAGTTTTTAAAAAATTAAAAGGTGCTCTCTGAACTCTTTGAAGTGGGCGGAGCGTTCCTCGGTCTGCGTTTGTGATTGGTTAGGATGTAAAGACTGTAATATTAACCTACATGATTGGCTAGAATGCAAAAGGAAGAAAAACTATTCTATTGAACTTTTTGTTGACCCTTTTTTTTTTTATCATCGATATACGTCTATCGATCGATATATATTGTTATTGAATTATCGTCCAGCCCTGACTGAAGGTTTTGCCCATTCTTCTGGTCGAAACAGCTCCACCTGAGTTCAGAGGGAGCACCCGGAAACATTATATTTTAAGTCTTGTCATGGATTGGTGAAACTGTGGATTTGAATTTAGGTCTGGGCCTTTACCTGTCCCATCTAAAGGCGCTAAAAATGTTAAGATTTTTCAAAGCCTGAGAGACACCGGTCAGACGGCGAGCTCAACACACCACACACGAACAGATTTCATTTAAGAACATTCAGATATCAGACGGAAAATCTTGCGAATCCTCTCAAGATCAAATGTGAGTTCAGAGTAAATAAACAAGGACGACCAGGAAGAATAATGGCGATAGTTTGTGGACTGATTTTAACAGAGAAAAAAAAACATAACAAAAAGAAAAGGCGTTGGTTAAAGAAGCGGAGACGACGCGACCTGGATCTTTATGTTTGCTGCACTGTGATATGGTGGTGAGTTTGTTTTTTTTTCTTCTTCTTGGGGAATCCCTCACCTCGCTTTCTGATTGGCTACACGCCATATTCAACAGGCAGCGTGCTCGTTTGTCTTCGGGGGACACCACACCCGCTAGGATGTTGGGGCAAGACAATCCAACATGTTGAATTTCCCCGATTTGAGGTTGGAGTGGTCCCCACGTTCCACATAGCGGACCAGATCGCCCTTAACACGCCGATAATCGGGGGCAGAGATCGGGCTAAAAATCCTGCCGAATGAAGCAGCCTTAACATGATGTGTTGGAACCGTTTTATCGTAGCTGCATCTTCACAGCCCCCCCCCCCCCCCCCCCCATTCTACGTATCCCCTCCACAGTCAACATGGTGCCACGCTTGGTCGCTGTTCTGATTATGGCTGTCCTTGGCTGGCCTGTTGCTTTGCGGTTGGGATGTTGGTTAGAAACCTAAGTCTGCTTTAAACCTCCCCACAGCCTTATCCCTGATCCCTGACCAATCTGCTGCATTCTTTGGTCCTCGTGATGCTGTCTGTTCATCAATGTCCTCTGACAAACCTCATGCCTTCACAGAACAGCTGGATTCATACTAACGTTAAATAACCGTTACTAATGAGGGGACTTCTAAAGGCGCTTGGTTGTATGTTAATCAGGGGATTTGTGTGTGATTTCACGAGGCAAGGACGATTAATGACTCAGATGCTGTGTTAAGAAAAACACAGGGATTAATTTTGTTCATTGCCATTTGTTTTACCGCGTAAACAACTCCGAAGTTTCAGTGAAACAAGTCAAGTAGTTTTTGCGTGATCCTGCTGTCAAACAGCAGCCGTGTGCTGTGCAAGAGCCAAGCTAATTCACATCTTTTTAAAGCTATAATTATTTGAATCTTCTATTTTTTATGTTTTAGATTTTGCACATTGATAGTTTTCTTGTGTGTAATGTGTTTGATTGTTCCTGTTTCAGGTCATCTCCAGCAGTTAATCCTCAGAGCCAGGGGATGAAGGAGGACCTGGAACCAAAGAGAACAAGAGGGCTGACATGTTTGCATCTACATGATACCCAAGCTGTGTGTGGCTTTCCTTAAGGGATGCAGAATGAGAGAGGGGGGCTCTCTGAAGAGAGTTTGGAGGCGGGAAAGGTCCCTGCTGCAGCCATCGCAAGCCAAGCACAGTTGCACCTTCCTGAGTCGCATCGGGCTTCCTAATGGAATGAGTTGATCTGTCACAGTATCAAGAGCAACCCAAGAGTCCTCTCTGAAGATCGAAACGTGCTCCTGTTGGATGTTTGAGGGCTTTTTACCCATTAATGCAAGGACATTCATTGTTTTGTTTTTTTGTTTTTGTTTTTTTTTTTACAACTTAAGAAAACCCATCTGAACTTTTGTTTGATGTTGTGAAGCTTCCCACAACTGGCCTAAAAGTGGATTTTGTTTTAGTTGGTTGCTTCTCCCTCCTGATTGAGTTTGAAGTACCAGAACTGTCCCTCCTGCCACCATCCTCGGTTTCTTCCACCCACCCAGTGCCTAAATAACCCCCCCCCCCCTGCCCCCCGGAAAGCCGTCGTCAGCAGCTGCTCCGCTCAATCCTCTCTGCCTCTTCTCCTCCGTGGGCTTCTGCTCTCTGTCTGATGGACTACCTCTTTAGCTCGCTTTTCTTTTTATACTCTTACCCTCTGAACGGGATCATCGAAACGCAAGCACAGCGACGGACATTTAAATAAACACTAATCCAGCTCTGTGCATGTTTTTTTTTTTTTTTCATATATGCACAGTAGTGTTTATATCGTTGCATTATTGCACCAAATACAGCTACATTAAGCCATACACAGTAATATTTATTAATTGCATACATATATTTTTGTATTATTTTTGCTCCTGTGTACAGATTCAAAGTATGCATACAAATTGATTACCTGCAAGAAGCTGTGCACATCCAAGCTCTGTGTATTGCTGCTTTAAAACGGTTTTGTATCGGTGTGTCAGGAGACATTTTGAAGCCTGCGCACATGTTTCTGCTCTGCCTAGTGTTGGTTTTCCGGTCTGCAGCCATGGCCCCCCATGGCTCTTAATCCCTTAAATCATCATTCGGAGCTGTAAAAAACCCGCTTTACAGTCGGTAGACAGTCGGTATCTACCTGCCTCTCTTCTTCCTCCCTTCTGTCTCTTTCACTGATGCCCAGTTTCAGTGGTGGGGTGGTTGGGGGAGGAGTAGGGGGCCCAGCTTCTGCTCCTCCCCGTCCTTTTCGCCCCAGCCGATATGTGCCGGTGTCTGCAGCCACGACTTTCCTGGTTGGGGCCACGACCCTCTTCTTTTGCTTCACGTGAGTCTTTGTTTATTCATTCACGACAGCTGCCTCGATTTAAAGTGAGAAAAACACAGTTGGCATGTATATTTCAAGAAAGTGGAGTATCTAAATGTCTACAATCCCGTTTCATTATACGAAAGTGTCATTCTAAAGTCGAATAATTTCAGTAATTCAAATCAAAACGTGAGATTCACGGCAGATTATTAAGACACCAGGCTTTGTGTATTTAAATTTACAAGATGACTGATTGATGCTAATTAAAGCCCGACATTCTGTTTCTGAAATAATTAGGGGGGAAAAAACCTGATCCCCCAAAAAGGATTTTTACTACAGAAGTGGTGGCTTAGTCCAGCGTTTCCATGTCTTGTTCAGTGTTTGTACTCAACCCTCGGTCAGCCTGTGCATCGGTGCGCTGTTTGATGGAGGCGATCAGCCTCGGCTTGATTTGACGGCGACCTTCAGTTGATTTGCTCTGTCCAGTTTGGTGTCGCTCGTTTGTCATGTTGATGAAACCAAGTGTTAGTGCTGCTGGCAGTGTGGGCAGATGCCAAGTTGTGCTGTAAAATGAGATCCTCCTCCAGCTTTTCAGCAGAGGGAGGTATGAAGTGCTCTAAAACATCCCAGTTCACAGCTGAGTTGACCTTTGACTTGAGAAACCTAGATTTCCAAATAAAAAGCTGGATGTATTTTGATCTGGAAAGTAGACTTAGCTTGGACCATTTGATAAGAAGTCTGGGCTTTTTTTCTTACTTGGGCAACTTGAGATGCTTCTAATGGACGTTTTGGTTCAGGAGTTTCAAACAGAAAGATTAATCCAGCAGCTGATGTAGGGAAGCTCGATATACAATGATGCATCGCAGCCAGGATTGTGCGGTTTTTATATGAAGCATAGATTAAAAAAAAAAAAAAGCAGCGTAATTCTAGACTACAACCCATATTAAAAAATTCAGCAAAGTTTTCAGTTGGTACAACATTTGGCCATCACAAAAACATAAATGTGTGCGCGCGCATCGGTTATCGGACATAACAGCAATATTAATATCGGATATTCATCAGCACAAGTTTTCATATCGCTGCATCCCTACGTTGAAGGCAATGTCCTGCAGCCATCTGTGTGTCGGCTCTTGAAGGACTGCAGCCACAATTCACACCTTATTAATATCCCCTGAACTCTTGAGTGGGCCTGGCTTCACAATCGTCTCAAGAGGACGGCGTGTTTTCCTTTGACTCATCTCCATTAATGTGGTTGGTTACTGCCCTCTGGAATTCTAGTCACCAGCCTTCCCCGTGATTGTGTTGACTTTAACATAATAGTTTTACTTTTTTTTATAAATTAGGATAAATAGAGGCTTGAAACATAACCTGGTGTCTCACGAACGCATGTATGAGTTTCACTTTTGCGTCGAATTACAGACGTTTTTCGACCGATATTCTGATTCACGAAGATGCTCCTGTATCTAAAAATGGATTAAAAGTAGCTGCCTTGGTGGTTTCTGTAACTTTCATGTAATCGGAGTGAGAATTCACAGACCACTACACACCGTCACACCTGTGAGCTCAGCGTGTGGCATAAATTTAGCCTCTCTGCCGCCTCAGTGCAAGTGTTCAGAGACTCCTCATCAGCTGCTGATGGGGTGTGAAAGCAGCATGTTGTGTGTCTTTATAACAGTATAGACATTGGAATATATTTGACCAGAGTTTTTGCGGGTTTTTTTAATTATTTAAATGAATATCCCCTCCAGGTGCCCGTGGTTAACGGAGAACATCTCCAGTGTCATTCCCATCTACGTCGCTGTGATCTTCCTCTTCACACTTGGCAACTTTTGCATGGCGACATTCATGGATCCTGGAGTCTTCCCCCGAGGTAAGGGACGCGGCAGCAAATGTGCGCAGACAATTATAAATAATTATAAATCCGGCTGTGACCCACTGCGTCAGCCTAATGTGGAGCCGGAGTGGGCACGTCTGGTTTTTCAGGACCTGAGCCGAACACAACTTCATTTAAACAAGTGATGTGTTCAGTTTGTTTCGCGTTGCTCTGTCCTCGTCTGCAGCGGAGGAAGACGAGGACAAAGAGGACGACTTCCGCGCTCCTCTCTACAAGACGGTTGAGATCCGAAACATCCAGGTGCGGATGAAGTGGTGCGCGACCTGCCGCTTCTACCGCCCGCCGCGCTGCTCGCACTGCTCCGTCTGCGACAACTGTGTGGAGGTACGCGCACCGACACCTGCGCGTGTTCGCAGCAATGTTCACACAAATTAGGGAAATGTTTGACCTCTGCTAAAGAGGCTACGCCTTAGGTTTCACTTTTGATTTTGTCAATTGTCGTTTGTCCCATTTTCTTTTTTTTTTTTGTCAAGCTGCCACACACTGGCTTCTTAAATATGTGCAGCGCTTTGCAGAGGTTCAGAACCTGTGAACTTTTTGACATTTTATGTGATTCAAAGTTGTGCAAAGTTGTGCGTTATTGTGAAGTGAAAGGTGGAAAAAAAAAACCCAGGACTGCCTAAATATTTAGTGTACAGACTGACATTTTTGTCCATTCTTTCAAGCAAACCAGTGCAAGCTCTGTCACATTGAATTGAGAGCATCGGTGAACCTGCATTTCTTTCAGTCTTGCCACATATTCTCAATTGCATTTAGGTCTTTATTTTGACTGTTTTACCTTTCAAATATGCTTTGATCTAAAGCAGCTTTGGCTGCATGTTTAGGGCCGTTGTCCTACTGGAAGGCAAACGTTGATTTATGGATTTATCTACGGTTTCCTGAAGGAGAGGAACGAGGTACAACAGATGCTGAGCTCACTTTAGGGAGATTTGTGGCATCTGGCCACAAGAGGAGCTTTGGCCCACTGGAGAGGCATCAGCTGTACGCTGACTTGCTTTGTCACGATAGGACGCCATCCTGCTCTGTCTCGGCTAACTAGTCCACATATTCCATCTGGTCTGCCCGGCTACAAGCGGAGATTTTTTTACCGGAGAGCCATATTTGTCGGACTTGGACTAAAACGGGTCCTTTGGCTCGGAGAACACGAGGTCTCGCTGTGATATTTTAGCCTCTCCCGGCAGTTTCTGCGCAAACGTGACCGCGCCTTCCAGGCGTGAGGCGTCGAAGCTGAGGGCAAAACGCTCATGCGGCTCCGTCAACGCTCTTCTGGCGTGGACAGTTCCAAGGCAGACGCGATTTTTTTTTTTTGTTTGTAAAAAAAAAAAAGAAAAGAAAGGGGAGTTGAGTATAAGAGGTGGAAGCTGAGTGTTTCCTTAGGATTTCTCAGTTGTGCTTGTTTGTATATTAACTCTGACTCTTCTTGTTTCTCCCAGGATTTTGACCACCATTGTCCCTGGGTGAACAACTGCATTGGCCGAAGGAATTATCGCTATTTCTTCCTCTTTTTGCTGTCTCTGACCACCCACATCATGGACGTGTTTGGCTTCGGCTTGGTTTACGTCCTGCATCACCCGCAGGAGCTGGACACGCCACATGCTGCTGTTACGTATCCTTTAAAAACCTAATTTTTAAGTCCTCAACGTGCAGAACGGGGCTGTATTTTTTATCATTTTAAGTCCTGTTTGTAAATTGTTTCTTTGTGGCTGATGATTTCTCTGTAGCCTTATAATGTCCTTAACCCCGCCTGCCAGTATGGCCGTGATGTGCGTAGCCGGTCTGTTTTTCGTCCCAGTTGCCGGCCTGACTGGGTTCCACATAGTGTTGGTGGCCCGCGGTAGGACCACTAATGAACAGGTACAAATGAGCTTGGTGTGCATCGTTGTCTCTCCCCGGCAGGTGTATATATATATATTTTTTTTACTTTTGAAATCCATTTGAGCTGGAGTTTGTTTTTTCTTTCCCACTTTAGGTGACGGGGAAGTTCAGAGGAGGCGTCAACCCTTTCACCAGGGGCTGCTGGAGGAATATTTCACATGTTCTCTGCAGCCCCCAGGCCCCGAGGTCAGCAAACCCTCTCGTCCAAAATCCCTTTCCTGCCCCCGACTCCTCCACATTTTACCCACTCTTCCATTTTTCCATCCTATTGTCCCCAGCTGTGTTTAGCTGCAGGAACAGATGAGTGTGGGCGTTCCCTGTGAACACATTGTGTTCTTCAGTGGAGCTCCACGCTGTTGACGCCGTTTACTGTTTAATCTCTAAATAATGATGCTTAAATATATGCATTTGTTGCAGGTACATGGGCCGATGGTGGAACCGTCACACGGTGGAGATACAACCACCGTTTCTCAGACCGGCTCTCACCGAGGCGCAGCTAGAAGCGAAGATTCTGGACAACGGCATCCAGAATGACCGCCACAGCACCAGGGTGAGTTGTTTGCTGTCCAAAAGCCAACGGCTGTTATACAGTTAAATGTGCTTTTATTACACAGAATATTGGTCTGGAAGCAGGAAGGTCTGTTCTTCTTACTTTTCATCTTTGAAAAACACCCCTCTTGTTTTTTTTAAACCCTTTTTAGTCAAAGCAAATATCAGAGCTATGCCTAAAAAGTCTACCTTTTACAGATGAATCAAACAGGAATTTTTACCCTTTAAATGTGTTTGTAGGTCTTTTGTTGTTTTAGCTGGCTCTAGTCTCTAGACTGTTTTATTTCAGTCTCTGTGTTTTTAACTCACTTCTCTAGTCAGTGTATGCCCCCCCCCCTAACAATTAACTGTGTCTCCTCTAGTCTAAGAGTAGCCTGGATCAGATGGAGAGCCAGTCAGCAGACATGGATGCTCCGCCTCCTCCCAAGCCGGATTTTCGTTACCCGGGTCTGCCCCGTGCCGACACAGAAGGTTAGAGACTATTTCACTTCAGACATTTGGGGGAATTTCCTTTTCTTTCTCCTGCTTAACACGGAGGACGTTATGGAAACTATGGAGGGACGCTGCCTGCGACCTCTACTATGAAGCTCAGTCCGGTTTTCTTATTTTTCTTAAATAATTTCTTGCTTTTGGAACAGAAATGGGAGCCTTGTATGCAAATTATTAAAGGGATCAGTTAAAAAGAACTTTAGCCCACAAGCTTTCATATATGATACCACTGGCAGCAAGTTTCTGACCGTTTCTCTTGGTGTAGAGCACACAATAATCAGTAAGAAAAACAGTTTTCTATAAATCTCGGTGCGCTTTGATGCACCAGTGTTTCCCATAGGTTGAGAATTTACTTGTGGCGGTGGACTTTATACGGTACAGTGTAGCATGGTGCCAGTCTCTAAATGACAAACATTCCTCATACTGGAAATCTCACATATCGGGGGATAATTTTTTTACACTGAATATCGTGTAATCATAATTGTATTTATTTGACTATGTCACATGTCTTGCGTCTGCCAAGGCTAGGCTCCCACACACTCGGGCATAGGCAGCCATTTGAGGGGGGGACGTGCCCGCCCTGGTCTGGAAGCTGTTATTTGGGTTTTGTTATTTACCCCAGAGTGGCCAACTTTCTGTTATCCCTATCTCATATTGTCAATCATACAATTCAACCAATGAAAGCAACTCAACTGCTGAGAGAGGGCGGCGGGTCACTACATTCGCAGCCTGCTTGGAGACGACTGTGGTCACCGTTGCTAGTGCTGCATGGATATTTGGACTCATTTCCAAACAAATGCAAGTGACAACTGAGCAAAGGAGGGCGGGCAGGAAGCAGCGCCTTTACAACATCCTGTTGGGAACGCGAGCACTGAAGTCAACACTGGTGTAAGCATTCATGGTGGGAGGGCTAGCTACAGCAGCTAGGGAGCACGAGGAGCAGAACCAAGCAGTGAAACTCAGCCAAATGAAAGAAACTTGGGTTACTTACAAGCAGAAGGGAACACAGCTTCGTTCTGACCTCAGTGCTGCTTTAGCTGCTGTAGTTACCTCTCCTAGTATGAATGTTTACTTTAGTGTCCAGCCTGACATCAGTACTCATGTTTATCACAGCGTGTTTGCTTATTCTTGACTTTTGAGTTAATTGAATGGACCCAGCACTACACTGTGTTGCCAGATCTGACTGTTTCCAGCCCAAACACAACGTAACACCCATCTAACCTTAAAAAAAATTAAAAAAAATCCAGCTCAAATCTCAACCTTTCTTAAACTCATGTTAAAAGCATAGAAGTATTACACACATAATAAAGAGCAGACCATTAGCGCACAACTGCAGAGTAGAGAAAAAAGGTCACACATAGAGGCTCCCCACTAATTGTGCAATCAGGCAACCAAATAACCTACACACACAAGATCAGTCTCATGTTGTCAACCACAAGATGTTTTACCAACAGCCTCCCAACAAGAGTTGTAAATCTAAGTTAATATAAAATAATCTAACATTTTAAAGTTGGTCAGTAGATCTCAACCCATTTGGGGCATTTACCCACTTCAATACCGCTTCATATTGACGCTTGATTAACCAGACACTATTAATCATTGATTATATCAGGTTCGACAGATTCCACACATTTTAAAATGAGTTAACTAATAAAATGAGGGCAAAGGAGACGCCATTTTATTAAAATGTAGAAGTTTTTAAGTTTTCTGCCACACAATGACAACTAGTTTGATATGATTTTCCTTTTAGTTCTTTCTAAAAACTCACCAAACGTGAAAAGCAGCTTATATTTTAAAAAGCCGCCCAAAGTTAATTTTCCAGCCCAACGTGTTCAAAAGAAGCCCGATTGGCAACATGATTGTTTTAGATTTTGGGCTTTTATTTAGATTTTTTTTTCGGTGCACTGTAGGATTGGTCACAGAGCCACTGTTCAGCCTGAAGCAAATAAAATATTTGCTGAAAACGTGTGCACCTCTGAAAACATAGAAACACCTCCCCTTTAATTTGTTTCTGCAGCTGGTCGGTTTCGGGCGTATTGTGCGCATACCACGAGGATGTTTTATCCTTCATAGTCAGGTGTACCAATCGCCTACATTTCTTGTGAGAATTTCCTACATTTACCACACTTTATGTGAGTATGTCCGTGTTTTCCGCCTGGCGGAAATTATTGGCCCCAACAACTAGCTGCTTTATCGATACCTTATAGAATAGTCAGTCATACAGTAGGGGAAAAAGCTTACTTGGCTCTGAAACACCAGCTTTACTGAGTTGTAGGAGCATGAAGTAGGCTGCTGATGTTGGTCGCTGCGTTATGCACACCGGGGAGAGCGCGGGTGGTCTATGCGCGCTGTTTATAAAGCTAACGGGGGGGATTTTATCTTCCTGCGCGGGTCTCAATTTACCTGGGCGGGCTGCCTAATTAAATCTGTGCATGGGGAAACCCTGATGCACACTGTCGAGCATCAAAGACGATAAGCAGATGGATTTGTGTACAGAAACCCTTTATAGTCCATAATTGGTAAATAGGTTAGTTTTACCTGCTTCAGGTGTACATGAATGGAAATCAAGGTTCAATTTTATAAAAAAAATACATATTACAGAGTTGCAGGTTCTAAACTGCATCCTGAATATGATCCTTAAACGAGATGTGGTTAGTAATTGAAAACTCTTAATATTTCATTTACTTTCAGTCCTGATCTGCATTCATTTTAGGGGGGTGGGGGGGGATGTCAGCCATTTTTTTTGCTTCATTTAAAAGTTGTAGGTTTGCAAAGTCGTCAAAAGTAGAGCTGTATGAAATATAGCAAATTTTGGTGTGTGCCATGTTAGAGTTGCGTTTCACCGTCGAGCCAAAGGTCAGGGAGGGTTGGAAGGAACATAATGACAGGAGAAACTGAGAAGTGGAGAAAGAAACAATCAATTGCAACCGACAGTAATCTGTAATGTCATCCAATCCACATCAAAAACACATTAAAGATCTTCAAAATCCTTTAGCAACTAGGTTGTCCACAATGTTCTGGTGTGTTTATGGGAATGTATTTAATTCATTCTTCCAGAAGTGCCTGTGTGAGGTCAAACACTGATGTTGGATGAGAGGGCCTGGCTCTCAGTCTCTGCTCTGATTCACCCCAAAGGTGTTCTGTCGGTGCAAGCCGGTCACGCTCATCCACACCAAACGCTCTCATCCATGTTTTTAAGAACCTTGCTTTGTGCTCTGATGCTTTCACGTTAGAAGAGGAACGAGCCATCTCTGTTCAAACTGGTCCCACAAAGCTGAGAGCATGTGATCGTCCAAAATGTCCTGGTATGCCGAAGCAGCAAAACGACCCCCACCAACATCCCCCTCCACCAAACGTTACACCCGGCACAGTACAGTCAATGTCAGCTGTATTTATTCAATTCAATTCAATTCAATTTTATTTATATAGCGCCAAATCATGAAACATGTCATCTCAAGGCACTTTACAAAATCAAGTTCAATCATATTATACACATTGGGTCAGATTATACAGATTGGTCAAAATGTCCTATATAAGGGAACCAGTTGATTGCATCAAAGTCCCGACAAGCAGCATTCACTCCTGGAGAAGCGTAGAGCTACAGGGAGAGTCGTCTGCATTGTACATGGCTTTGCAGCAATCCCTCATACTGAGCAAGCATGAAGCGACAGTGGGAAGAAAAACCACCCATTAACGGGAAAAAAAAAACCTCCGGCAGAACCGGGCTCAGTATGAACGGTCATCTGCCTCGACCGACTGGGGGTTACAGAAGACAGAGCAGAGACACAACAAGAGAGACAAAAAGCACAGAAGCACACATTGATCTAGTAATCTGTTCTACATTAGATGGTAGTAACGGGTGAGCCGTCTTCTCTGGATGATGTCAAAGTTAACAGAACGCCAGACCAGGTGTACCTACTATGAAGAAAAAGAGAGAGAGCAAAAAGTTAAAAGCTGAAATGACGACAGTCATTTCAATGTAATACAATGCAAAACTGGAGAACCGTAGAATGAAGAACAGTAGAAATCAGTAGAGTGAGAAAATTAGACCCTGATGTCCTCCAGCAGCCTAGGCCTATCACAGCACAACTATAGAGATAGCTCAGGGTAACATGAGCCACTCTAACTATAAGCTTTGTCAAAAAGGAAAGTTTTAAGATTAGTCTTAAAAGTAGACAGGGTGTCTGCTTCACGGACCAAAACTGGGAGTTGGTTCCACAGGAGAGGAGCCTGATAGCTAAAGGATCTGCCTCTCATTCTACTTTTAGAGACTCTAGGAACCACCAGCAGACCTGCAGTCTGCTGGTGGTTATATGGCACATTTAATGCAGATACCTCTGTCCAAAGTGCTGTACACACAGCAAACAATATAAATATATAAAATAACAAATACACAGCATGAAATGAGAATAGAAGTTAAAATACTAAAAACAATAATTGCACTGGCCTTTCTCTCAAGCTGAGCAGATTCTAACAGGCGGGTTTCTAACAAAGACTTAAAAATATGAAGTCAGGCAAGTACCGCTCTACTGGCAACCGCCAAACCCAGATTCGTCCATCAGATTTCCAGATGAAGCGTGATTCGTCACTTCAGAGAAGGAGCTGCTCTCGGGTCCAGCGTGCGCTACACCACTGCATCCGACGCTTTGCATTTCACTTGATGTATGGCTTGGATGCAGCTGCTGGACCATGGAAGGCCGTTAATGGAGCTCTGCATGCACCGTCCTGGAGCTGATCTGACATCCTGGAGGTCTGGAGGGATTGACTCTGCAGAAAGTCGCCGACCTCAGCACACCGTGTGCTTCACCATCCTCTGTCCCCGCTCCTTCAGTCGAGTTGCTGTCGTTCCAAATCTCTTCCACATTGTAACGATACCGTTGATAGTTGGCCGTGGAACATTTAGGCGTGAGAAAATTTCATGACTGGACTTGTTGCTCAGGTGGCATCCGATCACACGACTCGGACGACTTTCTCAGAACCTAATGCTATCTGCTGTCACCCTTCATTTCTGCTTAGACTCCTATAGCATGATTGAGACTCTGTTTAAATTATAAATTGTAGAACTATGCTACGCTCCTGCAGAACAGGGTTGACTATAGCTAAATACAAAGCACCCTTTTTAGTGCAAAGAGCAAAGGAGAGTAAAGTTCTGAATTTGAGACATGGCTGAGACGCTTTATCGTCTCTGCAGACAGATGAGTGTGTTTTCTAATCGTTACCGCAGCGCCTTCCAAGTCTCACTTTTGCTTCCTCGTCTTGCAGCGAGCAGCTTGTTGTCCGAGGCTCCGCCCACACCACTGATGTACAAGTACCGACCAGCCTACAGCAGCCCAGGGAAAAACCACGCCGCTGTCACACATCCAAATAAGGTACATTTGATTTTCACCGCACGGATGTCAAAGCGTTGATGTTGGCGTTCACAGCGTGCCGTGTGCCGAGAAACCTGGCCTCCACCTTCGCTCGTACTGAAACGGGGGAAAGAAATCTCAATGCCGTTTTTAAAGTAGACACAAAATTGTTTAAATTAGACATCAAGCTAATTTTACTGGAATGCAGTTTGTCAGCTGGTTGCTTGAGGAGGAAACAAGAAGAGGAGAAAAAGCACTGACCTGTATCTGTTTTAAGTTGTCTGGAGGCAGCTGTGTTCGCCTTTTGCTTTCATTTGTAAAATAAATACCCTTCTTTTTGTTTTTACTTTAAATTGATCGTTCAGTGGCCCTCGGTTGAGCAGTAAGTTTAACTGTGTGTGTGTGTGTTTTACCCCCCTGGCTGTCTGTGTGTTTGACTGGATCTACCCTCTCCCTTCAGACTGCATTGACTGGAATGTGCAGTTCATCTCTCATGCGTATTTGTATTTCCATTTACGTGTTTACACACATAAGTCTTTGACATGGAGCCTGAAAACCAGTCAATGTTTCTAAATCAGTAGTGTGATGACGGAGTAGAGCACCAGTTCAGCATCCAATGCTCCCCCAGCACTCTTTTTATGTCTTTTTACAGTCTGTGCAAAACCTCTTTACAGGTGCATCTCGATAAATTGTTATATTATCAAAAAGCTAACTTTTTATTCTAATTCTAATTGCGTAAAAAAAAAAAGTAAAATTCATATTTTCACTGCACACAGAATGATGTATTTTGTTAATTTTGATGATGATGGCTTACAGCTTATTAGCTCTCCGCAAATCGTTTCACTAGAAAATGTGAACGTCACCGTGAGAACAATTGACAGAAATGCTTGGTCAGCGCTCATTTTTAACGAATTACCGCGTCAGTGCGGCGTGGCATGGCGGCTCTGCTCAGGTGTTGAGGGAAGCCCAGTTTCATTCCCTGTAGGATTTGGATCAGGCACTTCTGCAGGGACAGTGACGGCATAGTCACTAAACCAAGTGCTGCTGGAAAGGGAAATCAGCATCTCCATAACGCTCGTCAACAGAGGGAAGCATGAAGAGCTCCAACTTTGGTTTTAAATGAAAACAGGATTTTGGACCACTTTTTCTCCTTTAGCCCATAAAAGATGCTTCTGACGTTCTCTCTGGTTCACGGATGTTTTAACCCAAGAATTTCAACAGTTGTAGTCCAATTCCCTTGAAACGTCGGTGTGTTGAGCCTCCGGTTCCAGTCCATGTCTTATGAATCTCCCAAAAAATCTGTGATGAACTCTGCTTTATAGTCTTCTCCAGGCACTTTCTATTTTTAACCACACTTCGTCCTTCCACTCAACTTTCCATTAATAGACTTACACGTGGTCATAAGCAGCCATCTTCGTCAGTAATGCCCTCTTGTGGTTTACACTTCTTGTGAAGAGTGTCAGTGACCCTAAAGATCCCCGTTTATCGGTCTTCTGGATTTCTAGTTCTCAGAAAAACTGGGTTTGCCGTTTTTGATCGCTGTAAGCCATAATCGTCGAAATGATGCATAAAATGACCTTTGTGTAATGACAATATTAGTTTCACTGTTTTGAATTGATTGCTGAAACTGTTTTTCCAATTTATTGAGACGCACCTGTACTTTCTTTATTGTTTCTGAGCTTAGATGGAAGATTTCATCGTTCTGCCTCCACTTTTTCCTCGCCCTGTCTCCTTCTCTACCTGTGGTCTGTTTCTCCTCTCTCCTCTCCTCAGATGACCCGCGGGGAGAGTCTTGACTCTCAGTCGCCGTCCATCCTTCAGTCCAGTCGTCAGCCTAGCTACCGCTCGGAGCCTAGCAGCCTGGATGGGGCCACAGTGGTGGGAAGAGGTGTAGGGGTGCGCAGAGGGGGAGGGGACAGGGGTGAGGGCCCTGGAGGCCCTGGCGGGATCGCCGCCGTGGTGTCAGGGGGCGTGTCAGGTTACTCCCTGACTGGGCGCTCCTACACCTCCTACCCATCCTCGCTGGTTCTGTCCACGGGCGGCTCACGCTCATCCAGCCTGCGCTCGGCACAGACTGTCCATAACCCGCTGGCCACGCTCCAATCGGAGGGCACCACAGACACCAGCTACAAAAGCCTGGCCAACCAGACGCCTCGGAATGGCAGCCTGTCCTACGACAGCCTTCTGACGCCATCCGAGAGCCCGGAGTTCGAGTCCGCTGCCCATGAGCTGTCACCACAGAAGCCTCATGTGCCGCTCCCCTCGCCGGCCGGATCAGGCCGGCCCGGGGCGGTGTCCCCCGGTAGCCCGCTGCAGGGCTACACGTCGCCCTTCCTCTCGGCTCAGATTGCTCAGCAGAGGGAGGGGCAGCTGCTCCAGGGCTCCACCACTTTCTCCTCCCCCCATAGGGCCTACCTCCGTGCTGTCAGCCCACCCCCTTCCTCCCCCCCTGGGCCTCCCGAGGCCCACCACCTCCTCCATCATAACCACAACCTGATTTCCCGAATCCCTCGCAACCCTTCCTCCTCATCCTCTTCCCCCGGGGCTCGCTCACTAGACCCCCCTGTCTCTCCGCCACCTCGTGGCCTCTCCCTCAGCAAGTCCCCGATTCACATAGGGGAGACAGGATCTCGGCACAAACCTCGGCCTGCAGGGCTAGGCACTGTGCTGGGAGGGGGAGGAGTTGGAGGAGGGCAACAGGCTCCACAGTGAGTAGTGATCCGTCACCAGAGTCGCCAGCCTGCCACTCTTCTCCTTTTTCTACTGTTTTTCTTTCCCGGTTTGTGTCAGCCTGTCTCTTCCTTCCTGATCTGTGTGAGTCCTCCTTCTTCTCCTACATAGTTTACATTTAGTCTGTACTTGTTTACTTGCAACCGATTGGTGTGTGTGTATATGGAAATGTGATTTTATTTATTTTTTTGTCTTTCCACTGGTTGGAATCTATAATTCGGTACTTAAAGCATGCCAGTATATTTGTATAGCTCTCACAGCATGCGTTGTTCTGCTGAGTTTGATCTCTCTCGTGGTCTATTGTGACCTTCTCTTGTCTTTTCTTACACAATACTCTGTGCCTTGCAAAAATACCCCCCTCCCCTTTACAATTGTAAGCTTTAATGTATTTTATCAGGATTCTGAGTGATGGACCACAAAGTTGTGTACCACTGAGAAGTGGAGGGAAACACATGCATGCTTTTGACACTTTCACCTCCCCTGCAGCATAATGCTGCCACCGCCATGTTTCACAGTTGGAATGGTGTGTTCAGGGTGCAAGTGCTACTTTTTGCATTTTGAAGAAGGAGTTCAACTTTGGTTTCATCTGAAAAAGGAAACCTTTTCCACATGTTTTACTGGCCCCTGTGAGGCAAACTTTACACAGGGCTACTTAAGGCTTTCTTCAAGCAATGGTTGATTTCTTTTCATAAAGTTCAGAGTTGTGGTGTTGAGCTAAACCCCTTTTATGTTCAGATGATGGATTGACCGGTGTAGGTTGGAATATTCAGAACTGGCAGTATCGTTTAAAGGTATATAGCCACGTTATACACTTATAAAAAAGACCAAAAACGGTTTGATCATGATAAAATAAAGTTATATTCACCAAACCTCCATCGTGATAGCGTTTTGATGGTCCTATCATAATGCCGGTTTGCTTAAATAATAAAACTGTATTAAATAATGCCGGACCGAGCCTGACCCTCTGCAGTGCCTCGCAATAAACCGGCAGCTCGGCCGGCTTTACATGAATGCACTTCTAGTTTAGACATTACAGTCAGGCAGTCTTGTAGACAGCTCAGGGGTTCTGCTACGGCGATCAGGTATTGACATGGTGTACCGTAATGCTCCAAATATTCAGTGAGCGGAGCGGCTGTGTTGCTTACCAAAGTCGTACTTACATATTTTGACAGATTTTTGAGCGCATTGTACCACACAAAATCCTTCAATAAGCACAAGTATGGTAATCATAAGGTTAACCGGATTATAAGGTGCACTCTCAATTTTTGAGAAAATTTAAGGATTTTAAGTGCGCCTTCAAGTCTGGAAAATATGGTACTCACATCAGGTTTAGCATCTGCTTCAGTGAACAACGTTCATACTGTAATCCCAGCGACATTCTAGTCTTTTTCCCTCTTGGAATCATATTTTTTTGCTTTTTTTTTTCCACTGGATTTTGGACCTTTCTTCATTGTGCTGGTGAAGATTCTCAGTCATCCAGGTCATGGTCATTCCAAAAAAGTAAAAAAACAAAACAACTGGACTTTTTTCCGAAGTTTGAAGACGTTTCGCTTCCCAGCCAGGGAGCTTTCTCAATTCAAAATGTGAGGTCCACTAAGCGGTGGACCTGTTTCGGTTCAGTTTGCATGTTATCTGAGCCATTTCCAGGCCTTTGTTGGGTTACTATAAAGTTTGCTACTCCACACTACTCCAGATATTTTGAATTAAGAAAGCTTCCTGGATGGGAAGTGAAACATGTTGGTCCATCACTTAAAATCTCTGTAAAATACGTCAAAGTTTATGGTTGCCAAGGGGGTGGTAATACCTTTGCAAGTAATTTTAACTATTCCATGTATTCTAAGGTTTTTTGGTGAAGAAACATTTGCTGTTTGTATCTTTTTGTGAATGTTTAAGCCAAACTTCTCACCTCTTTGTTTTTCTCCTTTTTTCTCCCCAAACCTCCTCTTCCCCCGCTCCTTCCCCTCTGAATAAACGTCCAACCAGGTCCACCTCTCGCCCAGTCTTGGCCAATCACACCACATCCAAACCGGTGGGTGGGGTGAAGAAGGTAACCGGCGTTGGAGGGACCACATACGAGATATCGGTTTGAGTGACGAACGTCCCGAGTGATCTTTGACCAGGAGGAGCGGTCGGTCGGGGGGTGGGGTGGGGGGGTGAAACCAGTCACATGTTGCACTTGCGCATCTTAACCTTAGATGGAGATTATTCATGACCGAAAGCCTCTTAGGAACGATTCTTCTGCTGTAGACTCCAGGAGATGGCTTGTCTGGTACTCATTTTATCTTTGTAATGGCACTGGCCAATAACCCCCCCCCCCCCCCCCCCCCCCCCCCCCCCCCCCCCCACCACCACCACCACACGCCGCCAGCCTTTCTGGTTTGAACAAAGAGAAACGGAGGACGCTGATTCATCTCCCACTGGATTGGTTTTCTCCTTTTTTCTTTTTCTTTTTTGCCACTTTGTGAGCCATAGACTGATGTGACTGTCGTTACGGCTGGGTACAAGTACGTCTCTGAAACACACAAACCTATTCCATGATCTGTTATGTTGCTTTGGTACATTAAGACAAAGTATTGACAAGAGTGTCCAACACTTAAGGAAAGGTGATGCTAAATTTTAAATGGTAGAGCTGACCAAAAGAAACATCTGCACGGACCACACAGATGGATGAGTCCAACCTATAAACAGTATCATTTAAGTTTTTGTATATTTTTTTAAATATCATTTTATATAAATGTAAAAAAAAAAAAAAGTCAAATTATTATAGAGTGAAAATGTCAGATTGAAGATGATGGTGGCAGATGTATTGTATGTAATTAATCATGAAAGCCATTTCAGATCAGTCGCCTGTGCATTTTTTTTCCTTTTCTTTTGTCTTTTTATATATATAAATATTTGATGGCTGCATCAGCCACTTGCAAGCTCTTGTTAGGTTTTTGTTTGTTTTTTTCATCCAAAGACAGAGATGAACCTTGCTGGACACCAGGAGTGGCGAAGAATAATCAAAATTATTTTTTAAGAAAGCAAAATGAAATTTTAAGCCCCACAGTTGCAGCACAAGCATCTTTGTGGAATGTACGCTTGTAATGTTTATGCTAGAAGCATTATGCAAAATCTGTTTTAGCTTTAAGATCCTTGTTTGTCTTATTTGTGTTTTTGTTCGTTTTGTTTTCCCTTTTCTGTAAATTGTCATTTAGTCTTGAATGCTAGCAACCATATACGTTTTTTTTTTAACTTATGTTTAGCCAAATAGAGGGTTAGAAAGGGAAAGGCTTATTTATTTCACCAGGGAAACTGCACTAATTCAGTCACGCTCTGCAGAAGAAGTCTGAATATCTTATATCACAAAAAAAATGTTAATGCAAGATTGACTTGATTTATGCCTTGAGACCATTCATAGTGAATAGGCATGGGCTGGTATGAGATCCTCATGGTTTCACAGCATTACCACAAATATTAAAAAACAAAAATGTACACAGGGATGGATATAATTGGGTTCCTTTAAAACAGGCGAAACGAAAGCATGTACCATTTGAACCAACAGGAAAATATAATAGCTAAACAGCGTTCAACCCTAAGAGTGCAGCACTAAGACTGTTTTAAGAAAGATATTGCAGAGCTACACAAGTTCACATAAAAACCTTAGAAACCGCAAAGTGACATTAAAGTAGCACACTTCATACCGTGTATCTGCAAAAAAAAAGTTGGCCTTGGGGTGAGTAACACTTTAAAGAAGAGCTATAACTCTGAGGTTGAAAGGGCTCCTTTCTATAAACCTAGTCATTTGTTCCCTCTAAAAATTCAAGTTTGGACTCTTACTTCTAGTCAGAGGAAACATGTCGGTAAAACTTAATTAATTCAGGGTTTGCTTGAACAGGTACTTTAGCGTTTTGTGCAAAAAATTGCATGCCTGAAAAGCTTGTTGAGGTCAAACTCTCAAATGATGCCTTCGTTCTCTTGATGGGGTTAGACTGAACAAGCTGATAGTCTTTAAATTATTCAAGCCATCTGCTCGGGTAGCTAGCCTGCAGTCGGCTGCTTTAATGATGCGTTAGCTTTGCCAACTCTAGTTTTTGGTTTCCTTAAAAGCACACTTCATGTTTATAAATGTAAAATATCTCCAAACAGTAAAGTGGATCTTTCCTGGGAGCCAGGGAAAATAGTGCAGGCTTCTTTCAGCCAGCTGACCAGCAGTGCCCAGCAGCAGGATGGGGTTATAGGGGGAGCTGTGCTACTCTTTAAACCATGATGGATATATTGTCCGTTTTGAAGCTGTAACTGTAAAACTTTGGCATACCTTCTTGCCGCTGACCCGCCCATGCCTAACGGTGACTCCACTTTGTTTTCAATCGTTTCCTATTGAAAAGTAAAGCTTAGATCTCTTTAATCGGCTCATTTATTTGTACTTTTTATTGTGTGCCCTCTTCCAGGTTCAGAAAACCAATTTCTTAGACGAAGGGAGATGTGTTTGTTGTTCAGGTCTGGACATTGTAGCGTTTTTAATTTATTCTTTTATTTTATTCTATTAAAGGCCCATAGCAGTGTTTGCAGTAGAATGTCAAAGCTGTACGAATGTGGCACATCTTTAGGAGGGAGATGAACGCTTTAAGCACTCGGGGGGTCAACCGATCCAACCGTGTTGCGAGTTTCCAACCCCACCAGGCTTCATCTTTAGCGTGCATGTGATTATTTTTCCTTCAGTTCGTTTCCTGGTCACGCCGACTGCTTCACTTGCGTGCACTTCCTGTGTGATTGTCAGTTTTGGCACCAACGTTCACGTGTGGAACGTCGTGGATGGCACAAACCTGCGTGACTTCTCCCTGCGCCGGCCCAGGATCGCGGCCGCCGAACCATCCGGGAAAATACGTGCGTGTAGCGAGTAAACTTCTTCGTGAGATTAAATATTGCTATCGTGGGTTTGTGGCGGATGGAACGAGTTTCACAAATATCTGTAGTTGAATATATGAGATACATTTCCAAAATGGCCTTATAAAGAATTTTTAAGAGGATGTCTTCGCTGAATAAAAGGTCAAACTGTTTTAAAAAACAAAAAAAAAAAGAAAAAAAACGGACGTGTTGAGTCTTGTTTTTGAACACAGACAGGTTTTTTTACTTTGGCTTTGTGATATGACGTAAAAGTAAACGGGCAGTTTGACAAACATTCACAAGCAGCTATAAAAGTATGATGAGTCGTTTTGTAAAAAGAATAAATCCTAAAAATGTATTTGTACTTAAATAATTTAATGTCCTTATACTTCTGCTTGATGCATGCTCCAACTTCCTGGTCTTTGATTCTCCCTGCACTGTCCGAGTCCCAGTTTTCCTCCCTTCCATACTTTTCAGAATTTTAGCCAAAAAATGTGACAAGAAAGATGGGGATGGGAGGAAACTAAACTGAATTGCTTGCTTTATCTCCTTATTGGTCTTTCTTGCTCTCTGTCGGCTGTTCCACCTCCTGGGATTCCTGCTGAAGCTCGTCGCTGCCCTCTTCTGTCGGAGAACTGTTCTGCTTTTTGTTCAGCTTCTTGGATTTTTGGAAAACCTCGTTCAGGTTGAACTCTCGAATGATGTTCTCCTGGGGGGGTGAAGAGCGGTGTTCTAGTTAACCTTGTTGCTTTGTGTTAGCCAGTGACAGGTAAGCAGTATTCGTTAAACGCGTGTGGTTGTTTTTTTTTTTTTAAAAGAGAAGAGACAGACCTCATTAAAGGTCCAAGACACGGCTCTCCCTTTGTTATCCACCATTGGACGTCTCATAACTTCCCGTCCTCCTTGAAAGAGCAGCAGCGACGGCAGCTGCTTAGAAAGAGGAGATGTGCTCACCTTGTACCTGTTTTTTTTTTTTTTTAAGAAAAAGAACAAATATCTGAATATATAACATTGTAGCATTAAGGTAGCAATTAAAAGATCAGAGTGAAGACCAACAAAAATATCACCTCTGAGAAACCTCTCCATACCGACCAATGTCCACCTTCCCAAACCGAAGTCCAGCGCAGTTGTATCTGTAATAACACAAATAAAATAAAAAGACTCATATTCTGTAATTGATAAGATGAAAAAAAATGGTCAACGCCACATATCTATGAATGAAAAATGCCTGTGCGCGAGTTACTTTATAGGGCAGGTGTTCGATCGTCTGAAAGGAGGCTAAACGGACTGAATAAGGTCACACAACATTTAAAAGGATTTAAACTCAAAGGTGTTGAACGGGGTGTGAGATGATTTGCGGTTAGATGAAGATCGGACAGACCTCAAAAGCTGCCGGTGAAATGTTTTGTGGAAGGATCAGACCAAAATGAAGCGTTTGCTTGAAATGAGAAGAAATGGTGCAGGGGAAGAAAGAAACATACAAAATTTCCTTCTCTGTAACATGGTGTGGGACTTTAAATCTACACGATTCATCATCACAAGTGCACGTTTTCTATCAAAACAACTATTATAGAGCAACAATGTGGAGTGGGAAAGTCTCTTGGTTTCATAAAATGAAGCATTCATGACGGAAAATCTACCTGCAGTTTTATTCAGAATACTCAGCAATTTATCTTCCTGATGTTTCGAATTGCATTCAAAAAGACATGTAAACAATTGCAGGGCGACTTACAAACTCCTAATAAGAGTAAATTAAGTTCTCACTTAAGGGAAAGGTTGGCAAAGATGGGAGCGAAGGACTGGCAGTCAGAGGACCAGTTAGCGTAGAACTCGACTATCCAGGTGACCCGACCGTCCCTCTGCAGCTCCTCCTGAGGAGACAAAGGCCACCAAGCAGCCACTCATTCACCCTTTACTCTCACACCAGCTTATTATATTACTTTCAATTAATAAACAGTTACTCCACTACATAAAGCCAAAGATAATCACTGTATATTCTTAACACATAATATATAAATTACTTTATCACCACAAAAAGATGGATGTCAAATATTCTTGAGTGGTGACAAAAAATTCATCATCTTCCCCGTTTGAGTTATTAATTTAAATTCACACAGCCCTGGGGTGTCAGCGTACATAAATGTGATTTCTTAGATTTAAAAAGCAATAAGAGAAAACTCACATCTATGGTTTTGTCACTGAAGTACTTTATGTACTCTGGGCCCATGTAGAGAGGAGGCTTACACGTCATGACAAACGCTGGAAACAAAGAACAAAATGTAAAAAAAACTTCGGTTTTTTTTCATGTAAAATACTAATAATGAAAGTACACTTCCTGAAACTTATATTCTATCTAAGCTACATGTGCATGTTTTTTTGAATGCGTTACTCAGCTTTATTTTATTTTTTTTGCCAAATGAAGGGTTTGAAAGGCAGACATATCTTAGTGAATTAGATGCTTTATATAAAACTCGGGTAGGATAATTAAAGTAATTTCACTAGAAGAACAGGCCAAGTTGACATTAGTTGTTAAGGATGGGGAATTGCATGAAAACCAGGAATTGAAAAAAACAACATTTAAACATCTTAGTTTTTTCAAACTGAGACGTTAATACACCTATTGCTACCTCTGGTAAATATGTGTAAAAAGCCTTAGAATACAGCATCACAGATCCTCTACCGTACTAAAAAGTGGTCAAATGTTAGAGTCCAGGTTGCCTTTTTTAAAGTTTTTATTCATTCATTCCTAATTTCTCTCTTCCATAGGGCAATTTGTCACAGTGTGGATGTGGCTGGGAGTTTTAGCGGTTAAATGTGTTTACTTTGTAAAACGCACTTGTATTAGTTCTCCATACTTTGTGAGGGAGAAAGATAATTTGTTAGCCTTAATAACAGATGTTAAACCTTTGAAGAAGCACGTTAATGCTCTTCTAATTCTGGGATAATCGGGTAACCTCCATTTTCTTAACGGGATCATGGTTTTCTCATGTTTATTCCTTATAACGCACATCTATGAGGAGGGAAGGTGGCAGATCTACTAACCCTCCCCCAGAAATGACTGACCTACACACAGGGCAAGGTAGAGGATGCCAAGCCGAATGTCCAGCCTGAAGAAGAGGATCGCATTGGCCACTTTGCTGAACATGAACAGGTTGCCTATGTGCTGCTCCAGAGTTACTGCAAGAGAGAAGAATCATTGACCAAAGCATGCCGAGCAAGGTCAAATGAGGGTGGGATTACTCCGCACCTGGGATGTTTACACAATAAAGGCAGGATTTCAGGGAATTACTTCCTGGATGTGGCCTGGTCCCAGGTCCAAACATGAGTTCATGTGATAATCACATAAATGTGTAACATTTAGGACTAAAAGTAGTTTTACTTACTGGCTCTTCTATTCTTCATCATCACTATTGCACTCAGAAACATGAGTATCTCCACTTCTCGCTGATAAAACAAAATAATGAGTATTGTTATTATTATAGAAACAATCTTGTTGCCATAAGTGATCCTCATCTGAAAGCTGCCTACACCACGTTAAACAGCGTGCAGCAGCGCCGCACCGGGCGCCCCTCTCCCAGCGTGCTCACCCAGTCGAAGTCGCAGGAGTTGCCGTCCTCCCGGTCGGTCGCCAGGTGCTCGCACAGTCCGGGAGCCTTGCGGACCACCGGGAAGGCGACGGTCATGAAAAACGACACGACGTAGTAGGGCTTCAGCAGCCATTTGTAGATCTGCGGCAGATGGTACAGGAAGGCGAACAGTCCAGTGATTAACCCCATGTTGCTAGAGACTGACCACAGGGGTGAAATGAAATGACAGCTGAAACGCTTGGGTTAGAGTGCGCATGCGCGTACAACGTTATACCCCATAGAAATACGTCCACCACGCACATGCTGGAGCGCGTCCTGCGTCGCCGCCACATTGGATAGGTGTCCGTGGTCTCCTACTCCAGAATAACAAGAGCCAATGGGAGGGAATAGAGAAGGAGCCACTATACACTTTTTATGCAGCTTACGGTTGCAATAATAACCGGCGCACTGCTGAAAGTAGCTCAGAAGTGCAGATCACTATTTCGTACGGGGCGAGATTGCTTCAGAAGATGTATTACACACTGAGAACATCGAGAACCATAATTTCATGTTTTTATATCTATATATCTATATTCCAGATTACTTTATTCTGTGATGCAACCTTAGTTTGTAATATATACATATATATATATATATATATATATATATATATATATTGCAAACTAAGGTTGCATCACAAAATAAAGTAATCTGGAGTTACAGAGTGCCAGCACATGCAAGAAGCTGTGCAAAAAAGTAATTTTTCAAGGGTTCATCTTAACTCCAGCTCTGGCTGCAAGCAGGATAATGAAAGACACTGGAATGGAAATTTTAAACAGCACTTTTCAAGGCCTTTAAAAACGCTGTGTGCACGTATGTGTGCATTCAGAGCAAGCATGATAATATTGTTGTGTACAGAAAGCTCAGGACTTTGTGTGTGTCCACTTGTACTTGCAGCTTTGATGTAGAGTGAGTACGTTTTTTTTTTGGTCCTCGCCTTTTTTTGGGCTAGGGGTTAGGTTTAAGACTAAGGTGTAAATTACACTTAAGGTTAGGTTTGTAGTGATATGGTTAGGGTAAGGCCATAGAAGGGGTTGAAAGTGAACAAAGTCAATAGAAGTCAAGAGGTCCTCAGTAAAGAGAGAGAGAGAGAGACTTAGACTTAGACATCTTTATTTGTCATTTTGTATGTACAGAGTGCATACAGAACGAAATTTCGTTGCATTCAGCTTGTAAATTACAGTATAAAGTGCAGCGGTGATTAAAAAGTAAACAATTGAAATGTAAACAATGCAGGAGAAAGAGAACAGTGTGCGATCACGGTGTACAGGAGAATATTTAAAACCATTTGTATGTGCAGAAATGATGGTGCAAAAAGGCATTTGTGCAAAAATGCATTTAGAAACTACGAGTTCGGCAGCATTTGTAATGCTGGATAGAGATGCAGTGATGCAGATGTGCAAATGTGGTGCAGGGTCCAGTTTAGAGTTCAGCAGTTCAACAGTCTGATGGCAACAGGGAAAAAGCTTTTGCAGAACCTGGTAGACCTGCAGCGGATGCTGCGGAACCTCTTCCCAGAAGGTAGCAGGGAGAACAGTCCAGAGAGAGAGAATTTAACACTCAGACTTGTTTCCATCTGTTAAAATATAACATGTGTTCATTTATGCATTTATGCATTTATGCCATATGTCTGTCTTTGTTAAAGAGTGTAAAACACAAATTTGTAAATTGTTTCTGTTTGAATTTTGCAAGTTTTGCTTTTAAATTCTGACAAGACAGAAGCTGTCATCTTTGGACCAGAGTCTTTGAAAAATAACCTTCCTAATTGATCACATAATCTGGATGGTATTACATTGGCCTGATAATAAAGTAAAGAACCTTGGTGTCATTTTTGACCAGGTCATTTAAATCACATAGGTTTCTAGGGTTTCCTTTATTCACCACCCGAATATTGCCAAAATTAGAAATATTCTGTCTTGGAGTGATGCTGAAAAACTAGTCCATTTGTTTCTTCAAGGCTGGACTATTGTAATTCTTTACTATCAGGAAGTCCTCAAAATACAGTCCAAAACCTTTAACTGTTCTAAAATAGTGCAGCAAGATTTCTAATGAAAATTAAAAAGAGAAACCATACTTCTCCTATTTTAGCTTCCCTTCATTACCTCCCCTGTGAATCTTCAATATAATTTAAAGTTCTCCTTCTCATATATAAAGCCCCTATAATTAAGCTCCATCATAAATCAGAAATCCGATTGCTCCATTGGTTCCTAACAGAGCACTTCGCTCTCAGACTGCAGGTCTGCTGGTGGTTCCTAGAGTCTCTAAAAGTAGAATGGGAGGCAGATTCTTTAGCTATCAGGCTCCTCTCCTGTGGAACCAACTCCCAGGTTTAGTTTGTGAGGCAGACACCCTGTCTACTTTTAAGACTAATCTTAAAACTTTCCTTTTTGACAATAAACTAAGCGTGGCTGAGGTTATCCTGGGCTATGTCTGTAGTTATGCTGCTATATACGGAAGCCGAGAGAGGCCGTGTTCAACTTTTTTTTTTTACTTTGTTTTCTTGTGATAACGAGATAATTATCTCGTTATCACAAGAAAACAATAACTGTTTTCTTGTGATAACGAGATAATTATCTCGTTATCACAAGAAAACAGTTATTGTTTTCTCGTGATAACGAGATAATTATCATGAGAAAACGGATAGTGTTTTTTTTATTACTAGCCTTTGTTCAGTCTCTCAGTGATTAAAGCTTTGCCAGAAGGGGCTTTAGCTGAAAATGTCAGATCATGGAGAACCCGACACTGATCAACGCATCAGACTTTACTTCTCTCGGGGTCTAACACAGGCTGAAATTGCAATTTGTTTATCTTGTAGAGATAACATTCATATCAGCCCTCGTCATTTAAGGAGAAGACTAGCCCGACTGCAGCTCAACAGGCGTTTACACTTAAATGATCCTGCAGATATTGTAAACTTCATCGGTGACCAGCTGAGAGGACCAGGCCGTCTTCATGGTTACCGAATGATGTATGAGAGGTGCCGAGCAGCAGGGCTGTGTGTCACTAGAGACCTTGTTTATGAAGTTCAGTCCTGCCTTGATCCAGAGGGTGTACAGCTACGGCGAGGGACACGACTTCGGAGACGGACATATAGTGTTCCTGGACCTAACTACATGTGGCATATGGACTCTTATGACAAGTTGACTCCTTTTGGCATCGGGATAAATGGCTGCATAGACGGATTTTCGCGTCATATTATCTGGATGCAAGCGAATACAACAAACAGTAACCCCAGAGTAATCGCATCGTACTTTTTAAGCACTGTCATAGAACTAGGGGGATGTCCAAATATTATCAGATCTGATTTTGGAACGGAAAATGTCCATGTAAACAGACTGCAACAGTTCCTGCGAGAGGATGACAGCGGGGCATTACACGGGCCGTGTGTTATACAAGGACGAAGTACATCTAATCAACGGATTGAAAGCTGGTGGGGAATCTATAGAAGACAGAATGCAAACTATTGGCGAGATGTGTTCCAGGAGTTCCAAGCATCGGGAGAATTTAATGGAGACTTCATAGATAAAGGTCTCATTCAGTTCTGTTTCCTTAAAATAATCCAAGTAAGTCTGGTCTTAAATGTTTCCTTTAAATCTTTTCTTTACATCGATAATTGTTTGGAATATTTATACATTTTATCTTTGATTATATATAATATATATATTGTATGATTATTTTGAATGAGCTTAATAATTATAAATGATTTTTTTAAAGGGATGAAGACAGTACTTTATTATTGTTTTTGTCATGATTTGTCTTTGGATGAACCTGGACACAGCACGCACACACAGAGCTGGTTTTAAGAGAGTTTATTGCAAGCAGTGAATGATGATGACATGATGAACCAAAGTCTGTAACCAGGTGGAGATGTAGGATGCAGGAGCTGACTGGCAGGTACAGGGCGGAGTAATAGTCCATGAATGAGGGAGGCAACAGAGTCTGCAGCTCGGCAAAGAGTTTGCCAGAGCACAGTAGCAGGCCCTCCAGCACCAGCAGAGAATGAGTTAGATGAGTCAACACGGTCCAGAAACTCAGCCTGAGATGCAGAGGGGAGACAGCTGGATCCAGAAACCAGCAGAGACACAAATCAAAACACTAAGGCAGAAAACAAATGGTCAGCAGGTGCCAACCAGGCAGACAAGCGAGGAGTAGGTGTTGAATGATGACAGACCGGCACTAGAGTGAAACAAAAGGATGCTTAAATAAGGAAGCTGGCAGGTGAAACGAGTCTGACTGATTGATTGACTAACTACCAACAGGTGTGACTGACTGCAAGGGGAGTGAAGTGAAGGAGGAGGAAACCAAAACCAACAATAAATAAAGTCAAATCATAACTAGAACCTAAAGAGGAAAAACTGAAAACTAATGGTAAACAAAAGCCGAGTGAAAACTAAACCATGACAGTTTTTCGTGTAAACAAAATAATTACCATTCAGATTTTTCAATCTTTTAAGGTTTCTACATTTGCAAGCATTGTGTCCATGGTCACTGGAAGTGCAGTGGATAAAAAGAGGTTTAGATGTAGAACAACTGTTACCCTGGTGCTGCTAATTTGAACCCTAACCTTTAGATCACCTCACCTGGTGCTTGATAATTAAGCTAATTGGGGGAAAACACAAGAAAAAGACTGCTCTGACATAATCTGCATGTTTTGTTTTATACGGCATTATTGTTTTTCATTCTTATGCAATTATGATAAATTATATCCAAGAGGAAGGCTTGTTTCATGTGGATTTGAGATGGAAAAAGTATTTGTAAGTAATGTAACTACTTTACATGACAAAATTATTACTACTTATTAGCCTTATTGATGACTAACTTCAATCAAGGACATATCAAATGAATTCTAAACAAGTAAATAGTAGGCTATTTAAATATTATGGAAATAATTGTGTATGTGTTTGTTGCAGAATGAACTGGACACCGTAGTGAGAATGTGGGACGATCACAGGATTCGACCAGGAGGAAACGGACGAGACTTGTTTTATGGAAAACCGTTTTTGATGTATAATCTCCCTGAGCTGTATCTTACACAAGATTACTTGCATCTAGTAGATTATAACAAAGTAGAGGTTCTTCTGCAAGAGGATGTCTGTCTCTGGAAGACAGATATTTCCTGTGATGCTGACCTGCATGAGCTTTGTTTGTTGGTGATGGGGGAAAACAACATGATACTTGCTCAGAATGCTCCAGAGGCAATAAGACTTTACAGAGACTTAAGACCATTGATAAAGGAACACCTATTGCTGCCTGATTAGTGACCTGCTAAAGATAGACTCATTAACAGAATGTGTTTAAACACTGTTAGCTTACTAAGGCACTATCCATGGTCCTGCAGATCAGAACATCCTCACCAATGAGATCTTGTAAATAGTTTACACTAATCAGTAAAAATCTTCACATCATTAATAGAAGCCATTTTGTAATACATGTAGCAGTAAGTTATGACTCCAGTGACATAATTAACTGAATTTCCTAGGTACTACTGAGTTTTTAATTGTCATTTGTTAAAAGGATATTCAAGTAACAGAAGAGAAATGTTTTTATTGATTAAACTTGGACTCATTTTTCACAACATTATGCCATAGGTCCATATCTCACAAACAAGTGCTGTTGCTGAAATTGACATATAAAGTAAATCCATATTTTAAGTAGCTTATGTGTAGCTACATAAATAAAACATGTAACTTGTAATAAATCCTGTTTAGGGGTGTTGATGCATTTTGTAAATTGCTGCAAGGCAAGGGACTTGACACACACACTGATGAGCTGGATGAGGATGGCTCAGCATGGCTGGATATTTGAGGCAAAATGGGCTCATCTGTATCAATGCTTGGATCAGAATCACTACAGTTTTTTGACTTTGTACAAAGATAAATCCTGAGAAGCTTATGGTTTGTTTGCTCATACAAACTTCCAATTGTTAAATTGTCCTCAAGGGGCTCCTCAGGACATTTTACCAATGTCTTTGTAAAATTAGTTCAGGTTTTCTCTCTTGTGTTGTGCAGTAGGCAGTCACTGAGTGTATAAACCTTAAAAATTAAATTTATTTAGTTTGCATTAAAAAGGGGATAAAAATGGGTCAATTTTTGCCAGTGTTAGTTTGCATGCTTAAGATGAAGATCCATTGTGAAGGAGACTGCTTATCCCTGTGAGATTAACTGTACAAGTTAAGGTTGAGTTAGATAATGCTGGAAGTTTACCATTTTCAGGCAGGAGTAACTCCCATTTTCTCACAGCATCTTTCTATATATAACCTCTGTTGCTAAAAACAGTGTCAGAACTTAGAGCATTAGATGTCTTTATTGTAATAAATGTGGTATTTTAAAGCGCAACATTTGACAGCAATTAACATGTGTTGTTCCTATTATTTTCCCAGATTACAATGGACCAGTTTCTCTCAGCTTTAAGAGAAAGAGGTGTTCCTGAGGTAAACCTAACAAAAATGGCAGAGGACAAGGTCAGGCTCACCTACACGTTCCAAATCAGTACGCAAAGGCAAAATCTGCCTGTCTGTCTGTCTGTCTGTCTGTCTGTCATACATTCATACATATTAAATTAAACATTTTTTAAACAACATTTACCAGTTAGCTAATAATAAAATCTCATGACTGCATTTGTTGTTTTAGGTGGATCAAGATATTGTAAGGCTGCTTGGTGAAGAGGAACTCTCAGTTTATATTCCTCGGTACGGTGACCGTGTTTTTGCCAAAAACTGGCGGAATTCCTCTTCGGCTGAAGCAGGGGAGACAGAGGAGAGGAAAAGAAAGTTGATAAATCGCCTAAGAGAGAAAATGAAACTTCCCTCTACACCCTCCCTCGCAGGAACCAGCAATAGCCAGTCAAGACCTGGACTTGGAAATAAGAATGCAGAGAGACAGACTAGAAAAATTGAACTTGGCTGGCTTAACTACCAAGACTGTGTGTACAAGCAAGTAAGAAGGCCTACTGGAGGCGGAACAAGAGAGATGATTGTCAAAAAAAATGACTTGGTATCCAGCCTTCTTGAGAAGGGTAAAACATTATTTTTTCCTAATGGTAAGTCAAAGAAAGGAAAACTAGAAGACTTTGAGTTCATGCTTTCTCTCATGGGTTCTGAGGAGCCCCTTGAGGACAATTTAACAATTGGAAGTTTGTATGAGCAAACAAACCATAAGCTTCTCAGGATTTATCTTTGTACAAAGTCAAAAAACTGTAGTGATTCTGATCCAAGCATTGATACAGATGAGCCCATTTTGCCTCAAATATCCAGCCATGCTGAGCCATCCTCATCCAGCTCATCAGTGTGTGTGTCAAGTCCCTTGCCTTGCAGCAATTTACAAAATGCATCAACACCCCTAAACAGGATTTATTACAAGTTACATGTTTTATTTATGTAGCTACACATAAGCTACTTAAAATATGGATTTACTTTATATGTCAATTTCAGCAACAGCACTTGTTTGTGAGATATGGACCTATGGCATAATGTTGTGAAAAATGAGTCCAAGTTTAATCAATAAAAACATTTCTCTTCTGTTACTTGAATATCCTTTTAACAAATGACAATTAAAAACTCAGTAGTACCTAGGAAATTCAGTTAATTATGTCACTGGAGTCATAACTTACTGCTACATGTATTACAAAATGGCTTCTATTAATGATGTGAAGATTTTTACTGATTAGTGTAAACTATTTACAAGATCTCATTGGTGAGGATGTTCTGATCTGCAGGACCATGGATAGTGCCTTAGTAAGCTAACAGTGTTTAAACACATTCTGTTAATGAGTCTATCTTTAGCAGGTCACTAATCAGGCAGCAATAGGTGTTCCTTTATCAATGGTCTTAAGTCTCTGTAAAGTCTTATTGCCTCTGGAGCATTCTGAGCAAGTATCATGTTGTTTTCCCCCATCACCAACAAACAAAGCTCATGCAGGTCAGCATCACAGGAAATATCTGTCTTCCAGAGACAGACATCCTCTTGCAGAAGAACCTCTACTTTGTTATAATCTACTAGATGCAAGTAATCTTGTGTAAGATACAGCTCAGGGAGATTATACATCAAAAACGGTTTTCCATAAAACAAGTCTCGTCCGTTTCCTCCTGGTCGAATCCTGTGATCGTCCCACATTCTCACTACGGTGTCCAGTTCATTCTGCAACAAACACATACACAATTATTTCCATAATATTTAAATAGCCTACTATTTACTTGTTTAGAATTCATTTGATATGTCCTTGATTGAAGTTAGTCATCAATAAGGCTAATAAGTAGTAATAATTTTGTCATGTAAAGTAGTTACATTACTTACAAATACTTTTTCCATCTCAAATCCACATGAAACAAGCCTTCCTCTTGGATATAATTTATCATAATTGCATAAGAATGAAAAACAATAATGCCGTATAAAACAAAACATGCAGATTATGTCAGAGCAGTCTTTTTCTTGTGTTTTCCCCCAATTAGCTTAATTATCAAGCACCAGGTGAGGTGATCTAAAGGTTAGGGTTCAAATTAGCAGCACCAGGGTAACAGTTGTTCTACATCTAAACCTCTTTTTATCCACTGCACTTCCAGTGACCATGGACACAATGCTTGCAAATGTAGAAACCTTAAAAGATTGAAAAATCTGAATGGTAATTATTTTGTTTACACGAAAAACTGTCATGGTTTAGTTTTCACTCGGCTTTTGTTTACCATTAGTTTTCAGTTTTTCCTCTTTAGGTTCTAGTTATGATTTGACTTTATTTATTGTTGGTTTTGGTTTCCTCCTCCTTCACTTCACTCCCCTTGCAGTCAGTCACACCTGTTGGTAGTTAGTCAATCAATCAGTCAGACTCGTTTCACCTGCCAGCTTCCTTATTTAAGCATCCTTTTGTTTCACTCTAGTGCCGGTCTGTCATCATTCAACACCTACTCCTCGCTTGTCTGCCTGGTTGGCACCTGCTGACCATTTGTTTTCTGCCTTAGTGTTTTGATTTGTGTCTCTGCTGGTTTCTGGATCCAGCTGTCTCCCCTCTGCATCTCAGGCTGAGTTTCTGGACCGTGTTGACTCATCTAACTCATTCTCTGCTGGTGCTGGAGGGCCTGCTACTGTGCTCTGGCAAACTCTTTGCCGAGCTGCAGACTCTGTTGCCTCCCTCATTCATGGACTATTACTCCGCCCTGTACCTGCCAGTCAGCTCCTGCATCCTACATCTCCACCTGGTTACAGACTTTGGTTCATCATGTCATCATCATTCACTGCTTGCAATAAACTCTCTTAAAACCAGCTCTGTGTGTGCGTGCTGTGTCCAGGTTCATCCAAAGACAAATCATGACAAAAACAATAATAAAGTACTGTCTTCATCCCTTTAAAAAAATCATTTATAATTATTAAGCTCATTCAAAATAATCATACAATATATATATTATATATAATCAAAGATAAAATGTATAAATATTCCAAACAATTATCGATGTAAAGAAAAGATTTAAAGGAAACATTTAAGACCAGACTTACTTGGATTATTTTAAGGAAACAGAACTGAATGAGACCTTTATCTATGAAGTCTCCATTAAATTCTCCCGATGCTTGGAACTCCTGGAACACATCTCGCCAATAGTTTGCATTCTGTCTTCTATAGATTCCCCACCAGCTTTCAATCCGTTGATTAGATGTACTTCGTCCTTGTATAACACACGGCCCGTGTAATGCCCCGCTGTCATCCTCTCGCAGGAACTGTTGCAGTCTGTTTACATGGACATTTTCCGTTCCAAAATCAGATCTGATAATATTTGGACATCCCCCTAGTTCTATGACAGTGCTTAAAAAGTACGATGCGATTACTCTGGGGTTACTGTTTGTTGTATTCGCTTGCATCCAGATAATATGACGCGAAAATCCGTCTATGCAGCCATTTATCCCGATGCCAAAAGGAGTCAACTTGTCATAAGAGTCCATATGCCACATGTAGTTAGGTCCAGGAACACTATATGTCCGTCTCCGAAGTCGTGTCCCTCGCCGTAGCTGTACACCCTCTGGATCAAGGCAGGACTGAACTTCATAAACAAGGTCTCTAGTGACACACAGCCCTGCTGCTCGGCACCTCTCATACATCATTCGGTAACCATGAAGACGGCCTGGTCCTCTCAGCTGGTCACCGATGAAGTTTACAATATCTGCAGGATCATTTAAGTGTAAACGCCTGTTGAGCTGCAGTCGGGCTAGTCTTCTCCTTAAATGACGAGGGCTGATATGAATGTTATCTCTACAAGATAAACAAATTGCAATTTCAGCCTGTGTTAGACCCCGAGAGAAGTAAAGTCTGATGCGTTGATCAGTGTCGGGTTCTCCATGATCTGACATTTTCAGCTAAAGCCCCTTCTGGCAAAGCTTTAATCACTGAGAGACTGAACAAAGGCTAGTAATAAAAAAAACACTATCCGTTTTCTCATGATAATTATCTCGTTATCACAAGAAAACAATAACTGTTTTCTTGTGATAACGAGATAATTATCTCGTTATCACAAGAAAACAGTTATTGTTTTCTTGTGATAACGAGATAATTATCTCGTTATCACAAGAAAACAAAGTAAAAAAAAAAAGTTGAACACGGCCTCTCTCGGCTTCCGTAGCTATAGGCTGCTGCAGGACATCTATTTATCTCGCTCTGCTGAGTTCTCCTACTGTTTTCTTCACTTGTTACTTTTCTCCACTTTTGCTTTATTTGTTGTTACTTCAACGTTTTACTTTATGTTCTCTCTGTATTTTTTTTTGTCTTCTTAGTAGGTACATTTTTTAAGGCTGATTGTCACCCCTCACATTAACAACAGTAAACTGTGACAAAACATATATAATAGATAAAGGACACAGCGGTACGAGTGTGTCTAAAATCAATGTTACATGTAGCAGCTGTTACTCTGAACCGAACAAATTAAATGTAGTGGTTGCATGTGGGAAGTACAGCTTTAAATGACGTTTATAATAACAGGTACTACGAACTAAACGACGTCCTTCCTGGCCCTCGCCATATTTGAATCCTAACCTCCTTTTTAATCCCGATTTTTCCGACTGTATTAACTGGAACGCTTTTTACTCGGATTTACCCCATTACCAGCGGCTATTTTCGATTTCCGAGGCAAATGGAATGCAACACCAGTCGCATATGAAACGCACTGCTGAAAAAAAAAAAACGCCCGCCGACCTAGGGACTAGTTTTCACTCAAAGCTAAAGATGCTTGCAAGACACAAGGAACGGCAGTCATGATTAATAATATCAATATTTAATCTATACAGAATGATTAATAACGCTGTTCTGAATACTACTGCTCTTTGTACGTTCTTTTTGGGCACTGCGGCTTGCCGTAGAATTGGCGGGTATTTCCAAAAAAAAAAAAACGTAAACAAAGCAAGGCGACAATGGAGGAACCCTGCGCTTCAGGAGAAAATGAAGATGTGAAGCAAAACGAAAATGCCTCCACCGGGAAACAGACTGGCGCGGCAGCAGCAGCCGGAGAAGACGCTTCCTCGGAGGTGTCCAAGGCAGAGCCTGACGGCAAAGCGGCGGAGGAGGCGACCGTTCGGTTCAACCGGCTCAAGCTGTTCGATAAAGTGATTCAGAAGAGCATGAGCAAGTTCATAGAGCATGCCAGGTAATGTTAGCGCAAACCCGCCGAAGAGAACAACAGTTTTGGTCGGTAAGAGCATGTGCTACAGTTAAGTCATCCGCTGAAGGAGCAAACTACTTATATCCTCTGAACTCGCTCACGTTTGATCGAGTCCAGAAGAAGAAGAAAAAAAGATTTTATGTGGTAGAAAGTTTTTCAAATCATTCTGGAAAAGTTTGTTCATTTAACTGTAGGTCTTCCAGCTCTAGATAGTAAGGAGGGTGTAATTCCCACTTTATCCACTACCCCTCTGTCACCTCCCATCGCTTTCCTTGTGACTCTCCCTTCCGTCTGTCAGATTTTTCTTCCTCAGCTCCTTCGATATTTTCTTCCTTATATCATACATCCTTTCCTCCCTTGTTTCCTTCCTCCCTCATATCATTTCTTGTTTCCTTCTTTTCTTCTGTGTGCCTTTACTTGGCTTCCTTCTTGTGTCTTTCCTTCCTTACGTCTGACTTCCCTTCTTTCTGTCGTTTGTTCATTCCTTTCCTTTCCTTTCATCCATCCTTCCTTGTGTCCTTTCCTCCTTCCTTCATATCCTTCCCATTTTCTTTTCTTTCTTACTTGTGGTCTACACTTCCCCTTCTTGTCTCTTCTTCCCTTTCGTCTAGAACATTACAGAAACATCGTCTTTATTTACCGCGGTCCTGTTATTGGCTAAAGCGAATTACTCCAACATATTTCTTTTTTTCCCCCAGGTAACCCAGAGATGCAACAAAGTATTACAAATCTGATGTAAACAAAGCAACAGGACGGGTCTGACATGTCTCTCTCCTGTAGTTTTAAGGTGTTTGCCAGCATGTTTCGTCCGCTGTACAAGAACGACGTTAAGCGGATGGAGGAGATTCATCATCAGTTCACGGAGATGCTGAAGAAATCTATACAGGTGAGAATAGGGTTTAACCGTACGGCTGAAAAATGCATCACTATAGAAGCTTTTCACACACAATTATTGATTTATTTTTTTTACCGATTTGAAATAAGGACCAGGGGAAGAAAACGCAGAATTTAAATTGTAAACCCCTTTAAAAGAGGTCAGCCCCACCACCAAACTTCGCTTAGCTTGGCCGTGAGAGGTTGAGAGGCTAAATCCTTTGCTCTGCCTACATCCCCCAGAATGCCGTGCAGTTCTGGATCAGTGAAATTATACATCATTTAATCGGACGTGTTTTCTGTTGATGTTGATCAGGTGTCTATCGTGATATATATTGTTCTTGTTTTGCTGCTCAGCCCTAGGGGAGAAGCTCAAGGACGTGCAACGAATGTAAAGCTCAGCGCCTTATTTATTAGCTGATACACACAACAGCACGACAATGTTGTTCAGCCATACGTTTTCTGTTTTTTTTTTGTTTTGTTTTTTATTCAGGCTGTGTACTTCAGTATATTTATTGTAAAACAGAATTATTCACCCATCGTGGATAGCAGCTCCTCTGTGCAGGGTGGTGGTGGGGTTGTGCCTTTCTCCTGTCTCCTCCTCCTACTGCCTCTCTCAGTGTTACCAGCTGAAACTCAGAATTATTCAACTACTAATGTTGAAATGTTCTACTTGAATTTTAGGGGCTTTGATTCCGGACTGAATAAATAGTGTGTGAAATAAATTGTGCCATGATTGAGAATAAACTGTGGCCTCTTGGGTTTATTTGGTGTTGCCTTTTAAAAAAGAGGACGGAAGAAGAAGCCGTGCCAAAGACTAATAATCTCAAGCTTCATAAACCAACAAGGTCTGTCATCGTTTTTGTTGGTTTCCTTGCAAAACAAAGGCTTTTTTATTTAAATATTCCTTGCCCCAGAAAATATTGAATATCCTAAAGGTTTCTGGGTAGAAGAACTTTGAGGAACAAGAATTTTCTTGGATTATCTGAGTCCAACTACGCACTTAAATGTTCATTTCACAAAACGTTGGCATTCACCTGCACTTGCTCATAAGACTTCCCAAAAATGTCAGCAAGAGAAGCTAAGTGTTCAAATGTGTCAAAGATTCTTTATTGTCACCACGTGTTACTGTGGTGAGAGTACACATAAAAGACAAACAAACAGGTAATGAACAAGGGTTAGTGTTTTTTTTCCCCTCATTATAGCATTCAAAAGACTAATTCAAAAAATAAAAAGATGAAGAATCAAAAGTTTGTATAAGAGTCCAAGAGCTTTGGTATCAGTCCCTTTGCGAGTATATGTTTAATATGTTTATGGTCTTTGTGTGATTAATTCTCACGCGTTATGTCTCTCTTCACATTAAGGAGGACATCACAAAACTAATGGAGGAAGGAAGATTGGAGTCCAAATTTAATGAGCTGGACAAGCTGGAAGATGAGGTCAAGGATAGTCCAGAGCCTGCATGGTCAGTATACATCAGCAGAAAGTCTGCACTTTTCAAAACCCTCTGTTCATCCCAGGTTTATAGAAATTACAAGAGAGCGTTTATTACTTATTTATCCATCTAAATATGCTTCCTTTTCCATTCTAACCTCATCTCCTGATGTTTTCAGATTTAATTATCATCATTCGTTTGCACAAGAGCAAAAAAAGGGAGTATGCAGGATATTGTTTGCTTTAAAAGCAGTTATAAACGTATACTTTTGATTTAATTTGCTTAGCTGTTGTTTGTCAAGAGCTGAGAAACATCTTGTCAAACTGACATAGATGCTAAAATAAAAGTACACATAAATAAGTAAAACGTTTTTTTGATTAAAAACACTGAAATAATTTAAATACTTAATACAAATGAAGAATATAAAGGTGATTTAAAAATCTAATTAACTAAATTATTATAGACATACCTAAGTATAAAAAAACTTCCAAACATTTTTTTTTAGTTATAAATAACATAACTTAAAAAAAACATGTAAAATATTGCTTAAAAGTATGAATAAACTCTTCTGAAGTAAAATATTTATTGATTTGAATCCGCCAAACTGGAATCTAAAGCTCTTTGGTGTCTTTTGTTTCAACTTTTCTCTAAGGCGGCCCAGTGGAGATCCGGAGCAGGACCTCTGCAGCGTTTTGATGCCATACTATCAGAAGCAAAGGGCCTACATGAAGCTGGAGCTGAAACGGATTCAAGCTGAGAACGCCGTGCTGGCAGAGAAGGTTCAGGCTGGGAGAGAGCGCATTGCTCAGACAGAGCAACACATTTCTACAGCTGTGGATGAGTGGAAGGTGAGAAATAAGACATAAGGCAAGCTGCAAGAGACTTAAAAGGTTTACAGGACACAGGGAAGAGAGTTTGTTGTAGTTATAATAACTTTGATGACCCTAAGGGTGTAAACCACAGTGTCTTAGTAATATTTATTTATCTATCACCTTTAGGATTAAATGTATTTCCCTTTCTCCTCGAGTTATTACCATTCACATTTACAAGGCAAGTGAAACTTGTTCAAAAGAGACGTTTGAGACATTATCAAAACTAAGAAATGATGTTTTTATTAAATTAGAAAAAATCAATTGAATATACAAGGAGCCTTTCCCCTTTTTAGGTTAAAAAGTAAAGATTTCTATCCTGATGGTTGATTTTCTTATGTTTGTTTTTGTCATTTTCAGACGACAGTGACCGAATTTGAAAGATCGGCTTCGTCCCTTTGCACAGCTAATTTATTTGATGAGTAATTTTTATTTTATTTTTTGAACATAGCAAACTGTTAAATACACGTATATTGTTTACTCTACTAATCTGTTTGAAAATAAAGAAAATATCACAAGTCAATATTGTATGAGTGTTTACATTTGCATATAGATGTGGTACTACGGTAATGTGCGTGCTTGTTCCCAGTATTACGGTACAGGGGAGTCACGAAAATAAAGCCACAAAGAAGACGAGAGAGAAGCCAGTTGACGGCTCGCATGGATTCGCGTCGACCCAAGCTTTAAGCCAGACTGAACCGGCTTTTACCCCCTCAAAAACGCTTTAAATGTATTACTATTGAATCAATATGACGGAAATGTTTTCCACTCTGTTCGGGCAAAATGAAGCTCAGGGACCTCCCGGGTCTTCGGCTTTGGGTTTTGGACCGGGGAAAGCGCCGCCACCCATCCCGCAGAACCAAGTCTCCATGGCGGGTCAGATGCCACCACAGCTCGTGGATGAGGGGCCTGCTCTGCGAAAGTCCGGAGCCACGAACGAACATTTCTATTTACTGCGAGAACTTCCTGGTACCGTGCCTACTATTACATCCGCTAGACAGATTGTGTAATATTTATCTTTTTTAGCAGGTTTAGCCGCCATGTTTTGTGCTGACAAGCAGTTTGTAAACAGTGCTGCTAGCGCTTGCTAACTGCACAGGTGAAAGCTAATTATCGTCCTTCTGTTACCGTCACATTTTTGTTTACATTTGTACAAAAATACTGTAACAAATAAGCTTGTTTTTGTTCGGTTTTGTTCTTAAAAGCTGTATATTATAATTTTTTTCTTTTAAAGAACACATTATGTAACCTCTATTCACAAGAGTGAGCATCCGTGTAGTAGCATCAACAGTCGCCGTTCACCCAAATGTTATTGGATGTTTATAACAACTTGACTGTGAAGTTGTTATATTATTGTTATCTTGGTAAAGCATAAATAAAACAAATCTAACATATCCTTGTGCTTTTTTTTTTTTTTTTAGTTGGAAACGAATTAACGGGCAACACCAACCTCATCACACACTACAACCTGGAACATGCCTACAACAAGTTCTGCGGGAAGAAGGTGAAGGAGAAGCTCAGCAACTTTCTGCCAGAACTACCAGGTAAGCCTTTCAGACAGCCAGTTTAAAAAATGTTTTGAACTGTTTTTATGTATTTATTTTTACTATTAGCAATTGAATTACTGGTATATAAAGCATACAGTAGAGTTCACAGTTTCTCAGACCACTAGTAAATCTAGATTTAAAATTATCTTTCAATTGGACCAACATGTTTCTTTTGACTGGAGACAATATTGAAGTTTTAGAGTAGCCCAGCCATAGGCCTGACTTAATTCGGCAAAGAGAGCGAAAGATTAGTGTGATGGCAAGGACCCTTTTCACCCTTAAAGGAAATATAAGTGAGAAATTTACTGCAAATTCAACAAAATCATTCCCATTTGTCGCTCGGGATGGAAGTAACATTCCCTATAAACAATCTGTCCTTTCCATCAACAATGTCTTAGTCAGTGGCGTCTCTGGCACGATAAGTTAAGTGAGGCACAAAAACTCAAAACCTATTAGCAGCAACTCATTTATTTGTGATGCATACGACCTGATTTGATCAATTTTAAATTAAAACAGACAAATTAGTATAAACCAACATGTAATTTAATTTTTATACATAAAATTACAAATAAAGGTTCACTTATATTGTTCATTTATTAAACAGGAAAGATTCACATCAACCCTTCAATGAGCCAGCAAGCACAACCAACACTAGATTACTATTTGATTTTAGTTTACATTTTTCTATGTTTTATTTTGTTTAAATTTTTCTATATTTTATTCCAACTGTTTTTTTTATTTATTTGCTTTTATTCTGTTTTTATTTTCCAATGTTTTAATCATGTAAAGCACTTTGCATTGTCCTTGTACTGAAATGTGCTATAGAAAGAATTTGCCCTGCCTAGTCCAGATGGTCCCACACTGTCTGGCAGAACTTAAACGTATCATGTGCAATTCAAGTATTTTGATTGGACGATCTGAGCTTTGGGCCAGAGGATTTGTGTCCCATGGGCGTCTACTGAGAGTGTGTTGGGCATGCGCACTGCGATTTCAAATGTTCATTATTTAAACAAAGGTTGGAGGCCGGCCCCAATATCAAGGCGCCTCAGGAGGATTTAGCCTATTGAGCTTGTCAGTGTTCTGGAAGATTTAGATATATAGACACAAATGTTTCTAAGAGAATTTTATTGGTAAGGGAATCGTCTTTTTTACAATATTGCCCTATAAAGACCGATCATGTCCCACTGATTATTGTGAACATAGAGCTCCACAGCAACATCTGGTGGGTCCAGCCCCCACTGGACCCGAGTGCAGAGACGCCACAGTCAAGTTTTTTTTCCAATCAAAATGAGAGGTACGGTGTGGAACTACTTCGGTGCAGAGTGTGGCCAGTTTTTACTTCCTGGTTCCTGGGCCAATCATATGAGAGTTCCCAGGGTTGCCAAAAGAGAGCGCAGCATTTGGTTGGCTGAGTCGTCTTCACTCGTCATCTTGAATTTAGCTGCGCAATGTCCTCATCTCTCTTGACTTAGCAATTTGGTTTGAAGTGCTTGTTTTGTTATATGTAAAAACAACAGATTATATTTTTATGTTTTATAAAAATACACGCTTTATACATGGTCTTTTGGGACATGCCCATGTCATTGCCTAACAGAAACACGGATACTTGTTGAGTAAAAGTAGCTTTAAATCTAAATATGTTCCAAAAATCTTAGACGGCTTCTTTTGTCTGCTCATGTTCAGGATGTTTCCCTGTGCAGAATCTGAATACTAATGCGTTTTTAAGGATTCAAGTTGTCATGGGCCTACGATGCCCATGTCTGATTTGTTGTTCACTTCTGTTTGTAAGCATTACTTGGTGATCTTCTTATTTATTATTTTCAAAGTTGCATTACAATCGGTTGTGTTTGCCGGAAGCAGTGTAGGGCTTACTGTGTTAAATAATGTTTTACTTCCTCCTCATGAGAGTATTACACCTGGAGCTGTTTAGGAAACCTTGATTTTATTTACCAGTCAAATTCCCTCCAGTCAGGGCTGTTTGTGGTTCACTGTCCTTTTTTTAAATGATAGTTCCCTCACTTCATCTGAAATAATGGCATTGATCACCAACTCCCATTGCTACTTTTCTCTCTGACTTCATCTGAGGTTATATTTTAGTTGGAGTTCTTTGCTCCCATTTTCACAAGCCAGTATTCAGTATTGATGGGAGACATTTAACTTCACATACTAATCTCAAGACTCTAGATATGGATAAAGGAAGTTTTAGGATCTTTCCCACTGCTAACCACACTTTTAGTGTATTTATTACTCAATTATTGTGTATTCTCGCTCATAAATGGGATTTTGTCTTAATGGGGAATTCACTTTCTTCCATCCTCACCCATATGGTGTCATAGTCATTGTACAACGGTGCAACCATCTGAGTGAAGCTGCCAGATGATGTTTTTTCCAATCAGGCAAATCTAATCTCCCTCTGTCCTTTGGGCACAGAAATCTTTTAAATTGAACTCTTGGGCAGTTATTTTGCCATATAAATGTATATAGTAATTTTTGTACCACTTCAAAAGTAGAATTAAGTTAATTGTGTAGGTAAGGGTTAAAAGACAGCAGTTTGAGCTAAGACTGCATGATGCTAGGAAACAACATGGCAGCCTTTTTGTTGAATATTGTAACGAGTGTTACCGTTAAAAAAGATGCTCTCTCCCCACATCGTCATTTCAATTCTGCCATCACGATGCTCCCATCACTTTCAGTGAGCCTTAGCATTTCAGCCACTATTACGTAAATCAGATGTAGTAGGGCTGACCGATAATTCGAGTTAATCAATTTAATTGGATTTTTAAAATTGATTAAGATTACAATTTTTTATTTTGCCAAGGTACTCATTGCTGTTCTCTTCAGCATTTAATGCTGAGTATATGTTTAGGAAAATATATTGTCAAAATATTGTGAAAAGGATCCTTTTTTTACCGTAATACGAGACGCTTTATTTCATTTACTTTAAGTTAACTTTGCATAATCCCACTAGCAGCAAACATTTAGTTATATTTTCATTGTTTACTATGGCGGGGCCGCCATTTTCTTTTACAAGCGTGTTTCACAGCTTGTTTTTTTTTTAGTCGCACTTTGAATTCAGGTCAACTTCCAGACGAAATGCTTGAAATAAAAGCAATTTTTTGAAATAATTTCGTCAATCTCTTTTTCTAAGGAGGAAAAAGAAACGATTAATCATAAAATTGGAGATTTTGTTTTTAAGCCATATCGCCCAGCCCTAAGATGTAGGCATCCGATGCATCCGACGCTGTAGGATCTGATCTAATTGGCCAAATATGTCATCACTATGCCGAGCATGAACGTATGGCTCTGGCAACATAACAGCCCAACACATATCACTGCCCCTTTGTAATACGTATATTTTACCCAATAACATTGTGACCGCCCTGGTTTGAGCATTTTATGAAGCTTTTTTTTTTTTTTGTGTAACTGGTGTTGAGTGAGATTGAGAATGACTATCTGAGCAAATTAGAGCAACAGATACATGAATAAAACTGAATTGCTTCAAACAGCTCCGGCTCTTCGTTACAGACAAAGCCAGTCCATTCCCTAGAAAACGATGTAGCAGTAACATAAACTGAAGGAATATTGCTGGATCACATTTTTTTTCGTTACCCTTCTCTAGTTTGGGCTGCTCTCACCAGGACTCCCTGCCAACAGCTCACTCCGATTCGATGAACAAGTTTAGAAAAAGAAGATCCGTTAAACGTCACCTTAGGCAGCACCATAGTGGAAAATCAAACGACCACAAATGAATCCCGTAATTTCTTGTGACTTCCCTCGAGTTTGATTCTCCTCACCATCTCCTGTGTTACAGGTATGATTGACTGTCCGGGCACTCAGGACGGCAGCTCGTTGCGCTCTCTGATCGATAAGCCTCCGGTGTGTGGGAACTCCTTCAGCCCGCTGACTGGTGCTTCGCTCACAGGCTTCAGACTACACACAGGACCGGTACGTGTGTTTCAGGGTTCTGCTCTGCTGCGGACACCTAAAACGCGCCGGGTATGTTATTACGCTGGAGGTTGCACACCAACGCGTGTCTGTGTTTTTGTTTTGTTTTTTTCCCAGCTCCCAGAACAGTACAGACTGATGCACATACAGCCTCCAAAGAAGAAGAGCAAACACAAACACAAGCACCACCGGCCACAGGACCCATTACCACAAGGTGTGACAAGTTATTCTGTCTAGATGCAAATGAGGGCGCCGTGTCCGCCAGGCACTTCCTTACCTTTTCCTTTTCTTCCTTTACCATTTCAGAAACTCCCTCAGACACTGATCCCAAGAAAAAGAAGAAAAAGAGAGACGATGACCCGGATCGAAAGAAGAAGAAGAAAGACAAGAAAAAGAAGAAGGTGAGAATAATCTAGTCTAACCTAAAATTGTTAATTGTATTAGAATTCAGATTCAAATTGATGTTTTCATTTGAGTCTGATCGTGATGCCTAATGGTCAGAGTAACAATGAAATATTTTTCCAGGCATTAAAAGTATAAAACATCTCTTGTAATAAATCTAAAACACAACGTTTAACTACATTTTAAAATGGTTTTCAGCGTAAGTTCACGATAAACTATAAACGTTGTCCAGTTGCAGAATAAAGTGGTTTCAGAACTAGATTGTGGGCAACAGCTGTAACTTTTTTTTATTGTTGGCCTAAAAATTTGTTCCCAGTTCCTCGTTAGTGTGCCTAATCACAGGTTGACAAACTACAATTATTTCAACATATTTGGACTCTGTTATATTTAACACATACTAATGTATAGAATTCAATTTATGGTAAATGGACATTTTAGTTTTTTTTTTCCTCAGCTCTTTTCTATTCAGATAAAGATGAAACTGTAGCTCAGAAGAGGTTATAGTTAAACTTTTTGCTTTTTTTTTTAATGTTTACTCTCTAATTATTTCTCAAATGACAATAAATCAAACGAGGCAAACAGAAAAACACACATCTAACACTTTTTAATTGCACATACTGATTTTTAATCTGCAGCATAAAATCCCAGTGAATAGTCACTAAAGTTTGTTATTGTAGGCGCGATAAAATGAGAAGCAGTTCCAGAGCACTGAGCATTTATTATTAGGTTTGACCTGAGTTTCAGATCAAGAGTTCATTCACACCTGTGTGACAAAAGCGCTAGAAGATCAGACCCGTCTTTAAAGCGCTCAGTCTTGTTGATTATTGCGAATTAAGAGAATGTAGCAACTATCTGAACTCGTTTTTAGTCTGCCAGCTTGTGACAGTGGAGAGCGAGAGTATATCAGGTGCTGTGGATGAGAATCAGAGAAACTGAAGAGCCAGAAAACAACCATTGAAGCATCACTATGACCGGCTGTATGAGGAGGCTGAAGTAGCAACCAATCTGGCAAACTAAACCTCAGCATTTACAGTTTTTTTTATGGAATACGATTAACTTCAGGTTCTCTCTCTGCTCTTTATGCTTCAAACATAAAGTTAAGCCCATGATTTCAGTATTTAAATAGATGGTAGCTGCTGCGCCTCAGTAAACAAACCCTAATATTTGATAGCTTAGCTCAACAGGAAGTCGACTCGTTTTCTGAAGAGCGGTCTGATTGGCTGAGAAATAAAACAAAAGCATGCAACCATGAGATGATTTAATGGTGACATAATTGCTCATGCTTATGTTGTAAATACATTTTATCAACATATTTTAAAAAAGCATGTATGTATTCATTTGACATTTTAAACAGGGCACATTAAAGGAATTGGGAGTTATTTTTAGACCTAAATAGAAACATGCCATGCATTTAACCAGAAATAACACACAACAAACCCAAATGCTGTTTTTGAATAGTTTTTATTTTCTTTAGACTTTGATTATTTATTAATTTGCATCATTGTTGTTAGAGCAGTTTCAGAAAAGTTCCCATTTTATCTTGTGTGAACTGTATCAGTCTGTGAACATGCAGAGGATAAATATAAACCAGAGGTTATCTCTCCCCTCATCCAGAACCGCCACAGTCCAGACCACCCGGGCCTCGCTGGATCACAGCCCAGCAGCAACAGCCTGAGATAAACACAAGCCCGCTGTGTGTATGCGTGTGTGCGCCTGTATGAATGCGTGACTTTTGTAAGTGTGTGTTTTACAGGTTATTGTATTATAAAAAGTATGCTCAATGAGATAAACATATGGCTGTATCGTGTGTGCGTGCGTGAATGGATGAAGCAGGTATGGTGGGTAAAAATGGAAAGAAATGTTACAGATAAAGTGTAAAAGAAAAAAAACAAGCTGTGTGGATGGACTAAGCAGCCTTTGTTTGTGTATTTCTTTAATATACTTCTTTTGACCATAATGCCAAAATCAAATAAACTTTGATTATTAAACTTCTTACATGTTTCTTTCCTAAATCCGAATAACTTTAGCAGCAAATGACACGTTTTCACTAAGTTTGCATTTGTACATTTATTGAGCAAATAAAGCACATTTTGGGGAACCTCACTGGATTCTGCAAAGCAATCACCGGCTGAACCATAATAATCACAAAGGACAACAGGAGGAAAGTCTTCAAGGTTTAAGCAAACGTTTTTGCTGGCAGATCACATCCGAACCCGTGAAAGGACCACATGTACTGTAGGCGCAAACATGTGCTTACTGTAGGAATAGTGAAGGAACACCATTTTGCTCTGTTCTCATGAGGTCAGCTGCTGTGTCAGCATCCAAACTGGACATTTATGAAAGATGGCTTTGGTTTACAGTGGAAGCTGTTTGGAAGAGGCGTTTTCCTTGGGCTCACCTCTCCTGCTATAAAAAGAAGATGACAGCAGAAAACACGATCTGGAAAGCAAATCAAATTTCTTCTTAGGAGGAAAAGCAGCAGACATCGGACAAGAGAAAGCCACAAAAATAAAAGGCAACGGATTTAGGCAAATCTCAACAGATTTCAAACATCTCCATGTAGTACAAACATTTGCATATGATGATTTCATTTATCAAGATAATCTTTCCCCTGCTGGCTGCCAAAGAGGAAACACAACTGGCTACAGTTTTAATGTTGAAATCAGATGTTAAATCACATCAAACCATAGCGAGAGTTTCCTCAATCTTAAAAGGGCCTAGTCGTGTATTTTGACCGTAAAAAGACAAAAACACATTTATCCACCCTAAAAAAAACACTATTCAGACCCTTTCCAAAAAAAATTAGAATATCATGGAAAAGTTGTTTAATTTCCATAATTCCATTCAAAAAGTCAAACTATCATAGATTATAAATTATAGATTCAGGGCCCAAAATTGAAATTATTTCAAGTTTTTGTTTATCTTTACATAATTTGGGCTTCCAGCTCATAAAACCCACAAGATCAGGAACAAGAAAACCCAAAACTTGCAGGGCATGAATATTTTAAACAGAGTGACACACACTAATCATCTACTAAACTGAAAGCACAGGTTTCCCCAGGGGTCATCAAATTGCTTCAGTCTCAAGATGGGGTAGATTGCAGACATGACAACAGGTCAGAAGACCATCATTGATACCCTCCAAAGGATGTGTAGGCCACAAATGTTCATAGCTGAGGAGGCAGAGGTTCAGAGTGCTGTGTCCAAGCATATCAATGGAAAGTCTAGTGGAAGAGCAAACTGGCACCAGTAAAAGAGATGACCGTGGGCTCCTGCAGATTATCAAACAGAGAAGATTCAAGAATCTGGCTGAGATCCAGAAAGAGTGGAACGAGGCGGGAGTCACAACTTAAAAAACCACCACATCCAGACGCATCCGGGAGATGGGCTACAACTGTCTGCTTCCTCAGGTCAAGCCACTTCTAAACCTGAGCCAACGTAGGCAGCGTCTCGACTGGGCCGAGGAGAAGAAGGACTGGACTGTTGGCCAGAGGTCCAAGGTCCTCTTTTCTGATGAAAGTAAAGTGTGCCTTTCATTTGGGAATCCAGGTCCAAGGGTTTGGAGGAAGACGGGCGAGGAACAGAACCCAAGCTGCTTGAGATATAGTGTGAAATATCCACAGTCAGTCATGATTTGGGATGCATTGCCCAGTGCAGGTGTTGGTAAACTCTGCTGCCTTAAATCCAAGGTCACCGCAACAGTCTCCCAGAATGTTTTAGAGGATTCCTTCTGCTGAGATGGAGATGCAGATTTCATCTTCCAGCAGGACCTGGCCCCTGGCCATATCACCAGAAGCACCAAGACCTGGTGTGATGCCCATGCCATCACAGTGCTTGATTGGCCAGCCAACTCGCTGGACCTAAAGCCCGTTGAGAATCTATGGGGGATTCCCAAGAGGAGAATGAGAGGCACCAGACCCAACAACAAAGAAGAGCTGACAGCAAGCATCAAGGAAATCTGGGCTTCCATAACCCCCAGGCAATGCCACAGGCTGATTGCCTCAATGCCGCGTCGCAAAAACAGAGAAATGGGGATTCCTTCCAAATATTCAAATTCTTCTAATTGCTGTTTTCGTGGGTTTTACGATCTGGAAGCCCCAATTAAGTAAAAATTAACAAAAACTTGTTTCAGTTGTGGGCCGTGAATCTATAAATTATGCAAGTTTGACTTCTTGAATGGAATTATGGAAATTAAACATCTTTTTTTTTTTTTTTTTAAAGGGGCTGTATGCTACCGTAAGCGTTTGTCCTGATAGTGTTTACTTGTCCTTTTTGAGCCTGAAAAGAACTTTGCACCGCGGATTCTGCCAGCAGCACCAAGGAACTATCAAAGCAAAGATGGTGACAACTGACACAGCTACTGTAAGGGCCAGTAGACCGTCCTGCACTGCCTCGCAGTAAAGTGACAACTCAGCATGGTTGAAGACCAACCTACAGGGTTAGGTTACCTAACCTCTCCTGGATGTTGCTGACTCGCTCAGCTCCATTGTTCCTCCTCGTTTAATCATTGAACGTATGCACAATATCATACATCTGTTCACGTGGTCTTGTTTTGGTAAATATACACAAAAGCGCTTCGTTCACTAACAAATAGAGCAAAGACAAAGCTCAAACACACAGAAACAAAAGACAATAAGTCTACAGGGTGTGATAATTTAAGAGGAAATAATCTGTATGCAACCAAAAAATAAATTCTTGAAGTCATAGTACAAGACTAGGCCCCTTTCACCCATTGTACTGTACACACCCACATATTTATGGTAGGAGCAGCTGAAAATGTCATTAAAATAACACATCACACATCAGTTGTATTTACAAAAAACGTATTAAAGTTTGCTTACTTCTAAATCAATTCAAGACCAAAGAAATAAAAGCTGAATGTACGTAGAATCATCTGAGCCTCTTAGCCAGTAAGCCCTCTACAAAATATTCCCTTTTTATTGCTACTGCAGCTAAAGTATAAAAAGTACACTTGCATATACGCATTGTATACACACACTAGCTCAATTCTGGGCATAAAGCAGTTAAAATGGTTTTGAAACTGTTTAGAGATAAACTGTGTCGCAATCATCCATGTCAGTCACGGTTTCCTATTCAAATGTGTTCCTATATATATATAAGTTACAGAAATGTTTGGGCGGTACTATTATTAGTAAAATGGATAAGTGATATATATTTTTGAATCTGAAGAAAATTCAGATGACGGAAAATGTTCATCGCTCTGTTGCGAAAACTCGGACAAAAAAGGAGGAGGTAGATGTGGGGTCTAAACATCCAGCCATTTTTTGTACAAGAAGCAACAGATATAATACTCAAAAAAAGTTCTTCATATGCATCACAAGTCAGCTATTTTGTTAGGTGCATGCGCTACATTGTCACAATTTGCTTCGATTTCATGTTTACTTTGGCGATACAGTAGAAAAAGCACAAACAATATATTCTGCGAGTTTAAGAAAACAATACTGATCAGATATCTTAAACCTCAGGTTGTGTCTTTGGTGTTAGCAGGTTAGTACTGATTGTCAGGAAACTACTTCAAGTAGAGTGAGATCAACAGCTTGCCGCTGCCTCCGCTTGATCTTTAGGTTTTCCGCTGAAAGTGAGACTGATTTGGCTCCTAGATCTAAATCAAAAATAAATAAAAAGAGCATCCTAAAGCTGATGACACAGCTCTCCATATAACAAGAAAGACCGACTCGTAACAAAAAAGCTCCATGTTGTAGGCTGTGACGGGCAAAACGTGCACCAGCAAGGACCAAAAAAACAAAACAAAAAAAAAACAAAAAAAGAAACTATACATATTGAAGCACATTGCTTTCACCAAAGAAAAAAAATTACGACATAAGGATCTTGGTGCTACTACTCTGTCTGTAGCGCTAACAACAGCGCGACCATGTACTTGCTATATACAACTTTCTTTTGTTAATCAAAAAACTGTGAAATCAGCGACATCTACGGAGAAGGTCGTCCAAAAACGGGAACTGTCCCTGGAAATCGGGGACGTCTGGTCACCCTACCTCGAGTCCAGCTTAAAGTCTAAACCCCCAGTCCTTAGCTGTCTAATGACAAATTTCGCCGGTGGCTTGGCTGGAGGAAGGCAAGCGATTGTCGGCATAATAAATGAATGGAGAGGGAGCGGCATCGCCTCTCGTGTGTGGAGCCCATCAGAGAGGCAGCTAGCCTCTCCTCCTTTCTCAGGAACAGATCTCCTACTTTATGACATCTTGTAATAATTTTCTCATAATTACGAGATCCTGATCTTGTATTATGAGAAAAGGGGTCTACCTTTTTTTTTCCTTTTAGTGAATGCAATGGGCCTCCGTACATATGTGCCGTATTTTTCGACTATAAGGCGCACCGGATTATAAGGCGTACTAAATATTCTTCCCAAGTGTGTAATATCACTCCGCCCCTCCGCGTACACAGCTCTCTCCTGAGTGGGAGAGCTAAGCGTCTCTGTCGGGTGGACAGACTAGTTGGACTACACTGCCCTGTTTCTAACATACAGCCAAAATTAACTTAACTTTCATACTGAATTAACTTACTAGGTTTATTGTTGCTAGCATGTACTCCGGGCGCGGGCTGCCTTACATGAATGCACGTCTAGTTTAGACATTACAGTCAGGCAGTCTTGTAGACAGCTCAGGGTCCGATCATATAGTGACACAATGTAACGTAATCCTCCGAATATCCACTGAGCGCAGCAGCCTCGTTGCTTTCCAAAGTCGTACTTACACATTTTTACATATTCTTGAACACATTGTAACACATAAAATAGGTCAGTAAGTACAAGTACGGTAATCATATATAAGGCGCACCATCAATTTTGGAGAAGTAAGGATTTTAAGTGCGCCTTATAGTCTGAAAAATACGGTACGTTTAAAATGATGAAGACGCAACATTAAAACACACGTTCCGAATGAGAGGCTAGTGTTCATTCTGCAGCCCCATACCAAGATACATCCCCTAATATTCAGTTCTGCTTTCTAAGCCTCTGCCGCAGCGCTGCCGTTGCTGTGAGGCTTCAACCCGTTTGCTTCGGTGGACTTGAGAGCCTGCAGCTCCTGACCAGCAGGTTGGCCGTCTCTGCCCTTGTGGTCCCTCAGCAGGTTTCTGCGGTGGAAAAACAGGTAGCCCGGCAGCAGGAAGCCGGTGAACGAGACGATCAGCAGGCCCACGTTGATCTGAAACGAGGTTGGAGGACAGATGAGGAGGAGCTTTACCACAACAGAAGCTCTTTTTGTTGGGCTGTGTTTTTATTCGTTTAACAATCTTGCAGATGAATGCAAGACTAGACGTGGACACAGTTCTAGTCGTTAAATGCAATGCGGGTGAAAGATAAATGTAGCAGGCCGTCTGTAATCACTGTATTTTGATCATTCTCATCTTGAGCTTGACTACATGCTAAGGAGGCAATCTAGACGTTTGATCCAGGTGTGTAGGACCAGGGACACATCTAAAAGTTGCAGGCCTTTAGCTTGAAATATTCTTACAATTAAATATTTATTTGGTTGTTAACCATGTAAAGTTCCCTACGACATTATTTACCAAACTAACGTTTCATATTGTTTTTCTGTGGATAAAAAAAAAAAAAAACAGCTCATACTTCATGTCAGCTTCTCTAAAGCCGCTGTCAAAATGTTTTATAGATTTAATTTCTGCCCACGTTGAACCAGTCAGTCTTAAAATAAAATATTCATGTCAACATCATTAATGTATTAGACATTTGAACCCTTTTGATGCCCGTATGCTTACACAGTTCCACTCTTTTTACTAAAAAGAAAAAGATATAGACAAAACACCACAAATATCAAAAGCTAGCGGTCCAAAATTAAATCCAAACGTAAAATAATGGCTGTCTATGTTATAATTTAGGTCCTTATAATATTTGTTTGATGGCTGTTTATTTATTTATCAATTTATTTTTATGCCGTAAACCAGGTATGGCCGTGATTTATTATCAAAAAGGAAAAACTTCATAGTCGAGGCATTACGTTGTTTACACGTCGTCCCGAGAGCTACGTGTGAATGCGCGGCGGCTCACCTGGTAGGCGTTCCCATGAAGATGCGTGACCATGACGATGAAGAGCGGCTGCTGCAGCAGCGCGACCACGGCGCTGATCATGGACTGCAGGCCCGTCAGCGTGCCAAAATGGTTGGAGGGGTAGCTGTTAAAGAACAATAAAGTGCTTTAAACGCTTAATAACGTTGCCATAAACCCCTGAATTGTCAGGATACCAACGTCAACACAGGGTAAATTAGCCGATGATCATGTTTTATATTAACTCTTTCTTCTTGACGTTAATTACTTGTTTCCATGTCTCTGGTTGGCACATGTCATCTTGCTGTAGGGATTTTTTTTCTTTTTGACCTGCTCTGGTTTTGCTGCCACATCTGGTTGCTTTTATCACATTGTAAAGCTCTGGTTTTATTTTGCTGTTTATTTGGTGTTAGAAAATAACTCTAAATGAGTCAGAAAAGCGTCTGCTTGGACTTTAATACTGCGCGGTCAACACTGCTTTTACTGTATATAAAAAGAAAAAAATCCAACATGGCACTGCTATAATGTTTGCTCTGTGGTTCAAATCTGGACTAACTTTCCACGCCTGAGGCAACGCCTCCGGTATCTGTCGAGCTGACGGGTCTGCGGGACTTACACAGCAGCATAGAGGCCTCCACAGCAGGAGTGGATGAATCCTCGGACCATAGTGTGGAGGATGAACGTAACAATCTAAGGCAGGGAAACAGAAAATAGCCAAGTTATAAGACGATTAATATAAGCATGAATTCCAACAGGATTTTATTGTTAATGTGCGACGTAGAGCCTTACCTGTAGAGGCAGGTTATCTACGAGGTTACAGATACCAAAGACGATCAGCAGCACGTTGGTGAAGATGAAGGCTCGCATGGCATTGGTCACCTTCTGGATCTTACGGTCTCTTTTGGGTCTAATGGAGACACCACATTAAACCCACATTAGACTCATGATGTGAAATACTCCCTGCTGCATAAAGCGCTTCCTGTTTACATCCTTACAAGCGGTCTGAGGAAGCCTCGAAACCCACATCTGTTATATTTTACAGGAAGTACCTCTGCGTTATGCCCGTGGAGGCGCACACCTCCTCTTGACACTCCTTCATCTTCCAGTCCATGATGTAGCCAATCAGAGGACAGGTCACCAGACACAGCAGCTGCAGCGCGCCGAAGATACCCGAGTAGTAGCCCACTGAAAGACCAAGGGGAAAACATCTGAATGAGAAGGAAACTATCAGGTACAGCCTGAAAGATCTGCGCCATACTCTTAACACAGCTCACCTGTCTCTTCTGCCACAACAACAACGTCGTCAGGTGCTAAAATACAAAAGCCACAGAGAAAGTTAGCGAGAAAGCAATGTTAGAAAAACCTTTTCATGGGGTTGAACATGCTTGGGACACTCACGGTGTTCTTCACCGCGGGTAACCATGTACTCCAGCATCTTATTCATTGCTCCCATGAAGAAGATGACCCTCAGCTGGGTCATCCCCATGGTGACCAGGCTCCACAGGAAGATGGGGGAGAACACGGACCGCCGGAAGGGAACGGCGCCTAAGCGAGGAGGAGAATCAGTGTGAAGAAGCATGGCCTCCAGTGCTGACAATGAAGCTAGCTGACGTCTCTGAAAAATGTATAATATAGAGAACACGTGTGTGTTGAACTGGTAAATCCATATCTACCCCCCCCCCCCCCCCCCCCGTGAGGCATATAGCCTCCATTAGCGTGGCCAATTTGAAAAAAATAAATAAATCACAGCCTATTTTTGTATGCAAGGCTTTCTAGATATCACACAACTTTGTCAGCCTCACATATCTGGGTTTTACTTAACAAATCAAAGCCTTTTTGTTAATTATTATTTTTATAAATGAAATAACTTTCTTTCTTATTATTTTTATAAGAAAGAAAGTCTTGGCTGCTGCATCTTCCTGTCTTTCTGTGTCATGTGACCGCCTCTGTGTGCTGCGATTAGACATGTACAGCTGTCTGAAAAAGATACGCGAAGCACAGCTGAAACACCAGCCATTGAATGTAAAGCGCCTTCTGGGACATCTGCTGGAAATTGGCGGATTTGATTTGAAAAGCACTAAAAACAAAGAACGTTTCTTAAGCTGGAGAAAAGCCTTTTCTGTAAACTGTGAATCCACACAATTAACTGGAACCACATTAATGTACGTTATGAGCTGAATTATCAAGGAGTCATATTAAAAAACAAGCAGACATGTTTCCGGTCTTTCTCTCTCTTCTATAACATGACGCTCTGGTTATAAAGCATCTCTAGATAGTTTCACCTTTGACATTATCGAATTCAAGCACTCTCAAGGCAACTAAGATGACGTGCTTCTAAATCTAAACAAATATTCAAACATTATTCACATATTCACTGCTGTGTCAAAGGTTTTGGTTAAAAGGAACAGTTAAACACTATACTATTTGAGAAATTAAACTTATAAGTAAAAATGATCATAGTTAGACCTTTGCTGATTTTGATCAGTAAGTACGTTTGACACTTAGTGACATTCTTGTTCTTACAGGGAGCCAGTGATGAGAGATCAGTTCGAGGTTTTCTCTCTTTCACCTCTCCATCACTCCAACGTTGGCCCATAGGCTCCGAATTTAGTAGATAAACTTGACAGAGAACTGCCGTGATTTTAGGTTCCCTCACATGAACGGCCTGGTAACTCACTTGGTGCAGCATCAGCATCGTGTCCATTGGGAAGCTTCTCGGTGGAGTGTCGCACGTGTCCGTTGTTCTGGTTCAGCCTCTCCCCTACAGCCTTCTGCTCAGATGAAGGAGCCGCTTGGTTTGTGAGGAGCTTACTGTTGGGTAAGAACACGAAAGCCACGTTTATGTTTTAGATGCCACTTTTTTTACTTAAATCACTGGTAATATACGCAGGAGGCAGGCGGACGTTACACGGACCTGTAGTCAACTTCATCTGGAGTTGGGAAGCCGTCCGCGGGCCAGTTGAGAACGCAGTTTAAAAAGACAAGCCCGGCGAGACCCGCCCAAATCCACATTATCATATCGAATTTCATGCCTGCGTCGTAGATCAGCTGTGAAGAGGAGATATGATTGTTGCAAAATTTTATTCGCTTATTGAATTGTCTAGCACCTGCAGATTGAGACAGACATCCTTTGTAATCGCTTAAGGCAGGGATTCCCAAAGTGTGGTGCGCGCACCCCTGGGGCTGCCACTAGGGGGTGCGCGAGCTGAAAATCTGTAATGGCGGTTTGACAGTGTTTTTTCCCCCACACCATAAAGACGTGTAAATAATCATTTCCTTTGTGGAAACAAAAATCAAAACAGCAAATTTAATAAATAAATACAATTTATTGACATGAAAATCTGTTTATTTTAAAAAGTGTTGTTCTACACTTCATTATAATATGAATTTATCTTATTATTATTATTATAATATGAATGAAGTAGAGGAGGCTTGTGCCTCTACTTCATTCATTCTCGCAAATATGCTCAGTTGGCTGAAACCAGGGAATCGGAGGCAACAGGTGAGTGAATTGCAAACCATTTACAAATGTCTCTCCAACTCTTTCCTCGCTTCACGTCGTGTACGTCAGTAGAGGGACAATTGAATTCGGGCCAAAAGTTTTTAAAAGCTTAACTTGAGCGACCAGTCTCTTTTTCGATCGCCCAGCGCCTCCAACCAGCGCTGCTCCTGTTGGGGTGACTCTGAACCTCTACCAGCACTGACGTGCATGACTCGCCCACCCCGCTGCAGCCTCCGCGATTTATTGACTCTTCACGCACAGAGCTGCAATACGTTTCATTGAGAGTCAGACAGGCGCAGTTCATTTTACAGATGTGGTTTTAGTGCATATTCAGACAGGGACAAACCGAGGGTGGGGCTGAGGGGAGCTGAGGTGTGTTGCCCTGGGCGTGTTTACCTGCTAAATGTAGCAGCTGTAAAAGTTTTTTTTCTCTGATTAATAACATATTTATGGAGCGCTCTGTTATTGTTACTCTGGTCTGCAGTTCTCTCTCTCTCTCTCTCTCTCTCTCTCTCTCGAGAGAGAGAGAGAGAGAGAGAGAGAGAGAGAGAGCGCGCGCGTCATCGGACACAAATCAAAGTTCTTCGTGTTTGTAAATTGTGACTCAGATTAAGAAGCTGGTGCACAAAAAAAGTGAGAACAACACAGGTAGATCATCAGTTTAATCCTTTGCTTCAGAGACGTTTCAGGTTGTGGAGGTGTGGCCGATCTGGGCGTCTCTTTCTTTCTCTCGCTCCAGGCTGAGCCAATGATGCACCTGCAAAAGCCTCAGGATTCTGTTGTGGATGTTGCAACTTTATTGCAGTTTAATTCAAATTATGTTCTAATTTTATTCCCACAACTTTTGTTAAGACGGTTGAATGGATGTAACTGCAACAGAATTTTTTCTTTTTTTGTGGGGGGGGTGCGCCAAGCCGGTTGGGACACTGAAGGGGGTGCGTGGCTGAAAAAGTTTGGGAACCCCTGGCTTAAGGCAATATTCTACAACAGACAATCAACAGTGATCTGAAAGTGTCCAAGGAAAGTTTGAAACTGAAAACCCTGGGGAGCTTTTCATCCAGACCAATACAGAAACTTGTGTTCACTTTAAAATATGAAATACTAAAGATTCAATCACTTCAAGGAAGGAGGACTCTAGGAAGGAAAGAAAAGAAAGAAAACATACAAGGAAGGAGGAAAGGATGGGAACGTGGGTGTATGGGTGGAAGGACACAAGGACATAAGGTTAGAAGGAAGCAAGAAATGGTTTACCTTCTGAAAGGAAGGTAGACCAAAGGGAAGAAAGAAAGGAAGGACACAAAGGCAGGCGGGCACAAGTAAGGAAAAAATACATAGATAAAAAATGAAAGACAACTTTTAGACAACAGGCCAGAGAATAGAGACCAAGAATAGAACATGACAGAATATGTTCCGGACCTGGAAACAGTGAAATCAAATTCCACACTTTCCTGGATTACGTAGGAGTGTAATGTGTCTGAGACGTTTACTCAGGACTTACAGGCGAACTGACTCTCCCTTTAACCAACCTACTCAGCACTGGAGGTCTGAGCTTCAAGAGAAATGACCAAAGCTGCGCTCATTAGCTCACTTTTGTGATTTACCTTGACGCCTGGGAAGGTGACGGCCGAGGAGGCGTAGGAGCCGATCATTAGCGACATGATGGTGGAGCTCAGAGAGCCAAACATGTTGGGGAGCTGCAAGCACAAAACGCACACAGTTAAGTACTAGTTAAGTACTATTAATACCTACTTCGCTAATATGAAAATGCGTTACAGCTGCCTGCAATTCATTCACCGTCCTGAGGTGCGTTAGCTTCACCACCAGGGGGCAGAGCGCTACCATGTGTCAGCTATATGAATCAGAGAGTTGGTGCTCTCCAAACTTTCGGATTCATAAACTTCTCTCCTCCTGCAGATGAATTAAATATATATTACCTTTTAGCTTTAACGACAACCTCATAGTTTAAAGTTTAACTATGGTTTCTCGGTTTTAAAAGGGATTAAGATGCTGATGACTTTTCTAAGTACTTTTTGACCCACTGTGTGAGAATGGCTACTTGAAACTACATGGTGGCAGGCACCGACGTGTCATATATAAGGCTGGCCTATTTACAGCCATAGGAAGATTAGAAAACAAAACAACAATCCATTGTGCTGGCAGCACACCAGGTGTCTTTTGATTTCTGTTTTAAATGGGTCAACCGTGATTATAAAATCACATGTGAGGGATTGCAGTTGTTCTCCATGACAAGCTCACTCTTTTCCCTAAGCCCTACTGAACAACCTTCTGCTGGCGACACCTAATCCCTCGGCCATGTCAGGGTTCACGAGCTGCGTCAGCGACCCCCCCCCCCCCCTTTTTTTTTTTTTTTGCTGCACTCTGAACTCACCGTAACACTTCTAAGGGATATCGATAAGTTTAGAGCCAAACTCAGACCCTGGCCTGAAAGAGGAAAAGAGGCCAGAAAGACAGGTGCATTGACCATCAGTGACCTGCAGATATGCATGGTTTCGTTGCTTTTCTGGTACACAGCCAGCTGCCATGAAGCAGTACTAATATTTGTTTGGAGTCGCACTTTATGAACTGATGCATTAAAATCAGAAAACAGGAAATATTCATGCCGAAGAAGAACAAAAGAACTGTCTGGTTTGTCACAAATAGCACTGATAATCCTTTAGGACTGCAGCTAGAAACCTTGTAATTCTCTTTGATCCATAGTTGGTATAAACAAAGCAGCTTGAGCTGTAACGCATATTTAATCACGTCTAATAACTAACCGGGCATGACAATCTGTAACCCTGTCCAATAATGAATTAACCTAAAAAGGCAACTCTGCCAAACTTAACCTTGTGGACGCTGAGATGTGGAAAAAGGTGAATGTCAGATTAAACATCACGTGGATGTTTTTTATTTTTTTTTATATAGTTTTTGAGCAACTAAAAGGCAGCAATGGCCTTTTTGTTGCTGCAGTTGTTAAACAGGAAATTATTGGTTTGGTTAGTTTCAAAAGTTGGAAGGGAGACCAGTTTTTTCACTGTGTTACATCATCCCTTAGTTTACTAGACAAACCCTGGATGAGCAGCTGAAAAAAAAAAACAACAGTTTGTACTCTTTACTACCTGTTTTTGTTTAGATGTAAAATGTCACATTTCAACACATTATTGCCTGATTTGCTCTGATTTCTGCCAGTCTGACACTCCTAACTAAATACAGGTGAGAGCAATATTTAATGCATCATCAAAAAGTGTCGGGTGCATTAACACACACAATTCATTACACCCTCCCCCAGCATTCAACCAAAATGCCCAAACGAGGTGGAGTGGAACGATTCACGATCTGGGAGTGCCTCCTTTGCATTTAAAGAGACCACACCAAAACAAGCTGCTCTCAGGATACATCCACACGCACTCGATTACTGTATCTGCACACAAATGTTTTAAGCACAAAGCTGAAACCGCACCAAGCCGGAGGAGCCGTACAGGTGTTGTAATACCTATGCCACGCCAGTGAGTGGCACAAAGACGCTTCCACAGAATTAAAAAAGGAAAAAGAGGAGGGCGAAAACAATGAACCCAGGAGAGATAAGGGGCTTTTGTGTAGACCGACAACTAGATGGTCCACACAAACGCAGTAGAGGCGCCAAATGGGTAAAATCCACAATAAACTGAATAATGTCTGAAACACAACCGCAACTCTGAAGTCCGCCATTGTTGTTGTTGTTAGCGCAGGCGTGATAAAGGAGAGGCGAGGTCAACTCTGGCTCGCGTGGCTCAGTTTGTAGCCGGTTATGCAGACAGCGGTGTCCAGACGACGCTGCTGCGAAGGGCGGCTTCAAACGTTCCCACTTTGAGAGCCGGTTTTAAATGTCGGTTTTGCGGCCACTTCGTCTGGACTTGTTCCCCCTATCCAACCAAGACGTTTGCCAGATACAGTCAAACCCATCTTCGTTTTGCTGGGCAGGGCCTCAGACGCTCCTCAGAACGCGGGCAAAAGGCTCTGGGGCAACAATACCGGTGAATTCAGTCCAAAGCATTGCAGTTCCACTTTATATAGACCACAACTGAACGGTTTAAATGCGAAAAGGAACACATTCAAAAGCATGAGATGCCCCCTTTAATGTGTTTCATGTTTATGCCAAGGATAGTAAGCTCATAAGGCACTATTTTATGGAACTGTGTAAAAATAAACTCGGAACAGATTTACTCTGCTTTGAGAGAGGAAGATGTGTCCACCAGGAACAGACTTCCAGGAACTTCAGAGCCACACATCGAAATTTCTCAGTCTTTCTTCAGGGATTTCTGTGCGTAGGTGTTAAGTGTGCGTTCCTACGAATGTTGACTTTTGATTCTCTGTGTCTGTGTGAAAGCTGCATTGAGATCGCAATACGGTGAGAGTTTGCAGCCGGCGTGCTATAATGTGTGTCTGTGTTGCACCGGGAAGCTTGAGGTCACTTCGAGAGCGGTTAGCGGGTAAACAGGAAAAAAAAAAAAAAAACGTTTTCCCTCAGACTGGGGATAAGAGAGCCTGACTGTCTGAGGGAGAAGCGGAAAAATATCTTGAAGAACACTCGTCCTCATTTGCAACTTCTCAGAATCGAGGGAAAAACTCGTCCACACCTTCGTGACCGTTAGATCTGTGGAGCTGGACTCTTCTGAACGCCGAGGTCCAAGAAACGTATGTGAAAGGGTCACACAGAAAAGTTCCTGTCTGCTAATAAAGTTGGAGTAATGACTCTGCAGCAGCTTGAGATTTCACAGATTATGTTTTTGCCTCTTTAAGGCGAATGCCAAACACAGTATGAAGGACTGAACAGCAGCCAGAATAACTTCCAGATAAATCTACGTTTCCATGTTTTCCTTTAAAATGCTTTATGAAAAAAAAGTGTATTTTAAAGTATGTTTATCTGATAGACCATTTGCTCTACTCATAAAAATGTTAAAACTCTGGGGTGTATTCGTATTCAGTCTCTCTGATTCAATATTTCTACACTGCAAAATCGGACCTAAAAAAAAGTAAAATCTTCTTAAAATTTGTGTTTTTGTCCTAGATTTGAGCGGGTAAATACAATTATCTGCCAATGGAATGAGTATTCTGACCCCTAACATAAGATAATTAGATAAACTGCACTTGAAATAAGATGATAGAGATGAGTTGTTCCTATTTTAAGTGCAAAAATCTTATTCTATTGGCAAATAATCTTATTTACCCGCCCAATTCAAGGACAGATACACCCATTTTAAGAAAATTTTACTTATTTTTAGTTCCGTTTTTGCAGTGTAGAACCACATTTCCCCCAAAAGATATACTGAAGATTGTGGTTAGAACTTGACCGAATGTGGAAAGTGCTGTGGCCTCACACCCAAAGACCTGCAAGTTCACAAGTGACCGTATGGAGCCAAGAAAGGGTTGACCGGGGTCAGGGAGTCGCGGAGAAAAGGAGCTCGGGCCACTCGTTTGTCACCGCCGATCAGTTCAGGCGCAGCTCCGGCTGTGCTCACTCAACTGGGCTCTGTGAGATCTTGGCAGCCGGCACCGGCTTTAATTAGGGCTTTAATCACTGAGAATATGCCAAATGAAAGACTAATGAGTTCAGAGAGGTGTTTCGGCTCTAGCCATGTGGAAGAACAGCAGGTTACACGCGGAGAAGTCGACAGGAAACAGTGTAACAGTGGGAGAGGAGGGGGCAGAAACTACTTTAAATAAAGGGGGGAAAGTTAGTGGGAGTAACGATTCTTTAGGATTGACCGATCTCTCTTTAAACCACAGCTACACCTCCTCAGCGGGAACCACTAAACCTCAGCTGAGTGGACCCGGCTTCTTCTTTCCCCTCTCCAGACGCCCTCTCTAACCCCGCCACATCCAGCTGCACCGCACTTACATAAACCAGAGTAATGGTCGGCTGTTTAGATTTGGATCAAAGCTCGGGAAGTTTCGTTAAATTTGACCCAGAGTATCACTGTCTCAGTCATGCGTAGTTCCCTGTGGTGGCTTTCTGTCTGTTAAGCAAATTTTACCAACAGCTTTAACGGTCCCAGGAGGGAACGACCGAACACACTTTTATCACCAGCAGGAGATCCAGCAACCGACTTCTGCTTTAAAAACTCGTTTTTTGTCTGGTTTTCTAGAGCGCTGATGCAATGCAGGTGAAAAACACGCTCAGAAACACCAAGCAGCTCCTCAGTTAAAGACCTATCTGACGAGCAGGGCCACTTTTATGCGTTCCTGGCGGAGACTTGGCACTGGACGGAAGGAGGAAACCGGCTTCTTCTCAACCGTGTGATCCTGTAATTAATAAAAGCACCACCTTGTTTGTGGATGTGTCACACACATCGTGAGAATGCTGCTCAACCAATCCTCAAACAGTCTGTAACCAATGTCCAAGCTCTGCTTCTGATTCCGAAAGGCGACGCCGTTTTGGGTTTACTTTGTGCTTTGTTGTCCCTGGGTAGCAGAAACACGCAAACCTTACAGATTAATGAAACCGATTTGTATTTTCTCTTTTATTCTTACTAGGTAAACCATTGCTTTTTTAAATTAGTTTCATGTCTGCATGAGATTTCCTGAAACTCATCGATAATTCAGAACCTCACACACAGTATTTGCAACCTGGACGAGAAATAAAATGTAAAAGCTGGAAATTTTACAATAGTTTCTTTGGCTGTTAATCACAAAGCTCCCATTGAGAAGGAAGGACATATGATATCCTTACCTATAAATAATACAAACTGTATTTAATAATAGATGGTCTGGTAACGTTACAAACCTTCCTTCACATGTTAGGCACAGCCACTGGTAGTTTTCTTCTTTGCATAACACATTTTGTGTTCTTTTATTTATTTTGCATTTATTTAAAAAAAATCAGAATTTACTGGAACAAGGTCAGAAACTGGAAACATCACTCTTTTCCATATCTTATATTCTTTTTTTCCCATCTGTTACAAGTCCAGAATCTACCTGAATCCTAAACCTTTACTTTTCTTTTTAGGACTCTGTGTGAAAAAAAGGACTCTGTGTGAACCTTGAAACAGTCTCAGCACTCTGTTTAATGCCCTAAACAATCTTAAATGCACGTTTCAAATTCTTGCATTTTGCACATAGTAAATATTATTTACAGTTTCTATTGCTGTTCCTTAAAGGAAAGATTGATTTCCCCCCTGTATTTCATTCACCTTGAAAAAAAAGGCTTTTATTCTTGGGTCTTTATTCTCTTCCACCTATTTTTAGCATACTTTTTGATAGTTTAATGGCTTATATAAATGCATAACATAAGCATACAAGTACAAAAAGCCCCAAAATAAGAAAGCTTTAGCAAACTTTAACTATGTTGGCAGTTTTATTCTGTAATTGGCCATGTTTAAAGGGACCTTCGTCAACATCCTTTCTATAATTTCCTATGTTATTCGTAATTCAAGTGCGTAATAGTTTGTTAAATGATTAAATGATATAATAGCAAAGGGTAATTCGTTAAGTGTATTATCAAAAAGTCCTATGATAACCATATTTATACAGTAGGAAACTGACTAGGAGATGCAGAAATAGTGACAATTTTGACACCTAACTCTCAGGTGTCTGTTTTTCAGACGTTATCTGAGTTTTGTGTCTTTGTCCTGCTGCTCAGCCACAACAAATCCCAGGAGGCGTGTTAACAGAGGTAACTGGAGGTCAGACAGGACTCTGAGGGTAACCTAATATTTGTGCAGGTGTAATATTGTGTGATCAGCGGAACAGGATGAACAGTATGTAAAATGAAAGATAAAACAATGATGAGGGTTTTTATGTGACGTTACGCTGATACGCTGAGTCTCTGAAGGCACAGATCAATTTTAGATAAAAAGGGGTAAGTGTAATGCCAGAGCAAACAGAGAGCCCTAGATTCAAGCCAGACACGGTGTTTGCGTTTAAAAGGTTTATTAAAAAAATAAGAAGTTCTTGGTGCAGGCAGGCAAAAATCAGAAGCGAGCAGGAGCGAAGCAATACCGACAGCTGACTGCTCACAGCAGGAGATGACAGGCAGATAGGCCTCAGACTATCTGCCTGTCATCTCCTGTGTTCCTCCTGGTGATCTGGTCCAAAATGCAGGCCGGGTTCATACACGGTGAGACTGAAAGGCAAACAGGTCTGACGGGCTTGGCAAAGGCCGTTGGCAGGAAACAGTCCAGGTCGATGTCCAGAAAATCAGAAAACCGACGAGGCGTTCAACAGGGGAAAGGCGAGACAAGGAAATCCAGCAAGTCGCCTCAGCCCTCGCCACTGGGGGTCTGAAGGACGTCTTAGACTCTGTTCATCCCTCTGAGGGTCCAGAGAACGCCTCAACTCAAGTCACCGGAGGTCAGGCTGACGCTTCAGCATCACCACTGAGTTTTCAGAGCCAGGTTTACACCTTCTGCACCTCCATACCAAGTTCCTGAGTTCTTCTGTGTGGGTTTCCCTTTCTAGACCTTCTGTGTGGGTTCAAGTCTGAAATAAAGCTCCAGGTCATGTCCGAAGCCAAGCTCAAGGCTGCTAAAGAGTGCCAGCCCTCTAGATGCCTCCACCTTCGGTTGAGGCTAAGTCGGCCTCAAAGAGCCCTGCACCGGCGCCGCCAGCCCCAAGGTTCCTGCGCCGCCCGCCTCCTGAACTCCCGGGTTGCCTGCCTGAACTCTTGCTCCACCCTGCCTGGGTTGTTTTTTGTTTAAGTTTTTTTTTATTGTCCGAAATCCGCCCTTGAGAAGCTGGTCCTGTCATGATTCTGCCCTTTTGCTTTTCTGTTTTCTTTCTGTTCTGTTTTCACTTAGACCGGCTGACTGTGCCTCACTCGCTGCCTCTGCTTATTAGTGTGAGCGACTGCACCTGTGGCAGCTCGTTACCTCGTCTCAGCCACCTGTGTTGCAGCCTCTATATATGAGGCTATCACAGTCAGTTGGCGCCAGAGTTCTGGGCTTTTCACTCCAAAACTAAATGTTGATTGAAGCTGCCACGGTGAACTGACCCTCAGTTAAAGATACTTTATTCACCAAGCCATCAAAAAATAAAAGAATCCCATGAATCCTTTCGCATTTGAAGGAGCTTGCGTATGACAACACTTGTGCAGCGGTAACTCAAAGCTGAAAAGTGATCGATTTTTAAACTGTTTTAGTTCGTTTAATCCATTTGTGTTGAATTCAGTTTGTAGCTAAGCTGAAGCAAACTTATCATCTAAGCTAAAAAAGCATTTTTTCTTTTACTAAACTGTCGTGTCAGCTGTTTTCGAGCAGTTTCTTTAAATGTACAAATGATGTTTATTTAACTGAAGCAGGTGTTTTTTTTCACACCACCATATTACAGACCGCAAACAGACCCAGCAGCATAATATCATCTGTCCTAATCAGCCTGTCCCATCACTGTCCAGCTTTTAAATTACGTCCGAATACAACAATGCACAAAAACAGTTTGGGCATCGTCCTGTTTATTTAATTGAGCACGTCTGAAAAATGTGCCGTGTCCACGTTTAGGAACAGAAAACATTTAAACAGAAGAGAACACATGGAGGGACATCAGACGACAGAGATGACGCATGAAAAAAACCCGTCCTTGGGTATTTTAGGTAGAGGTAAATGGGCCTGGCTTTGGAGGTGGGTGTGTGGGCAGCCCCCGCACATCATTGGTCCGAGCAGGCATGACATATTTTCCATCTCTGACCAGTCATGTGCTGTTCTGGTGCAAACACAATGTTCCCACCAAGAGCACAACCCTAAACACTCGCCAGGAAACAAGAGGCAGCTGGAGAGATAAAGCATGCTTCATGATGTTGGCAGCAGCTGACACACCATACCTACATATACCAGCCTTATGTTGGTGTGAGTAAAAACAGCTCCTAGTCACAACACGCTCAGCTGACCCAAACAATGCTGTCAGCTGCCATAACCCACCCCTTCACTTATTCCAGGTACAAATTCCTCCATTAGATCTCTCTTTAGATACAACTCACACAACCAGAGTCAATGAGGAAACACACTTTGCTGATCCAATTAAACCATTTAAATATATTTTAGGCATTTGGCAGTTGAGGCAAAACTTTGATAAAACAAACCTTTTGTTTTTATCTTTAAAAAAATCTATAATGAGCCAAAAGTCCACAGAAAAAGATTTCATTATGAGGGGAAAAGTTATAGAAATGTGACATTTTTAGAAGATGTACCCCCCTACAAGTAGCTGCACTCCTTTTAGACAGATCTTTCATGTAAAATTTAAAAGTAACTATTCAGATTAACCGTGCAAAGATCTATAATCCGACTCTTATGCAAATACATCCAGCTGCTCCTCTTTTCCTCTGTCCTCCATTTGACCTGAAATTGGGTATGAATCCTGGTCTGGAAACTTTTTTTGATTTTGTCCTCTTTACAGTTTTTATTGATTGCTTTGACGCAGCAGTCAACTCAAAATCCACATTTTTCAGAACAATTAACGCAGAGGCCTAAACAGTGGCAACAATGGTCAAAATTACACATTTTGTTTCCAAAAGGCTCCAACTCTGCCAAAACATTTAAAATATGGACCAAAAGCACATTTTGCCCTCAAACAACACAACCTGCACACAAATGTTTGAGCCCTTCCAATCATTCATTACACAAGGGGCAACAAAATACAAAATACCACACTCAATGTGAATCAGTGCAGCATTGCTGGTCATTGTAGCCAAAGACTGTACGCAGCTTACATGTCAGTGTCATTTGTAGTCAAATTTGCCTTCTTGCAAAAAATGGATCCAGAATCAGATATGCTGTGATCCCAATTTTATTGATTCTTTATTCTTTTTTTTTTTCGAATTGTGGCTACAAATGAAATATTCCAACAGAAAATACTAGGGCTGTCTGTCTCTTCTAGTCTCTTCTCTCTTGACGAATAGGCCACATGGCCACATCTTCATCACACTCAATATTTTCCCTTGCGATGCAAATAGGGAAAGATTTTCTTGCATGCCTGATCCATCCTTGACATGCCTCTGCATCTATATCATGGGCAGCAGCAGTCATTGCATTGAGCAAGGGCATCTGCTCATAGGGGCAGTGATCATATACCTTCCATCTCCATGCACTGAAGAAGTCCTCTATAAGGATAGATAGAGATATATCTGTATATACTGTATAGCAACATTACCTGTTCTCCAGTCGGAAAACTCTTACAATGGATGCAACCGTGTTTCTATTGAGAACAGGTTGGACTCTTTGTCCCGCCCCTCTAAGTGAAAGACCATGATTTACCACCTGATCAATTATAGTTACCTGAATTTCATCTGTAACTTGAGCCCTTCCAGCTACACCGCCACCTCGCACACGGATTCCTCTTCCTCATAATCTTCTTCCCCTGAGCCATCTACCTCTTACTCTGACTCATCTGCTTTAGACCATCCAAGCTTGCAAAGAACAACACACAGCATGGCACCTTTTAAGGCCTGCAGACTGATTGCCAATTGAAAAGTTGCGTAAAGAAGTGTCAAACAGGTGCTTCAGTGATTTCATAGCGATCAAGAAGTTTCTAAGAGCTTGGAACATATGGTTTCTGTTTGGCTACCACAGCTAAAGCAATGGAGTTTGGACTGCATGAATGACATCTGCGTTAACTGTTTTGAAAAAGGGCGGGAAAATGTGTCAAACCAATGAGAATGGGTTAACTCATTTGCAAGAGGTGTCTTTTTACTCTGCTCAGATGGTGATGATGAAAACTGAGAGGTTGCCAGTTTCTTCAAACAGTTCAAAGCAATCAATAAAAACTGTAAAATGTATGCAACTTTTCGCTGGATGCAGTCAATCATACTGTTGCAACAGATGTCATCCGATTTATCAAACCTGCAGCCCAGCATTATCCTACGTCCACCCCCGTGCTTCGCAGAAAAGACTTTGCATTAACTTTTATCTTCTGTGATACTTCTAGAGAGTGGAGTGGTGTGGGGGGTCAACGGTGTCACAGTTTGATAAGGATTTCTGACTTTATACTAGGTAATGAAATGTGTGCAGAGTTATTTAGCTGGGGCTCTTTTTGCAAACATATTAACAGATATGAGTGTTTTTTTTTTTTTTAACTGAACGACTTCATTATTGCATCAAAATTCAGTTTCAAATTGCCGCATCTGGTAAAGAGTGACCCAAAGACGGAGGGGGGAGGGGGGGGGGGCTCTTTATTACCTTCAAAGGTATAGTCAGGGATCTGCTTGTGCATCATTTCTGCTATCTGGTTTAGTGTGGCTGTTGTGTGTCTCACCGTGATGGAGGTGAAGGTCAGGCAGATGCCTCCGAAGCCGTTCAGTGAGAGAGCGAGGAAGATGAGCCCCGACAGGACTGCAGAGATGAGCAACGGGTTAACTTTCCTCTCAAATGAAACGACAAAAGTGCAGGCGTTATCACATTCAAAGGTCAAATGCAGCCATTACCACTGGCTGATATGGTGTGGTTTTAAAAAGTAGTGGTGGGGTTTGTTTTGTGCATAATTTTCTTGGAAAGAAGAAAATAGGCATTTATCACAACTGATATTATCTTCACAATAGTTAGCATAATTAACGCCTCTGCAGCACTTTCTAATATTGTGCAGCCCCATTACACGAGTGGCTTCATACTCACCACCAGGGTTGTACACGGACAAAGCCATGATGATGCAGGACAGACCAAACAAGGAGCTGCAACGAAGCATAAAGGAAAGGTGTAAAAAATAAAATAGGCAAACATTTTGATACTCTGTCAGCTCATGTTTCAAATACCACAAGTCAACTAATGACTATGTGTGAATCATACGACAACCGAGGGATCATCCGCAGAAAACAGGATGAAGGAATTCACATCAGGGTGACTAAAAGGTGATGCATTCTTTTAATATTTTCTCTATCTATGTAAAATCAAAATAAACAAGAGAGCCTGTTCATGCAGTTGTGCTTAAAGGGTATTTCAGCAGTTAGTGTAGTAAAAACTATCATATTCCTTGGGACTTTTGATTTAGTGTTTTCTTTTTATTTTGGTATTTATCACTCTTTGTTTCCCTTATTCTGTTCATTCAGTCTGCTTGAGCTTTTGTTCTGTACTTTGTTTTTTTTTTATTTGCAGTCTTTTGTTATGGCTATTTTCTGTAGATCGTAGTTCCTGTCTGAATGTGAAAACGTCTGTGCTATATTTGATTCACGTTTTCTGTTTCTGAATTTCTTGATTAATTCTTATGCTATAAATTTAATTGATTAATTCTTATGTTTTTCATGTCTTGGCTTACAGCTGAGCTGAACACAGATGGGTCTGTCTATCAGACCCATCTGTGTTCATTCTAGTAATCATACTACCCAGTATTTAAATCTGTTTCTGTCATTTTCTGCTGGAGTCCACTGTTGCTCCTACCCTGGTCCATGTGTGGCTCCCCCCAAACTCTCTAGATGTTATGTCCCTTTTTTTTCATTAAACCTCCGCTGTGCCATGCACATCCTTCTGTCCTGCTGTCATTTGGGTCCTCAGCAAACCCCAAACTTAAAAAACTTCAGCATTGCTCCTGATCAGCCTGCAAAAAAATGTAATAAAAAATAAAATAAAAAAGGCTATGGTGAAAGATTTTCATAGGCCAGCACAATTTTCACAATTGAATTGTATTTTTCTGATGTAGCAGCTCCCCCCAGGTCTGTGGATGTTTTTTTTTCCTTTTTGTTTAATTTTATTTTTCCATATGTTGATGGTAATTGCTTACTATTTGGTCTGACTGAATTCATTTCAAAAAATTCTTTCAAATTTTTAAACTAAATAGACCAATCTGGGTCTTTGCAGCGTTGTATGTACGCTTTGAAACATTAAAATATGATTTTTTTTTTCATGGTACTGGAATCTATTCATCATTCATTTTTTTATGGATCTCTGCCAGGCTAAGATATTTTTAATGTGCCATAAATTTGCCAGTTTGGATCAACGTTTACCTGACTTTTCAAAGACTTCACAGAAAATTAGAAAATGATCAGACTTAGTTTTGCTGTCAATAATTAACACTTGCAGACTTCTCCGCAAAACAAATTTGTTGTGTTAAAGGCAAATAAATGGAGGGACGACTTGACACAAAACCCCACAGGGAGCAAAAGGTCCATTCTAAATGTCCCAGAGCCAGACCTCAATGATCTTTGTTTAGGTCCAAACCGTTTTAAAGAGTTTAGGAGGCGTTATGATTATCTGGCTGATTGTTGTAAAGTTCGCTCTCCCTGTACCTGCACAAAACCACAAAAAAGGCCCCGCCTATGTTGACGCCCTTCACAAATTAAGGTCAACAAAAGGTACTCATTTTTAGGAATGCTACCCATCCATGTGAAGAATTCCCCAGAGTTTAGTGGTGCTAAACGGAATGCAGAGGCAAAAAAATGTGTTGTAAGACAAGTAAGAATCTTAAGACATGCATGCTGGAAAAAGGAAGACAGTCGGTGATATCTGTAGTATTTCCATGTATTTTACTTAAATCTGCACTGGACATAAAAAGTGGTGAAAACTGCAGAAATAAACTGTTCATCAGCATATTTGTCAGTTTAAATCAATCCCAAACTGTTATCACCTTGTATTGGAAAATTAGCGACCCTTTTCACCGAGCGCCGCGGTTAGCCAATTCTGCTTTTTTCTGATGAGCTACTGGATCGAAGGCTAGGGTGGCTGTGGTGTCTTTACTCGTGGACACAGTGTTATGACCCTACCTTCCGACCAGCCGAATTGGACGCGGGCCGTACTTGTCCATCAGGATGCCTAACGGCAGGGTTGTAGCGCTGAGCAGGAAGGAGCCGATGGTGAATCCAAGATTCAGCATCTCCTCCTGTTCCACGCAGATCAGCCATTCCTTCGGATGCCCATCGGAGGAGGAGTTGCCCATGTGCACGACCAATGAGTCATTTCCTGTGGGATTAAATGTTCAAGGCTGATCACAGAGCTGCAGTAGAAGAATATAGCCTTTGAAAATGTCTTCTGACAGCCTTTTGATGCTAAAGACACACTCAGTGGTTCCCAAAGCAACCATTGTGGTCAAACAGCAAATAACAAAGGTCTTGAGACAATCACGGATTAAAAAGAAACACAGTTTGGTGCTACTCTTCTAACGAAACAAAAAAAAGAACATCTAAGCAATTGTTTCTTTTTTTTTTGTCAAGACGGTGCTTATTTCAGGGAGACAAACCCCGTGTGAGAAAACCGAGTGGCCCTTGAGCGACGTAATGCTGCGCTCTTTTTACCTGAGCACAGGTGAGAGTAGAAGCCCTCCCTCTTCAGCATGATGAGAAGAGAGCCCCAGCCCAACAGCACGGCCGAACACAGAAGGTTTTCAATCACCGCCGTCACCGCCATCCACCATCGCCTCCTGAAGGCCGTAACGAGAGAAGGCGCCATGGCCGAAGCCCTGCGATGGAGGGGAGAGCGAACGAGACCGCAGAATATGAACGCATCGCTGTACACAATACCAAACAAGGTAAAATTGATCAAAGCTTTATTGTTTCATACTGACATACAGGTTATTCTTTTAGAATGGATAACGGCTGCTAAGCAGAAGTTCAGCAGAGCAAAGTCGTCACTTTTATGATTACGTTACAAAGAAATGTCTGTTTTCCCATTTCAAAGCACGTGAGGCATACGTTATGTACATGTCTGTGGTTGTGCAACAGGGGAAGCCAAATACTTAGGAACAATTTAGCATTTTGTAAGGGGAAGGCGTATTGGTAGCAACCTGACTCTGCCAGCAATGGGAGTGACTCCTTACATCATGTACTGATGCAACTCTAGGGATAGTTAACTAAATGCATATGGGAACTTTTAAAAGGGCAAAACTGCAGGATCGAAATTGTTATACATTAGGCTCTTATTCAGTCAGCTGTCTGAATCGAAAACATTGCATTTAGAAGGAAAATATGCATAACTTTAAATTTTCTCCAATGTGGATCTTATTAAATTTGCTGCGCAGGTTTGAGACCTTCATCAATCTCCCAGGAAGAAATCTGCTGCCTTTGTCCAAATCTGGTAGCTTCTAATGTGAACCTATTTTAAACTGTTCCAGTTAATAAATAGGCAAAAAAAAAAAAAAAGAATTAAACCATTGTCGACTCTTATTTTCTAAAGATCCGCCATAGAAAAACCCTAATACCTTAACTTCTAGGATAGATCACGAATCCAAAGTTAAAAACTAGAACTTTCCAGCCTCAATTTCAAAGGCTTCAATTTTTTTTTTTTTTTTACCAACATTGAATCTGGACATGGATGTTATTTTAATGTTTGGCTTTTAAAAGATTATTTCAAATTATTATTTTTTTCAAGGATGTAAAACATTTACAACAAATCATTTCAGCCCAGTGTTTTAGGCCTTATGTAGCCATCAACAAGCTTCTGCCATTATTCATGTTGGATTATTGACCATTGTTCTTGACTAATTGGTGGTTTCAAGCATTAACCACCAATTTCTGATAGTGTTGAGATCAGGACTTTGGGAAGTTTTAGATTTGAGCTTAAGTTAAAGAAGTTGGATGTTGTCTCCCTTCTGTTTTCTTCCATTCACTTTTGCAACCGCCCAACAACATGTTTCAAAGCCACATCTTAACTCCTCCAAACATCATTGGTAGAAAACAGTCTCATTAGTATTGCTTGCTTCTGTGGTAAACTATTAATTCCCGTCACGATCAAACATTTATATTTTGGAGCAGTGGCTTTTTTTTCTTGGTCATCAGCCACTAATCCCATGACACGGACTTTTCAGTGGATTCAGTTCTCGTTCTTCTTGAGATTCAGCGGGACAAAGGCTCAGGACTTATTTCAGGACTTATTTCAGACATGTACAGTTGCTAGAAGGAATAATCTTTTAATTTGCAGTTATGTAAATAAAGGTCCAAAAGACCTGCCCAACTAACTTGTAGTAGTTGCTGTGGCGTGTCACGATTGCCAACAAATCAAATTATTTGAATTATTTGGACATGTGGATTAGAGGAAATCCACAAAAAACCAGTTTCTAGATTTTAAAGCTCATCGAAGTTGTGTGTTCTCCTATCGTTTGACCTTGGAAGTCACTGAAAGACTAAATTAATCACATTCATATGATTTCCTTTCCAAGACTGGGAAACTGCATGTTTCCACTCTTTATCTCTAAGTCAGCCTTTTACTAGAGCCCAAATAATGCTATTGTTCTGTAAACCCATACTTTGCCGTGCATTATCCGCAGTAATCCACCCAACATACTCTCAGTGAAACAGGAGTTACACGTATTCATATGAGAAGAGGCAACAGACACTAAACTGCACTTCTATTGTTCTGCAGCCTAAAAAAAAAGCTTTTATTTCCACCTGGAAGCGGCACAGGTTTTAGCCGAACGAGCCTTTATTTTTGACAGTTTAGCCATGTTTTTTCTCGCTGGGATAAAACCTGTTCCTAAAACGAGTGGCATCTGTTTAACTGTGACGATGTTCAAACAGAAGAGCCGGAGATTCCAGTCGTGACCACCTCCACAGAGCAGACACAGACACACACACACACACACACACACACACACACACACACACACACACCCGCAGGACAGGTCACTGGTCACTTTGACCTGCAGCAGTGAAGTTAAAACAAATCTGATCATCTGGAAAATGGCTAAATAAAACACAATGATCCAAAAATAAACAACTGTGAAGCTCCAAAAAGGGGGTAAGGGGGCAAAGGAGGCAGGCGGTGGGGGGGCTACAGTCAGGACCTCAAACAGGAAACACGTCTTAATGATGGTGTCATACTGGACAAACTGGGACGCTGTGAAGGGACAGATTTGTCTCTGCGTGTGCGCACGAGGCACGGGTGTAATGCGATTACTCACGGCCCAGCGAGCAGCCTGTGCGCTGAAAGGAGCGTTGGAAAAGGAGGATTTCCCTGTAAGTGACACCCCGTGATGAAAATCTCTGCAGTGTTCAGACACACACACACACACACACACACACACACACACACACACACAGATCCAACTGCCCCCGTCCTCAACACCGAGGTGACAGAGCGAGACCATTCACTCGCTTGTGTTAGTCTTTAAATGAGCCTGATAATAATGTCAGACAGGAAGAATGAGGACTCTGAATGAGTGGAAACTAGTAAAGGTGTCGGCATGAAACTACGGCTGAATTGGAGTTTGCAGTCATATATCTGTCAAATGGATGCAAAATCTGCTTGGCTAAATGTAACATCCCACACCTTAAAAGTCTAATTGCTAACTAATCTATCTATCTATCTATCTATCTATGTATCTATCTATGTATCTATCTATGTATCTATGTATCTATCTATGTATCTATCTATGTATCTATGTATCTATGTATCTATCTATCTATCTATCTATCTATCTATCTATCTATCTATCTATCTATATAGATAGATAGATAGATAGATGCATAATCCATTATTGTCAATAATAAGACAATAATAAAAACGATACTTAAAATAAAATCTGTAAAGGAAATTTTACTAGATATACACCAATCAGGCCTTTTCTGGCAGATACCAATTTCCATTTTTCTTTCAGGTCTGAGCTGCAAATTCTGATTTGATTGATTCTGTTTATTTTATTTTATAAATTTCAACAACATTTTTTTAATTAAATAAACAGACTGGCTCTGTTTTGTGAGCGAGTTTTTTTTCCAGTTGGGGCAAAGGAGCAGAACGTAAGTTGGTTTTGTTAAGGCATGACTTGGAACAAAATCATGCATGCCTTTCTCTCAACTCATCTCTATTACTGTAATACGCTTCATGGTGTTACTCAAGAATCTCTATCTAATCTTCAGCTTGTTAAAAATGCTGCCACCCGTGTTCTTACCGGTAGGAAGAGACGCAAACACGCCTCACCCGTCCTGGTGCTGCAGATTTGTTGCAATGTAAAAAAGTGATAAAAAGATTATCCCCATTTCTGCTTGACAGCATGTGGCCCTAACCTTTATCTGATTTTTAATTAAACAAAAAAAAACATCAAATAAGATGCTTCTGGTTGATGTGTCTATTGACTGAAGATAATGGGGGTTCTAAGTTTTGAGGCATTTGATTTTTTTTAGTTAATGTGGTTTTTAAATTTACCAATAGTTTAACCAGGATCTACCAAAGTACTTTTTAACAACAGATAAATCCCTTACATGGTACATGGACTGAGCAGCCAACCACTCAAAATGCTTTTACACAAAAAACCCCAAAAAAACTCATTGACCCAGCAGCATACGCTCAACGGCATTTGGGATTAAGCGCCATCAAGAACATCAGTATGTGGCACGGCAGGACGCTGGAATCAAATCCTTCATTTTCTAAGCGTAAGACTACCCAGAAAGCTTTCTCACAGCATGTTCTCCATCCTAAAGGAACATTCCTTCCTACTGATGACTGGTTAAACCATAAAATGTTCACATAAATCCCAACTTAAGAAAGATTGTTTGATGAAATCACTCTAGAAAGTAAGTCTTATGGAAAAACATCAATGGTTTCAGTCAAACAAGTGCAGCGAGCTTAGAGGGGGGACTTTATTTCTAACAAGCAATCTACATTATTATTTTCCTCTCACTTGTTGCTAATTCGCCCTAACACGCTTTAGTTCAACACCCATAAAACCACTTCCTTATCATGCACTTAAATTACGATGATAAACATTAGTAGAATGCTAACGTAGGGACTCCTGGTCTGGCGTTCTGTTAGCTGTGACACCATCCAGGGGGGCGGATCATCTGCCAGTACCATATAACATCGAAAAGATTCCTGGATCTTCTGTGTCCTTTTTGTGTCTCTGCTGTGTCTTCTCTAGGAGGTTTTCCTTCCTGTTAAAGGGGAGTTTTCCTCTCCACTGTCACTTCATGCATGCACGGTATGAGGGATTGCTGCAAAGCCATCAACAATGCAGACGACTCTCCCTGTGGCTCTACGCTCTTTCAGGAGGAGTGAATGCTTCTTGTCAAGACTTGATGCAATCTGCTGGGTTTCCTTAAATAGGAAACTTTTTTACCAATCTGTCTGGATGATTTGATTGAATTTGACTTTGTAAAATGCCTTGAGATGACATGTGTTTTGAATTAACACGACGTAAATTAAATTGAAGTGAATTAATGTATCATTTTATGTACCAGTGTATTATTTTCTGAACATTTCATAATTTGCCCTATTTCCATTGACTGTTTCTGGTCCCTGATTGGGACAGTTGATTCCTATGAAATATGACAGATTATCACCCCTGATTAGATTTAAAAAACTCATCTGCAGATAATATGTAAAAGAGCTTCATGCACATTTCCTTACAGTAAACTATGGATTGGATAGGAGATCCTTTCAAATCCTCCTTTGTCAAACCTGTGCAAAGTATGAATTGATGCAAGCAGCTCCTTTTACAAGGAGTCACAAGGAGACCAGAACTGCCAAAGTATGAAACGCCATTATTCCTAAAGAGTTACAGCTGACTTGTACAGTTTGGGGTTAATACACCACGACATGTTTAGAAATGTCCTCCGCTAACCTCTCTGGTGGATCCAAAAAGTCATTCACTTCATAACAAGTATCATGGGAAAAACAATCGTAGATGTGAAGGTTGTCCTAATCATCTGTTATGGCCAACATTAGATCAGAAAGAACTTGTTAAAAAACATCATGTGATGGGTAAACAGCACAGCAGCCAGCATAAAAACTGCAGTTACAGCCCCCCCCCCCCAAACCCCAAGCTAAAAGTGTGATCTTTACCATGCTACCAGGACAACATTTTAGAAAAATACACATTTTTTCCCAAACAGTATAGCTCAACATATTCTGATTCTTTATTTGAAGTTAGATAAGCATAAGACAGAAAATTTACATAATTTGTTAAGTGCAAACAAATATCAGCTAAAGATAACATGCAGGAATCTTCAGTAGCAAATTAAACTGCTGTCTTCATAACCATAAACAGAGCTGCATGTTTTCTAAATTCAGTATAGGCTGCAGTCCGTACAAAGGGAAGGGAAATTAAACCTCCTGATTACACGTAGAGTAGTTACCACATTTGCAACTAATAATACTTGAAACGAGTTTTAAATCTGCATGCATGTAGGAGAGTATGAGAAACGGTTTATATGCAGAACTGAAGGAAGGCGGTCAGTGTATATAAAGTCAAAGTATAAAGGCTTCTGTCTTAGCTTAGGTGTATACAACAGCTTCTGTGTTGTGTCAGAACACAAGTTAAACACTACACCTCAACACATACACACACGGAGCCAGTTCTCTGAAGACAATAACCAGCGGCCATGGCTTCAGGTGTCAGAGTAACTGTGTGTTTGTGGGTCGCTGTGGTATCACGTGTCGGAGCTCAGGTTAAAGGAGCACAAGGACTCATATGAGATGCACAAGACAATCCAAGCAATGCTTCTGTCGCTGTTCTGAATTGTTTCCATCCTGCTTAATGCCCTCTGATACTGCCGCAACTCTTTTTTTTTACAGCTTTTGTCATGTTCCATCCAAAAACTTGGGATAAACCAACACAAAGGAGTGCATCGCATTATGCTGCCATTTTAGGAAATAGATTAGAACTGTGCAAGGGTGGAAATTCCTATTCTTTTTGAGGAGATGCCAAAAAAACATGGAGATTTTTCAAGTGCAGTTTCTTTAAAGATGGAACCTTATCAATACTGCATACAGTATACAGAATAATTGGTAATTAACCTGGTTGAAATGGCATGGACATATGTATTTAATAATCATATTAATAGTAATATTAACTATTACAATTTGCCACTCAAAAAGCTGCATGTCACCAGTGGTTAAATATTACCATCTGAATCAGAACTGGCAAATTCAGAAAAATAAGTAAAAAGTAGTTCGGCCATATTCTGAAATCGTTTAGACAGGCTTATCACTTTCTCTCCTCATAGTCTCGGTTTGCTCAAGATTCAACTGAAGTAAAGAGGTGAACAAAATGCAGTCTGAGTCTAAATGTTAATGTTATTCGATTGTCAGTGGATGTAAATGAGATGTACGACATGCTGCTTTTTTTTTAACTCAGTACCTACTGATGGTCACTTATTTGTGCTTTATACAGGGCCTGTACACTTTTCCCACAGTAAAATTCAAGCACTTCCATCGCTAGAAGCTGCAGGTCTCAACGGAGATGTGAGCGACTAGCAAGACACATTTATGTGCTCAAAGTAGGTCTGCTTCATAGCTATGCCAGAGGATGCTGCCGGTCCAGCGGCTGGTCTTTTCATCAGGTGATGTTTACTGTCCGCCGGTATTACGAAAAGGAGCAATGCCACTCGGAGTGGCAGCGAGGCTTTCTAAGACTTCATTAAAGGCAAAACGATTGTGCTCTGTTTTGTGCCTTGAACATAAAAATATCAAATTGAGGTTTTTAATCAAACTGTTGAGAGTGCTCCTTATTACAAAACTGTACTGCTGGAATATCAAGCAAGCAATTTTCAAGGATTTTGCACCCATAAAAAAACGTTTATAGGCTAAAACCATTGTACCAACAACAATGGGGCTGGGGCACCATGCATCCTTTGTCTTACTAGATGAATGACGGATTTCCTTTTCTGCCTTTTTATTGGTATATGTCTATAGAAATATAGGTTATTTTGCTGATTTAAAAGGGGGTGGGGTCTCCAGATTGTGGGGTTTCTGACCCCTACTGCCCCCCTGTGATTTCCACCTAAGCAACTGTGTGTAATTTGTTCTCAGTATAAACCCACTTGCACTACAAAGCCGTCAGAGAACATTAGTGAAGACTCAGCATCACAAAGACCAAGGAAGGCATCAGACTGGTGAGGGAGAAACCTACTAAGACTTGGGTCGTTTTCACACCCGACAGTACAATTCAAGTGGGGACCAAATTTCACATTTTCCGCTGGTGCGGTTTGCTTTCACACTGCACTTTGTCAAACGAACCAAACCTTTTGGACAACCTGTTCAACCCCTCGCCTGTGGTGGCACCAAAAACCACAGAAAGAAAGAATTGGTCAGCAACACAGCACAACTTCCTTTTCCGTGAAAATGCAAACAAAATGGAACGGCAACACATTTTAGCCGTGCATTTGCAATGCTGTCTTTGGCAAGTGTGCCAAGCGAGCACAATTCAACAATTACCCCGTTTACACTACCCCTTTTTAACCGTGCCGAGACCAGTCTGAGCTCGGTAACCGAGATCCAGTGTAAATGGAACGCAAACTGAACTGAACCGAGCCAGACACAACCGGACCGCGCTAAATGCAGACCAGTTCCAAGTGTGGAACTTCCTGCTTTTGGAGCGGCCTCTAGTCCGCTTGGCATTCATTCACATATGAATTCGAACCGCTCCAGAGTTCACTTTAACCGAGCCGAGACCTAGATTCTGAGACGGACCCGAGCTGGCTTTTTTGGTCCGCACATCTGCGTGATTTCACTCGTCTGACATATTCACAGCACTTCGCACAGCAGGCAACGAGCCAGAAATACAGTAGTATAACGGCACTATCTAGTGACGCTTTCACTTTAAAGTTGTATCAGGCGCTACCCCTTCCTCACTCACTCTTCTCCAGGCTAGATCCTAGACGGACTCAAAGCAAATGCACGCCACACCTTGCATATTTTTATTCGTAAAACAATAAAATCCCCCCAAAAGTTTGAAGTTGTAAAGTAACAAAATGTGGAAAACGTTCAATGGGCGTGAATACTTAATTCTGAATTCCATTGTATTTAGAAAATGCATTCTGTCAGAACATGAAAACCTTTCTGCTGTGTAGAGGGGTCAACATAACAGATACACAACAACAAGTAAAACAAGAAAGCAATGTGTCCTTAGTGTTGGTAGGTTGGTTGTGACTCCTGACACAACACTGTGAAGCGTGTAGGCGACTGTTAGGGAGAGCAGGAAGTCTGCCATTAGGAATCCCATATTTGGGAGCTGTTTCCTGAAATACCTGAGCTCCAGCTGAATGATGCAACATTGCCCCTGTTTTACCCATGCACAGCTGTAGTATTTAGAGACTTATTGGGTTATATGTTTGGATTATCTATATAAATAATTAACTGAATGTGTTTGATTTTGCCATGACTGTTTTATTCATCTTGTGTCCAGCTTTTCTTTTTAAGTGTCTCTCCTCCTTCTCACATACAGTGCTGCTCTTTTTTCCATGCTGGGGAATATAGCTGACCTCGACCCACGGTGTTTATCATTCCCTGTTGGACATAAGGAACCGCAGGACAAACTCTTTATCTTCACAGGTCTCCAAGAAAATAAACCACACGCTCTGGGACAACCCTCCGACGCTGCCTTGCTGGGCAGGCAGCTGTTTCTCCGCACGTGTGACCTCAGCCTGGGTCCAGTTACTGACTCTGAGGGGTTGTCGTGCGGGAGTGACAATGCTGCTTTCACTGACCGGTGCAAAATCGTAATTATCAGTTTAAAACAAGAAAAAAAGAACTGCACAACTTGTGGGATCTCCGGTTTCAGTTACATTTAAGAACATACAAGAACATTTTTAGACATTTTGAAAAATTCCAGAACATTTCCTGTTTCCCCATTCTAGGCTAAAAGCAACTGAGCTAATGATAATTAATCTTTAGAAATACTACTACTAAGCTATTTTTTAAGCGTGAAAGCTGCTATTCAAGAATCAAGAGTCTTTACTGAAATTACGTAACGTTTACGCTTCAGCGTGGTACAGACCTAACTCCTTGTTTTACCCTAGAACCTATGCAACCTGAACCTAACCTCGTTCTTGTCATTTTCCTCCTAGAACCTCGAACCCCAACCAGTGAAAAACCTTGTAACCTACGCTTTGGACCATAATCAGAACACTTGGAAACTATCTCAAACCAGAGAAGAACCACGAATCCTTCTGTTCAGCCCTCCTGCCTGCGCTCGCCTGCCTGTCCACCCTCCAACTACCAACACAGAGAAAGGAACTGGATCTGCACCAACAACCCGGACTATTGAACAGCACCTCTTCCCAAGGTCTAGCCCAAGCCACTACCTCACCATCAAACGTCCTTTGCACTATACCAAGCTCAAGTATTCACCGTCCTCTCCTTTTTTCCCAGACAGAGCCTCCTGTACCACTCCTGACAAGACCTCTGACCGGCAGATTTTCTTGTTCATCTCCACTCTTTACAATAAACATTTTGTAATTTACCACTTGCTTCAGTTATTGCGCTCATTCAGAGTCACACGTTCAAAAACATGACAATAATAAGCCTAAGGTACACCTAGTGGTTATTTTCAGCATTCAATTGTTTAAAGTTATGTAGGTCAAGTATATTGACCTCATTTAAGAGATCAAATGTGTCAACTGCATCCAGGACACACCCCTATTTGGCAACTTAATTATCTAAACAATTTAATTCCTTTCTACTTCTGTTTCCAAACTGTAAACAAAACCATTTCAGACCAATGACCCACCGCCTCTCACTTTGTCTTTCGCTATAGTCAAATATTTTTTAGGATAAAGTTCAATTCTCACATAAAGTTCCATTGTAATTTCAGAAAACTCTATTGCCATTTGCTGTGGTTTAGATCTCATTCGATGAATTCTTTTGCCAATTTATGCGGCTGTTTTATTTGTGTTGCATTTACATACCTTTCTATTTCCATTTTATAGCCAGAAACAATCCATTTCATACCCATGTATACTGCAGCCTTGAGGGGGGCGGGGCAAGAAGCGCATCCTTTAGATTTAAAGAGACAGCACCAAAATGGGTTGCTCTCAGAGGAATCTCAAAACAAGGGTAAAAAAGGGGAACAAGGGGGTAAATTAACAAGGATTCAGACCAAAGCAGTGCAGTTCCTCTTCTTAAAGACCACAACTGAATGATTTCAATGCGAAAATGAAAAACCAAAAAGCATGACACGTCCCCTTTAAAACAATTATATACGAGTATATTTTTCTGTGTAGATACATTACAATAGGGAACAACAATAAAGATGCTAAAATGTCATGTATCTTTAAATTGAACTGTATACTGATGTCTAAAAAACTTAAATTACCTTTACCTTAAATTACCCTTGTGGTTCAATTTCCCATTTGGGCCAGGCAATAGATATGACCCCTGATCAAGTCAAAAGAACTCATAAAACCAACTCTCCTTACATTTTAAAAATATAAACCGCCTGTTGTTAAAGTGGTTAAAAAAAAACATACGTCCTCTTGTTTCCAAATCGTCGCACGCTTCCTACTACACGCCCAGTTACCAGCTACGTTTATAAAGCGGAGGTACGAAACGATCACAACTGAGATGGTACCAAGTGGACAACAACGACCAAAAACATTTACGCTGTTTTACAAATAAATAAAAATTTCAACTAAATGAATATTTTATTAGTAATATCTACATTTTGGTAAATCCTAACTCCGGAGGAGGCCAGCGAAGGCAGCGTGTCTATGTCCTGATGAGACAAAGCCACTATTGCGAAAATGATGTTTTAAGTTTAAAAAATTATGAAATCAAACCGAAGAAGTGAGGCGGTCTTTTTTTTTCATTGACAACCAGCATGCGAGTAACTCTAGCTGTAAGGAAGTTCAGCCCAGTTCTGAATAACGCTTCAGCTTTTACTACAAGGAAGCGCTGTACGTACGCATGGCCGCTCGTTTAAAGCTTTTCACCATTATTAGAAAGGGGTTATGTTTCATAACGTCCTCGTCGTTTGTTCCCGCTTTTTGCTCATTTTCGCGGGTTATTAAAAGAAACGCCCATCGCTTGATGAAACCAAAGAGTAAAAGTTCGGACCGTCAGTTTTAGTTTAATGCCACGTGTCTCCCAGCTGCAGCACCGGTTCTTCCAGCTGCTGCCCCTCACTCCACGGCTTTTACCATCACTATCACACCTACAAAACACGCAGAAACACCATAAATAACATACTTACTTCAGTTGTGCGTCTTTTCTGAGAGGGGGAAAAAAAATAATGGGGTCAAGGTAGAGTTTCCTTAAGAGTATCAAACTACTAATCAAAAGCCCATCGGGTTTCACGGTTTAATTTGTTGGTCAAATTTAAGAAGCTGAACCCATGAGTTGTAGTTTTTCCCTGTTTGTTTCTTCTTTGTTGAGTAGGATGAGGGTTTTTCTCACACACATGCTCTCCCTCTGCCTGCTTCTTTAGAAAAACGCACGTTCTGCTATTTGACTTCTAATTCCCTCCTTCTTTTACAAATGGGTGGAGAAGTCACCAGCCTGTAGCTTTCTTCACTACCCCCTCCAGGACAAATGGCCTGCTGCTCTTCCCTCAAAATAGGCTACATATGACACACACGGTAGCTAAACGTGTGCTGATATGTAATAACCTAATTCAAAGAAAAAACTTTTTTTTTTTACACATGATCAGGGGCCGTTTGTTGTTTGGTGTGACGCATTTCCACCCCAGATGCTTGTTTTATACCAATTTTATTAAGTAGAACTTCATGTATTGTTGATGTAAATGAATTCACTTTCTTTATATAACTCTAAATCACAACAAATGTCATGTCAGGTCATGCAACATAAAAACTACTGGACCCATGAGAAACCCAAAGAAAACTTTAAGGACGTTTTGGCGGTTTGCATCTAATCGTGACTTCACTCCCTTCCCCCACTGTGGCAAGCATAGGGTAGTGGTGGGGAGGAACCATTCTCTCTTAAAAGAACAAAACCTCAAGCTGAACCAAGATCAGGATGATTGACTATCTGCTGTGACCATGTGGGAGTTGAGAGGAAAGATGCACAAATCCATTTCAGATCAGAGTTCTGTAATAAACACACTATCGTTAACTCTCCCTTTTAAGGGAAGGTGTAGTAGCAGCCTAGTGGTTAAAAGAGTGCACTTGCATTCTGAGAAGGCTCCAAAAACCTGGTTTGAACCCCACAGACTGCTACTATGGGCCCCTGGCCAAGACCCTTAGCCCCAGATTGCTCCCTGGACTCCGTAAACTGCCTCTGACCCCTAAGGCATGGGTTAAATAAAGAAGACAGATTTCATTGGAATGTACAATTGCAATGACAAATAAAGATTTCTCTTCTTCTTATGGACTTTTTTCATACTCATATGAGTTGATCCAGTGAGATCACAAGAGGGTCCGCTTTAAGAATGTGAAGTTTGATTCGTGAAACCAAAAGCACAGGTAATTTGGCAGGATCTGCCTGAGTAATCTGTATAAATGTTTCAGCCATTTCAATTAAAGGTACATATTCACGTTATTTGATCATAAACAAGTTACCTGTTGGGAAATAGCATTCTAATGTGTTTAATTTGCATTATGTTAAATCAAGAATAGAATTTAAAATTCTTCTTCTAACGTATAAAGCCCTTAATAATCAAGCTCCATCATATATCAGAGCTCTGATTACCCCGTATGTTCCTAACAGAGCACTTCGCTCTCAGGCTGCAGGTGTGCTGGTGGTTCCTAGAGTCTCTAAAAGTAGAATGGGAGGCAGATCCTTTAGCTATCAGGCTCCTCTCCTGTGGAACCAACTCCCAGTTTTGGTCCGTGAGGCAGACACCCTGTCTACTTTTAAGACTAATCTTAAAACCTTCCTTTTTGACAAGGCTTATGGCTAGAGTGGCTCATGTTACTCTGAGCTACCTTTATAGTTTTGCTGCTATAGGCTTAGGCTACTGGAGGACATCAGGATCTAATTTTCTCACTCTATAGAGTTCTACTGTTCTTCAATTATGCATTACGTGTTGTCATTTCTGCTTTAACTTTCTGTTCTCTCTCTTTTATCTTCATATAATATGATTGAACTTGACTTTGTAAAGTGCCTCGAGATGACATGTTTCATGAATTGGCGCTATATAAATAAAATTGAATTGAATTGAATTGAATTGAATAGTAGGTACACCTGGTCTGGCGTTCTGTTAACTGTGACATCATCCAGAGAAGACGGCTCACCCACTATTACCATCTAATGTAGAACAGATTACTGGATCAATGTGTGCTTCTGTGCTTTTTGTCTGTCTTGTTGTGTCTCTGCTCTGTCTTCTGTAACCCCCAGTCGGTCGAGGCAGATGACCGTTCATACTGAGCCCGGTTCTGCCGGAGGTTTTCCTTCCCGTTAATGGGGAGTTTTTCTTCCCACTGTCGCTTCATGCTTGCTCAGTATGAGGGATTGGACAATGCAGACGACTCTCCCTGTAGCTCTACGCTTCCCCAGGAGTGAATGCTGCTTGTTGGGACTTTGATGCAATCAACTGGTTCCCTTATATAGGAAATTTTTTGACCAATCTGTATAATCTGACCCAATCTGTATAATATGATTGAACTTGACTTTGTAAAGTGCCTCGAGATGACATGTTTCATGAATTGGCGCTATATAAATAAAATTGAATTGAATTGAATTTAATTATTTTCAATGAAAAGGTTTTAGCTTTTGACTTTTATTTATGTCCTTCTTACTGTGATGCTGTGTCCTTGTTTGCATTTGGTAGGACTTACTGGAACTTGAAAATAGGAGTAGGTTGGGTTGATCTACGACCACGCCGAGCTGTTAGTTATTCGCAAGGCATTACAGCAGGGTTGGCCCAGTCGGGACTTATTTAGTAGCTGCATCAATGGCTATCATCTGGCTTTCTAATAGTTCTGTGGTACTGCTAATAGATGCCGACATGCCTGTTTATGTCAGCTCATCGCGCCCGTTGCTGGGGTCCAAAAATGCTCAAAAAGGACTATCAAAACACTATCTGGAGGGACGCTTGGGGTATATAGCCTTATTTTATTAAAATAAATTTGATTTTGGTCTTTTTGGTATAGGCATACAACCTGGATATATACCTTTAAAATTGAATTCATCTTATTTATATGAAGAGCCACAAAACAAAAGACAAACAGATCAAATTCTTATCCAGCTATATAGCATGTAACTCTAAATTCAATTTAAACAAAAAATGTTGTTCCAAAACAATCAAATCATGTAGTTACCTCTAGATTTGTTACAAAAGGACCATTGCAATGCTATTTATAGTAAAATATAGACAAATTTAGATGATTGCAATGCTGATTGGTAAAACAAACAAAAAAGTGGAACTGCGCCTTTTATCTTTCTCGGGAAGCCACAATTATTCAACAAGCATGTGGCAAATGTGGATGTGAACCAATCCTTTTTAACAAAAGGAAATGTCCTTGAGAACAAGGCTAAGTATAATTACCTGCTGCAACTGACCAGTGATGAAGAGAACAGAAAGCAGTCACATGAAAAAACAACAACACAGATTTTTTTTATCAGAAACAAAATTTCTGTCCACAGTTGTTGGCAGCTTACAGCTCTGTGAATGGCTTTGTATTGGAGTGGAACATTTATGACACAAACCAGGGGTCAACATAGCAGATGGCAGCGGTATCTCTTTCAATGTCTTTGTCCGGATAACGACACAGTTAAACACAGACAACACTAAGAAAAAAAACCCCAGAGTGAACATAAAGGTAAATAAAAAAAACACTTGACTGGTTTAAATCCTACTTAAAGGACAGGGTCTTTTTTGTGTCAGTAGGTAACTTTACATTAGCGATGACATAAGTCACATGTGGGGTTCTCGAAGGGTCTATGTTGGGTCCCCTGCAGGTCAATATCTACATGCTCCCTTTAGCTCATTATAAAAACAATTATGGTAACATCAGTTACCATAACTTTGCAGATGACACACGGCTCTACATCACCATGTCACCTGGTTACTAGAAACCTGTTCAATTGCTGAGTAAATGCCTAGAAGAAAAATCAATGCATGGATGTGCGAAAAGTTTCTTCAGTTGAATAAAAACAAAGGTGAAGTAATAATTTTTTAACTAACAGAGGTGCGATCAAATGTTAGCAGACAGCTTCAGCTGCTTCAGCCAGTAACCACTGATCAGGCCTGAAATCTGGGTGTAGTGATGGACTCAGACGTGAACCTTCAAAAAAAGCATCTAAACATGATTACAAATTCAACCTTCTATCACCTGAAGAACATTTCCAGAATTAAAGGACTAATGTCTCAGCAGGATCTCGAAAAACTAATCCATGTGTTTATCTTTAGTAGAATTGATTACTGCAACGGTGTTTTCACAGGTGTGCCTGAAAAGTAGATCAGACAGCTGCAGCTGATCCAGAACGCTGCTGCCCACATCTTCACTAAGACTAAGAAAGTAGAACACATCACCCAGTTCAGAAGTACTTACACTGGATCCCTGTATCTCAGGGAATAGACTTTAAATATTTCTGTTAGTCTATAAATCCCTGAATGGCTTAGTACCTACATACATCACAGACTTGTTATCAGTGTTTCAACTCCCCAGAGCACTAAGGTCTTCTGGCTCCAGCCTACTCCGCAGGCCCAGAACCAGAACCAAACATGGAGAAGCAGCATTTAGTTCTTATGCTCCATTTATCTGGAACAAACTCCCAGAAGACTGTAAAAGTGCTGAAACACTGAATTCCTTTAAATCAGTGTTAAAAACCTATTTGTTTAGAGTTCACTTTGAATGTTAATTTTGAATTTTGTGGTCCAACTTGTCTTATATCTTGACCTGCTGATGCTAGTCCACTGCTATGTACTTTCCTCTGTAATGAACATACTCTTTTAGCTTTCTCAAAAAAGGTACCTGATAAATAAAGGTGTGTCTCACCATTCCAGTTTTAAGTCGTTCAGGAACCACAAGAAGTCTGAGAGCTAAGGCAAGGCAAGGCAAGGCAAATTTATTTATATAGCACAATTCAGTACAGAGACAATGCAAAGTGCTTTACATGATTAAAATATAGGAATAAAAGCAAGTAGGGATAGAATGTAGGGAAAAAAAGTAATTTTAAAACAGTTTAACTTGAACATTTAAAGGCAATTTTAAACAAATGTGTTTTTAATCTCGATTTAAAGGAACTCAGGCTTTCCGCACTTTTACAGTTTTCTGGAAGTTTGTTCCAGATAAGTGGAGCATAGGAACTAAATGCTGCTTCTCCTTGTTTAGTTCTGGTACTAGGTATGCAGAGTAGGCTGGAGCCAGAAGACCTGAGTGGTCTGGAGGGTTGATACACTGATAACAAGTCTGCGATGTATTTAGGTGCTAAGCCATTTAGGGATTTATAGACTAACAGAAGTATTTTAAAGTCTATTCTCTGAGATACAGGGAGCCAGTGTAAGGACTTTAGAACTGGGGTGATGTGCTCTACTTTCTTAGTCTTAGTGAGGACGCGGGCAGCAGCGTTCTGGATCAGCTGCAGCTGTCTGATCCACTTTTTAGACAAACCTGTGAAAACACCGTTGCAGTAATCAATTCTACTAAAAATAAACGCATGGATTAGTTTTTCCAGATCCTGCTGAGACATTAGTCCTTTAATCCTGGAAATGTTCCTCAGGTGATAAAAAGCCGACGTTGTAATTGTCTTTAGATGCTTTTGGAGGTTCAGGTCTGAGTCCATCACTACTCCCAGATTTCGGGCCTGATCAGTGGTTCCTAGCTGAAGCAGCTGAAGCAGTGTGCTAACTTTTGATCTCTCCTCTATTGGTCCAAAAATTATTACTTCTGTTTTGTTTTTATTCAACTGAAGAAAATTATGGCACATCCACGAATTGATTTCTTCTAGGCATTTACTGAGTGCCTGAACTGGTTCATAGTCACCTGGTGACATGGTGATGTAAAGCTGTGTGTCGTCTGCATAGTTATGGTAGCTGATGTTGTTATTTTGTATTATCTGAGCTAGAGGGAGCATGTAGATATTGAAGAGGTGTTTCATTGGGAACATATGGAGCGATACATTTCACAAAATAGGATGGAGCTTTGTCCTTTGGGGCTTTACATGCATGACGATGAATTGGTAAATTGTATGATGATTAAGGCTGAAAAATATGACCCGTCCTTTGGATTCTGCTGGAACATTTTGGATCAGCTGAAGACTTTAAGTGTTTTTCTTGACATTCCAACATAGGTGTTGTTATCTCATACATGCCTTAACCAGGGTAGGGCTAGAAACAGCCATTATTACAGGCTTTAAACTGGCTGCTTTGGAAACCAGATCTGTCTGGACTGAAAACATTTAGGACCTGGAAACGAGCATTTAGCACCATTACAAAGGAGATAAGAACGGGGCGCCGCTGCTATTCTTTAAGCAAGGCCTGTCTCATTTTCCTTTTACAAACACAAGCGTGTTCTTACTTACATGACTACATTAACAAGTTTAAAGTTTTCAATTCTGACTTTTTTTATATTTACAGTTTGTCAATAAAAGTCAAGCTGTCGAATCTAAAGTTAACGTGTTATATTTTTCTTCACATTCATTCGTATTCTGTTTATGGACAGGAAGCCTGATTATGAGTTAAATATGTTTCAGCATGAAACATGTTCTAAAAAAAGTGTTATTTGAATAAATGTTATTATTTTCTTTTGGCTCTGATTTGTTCGGAACCAACGTGGGGGTTAAAACCACAAAACATTACTATTTATTATAGAAACATTAACATAAAGATACTGATCTGAATGAAAATAGAGAGTTTAGGCAGTTTTACAATCCTAAAAAACGGAAGATATTCACAAGTGAAACTGAACTTTGTTAGTCTAGTGTTATAGGCAGAAAGATATGCTTAATTCTCTCATAGCAAATTGTAAATTGAAAAGTAAAGCATGAACTGTCCTGATTATGATAAAAGTAAAATTTCTAATCCAGTGGATGAAGCTGTGTTCTCTGTAGGATCTAATAGTAACGCTGGTTTCCACTACTTCTACTCAAACCTGAAAACCGGCACCCTGCAGGGCTTCACAAGAAACTACCTGGCACTCTCTATTTAAATCTGTAACAATTTGCTGGAGTTTGTGCAGGTTAATCACAGCTTTTCAAGTAAGCCATGGAGCATTTGCTCAAGCTGCAGGTAGTAAGCATTTGCTCAAGCTGCAAGTAAATCTGAGAACTCGGGGGGCCCCCAGTTTCTTAATGAAATAATCCCGCTGGAATTTGTGTGAGCTCTTTCCAGCTGTGACACCTGGAAATATAACATCTGAGCCCACCTGCTGACCTCACCTGCTAACTGTAATATCCTCACCAACATGTCAGGCTATACGCTCTGGTTAGCAGGGCTCGACCGGACTTTATTAAGCCCAAGCTTCATGTAATAATGAGGAAAATTGTGACCCCCCACTCCTTCAAATAAAAAATAAAAAATTGCAATTCTAAATATGTGTTAGTACAGAAGTGCTGGGAATAAATCAAGGCTTTGTGTTTACTGTTAACAGATGTTAAATCTCACTTGATACAATTTCATATTTATTTCTGGTCTCACAACCAGTGACGGTTTCGATGTGTTTATAATGTTTTTTTGTTTTCATAATATAAAGCTCTTTGAACCGCCTTGCTGCTGAAATGTCCTATACAACTAAACTTGACTTGACTTAAATCTTACCATTTTATATTATTTATTTATTTTGTGCTGGGGTTCTCATCACTCATGAAGATGGCAGTTGTAAATACCAATCTTAAAGTCATGTTTGAGAGAAACTTATTTAAATGCCACAGCGATGCATATCATAACGAGAAGGATGCAAACTCCGTCGCTTTGCACTCTGGACTCCTGATGGTGGGCGCCACCTGCTGGACAGGGAGCGACACTGGTGAAATGTCCACCTGCGCAGTGATCAGCATGTGTTTTCATTGAAATTATGAAAACACATGCTTTCTTCTTAGTATTTTTTCTTTTCCCATGTTCAGTCCTACAAGCCAACGCAGCCTCTCAGACGTTTTCAATTGTATAAAGGTTGTAGAGCTCATATTTTGAAGGTACAAGGTAATATTTCACAGGATTTTTATCTTAACCTCCCAAAACTGCCTACATATTGCATTACATCACCGTAAATTGTTATTGTAGTCTCTGAAAACAGCTCATAAATTAATATAAGTTGGCTATCAAAGAGATAAAATCAGAATTAGATGCCAAACATCCTTTGATCATTCTCAACAAACACTGACTTTGAATAAATCGGTGCCTGTGAACAACAAGCAAGGTTTGGACAAACCGTCTAGCCTGTTGGGTCAAAGGTACCCAGCTTCCTGGCCAGCACTCAGAGCATCAACAAAAGTTTTACCTTGTTGTCTAACAATAATTTAAGTTTTATTATCTACATTGCCTTTAAGTTTTGCATCACACCCTGACAATTCCCTGCAAACATTTTCAACTCATCTTCAACTTTACATTCGATTTAATAAAACTGAGTAAACCTTCAATTTCACTTTATGATACTTCAATAAGAGAATTGTAAATGCAAATGATAGTTCAAGCAGATATATTGGTTCGTACTGTAATATACCAGTCTTTGGAAAATAAACGTCTTCTAAGTCATTTTTGAAGTCATCTATTTATGTATTGCACAAAAGGAACAAAAAGAAATACGGAAAAATATTTCAGCTTCGACAAAAGTTGTATCCAAAAAATGTGTAATTCTCTAATAATCAGTTAAAACATTTAGGTTCACCAATTTTGTGTGTCAGACGTTTCCTTAAAATATTACTTATACTATAAATAATTAGATAAAAACAATAATTCAAAGGCAGAAAATAGATTATGTACAAACATTGAGCAGCAAAAAAGGGCAAAAATGGACGATCATTTCAAACTGTTTTTAAATTCTCATTAAGTGGAAATTATATGAAGACCCTAAGTTTCTCATTCCTTCCTCCAACAAAATTTCCATACTAGTCAAAGCCAAATAGGCTGCTATGTTAATCTGTTGCACAAACATCCAAAATGGCTTTTTTGGTTTAGACGTCACTTTTAGATGCTACTATTGTCCTAGTCGTGTAACTTAAAGCATTAGAGACCGTAAAATGTTACCTCTGCAGTAAAACAGCCTGTTTAAAGCAAAAATCAGTAATTAAGCAGCGTTGTTATCAACAGCTAGTCTCTGAAGATAAGAAAATTATTTAAAAAATCAGTTAGAGTCTTTATAAACCGTCTCTATGATATTTAGATCACAGGATTTCATTACGAGAATGCACAAAATGTTAGTTAAGATGCAAATAGATTGTAACTGTTAATAGAAGAGAATAGAAATACCTTTATTGTCCCGCAATGGAGTAATCCAGGCTTGACAGTGGTAAAAATACGTGGACAAGATACACCAGACTTACACGCTAGATTACTTACTTAAAAAGGTTAATGATCAGGAATAAAAATTTATGTCATCCCAGAGAATTCTTCCTCACAGGTGAAATGATGACAAGTGAAAATCAAAAATAAGACTCTCACAAATGTGCCAAACTCTGTCAGAAAGATACTAGCTGAAGAAAACTTAATATTTTTAATAATATTCCTCAACGCAAATGTGTAGAGAAATTAGACATAATGTCTATAGTGCATAATGTAACAAGACGTTGCAGGGAAAGCGTGGGAACTTCACTGTTTCTCTGCTGGATGAGCCTGATTTACATGTGAGAAACTTTCATTTCACTGGGATCAGAATAGCAGCTCAGGCGTACCTCGATCACGTAACACACCTCACTGAAACGTAACCTGGAGTTTTAGGTTACATGGCGGAGGCTCGGTGATGCTGTGGCACTGCTCTGGCACTGGAAACCTGCAGGGTGTGGAGAGCAAGACGGACTCAGTTAAGGTTCTCGAAATGGTATCTGTGATGAAGCTGAAGCTTGGACTTCATCAGACCATCAAACAGGACAAATACCCCAAGTGCATCTCAAAGGCTTGCTTTTAGAAGAGGTTCTGGAAGATATTAGATGGGCCGTTATCTTTGCCTGACTTGCTGTCTACTGAAAATCTCAGGTAGAATTTGAAAAACTTTAATAAACTGGGTGGATTTTTCGCATGGGGTGTGGGCGACGACGTAGCAGTCATTAAAAGTGCCATTCTGCTGTTTTTTAGATTTTGCCAATAAACCTTATGGTAGTTAGAGCTGAATACGTTTTTTTAGGTCCATTTGCACATCCAGAGGTGTATGTTGGAGCGTCAAAGATGCTACTTTATCGAGGCATAACGGATTCTTGATCCTGACACATCATTTGCTATTTCAGAGGAACAATGCCAGAGCTCATTCGGCATGACTCAATGCAACATGGCTCAGATATGAGATCATATCTGTCTCTTATTAAGAGTGTGTGAAGTGTCATGAAGAGGAGAATCAGAGAGGGATAACCACGAGCTGTGAGTGAGCACAGAGTCCAAAGCTGCAAAGCTGCGGCAATTTGTTTCTCCAGTTTCCTAATAGCTAAAGAAGGCGATGCTAGTCTCAAACACGCAACTATGCCACATGTTCAGAGTTTAGAGCACGCTTTCTTTCATTTCCAAAACCTTTTTAATCTTTTATTTTAATTAGTGATCTTTGGTTGACACAAGGAACAGAGGAACAGAGGATCTGCAGACACACGTTTAAAAAAAACTGTAATTAAAACCATTCTAAAAGCATTTACAATAAAAGTGATAGTAATTTTTCTCCCACGAACACAGACTGTTTCTTATGAAGACTGCAGGGTGATGCCAAAGATTTTCCTCTCCCAGGGATCACCTTGGTGCCCTTTGGCAAATCTCAGACAAGCGTTCGTTTTCCGTCCCATGCTAGCAGCGGTTTCTGACTGGATATCCTGCCGCGGAGCTCGTTTTTCTTCTCAAAAGTGGACACGTGACGACAGACTGCAGCCAAGGTCAAAAGGAAGCCTGGATGTAAAAAAAGAAGGTTCCTTTTAAGTTGCTTGTATGATTTTGTTGTTACTCATCTCCTGACGAGGTTTTGGCAGGGAGGCTGGGCACCGTCCTGGATTCTTTGCTGCTTGAACAGCATGAAGTTGGCTGAGAGTCAGACAAGCCGCTGGAGCTTTTGGAAAGACTTTAGAGGTATTTCCAGACTGACAGGCATCAACGTCGTCCCTCTGGAGACATTTAGGGGTTGTATTTGATCCTGGTGTGATGTTTTCCAAACCTGAAAGGTGCCAGGTTTATGCACCGGCGATATATAAATGTCATGCCTACTTACGGAATTCAAGAGGAAAACAAAAGACTTTTGCCTGCAAATGTCTGACGGACAATTTAATTACAAAAACTCAAAATCAATAAATGAAAGAGATGCATTGCCATCTCCGCACGCTGTCAAGTGCTGGAGAGTCCTGCTATTGAAGTATTTAGTGGTGTTCAGGCGGAGACGTGAGCTTGAGACCGCATATTCATGACCAGGATGGCCTAGTCAAAGTCCAGACCTAATTGTAATGGCGAACCTGTGACAAGACGTGAATGTTGATGTTCACAGATGCTCTCCATCCAATCTAAGACCGATCTGATTAGCAAAGAAGGATTGCTATGAAATTCAGTCTCTTGATCTTCAAACTGCCAAGTGCCTCCAGCTGTAAATGCTGTAAGAAGTTTTCAACAAAGCACTGACTTAAAGAGGCTGAATAAAAATGCACACCCCACTTTTTTTGTTAAAATGTTAAAAACAATCCATCCTTTTTCCTCCCCCCCACTTCACAGCTATGCTGCACCACTTTGTACTGATCTATTACATGCATCTGTAGCGCTAACGTTGTGAAATGTGAAACAGTTCAAGGGATTCGAGGAGTTTGAATGCTTCTGCAAGGCACTCTGCTATGCCACTGCCAACTTTACACAGATGGTCTGGACTTATAAAGCACTTTTATTGGTTTTATTGTTAGATTCACATCCAGACGCAGACCAGAAGGTAACCTGTGGTTCAGCGTCTTGTCCAAGAACACTGAGACATGTGGTTGGACGAAGCTGGAATAGAAAAAGATTAATTGAGAATTGAGTTGATTTACAAAATGTAAAGATATCGGTGGCGGATGCATCTCAGGGTAGTTACATGCACGTGACAGCAAAGAGAAAAGTGAACTTTCAGAGATGTCAGTGAATTGAAGATGGCACTTCAACACTTTTGCCTCTTTGCTTCGGTTTTGAATTTCAGCTCGGCTTTTTCCGTTCACTGTACATGTTTCCATGTTCACGGTTTTCTCCAAGTTCTCCGGCCTCTTGCCCAAAAATACGTGTTTATAAAATATCCACGGGTTAGCCTGATAGTTTGTGTGGCTTTGTTTCTGTGTAGGCCCTGCAGTGGACAGGCAGGGATCGGCTCCAGGTCTCTTGTCAGCCTTGTCACAACGAAGCAAGTATGACGTTAAAGATGTTTATACCTAATTTATCCTTTGATTCAGAACGATTGAGGAAAAACATGTCTTCCTTAGATATCTGTGAGAAAAACAAGGAAGAATTACATCACATTCGCTCATAGCTGTGCCAAGTCTCCTCTTTCCTCCAGTTACACAGTTTGAGATCCTAAAAATATTTTGTTCCAATTCAGCTCTGGGTTGTATAAAGGAGGAAGCTGGGAGGCTCAAATAAAGATAAGAACCGTTCAGTCCTGGATCAGGTCTTTAATCTATTTGTAGATTAAACGTGGGTCTGAATGCAGCCACTTTATAGCTGAATAAGGTTATTGCAAAGAAGTTCTTCAATATGCATCCAAACCCTCACATCCTCCCGCTGTGGGGTCTTCTAGGTTCCCGGGCACCACCGTCACTCAGTTCTACACATGGACGACTAGCATCAACTCACCTGCACCACCGTTCTTCACTTCTGTGGATATGGACCAGCAACACAATCACACATGAGGAAGCTGCAAACGTCATTTCTGAGCCCTCACACACAGGACATGGTCTCACTGGTTTGTCATAAGCTCCTCAAAACAATGCAGACAAGAACATGACCTTTTTATCTATTTAACCATGTTTAGTAACTACCCTACAAATTGGTGTAAGTACGACCTGACCCTGTGTGTAAATTACATGAATGAACTGGTGTTTATTTTCATTGTCTGCATGCAACTTATTTTAGAGCCAGTACTCATGTCCGCCTCTTGCTCCTGCCTGCTGGTCATTATCCCCACCTGTACTCAGCTCTGTGTGCAAGAACCAGGTCTTTCGGTTCACATAAATTAAAGTTGAATATTTCCCCTTTATTGTTCCCCTCTTGGCAAATTCTGGGTCAGATTCACAGGTCCCATCTTGAAATGATTCATCTCCATGTTTGAATTTTTCCCAAGATGAAGTCATCTACAATAACCTTTCATCAGCCTATTAAATGCATAATCAAGTAGCACACTGGTCCCTGCCGTCTTGTTTGAATCTTCTTGTATCTCTCCTGTTTTCTATGTTAACATAAACTGTTTCAATCCAACTAAATCCACAGGAAAGGGACTTTTCTTACTTTTGTTTTTATTTCAGTTTTTTGACATGGACTTTCTCTTAATGTAGTTGAATGATGCTGTTGGAAATGTATCTATGTACGAAAGGCTTCTAAATTTGGGAACAGTCCCATGTGGTTTATACGTGCGCAGACATGTTTCTATTTTTATTTGTAATAACTGTTGTTCATTTCAGCTTTTTTTCCTTAGTCGTTATGATTCTATTCATTCTCTAGCTTTCTCTATCGAACCACAAAGGCCTTAACAGAACAACTGGATTTGTACTATGATTAAATTATTCATTAATGATTAGGTGACTTCTGAAGGAAAATGGTTGGATCTCATTTAGGGGTCGCAGAGTAAAGGTGCCTGAATATAAATGCACACAACACTTTTCAGATTTTAATTTGTAAAAAAAATTTAAACCATGTATAATTTGTTTCTATTTCATAAATTTGTACTACTGCATGATGGCCATAAGTGGTTTTTAGGCCTTCCAAATGGCTATTTACAACTTTGGCCAAAAATGTTAAAGATATAAGAAATATTTTTTCAAATAGAAAGGTCAAAAAAAGCTCACTCTACAATTATATTGGGTTTTTTCTATGCTATATTTGCATACAATTTCCACAACAGAATGACACTAATAATACAAGTTTTCTTTTTTGTTTAGTCTTTTGATTTTGTCACTAGGCGGTAAATGTTCTGTTTTCATTTTCCACAAATATGGATCATGCTCTTATTGTTTTTGTAGAAGTTTGACATTTATCTTTGTTCTAAAAACCTAAAATTTGATATTATTTAATTTAACTGCAAAACAATCTGTACAGTTGGTGATGAATAAACTAAAAAGGGTTAGGCTGTGTAGGTTTTATGGCTCTTGACAAATTTTACTTTGTAAGAATACAGGCGAAGATGGCTCTTTGGATTGTAAAGGTTGCTGACCCCTGATCTAACACATAAACCTCCAATAAAACAGACTGCAATCTGTGGCTGTAACATAATGAGAAAACGGTCAAGGCCCATAAATACCTTTGCCAGGGACAATAATTTAACTCAATATATCTGCAGTGGTTTTCAGTCAGCATTGGATTTTAAATATTTGTATTTTAATCGGATGTCCCTTTGGATAAAACATGGTTTTTATAAAAAAAAAACATCTTCAAGCTCACAAGTAACTTTAAACCAAGCATTACAATCAATGAACAAACGGTGCAAACTCATGATGTGCAGCAGCTGAACAAACAAACAAAAATAGTCGTCTTGGCAGGAATCAAACATCTGAATCCAGTAATTTGTCAAATGCGGTGAGGCGCAGTCGGGTGTATCAGCTTGATTCAGGCAGCATAAACCGAGAGGTTGCAGAAAGGCCAGTTTATTATAAATAGGAAACAGTTTAAACCATGACTCTGGTAATGCAAACAAAGCTGGAAAATTATGATGAGAATAAGTTACCAAAAGTGTCCTCGTCCTCTTGTGTTTTGGGTTGAACTGAACCCTCCTCCGAAGGCAGCTCTGTGATGCGGCGGCTGCTGTTTGACATAGTAAGGGAAATTCCATCTTATTAGACCTAATTATCATTCTTCAATCTGTTTCTGTTTAAATGAGGTCCAGGCAGCAATCAGTGAACGCACATAAACACGCAGACAAATTCAATGTGGTCTTAATTTTCATTAACGTGAGGATGGCTGGTGGGCTGGCAGGGGGAGAGGCCCGGTCTCACGGTACTTGAAACATAAAACATATCTAATCCCGTGATTTCATTAGCGGAGGAACATAGCACATCATTCTTCTCAGCTCCAAACTACACACAGGTGGCCAGACACATTCACAGCTCCTGAGGGGTCACCCACGTCCACAGTGACGCTTTGTGCTCACCACAGGAGGGCAACAGAGGCTCATAAAATCAGTGTGGAGCTCACTTTTACAAGAGGAGTCTATTTAACCTCATTAACAACCGGCCAATCATTTAGGAAGCAGAACTGTGGGCTGAAGGAAAACAGTTTCCAGTGGGCTTATTTACCCCCCGGCAGGATGTGGAGCAGGACCGCTCTCCTTAATGGAATCCAGCACTTTCCTCACACAGAAAACAAACCAGGAATACGTCTTTTTGACACATCGCTTTGGTTCCAGACTCCAGTTACCTCCTGCAATTTGGAAGCTGATTCCTCAGCTTTTCGCTCCACTTTCCAGCTGGGAACATAACATCTCCCATTATTCTTTAGTGCACCAATTCTGCAGCGTTTTCACGAGCAGGGCTTAAACAGTCTCCCTTTATTTATCCCTGCACATCTATTGATTTATTCCTTTTGTCAAATGATAAAATTTGTTTGGAAGCCAGCACTTTTATTTGCTGTAAGAACAAAAAACAAAACAAAAAATACGGACACCATTATGCACAATCGTCTAACAAAACAAAAACATAAAAATGGCACGGAACAAGATAGCTGCTGTTGCAGAGACCTTACTATGCCTTTTTAGATAAAAAAAAACCTAAAAATAAAAACCTTCCTCATTTTGTGTTTTTCGCCTGTTGCTTAAAAAAATGGCACAACGTCCTTGTAATTGTGCATCCCTGGATGTTATTAACAATGATATGTGTGGCAAACAGGAAAAGCTGGAAGATGAAAAATGCTTAAACTGCTTGCAAACCCCTCTGAAAACCTCAGCCACCGTCTTTATTCTGCAACTTTTCAACTTGAGTTTCACTCAATAAAACTTTGACCAGATAGTTGTTAACTATTTTCATGACTTTGAGAATAATGTATTTCAAATGGAGGTTTTCTTCATGTGGCGTTCCTTAAACAACATTTTGTTTTTTTTTTGAAGGGCTGGTTACCAGTGAAGCTTGACTGAGGGAACTTTAAACATGCATCAGACACAGAGAGAATTGAATTTCTGGAGTGTTTTTTGTTTCACTCTGGACATACAATTCAATCTCTAAACCTGTTGAGCCGACTAATAAGTCTACGTCTAATGCGAGGTAAACTGAACTGAACGCAGCGTCTCCACAGCTTATTTCTCCAAATGTTGATTTTGCTATGTGGTAAAACTTGCATCGTTTATTTCTTTAAGATTTCTGGTTGCTAAATCAAATTTCAATGTGCTTAATCGTCACTATTTTGTGTGTGTAAAAAAAAATGTGGTGCCCAGTAAATTATCTTTTGTTATAATAGATTATATAAATTATTATAAGTAAAGCATATAGACATAAAACGGTTGGTGCATATGCGTTTACATCCTTGAAAATTTTTCAGGGAATTTGTGAATTTGCACATTTGGGAATTTATTTCCTTCATTTCTGGGCCAAGATGTTAACCCATCATAAATGGCAGAGACAGTTAAACCTGCCCCGACATTTGAGGCAGGGGAGCTTTTCTGATAAACCCCCCCCAAAAAACAGACTTTTAGCAAATTAGATGCAGATGCAGAGACAACAAAGTTCAATTCAGTTTTATTTTAAATCCAAATGGAGGCAACTGCAGGTTTTACGCATCAACAGCAGAATATATCAAAATCTATCAAAAAACATATCTTGATGAAGTTACACATTACTATGTGAAGAAAATGTCTGCGACTTTTGTGCAGACCAGGCTAAAACCAGGCTAAAGATTGCCTGCTCGGTAATTTTGAGGAAAGTCCTCTGAAAAAAGAAATAGTTTACATGGTTTTTACTGCTTTATGCATCGCAAAGAAAACTATCCTCATGAATTGGAAAAGTAAACAAAATCTCAGTATCAATCAGTATAGAGATCTTTTGTTGGATCATATTAATCTAGAGACAGCATCTGCTTCCACATCTGATTGGTCTCTTTGGGCTCCTCTGATCAACACCATCACTTAGTGGAATAGGGGGTGGTGGGTTGCTTCCTGCAGGGCGCAGTGGCTGGATGGAGGGGTTCCTGGGGCCCTGGGGGCACTTGGAGTAGGGCGCCTGGTGGGTCCGGCTCCGGGGTCTGTTGCCCCCATCTGGGAGGAGTTTGGGAGGCCTACGGGTGGCCTACAGCGGCCGCTTGCGGCGCTCTTTGGGAGCTGCGTGTTGACGGACGTGGGTTACTGACCTGGTAGCTGTGCTGCCGCTGGGTGGGGCCGGGGTGGGTCTGGGGGTCTGGGTTCCCTGGGGCGCGCCGCCCTCGGGCGCGGGCCCCGGCGGGGCCTCGGGGGTTCCGGTTCCGGGGGGTGCGCCGCTTTTGGTGTGGGCCGGCGCGCGCCCGGGTGTCCGCCCCTGCACGGGGCCTCTGGTGCGCTGGGGGGCCTCGGGGCCCGTTGAGCTGGTAGGGGGGCATGGTCATTAACACCTCTGGGCAGATGCTCTTCTCCTCCATCGGATAGGCACTCTACCAGTGGGGGGAGGGGGAAAGGAGGGGGAGTAGGGACCTACCCAGCCTGGATGTCTACTGTCGAATGTATGGTGAGTTGTTTGAACGTTAGTGTTGGGGAGGGATTAAATCTACGAGTGGGGGGGGGGGGGGGGGGGGGTTGGGGGGGGGGGGTTGACGTTCTGGTGGGCTTGTGTCCGGCCCCCTGTCCCGGTCCTGGTCCGTGTCGTCTTCCGGTGCGGGTTTCACCTGGGGGGTGGGGTTTGGGATGGCTCGTGCGGGCCGGCTGGCCAGTGTCCCCCCCCTCTTATTATTATTATTTATTTATTTATTTATTTATTTATTTATTTAGTTTAAGTAGGCTTGGTGGGTGGGCTGGGGGGGTTGAGGTGTTGGTCCTGGTGGGTGGTTGGCTGGCGGGCCCTGCGGCCTCTCCCTGTCCCCCGGGCTACGGTGGTGCCGCTGGCGAGGCCCCCTTCTCTGGGTGGAGCTTTCGGGGAGCGGGGGTGCCTATTGGAGTCAGTAGGGGAGCTGGCTCCCTGGGTTGGCTTCCCAGTCATTTGCTCCCCATCCCCGGACTCCTCCCTCTGCCTGCTCCATCACGCCGCCACACATGTAGGTCATGTGGGAGGGGGCGTTACTGGAGGTTGCCACTTTCTGGTGACGCCCCTCTCCCCAATTTTATCATGCATCTTAGACACTTTCACTTCAAACATTTTTCACATCGCACACTCATATAGGCCATGGTAGGGGGGGGTGGGGGGAAGACGTCTGGGGGGGGGGCTTATGTTGTGTGGGCCTCACCTCGGACGGCTCCCTTCACCTCCTCTCCCACTTAGACATTGAGGGTTCTGGGCAGTCACACGGAGGGGGTGCGCTGGCAACAGCTACCTTCCGGAAGGGGGGTGGGCTGTGCCGTGCATCCCCTTCGGCGCTCCCAGTTTTTAAACGCACTTGAGAACAACATGCAACAACACAACATTTGAGCAGGTGTAGGGAGGGTTGGGGTCTTCTGCACACCCCCGTTCTCCGGTGGCGGCAAGGAGTCTGGGGCCTGGAGGAGGTGCGGGCCACTGTGTCCGGGGTCCTGGCGGGGGGCTGCGGGGTGCAGTCAGCGGCTTGCCAGGTCTGGGGCTGATGCCTCTGCTCCCCCCAAGGGGGCGGGGGGCAGGGATGGCAAGGGTAAGGTGGGGGGAGGGAGGGGGTTTATTAGGTATTTAGGGGGAGGGGGGGGGCTCTGGCCGGGTGGCTCGTGCGGGTCGTGTTGGCCCGCCCTCTTGGGGGAGCCCGGTCCGGGGGGCGTCTGGTCTGGGGCCGGGGCCGGGGGTCGGGCACAAGCAGTCCTATAGTCAATTTTTTTTTTTTTTTTTTTTTTTTTTTTTCTCTGTGTGTGGTGAGTGGGGCACAAGGGAGGGATGGGGTGAATGAGTTCTGGGGCGGGTTCCCGGGCGTGCGCCAGCCCACTCCCGGCGGCCTCTTCGCGGGGCCTGGCCCCCCGGGGGGCGGCCGGGGCCCTCGTCGCGGGGGCGGGGCGCCCCTGGGGCCTCTGGCCCTCAGGGCCCATGGCCGGGACCACTTCAGCGGGGCTAGCTGCCGGCGGAGCCCACGGGCTCGTCTCCGCGGCTCTTGAGGGCGTCGGCATTGCGGTGGCTAGGGGATTTCCTCGGGGTCGTCTCTGCTCCTTCCTTGGGGGGGGGGGGGGGGGGGTTGCAGATATCCTGTGTCGGCCCCTCCTGGGCGACCTGCATTAGGGGCCCCCTTGGGAGTCCGGGGTTACGGGTCCCCTGACGCCTGCCTCTGTGCTCGGGGAAGGTGGGTCTTCGGTTCTCCACAATCACTATCAAGCTATTTCTGGATAATCTTCACCTAAACTAGTGCACTTTCACATCTCCCACAGGTGCTGGGTCCCAGGTACTAAATGTTCACTTATATACAGTAATCTTATAATTTATTTATTTATTTATTTATGTTTTTTCACTTTCTTTTTTCAAATATCACATGACACATGTCAGCTTACATAATAATATATATGATTTAGCAATGGCATCTAGGTGTTATTCGAGTGTATCTGTTGCTTTATGTCTGTTGGTTGTGCTGTTCTTTTTGTGTCTATTTCCAGGTGATGGAGCAGACAAAGAAGGTTTTATCATTCTCTCCCTTTTATCTCCTCTTTCTTTCACCTCTACTCTTTTTTTTCTTTTCTTTCACTTTTTGTTCTTCCTTTACTCTCCCATTGTCATGTCCATATAATTTGAAATTCTCCTTGCAGGAATCATAATAAAGCTATTTACAAGCATAAATCAAGTGGAGCACTATGGCGAAAGCTGATTGCTCCACTTGTAAAAGCAAAATCTGTCGAGCTCTATCTGGCATTGAGACATCAATTCCTATTGCCATATTGCTAGACAGGACACTGGGGAAAAAAAAAAAAAAAAAGAAAAAGAAAATGTCTGCGACTTTTGTGCAGACCAGGCTAAAACCAGGCTAAAGATTGCATGTTTAAAACTACAGCTAAAACAGGACTGATTTGTTCTATTTATTTTTCTCCAAAAGTGCTTGAAAAGCTGAATGATACAGGATAAACAGAAAATTAAGCTGCGCTTTATTTTTGGTACTTTATTTTGTGAAAGTCTAAAAATTCGCAAAAATCAGATATAATTGCTATGAACTAACAAAGAGCTTTAGTCCTTACTGCTCTTTCATAATAAATGTAGCTGAGGCTCTGTTGAGGCTTTAGAGATTTATTTTTGTTTAAATCTTGTATTCTAAGAGCTCGATCACTGTGATACGATCGTAAAATAAATGTTGTTCTTTTGATTGCCGATTGCTGTTGCTGATTCTTGCTCTCGGCTCCAAACAGTCTCTAACCACCAAAGTCTGTGTGACACCATGTCTCAGCCCCGCTGCTCGCGCTTAAACAGTTTTGTAAGGTCAAGCTTTTTACAGTGGATATTGATCACGAGCGAGTTGGTATGAAGGTTAGGGCTCGGTCTGCAACAATGTGGGCGCTTCTACTGTTATATGTCAGAGGTCAGAGGGCAATGACCAGATTGTTAAAGCCAAGGTGTGCAGAGTAATGTCTGATCGCACAACATTTGAAACCTTGAAGCAGAGGGGCTAGAGCAGCGGAGAACCACACCGGGTGACCTCCCTGCCAATTAAGAACAGGAAACTGAGGATACAGTTCAAACGTGTTCACCATGATTGGAAAACAGGGTAGGGTCAGAATATGGCATGGAGAAGATAAAAGCTTGGATCCATCCTAACTGGTTTAGCTGGAAGTAGTGGTATGATGGTATGGGGAATTTGTTTCTTAGTGAACTTTGGGCCCCTTGGTACCAACTGAGCATTGTTTATCTCCGCATTCTAGCTAAGCATTGTTGCTGACCATGTCCACCCCATTTAAGACACATCCATCTTCTGATGGCTACTTCCAGCAGGAAAATGCATCATGTCCAAAGGCTCAAATCAACTCAAGCTGGTTTCTTGAACAACAATGAGTTCACTCTAATCCAACGTTGCACCTATAGGATGCGATGTATAACATAATGTATGTGCAGCCAACAAATCTGCAGCTGCTGAATAATGACATTGACAGAAAACCTCCCAGAGCAATGTTTTAAACACCTTGCTGAACCTATTTAGAGAAGATTTAAGCTAACTCTGAAGTACAACCTTGTACTTGCAAAGTGTAACTAATAATGTGGTGTTAAAATGAGCGAATATCTTCCAGCCTGGGGACATCTAGGGGTCCCCCAGGACGAGCTGGAGAGTGTTGGCGGGGGAGATGTCCCGTTTATCGCAGCGATCCAATTTCAGATAAACAGAAGGCAACAAATATATTACATGCACGGTTATATGTAGTACAGTGCACACTGAAATATATTTAAATACCTGGAGCAGACAAAAGAAGATATAGATACCTGCGCATAATATATACACATGGAACTATGCACATAAATACACGTACATACATGGTTGAATCAGATAAACCACAAAACTAATTCAGTCTGCTTAATTTGCAGCTTAAGTGATACAAATAATTCATGAAAGAGACATAATTAACTTGTATAGACACTTATTGTACGAGATACTTTAAAAGGTTATCTGCAGTTGGAGCTGCATAGTTTCTAATTATCGTAGCAAAAAATAGACCAAACAAAAAACTTTAAACTCATTAACCATCCAGTTGTGTTTGGCTTAAACTCATCTTGTTTTAGGGGAAAAAATATAATTATCAGACTTTAATTGGAACAAGGCTTCAAGGGAATTTAGAGACATTTGTTGACTCACCATATAAATCCAAGAAACACAGGAACATGGGAATAGAGGAACAAATCCCTCCTGGAGTGAGAATCGGGATAACAACACTTTCAGTTCAACAAAAGAGACAGTCCATGTAGTTTTCTTTACTTGGACTTCTCAAGTAACACAAGTCAGTTCTTCTTGTCTAAGCTTGTGAATTACCAGACATCTCAAATTGTTAATGTTACTAAAATAACTCTCTGTGGGAGGAAAACATCTTTTTTTTCTTTGCTCCTAGCTGCAGTATGACAGGATAACTGACCACAGAAGCCCATAAGATCTGATTTAGCTGCTGCAAATCGCTGAAAATTAGAAGCTGTGTCCACAAAACCTCTGTAAGTCCACAATAATTTAAGACTCTTATGAAAGAAATGTGCAAAAATGTTGTATTATTCTTTATTTTCTAAGAAGAAGAAGAGAAATTTCCCTCGAGCTACACTATCTATCATTTGATTAAGATGAAATCAGATGGACCAAAGCCCAGGAGCTTTGAGGTTGATTTTGGAGTGAGGAGATCGCATGCTGGCAACAAAGACAACACGAGAGGATCTGTCATAGTTAGTGGCCAGATTCGAAAGAAGAAAAATGAAGTCCGGGAGATTTGAACCTGGCCTGAGTTATCCTTCTGAGGGGCATTCAGACCCTCAGGGCCCATAGTGATTATATCCCTGGCTGTTCCTCTGCACCCCCCTGCTCTGAAGCTCAGTGGGTAGAGCCGGCACCGCTGCTCTGCGTAGAGGATTAAACTCCCACTATGCTTGCTAAAGTTTAAATTACATGTTCACTCAGTACTTGCAGATCAGTATTAAAAAAACAGAGAACACTACATATTGAAGCGCATTATTTCTTGGAACCTAAAGGTTACCTACCAGGAGCTTTCACAGGATTTACCAGGTGCAATCATGGAAATTCCTGGGTACCTTTAGGGACCAAGCTGTGTTATGAGTTTTAACCGTAGCGGAACTTACCAGATACTTTCTATAACTTACCAGATACTTTCTATAACTTACCAGGTACTTTCTAGAACTTACCAGATACTTTCTATAACTTACCAGGTACTTTCTAGAACTTACCAGATACTTTTAGAACTTTCATTTAACTCTCACGGAATTCACAAGGAACTCTAATAGAACTTTTATGTTTCCTTCATGGAACTTTCAAAGAACTTACCAGGTTCCTTTACGAACTTATCATGTACTTTCCTGAACTTTCGTGAAACTTTCACGGAACTTTCAGAGTATTTACCAGGCACTTTTCAGAACTTATCAGGTACTTTTGTGGGACTTCTAGGAAGGTGAATTTTGAGGACCACTTGTGCTTGCTGGTAACGAGTACCAAATGAAGGATGGAACTCTCGTTCCATCCTTCATTTGGTACTCGTTACCAGCCGGTTGCCAGGTCATTTGGTTAGCATTAGCAAACATTTAACTTACCTATCCAGAAGGAAAGCGGGAACCTCTGCGTGGCTTCTAAGCCCCTTTACTTTCTTAAGTTGGCACCAACACTCAAAAGCTTGTTTTCTTTTTTCATCTGCTTGAGTCTGAGAAATGTAAAACTGACAAGAAGCCATTTCTCAGTGCTACCACAGAGCTACTACGATCGGGCAATGCCTGAGCTCCGTCTCACGTGACTTCAACCTCTTACTTCTACTGGCTCTGAATCCTTTCGTGTTGACGTTGGCATCGTAAACAGAATTAAATATCTCTATATTTCAGACCCGTCAAAATTTACAAAACAATTATTTATATACTATATATTTATTTTTCATACCCCGCCTCTCAACCATTGAATGCTGGGGCATTCAATGGGTGCACCAGCACTCCTCGCGACCCCACAAGGGACAAGCGTGATGGAAAATGGATGGATGGATATTTATTTTTTAGTAAAATCAATATTTTTTATTCTGCACCACTCTAGACATTCTGTGGATGTGTTATTTTTGAAAAATCAACTGCTTTGATGAAAAATCTATAGCTATGACCTTTAAGGTTCCAATAACAGGAAAGTCATCCAAATTCATTGACAGTTTAGCAACTACATTGTTACTTTGACTTGTAACTAGTTACTTTGATAGTGCAGTAACTGAGTTAGTAACTCTGTTAATTTTTGGGAGAAGTAACAAGTTACTATAAATAGTTACTTTTTCAATTAACTTGCCCAACACTGCCAGTAAGTTCCAGGGATCTTCTTGGATAGGTTCAAGGAAAATGTAGCGCTACCAAAAAGAATCCTCTATATTACTTAAAAAGCATTTGCAACCTGTGGGGCATGCAGGTGTCTAAACATAAGTAGCTCCTGCCTTTGTTTGTTCCACAAGGATTTCTGCTGTAGCGACCAGTTAAGTTGGTGTAAGAAAAACAAAAATCAAAGAGATCATGCAGCACCGTTAAGGCCCGCGGCCCAACCGTACGACTCCCGCTGGCTTGAATTATGACTGAAAGCTTTTCAAACGACAGGCACAAAGTGAAGGGAACCCTGAGTGTGCATGAAACCAAGACAGCGTGAGTACAGGACAAGCATATTCGCATAAATATGAGATAATTACACCACAGGGCTACCACCGCCGGCGACAGCACATGATGGATGAGTCAGGGAAAGAAAACATGAAGAAGGCGAGCGGAGGAACGCAGACAGGAGTGCTGGTGTAATACTAACTCTGGAAGAAGGGATGGACATGGAAGGCAGAACAAAAGATGGACTAAAGTAATGGTGGAGGTCTTAGAGTCCCAGGCCTCTCCTTGTGCCCGTCTTCTGTTTCTGCCTTTTAAGGAACTCCATAACTTCAAGCAGATAATGAGTGCCTTGAAGCAGATGGAGAACAACAAAAGAAGGGAGAAAAATGTGTGTGTGTGGAAAAGGGGGGTGAGAGTCGGCAGAGAGGCAGTGGGAGACAGTGAAGGGAAGAAGAAGATTAGAAGTGATAACAAATGAAGCAAGAGGAGCTGAGCTGAACAGTGATGCGTGATAAGATCGTGCATTGACTTAAAAGCATACTTTAATGAAAGTCCACGAGAGGCTTAGGAGAGGGAGAGATGCTGGGATTGGTCTCACAGAGGTTAGATAAATAGGCAGCCTTGCAAAAGCACTCATAGCTCTCAAACATTTTCATATTTTGAAGAGAAAAGAAAATGAGACAGCATTGACATTTTTACACTAAAACCTAAAAATCTGAAACTCCTCAATATAAAACATGCACACAAATCAATCCAGCAATGGAAAGCATATGGCCCAACTGCACACCAACCCAGACATCCACATAAACACGGAACATTAAAGGAGGCAGCCACAGTAACTCTGGAGGAGCTTCAGAGATCCGATACTCAGGTGGGCAAATCTGTTGACAGGACAACCGTGAGTCATGCACTCCACAAATCTGCTCTTCATGGAAGAGTGGCAAGAAGAAAACTATTGATGAAAAGATGTTTGAAATTTGCCACAAGCCATGAACAAGGTACTTTTTGACCCACTAGCAAAATGCTATATGTGGAAGAAAACTAACACTGCACCTTGCCCTGACTATAGCATCCTCACAGAGGGCAGTGGCCAGCGTCGTGCAATGTTTGTTTGTTTTGTCTCAGAGACAGGGAAGCTGTAGGGGAAATGGAGGGAGATAAATACAGGACAATACTGAAGAACAGCAGGTTATGCACTGCAAAACATTTGAGACTGGTTCTCCTCCCAGTAAGATGGATAACCTAAACCTGCAGTCAGCGCGTCAATGGGAAGCTTTAGATGAAAGCATCTTGATGTATTGGAATGACCCTGTCAAAGTTTAGACTGAAATCAAACTGAGGATCAATGCCAAGACTTGAAAATTGATCACTTTCACTCCCCATGTAATCTGACTGAGTCTCAGCTATTTTGAAAAGTAGAACGGGCAAAATGTGCTAACATAGTACACATTGTATATGTGCTATAGTGACATAAATTAGCCCAGATAGAAGTATCCCACGAGGTTAGCAGTTTAGGGTGGTTCATGCATGACTGTCATTGAAACACAGAGGAAAAAAGACTCTTGAACAGTCCAATTTAAACTTGAAGTCATCAAAAATAAATCACGTTGTTCAAAATGCAGCAATTATTTCAGCTTAAAGAAGTCAGAGATGGTTTTGGAGTCTGAGCAGTTTTGTCAGTTTAAAATTCATCCTTTATCAATGGAAAAGGTATGTATAACATTTTGCTGTTTAAATGTAACAATCACTTACTTAGATTACAGTCATGTCTTCAAGACATAAAACTAGGATGATGCTTTTAAATTCAGACAAGTCATTGTCTTTGGACCGACGTCTTTGAAAAAGATACTACTTAATCAATCACAATCTGGATGGCATTAAATTGACCTCTGGTAATAAAGCTGAAAAAGTGCTATTTTAAACAGAACATGTCATTTAACATATCGACAACAAAACATAAAAATGTGTTTTTAATTCATAGTAAAGATGCCAATAAAGCCCTGCGATAGACTGGTGACCTGTTCATGGTGTACCCCGCCCATTGACAGCTGAAGATACGCACCAGCACCCCTCGCGACCCCAGCAGGGATAGACTTGTTAGAAAATGGATGGATGGATGTTATTTAAATTCCATATTAAAAAGGCTTCTAGAATTTCTTTTTTCATTTCCGACATATTGCTCAAATTATAAATACCCTGTTTCTGGAGTGATGCTGAAAAACTAATCCATGCATTTGTTACTTCAAGGCTGGACTATTGTAATTCTACTACCGGGAATTCAACAAAATGCAGTTTGAAGTCTTCAGCTGATCCAAAACGCTGCAGCAAGAGTTCTGATGAAAATCAACAAGAGGGATCATATTTCTCCCCATACTTCTTCCCTTCATTGGCTTCCTGTTAAATCAAGAATAGAATTTAAAATTCTTCTTCTAACGTATAAAGCCCTTAATAATCAAGCTCCATCATATATCAGAGCTCTGATTACTCCGTATGTTCCTAACAGAGCACTTCGCTCTCAGACTGCAGGTCTGCTGGTGGTTCCTAGAGTCTCTAAAAGTAGAATGGGAGGCAGATCCTTTAGCTATCAGGCTCCTCTCCTGTGGAACCAACTCCCAGTTTTGGTCCGTGAGGCAGACACCCTGTCTACTTTTAAGACTAGGCTTGAAAACGTTCCTTTTTGACAAAGTTTTAGTTAGCGTGGTTTAGAGTATCCTGAGCCATCTCTGTTGATATGCTGCTATAGGCTTAGGCTGGTGGAGGACGTAATGACCACCTTCCCTCACTCTGCTCTCCAGTTGAGCATTGTTTGCTGTAATTTCAACTTTTAACTTTATGCTCGTTCCGTTTTCTTCCTGTTAAAGGGGAGTTTTCCTCTTCCCTGTTGCTACGTGCATGATCAGTATGAGGGATTTTAAACATGGCGCTCACAACCTGTTGCCTGATCATTGACCTCTGTAAACTCCCCTTCAGTCTCTGATGAAAACTGTTATTTGCTCTGGCTCACTGGAGCTGATAAAACAAAAGCATACATTTGTCAGCATTAGAGTCGATGCTAAACACCAGATTCAGTTCATTATTGAAACCACACTTCAGTGGAAAACCTGTAATTAAGGGCTAGGTTAAGATAAGGTGGAACCGCTGCTGTCATTTCCCAACATGAGTCATATTTATCTGGATCACACATGCCCAGACTGAATAAATTTTCCAACTTAAAACATGTATATAAAATTCAATACACCTTCATATCCTACCCTCGACACAGTACTGTTCATTTCATCCCTTTCTGATTTCGTACTTTTGCAGTTTCGATCGTTTTGTAACCAATTTTTGGGGACATGAAGAGGAATCGGCGATGTTTCGTGCCCTCTCTGACAACAGATGGTTAAAGTAGGAGTTTACTGTAGTTTATTCATATTATGCAGTGGGGAGATATGGTTATCTAACTGTAATAAATATCCAGCGGTAAGTTTGCTCTGAGTTATTTTGGTTTGATCAGGGATCACAGTGTGTCATATTTTATGATAGAGTGTCATTTGAACTCTTTAGAAAATAATATACAATTAAATTGGAGTATTTATCTGCAAAATGAATCAAAAATACGTTGCCTAGCCACCATGAGAATCAACCTGACACACAAGGGCCAATTATATTTGCACAAAATTGTTTGCAGATGAGTACAAATAGCAAGTTGGAAAGGCCGACCCACCCTGGTGTCCGGAACATCATCTACAGGGGCAAATATTTTTGCTTCATGTAATGTGCAAAAAGTCTGGTCACTGTACAGTAACAGGCCACAACACAGGAGAAAGTTAAAAAGGCTTCAGAAAATGCAGGGCTTTAGCTAAATCTGTCTCATTGCATTGTAACTGGCAACAGCTGAAGCATTTTGTAAGGCATCAGCTTGCGAAATAAGCTTTTATAAAGTGAGAATTTGTCATTGGACTCCTCCTTTAAGTGATTGTAAAAATAAAACAGTGAATCCTCAATTTTAAAATTTGTTTTTGGTCTAATTAACAGCTGACTTTGTTATCTTAAAATTGTGGTAAAGTTAAATTTCCTTTGAGATTTCAAGGGGGAAAAAACATTGGGGCCCTTTTTTCTCTCCAACAATGTTGTCACAGTATTTTTTTTTTTGCTTTCACATTCGTCCATTTTTCTCCTTAAACCACAACAGTTGTGGCAAATCAGCAACAGCTGTCAGCACTTTGATTTGATTGTGGGATGCGTCAATCAGGGCCGGCCACATTGCACAAAATCAAATTCTACACACTCGTTATTTTAGCTCCCACCGAGGTCTTTGTCGACGAATTGACTCTGAATGTCACACAGAACAAAAACCATGCAGATTGAAACTGACCAGCGCTTGTGATCTCTGTTCCAACTACCAAGGAAATGCAACAAACTAATAAAAACAACTTGTCTTGGATTCCTTTAAATATTCTTTGCTTCTAGCAGTGGATATATGTATGGCAGCTGTGGGTTATTCATTATTTACCATCCAAACAGGAAAAGAAAAAACAAAAATCCGGATTTAAACTGACAGCAATGAGAGAAAAAAATGGGAGTTGGCAAAAAGCAAACTGCAGGAATCTCTCCTTTGTACATCTTTAGGTTTGATATTTCAGACATAGAGTTATAAGATGTGAATCAAAACCATCAGTTCTGCCAGCGATCCGGTTAGGTCTCCTCTCGTCCACAAAGCCGTCTTGAGTCGAGCATCTTTGTCTGTCCTTCCTGACAGACACAATCATGCCTTGATCGAGTTTGTTTTGGTCCAGCGTTGTCTCGGTGTGTTCAAATTTTTTTTGGGAAACCGCAAAGAAATTAAAGAAAAGTAAACTCAGACAGCGTGACGGAATGAAGAAACGGCATCGTATTACCACAGGGTTTTTAAGATGACCGTAAAGAGATATGCCCTGTGTACGTTCCAGGCCTGGAGCAGGAAAATGTTTGGTCCTGCCTCCCTAAGTGGGGCACTTTGGGAGAGCTAAAATGGTACAGAGTTTTAGAAAATGTAGGAAAATAAAGGAGGAAGTCGTGAACCATTGTTCCAAACTAAAGAGATGTTTTTTGTGCAAGATGTTTTCATTGAGAGAAAAAAAAAATCCCCATCTGATAAAAAAAGATAATCAAATCAATCATTTAAAACACAAGGATTTTTTATAGCTTTCAATCTTTTAATTGTGTCTTATTCTCAATTATGATAAAGTGAGTATGACAGCTTTGTTTTAAAGTCTTTGTTGGTTTCGAATTTCCGCATTTCGGTGGCATCATTTGTTCTCTTTAGTCATTGTTTTTTTCGTCCCTATGTTTATCCTGTTTAGTTTTTCCTCGTGTGTTCCTTTGTGATGTTTGCAGTTTCTTTGTGCCTTATAGCCATTCTTCTTCAGCGCCTCAGGATAAACTCCCCAACAGCTGCAGCTCATGCAGTTGATTAGACTCACCTGTTCATTGTTGCACTAATCCCTCCTCCATGTATGATTTTTCTCTCTTTAATCCACTTCTTGCCAGATCATCTTCTTAGTTCCCATGCTCCTAGTCCCTCTTTTGGGTTGGATAATTTTTGGACTCTTTATTTAATAAAATGTTCACTTTCCTTAAAATTGGGCCTTTTTCCCATTTGTGTTCACCAACGTACAACAGGACATATTGACATACAACAGGACAATCTGACATGTTCAATTTTACTATTAAAACAGCGAGCAGAAGTAGTATCATGAACTATCATGCACACCCTGGATAACAGACATGACCCAGGAAAATATCAAATGAGGACATGTCATTTTTTGCCCTGTAACTAGTTTAGATTTTGTGAGTTTCTTGATTCTGAACCACCAGTAAAGTAAGTGCACCCAAGCTGGCAGATAGCAGCACCATAATCATGTTTCATGAAACGAAATTGATCACTAAATTCATGTTCATACAGTTGTATAAATAATTGGAACTGATAATTTAACAATCTGATGTTACTCATATGTTATTGTAAAATCAGGTTTGTACTATTGTAATTGTTTAACATGGAAATAACTCTTGTTTTGCACAGAAATGCATTTTTTTTTGCTGTGGATCAGTTTTATGATTATCCTGGATGTTTTAATTTTAAATTTAATTAAATTAATTTTTTTTTATTTTTTATTATTCACTTTGGTCATTATTTGGTCATCATCACTGACTTTAAAAAGGATTTTGAAGTGCACTTCCTCTGGCTGGTTGCTGCTGCAAATATGAATATATTTTAAAATAAGTTAAAAATCTCAAAATAATTAGTACTCCTATTAGATTTCAGATTTATGTCTTGCTTAAAACTCAAAATTAAAAGTTTAAGACTTCAATTTGACTCAAGACTGGCATGCCTTGACTTTGGACTCGACTTTGGACGAAAAAAGTGAAAACTTTACTTGGGTGGAAAGAGTTGAGACTCTGGTTTTCAGATACTTGTATAGATACAAGGGTTCAGTGACCAAACAGCTTGTCAGTATCTGGGTTTTATGTACTTTTAACTTTTAGTGAAACTGCAAAAGGTATAGGAGGAAGACGCAACTACAACCAGTTATTTCTGCTTTTATTCCACAGAGGCATTCAATTTGAGCAATGCAATAGTTTGTGTTTTTACTGTATTGGTTGGGATCAACACAAAATGTAATTATACTTCTGAAGGTACATGTTGTGCTTTGGGAAAGCTACTGCTCAGGGTACACAGCCACTGTAGTACGTTCTGACATGCAGGCATGAATTAGCCCGGCTGTTTTACATGTAATTTTGAAGGCGTTCAAAGAAAACCAATCCATCTTACAAATGCTTATAAATGACAGTGAAATATGCCGAAACTGACATGTTGTTAAATCAAATTACATTAGTTGCAGAGGAAAAATTTAATTTTTTAAGTAATATTTTATTTAGTTTTAAGGATTGGTGATAAAATATGTCTTTAAAGTATGAATGTAATGTCCTTCAAAGTGACAAAAACTAGTGTGTGACTATGTACACGTAAAGGAGTCTGTACTTCTTCCGTAATCTCCTGTCTTTGTGTGCTGCTCAGACAGTTTAAAAGCCCTCTATTTACCTTCTGCACCGTTCTCCCTTTTCAAGTGATATGTGTGTGTGTGTTTTAGTCAGAAAGAAAGAGAGAGCACTATAAGTGCTCTTGTGGGGGTGGACAGCTGGTCCAAAACAGGCGTTTTGGTCTCTAACAAACCATGACATGTCAAACATGTAATGTAGGCTGCAAAAGAGCAACACGTAAAACGCTTCATTGACTCACACTTAATGCTTCGGGCGAATCAAAGGAGGAAAATAAATATTTTGACTCAATTACCAAACCTGAAGCCATTAATCATGTTTGAAATTTTACAAATGATGGAACAGTATTAAAACGGCTCAAACAAATGTGCCGCGGAGAATTCCTCTGCCTAGGTAAACCCCTCCAGGATAGGTTGGTGAGCGCGCAGCGTTGTTAAGACGTGTCTTGTGCTCGGATGTGAGTGTGTTTTTATTGCTCTGCTTACGAATCCTAAACCCCCCCTGCTTTAAGTTTAACTTTTGGTTTTCACTGAACAGAATTCATCCATCAGGATCTTAAAATGTCAGCTAATGTCTTTTTGTCACACTGCATAAATGGTAAATAGCCTGTACTTATATAGCGCTTTATTAAGTCCAACCACCCCAAAGCGCTTTACAAGACATTCAGTCATTCACCCTTTCACGCACATTCACACTCTGACGGTGATATGGTACATTGTAGCCACAGCTGCCCTGGGGCAGACTGACAGAAGCAATAAGAGCAATAGTTTTTAACATTTAATTAATTCAATTTATTCATTGATTAATGCATAAACTTTCTGTACTGTGGTTTATTCCAACATACAAAAAAACACATGCAGTTTAAATTGATTGTTAATTCTTCTGACACACTATTGCAAATCTGCTTGTAAGTGATGCAAGAAAATGCACTGCCTTTGGGTAAATGGCTCTTCAGCTCCATCTTACATGTTTAACAATGTAGCATACATAATTTGACACGTGGTACAGTAGTCACACACTTGCTACTCAAATATTTCTGCAATTAGACAATCTTAGCAGTGCTTTATCTCGTGCAAATGCTATGCAAATGCTCCATCTGCGCTGATGAAAAATCATTCACCTTAGAATGGCAGTTGCTTAATACAGAGTGAAACTAACAGCTTGAGCTGCTTTCTGGTTAATTTCACCAATCAATATCTGAACATTTGTACTCATAGAGCACTACAATTGTATTCCTAAATTGGCAGCGGTTCCTTAAAGGGGCTATAAGTAAGATATTTACTGTAAAATAAATCTAAAGCATTCTCATTTGTCACCCGTGATGGATGTAACATTCCCTATGAAATATCGGTCCTCTCCAAAAATGTCTTAGTCATGTTTTTCTCATTTAAAACCTTGGGATATGGTGCAAAACTACTTCAGTTCAGGATGTAACCTGTGTTTACTTCCTGGTTTCTGAGCCAATCATATGAGAGTTCCCAGGGTTCCCAAAATAGAGCGCAGCATTTGGTATTCGATCTTGGCAAAAGAGCAGCAGCCTGCAAACACGGAAGCAAGAGAAGCGGACCAGAAATAGAACGAAATACAACATCATAGACCTGTCCTGTGGAAGTAAAAATTCAGTGCAACAACAGATCGTTGAGTAAATGGGGGTCTCTGTGAAAGGCATTGTATATGTGTTGTTCCAATTTTAACCACTAGTTCTCATTATTACTTTTTGTTCCTTTAAATATGGAGAAAAAAATACCATACGGTGACATCAGTGTAAAAGGGATGTACCACATACAACACTGTGAACTCCATACACTTGATCCCAGGACATAAGCAGAACTTAAATCAGGAGCACAGCAAAAAGTATACGCATATTTCAAAGATGAGACAGGGCTTGCTCTTCTGCAAAATCTGGTTAATTTCCCCATGCTTAGACGTACGGAAAACATGTTTTTCTATACACCAACAAAACTGGCAAGATAGAAAACAGTGTGACAGCAGTTATGATCTGAATTGCCCTTACGTTTGAGCGTTTGTGTGTGTATGCATGTTTGCTCATATCGTGTGCCCCCGTTGTTCTCCCTTCAATACAATACTGACATGCACAGGGTGTACATCGGAGTGTCCTTGGCTCTGTGCTGGGATCGACTCCAAAGCAAAACAGTATTGGGTTGTTCCAAAAAACGCATGGATGTCATGTTCTGGCCTGCCTGTCTGCTTGCTGCCACACTCATCCTGCGGCGTTGCAATCAAGATTATGGGATGCACCTGTGAGCCTCTCCCCATGGTAGCTCAGTCAAGCTCATCTCCTTCACCTGTTTGTCCGCCTACATGTACCAGACTTCAGCAGGCAGGGGGCGTCAGAGTATTAAATACGTATAGCCAGTAGATGGCTAGCAGGTTTCCTGCCAGATTCCAAGTTTACGACCACAACTTCATCTCCATAGATTTCTCTGCACTGTTTAGCCCTTGACAGACATTTACCTTGAGCTTCTGTATACAATCTGGACTGAACCATGACCACCAACCTTGCCAAGCCCAACTGGATGTGCATGACCCACGCCTGTACTTCGGGCCCAGATCAAGCCAAGCCTCAAGTACAAGCCATTTACCAAACATATTTGGTATGTTTCAGGGGCTCAGTGGATCCCAGCATGATACTGTAATAGAGCACCTGTGCAATAAATACAGCCCTAAAAGGGAAATTACATTTTGTCTGACTGCATTGTGCCAAGTGTAAAGTTTGGTGTAGAGGGAATCATGTTGTTTTTCAGGAGTTTGGAACAGACTCTTAGTTCCAACGGTCTCTTAAGGCTTAAGCAAACAGAGATTTTAGACTTCATAGACTTTGTGCTCCCAACTTTGTGAGAACAGTCTGAGGATGGCTCCATCTTGTGCTTCAAAGCAAAAGGTATCATCAATAAAGACATGAATGAGCACATTTGTTGAGGAAGAACCTGACTGGCCTTGGCACAGTTCTAACCTTAACCCACTAAAATACCTATGGGGTTAATTAGAGTGGAGACTGAGAGCCAAGACTTCTTATCCAACAAGTGTGTCTGACCTTACTAATGTGCTTCTGGAAAAAATGCTAAGAAATTCCCATAGACACACTCCTAAACCCTGTAGAAAGCCTTCTGAGAAGAGTTGAAGCTATTATAGCTCCACAAGGTGGGTCAACATCATATTAAACCCTGTGGATTAATGTCACCCAAGTTCATGCATGGCAATTTAAAAAATATATATTGTCTATATTTCTTAAATTACTTGTGATATATTTCTAGAAATATAGGCTCAAATGGCTTCAGTTGTTTTACATATATCCCTGTCTTTAGCAGCAACTTCTGGCCTCCAACCACGAATGAGTTATTTTCACAGTTTCAAACAGGTCATGAAAAAGTCTGGTGGCTCTCCTTACCACACCTTTTCTTGCTCTCTATATCCATTACATGGAATAGTTATACTCCATTTTCTCAGAAGTTCACAAACCATGGCACACACAAAAGAAAATAATTGTAGCTGTTATTCAAATCTTAGCCTGCTGAAACAAGGACTTCCAGCTCTCAACACATGGACACCAAGTACAGATTTACAATCAGATCCATTAATCAAAATCCCACCTGTCAGTTAACTTGGATCTTTGGATCTTTTTTGTGACATAGATAAATTATATAATAGGTAAATTATCAGGAGTAGCTCGGAGAATCATGCTGTGTAGATGCCTATCTTCAGCAGAGACAGGGAAGCTGGTCAGAGTCGATGGGAAGATTCATAGGAGGTTCGCTCCCTGGTTTCATTAAGAGCTGTGCACTTTAATACAATGGTAGGAAATTGGAGATAAAATGGTGCATACACATTTACAGAAATCCTACTTAATCTGGAAAAATGGTCTACTTTGTATAAAAAGATCCTCCACAAAGCTAGAAAAGCACATTTTTCATCATTAATAGAGAAGAATAAGAATAATCCTAGGTTTCTTTTTAGTAGTTGCCAAACACAGTCATTGGTCTGTAGAGCCATCCATTCGTTCTCAGCAGTAATAAGTTAATGGGATTCTTTATAAATTAAATTGATTCTATTAAAAACAAAATAATTGGCATCCTCCTAAAAATGATTACTTCATCCTCAGTTAAAGAGGAAACACTGTAGGTATCTGTAAATCCTGATCTGTGTTTGGCTCTGTTTAGCCCCAGTAGAGCTGTCTGAGTTATGTAAGATATTAGCATCATCTAAAACTTCAACTTGTATGCTAGACCCAATCCCAACCAAGTTGTTTAAGGAAGTGTTACCTTTGATCACTGCCCCCATTTTAGATATGATTAATCTATCCTTAGTAAACAGATATGTACCACAGACTTTTAAGGTAGCTGTAATTAAACCTTTACCTAAGAAACCTTCTCTGGATTGAGATAACTTAATAAATTACAGCCCTATATCTAATTTTCATTTATTTAAAATTCTTGAGAATATATAGTTGCCAATCAAATGTGAACATTTTCAAGACTTGTTTGAAGAATTTCGTTCAGGCTTCAGACCTTATTATAGCACTGAAACAGCTCTAGTGAAGGTCACTAATGATATTCTCATGGCCTCAGATAATGGACTTGCGTTTCTTTTTGACAACGCTTATCGTTTGAATGGCTTAGTTTATCCTGAGCTATCTCTGTAGTTATGTTGCTATAGGCTTAGGCTGCTGAAGGAAATACTGACCAATTTCCCTTACTCTGCTACATTATCCTACTACTCCCCAATTTATCATTATTTACCGTTTTTTCTTTCAACTTTTAACTTCATGTTTTTTCTCTTCATCGTAGCTACATCTGGCCTGGTATTACAACCGTCCTGGAGGGGGCTTCAGCTGAGGTGCTGCTGGCATGAACTTCTTGTTCTACAGATAATACACTTGGTCCTGTTTTTCAGTGTTTAATCCTGTCGCTGTCCTAGACAAAGCTATTTGCTGAGCTTTACTGTGACTATGTGCTCTCTTTCATCCATTCTCTTTCTCAGAGCTAATCTGCACAGGTGTTGTATTGCCATTACCCTTTCACTTTTCTCTCACATAGAAAGTACTCCTGGATCAATGCGTGCTTCTGTGCTCTTTTTGGGTGTATGCTCTGTCTTTTTAAACCCCTAGTCAGTCGAGGCAGATGGCCGTTCACACTAAGTCTGGTTCTGCTGGACGTTTCTTCCTGTTAAAGGGGAGTTTTCTTCTCCACTGTCTCTACATAGATGCTCAGTATGAGGGATTGCTGCAAAGTCAATGACACATTGCAAGCAGCTGTCCACTGTCTCCTCAAGTCAGTGACTCAATGCTCTCTGCTTGGTTTCCTTAGATAGAAACACGTATAACATATCTGTACAATTAACTTTTTAAAGTGCCTTGAGATGACGTGTTGTGAATTGGCGCTATATATATACGACTCTGGCTCAATGGGTAGAGTAGTCGTCTTGCATTCGGAAGGTTGTGGGTTTAATTCCAGCTTCCTCCTGTCACATGTTGTGCCACTGGGCAAAGCCCTTAACCCAAAGTTGCCTACTGATTGTTGTACGAATGTGTGCACGTTAGTGAGTGCAATTGGGTAAATGTGGCTATAATATAACGGGCTTCCAGTGGTCAATATGACTGAAAAAGCGCTATATAGGTTCAGTCCATCTACCATTTATATAGATACATTAAATGTAGTTATTTTACACCACGTCTAACTACTATTAAAACTAAGGTACCATCAATATTTTGGTAGCATATACACCTGTCAATCGTTTATATTAAAATCAAGTAACTAAGGAGCCATCACAATGATTGCATTGACAGTAAAGTACTCCACACGAAGCAACACAACTCTGCAAGCTGGCCACATGTATCAAGATGGAGACAAAGATAGAGAATCAAATTTTGTGTGTCTATAGTGTGTACAATTTAGTTGCCTCAATGCATGGGCTATCCCATAACAGTTACAATTTGACTAAACGCACTGCACTGTTTTGTATGAATAAATGTTAATGTAACAGTATAAATATCAACTTGTAAGAGGAGCTGCTCAGTCCATGAAACATCCAGATAGTCACCCAAAAGTTACCTCATTTACACTTCTGAGTGTTCTTTCTCACAATTAGGTCAGACTTCTGGGAGGCTTTGATACCCACACAACTAAGTGTTTGCATATACGAGCCATTCAACCATCAGATGAATGAACACCAACCCTCTTTATCACCCTAATGGCTTTTGAAAACATGACGGAGAGCTGAACAACATGGGGAGTGACAACTCGCGGTGTTTTCCTGAGGGACTAAGTCAACAAGCTCAGACAGTGACATGAAAGAGCTCGCACACCTCTGCGGTTATGCTCACTCACACGGACGACCAATTGATTAACTCATAAATCAGCCTCATCCCAGGCCCCGGGCCGTGTAGCGTCCTCTTCCACCTCCAACCCTCAAGAACTTAAAAGATGTGCTGTGAATCCGCGGCCCAACCCTGCAGCCTCCAGCTAAGTAAGTGGAGGCGGTATGTTCCAGCTCATGGCAGAAACCCAGCAGGAGGGAGAGGCCAGGTGGAGCAGGTAGGGTGGGAAAAAAACCAGGGTGGGTTTCACTGAAGCGAGACTTATAGGATTAGTGAATGTTATTATAGAAGACAGGAACGGATGGAGAGGGAAATCATGGAGAGATTTGAAGAGGGATATAAATGTGTTAAAAAGACAAAAGACAAAATAGACCTAATCAAATACTCTGTAGTGCTGCCAAAAACAGGCAGAAACAACGGGATACAGATATGGAGACTAAGAGGGAGAAAAAGCATAGAGGAATGCAGTAAATCCCTGAGCGACTGAACTATCCTCTGGAGAAGGAAAAGAAGAATTTTTATGTGCTGCAGGTGAGCAGAGCAGAGAGGGAGGAGGGGGAAAAAAAGACAGCGATGGACAGATGGAAAAAGACAGACGGAACACGGGGGTGGCCGAGGGAATTTGAGGAAAGTGTGAAAGGGTCTGATTGTAGCAGAGAAAAATGGGGTTCGTGGGGTGAAAATAGAGCAAAAGTGACTAAAATAAAGCAAAATGGCTACTTGTTCTGTCCAAGAGGATGGAACACAGATAGACATGGAGAAGGAAGGCAGTGAGACGTGAATTAATTATCAGAAAACAGGAAAGCTCACAAGGAAGAAGGATAACAAGAAAAGTGCTTGATTGATGTGTCTGTGTATCTTAAAGGAATATTCTAGACTTTTCAGCTAATTTGAGATGGAAATCTTATTTGTAAGTACAAGCTGACTGATATATTGTTAGCAATTGTTTTCTATGTAAACTATACAATGGGAAAATAATTATTCTCAGGCTGACAATGGCTGATGTGATTTGTGTTTTTTTATTGAAAGAAAGCTAAAATGATCCATGAGCCACTCTTGGTCTGGAACTCCATGATTGGGTGATAAAGGGGAACCAGTCCACAGCAACATGACAGGTGTTTGTCAATGATAGAAATAACTTTATTGTCCCACAGAGGGGAAATTTGGGTGTGGTGGTGGCAAAAACAAGTAGACAGAAGACATAAAACCTGCCCACTAGATCAAATAAAATGAAAAAACAAACAAATTTCTAACAGTTAAACTGTTACAATTTTGCAGAAGAGAAAGTACTGCAATACTGCAATTACCTGCATTTATTAATAATTAATAAGGCATATTCAGATACAAACCTGAAAGCAACTGACACCACAGTCCCCTCATGAACAGGGTGTTTAAGATTGCCAGTGGAAATGTAAATAAACGTGTTTCGGTCACAATAGACCAAAATAGAGCTCTGTTTTAATAGCTCAGCGCACCTTAATGAATATGATTCAAAGAACACAATGCCCACAATAAACCACGGAGGAGGAGGCATCAAGCTTTGGGGCTGTTATTCTTCTATGGGTAGACAATGCTTCAAACACATAGAGGGCTGATTATACTAAAATTGAGGTGACATTTGGGTGACGGAGGAATAGTGTGAAGAATTGTGGTCTGGCAACCAGACAGTTGTGAGATTGTTGTGACTACGCCCTTGAACTAAGCACTCAACTCCAAGTTACCAACCAGGCTGTGTCTGTGTAATGCTCTTTGAATGGTCCGTAGGACTAGAAATGCCCTAGTTAGTTTATTTACCATTTGGACAAGAACCTTCTTCTCAACAAGAACCCGGAAGATACGAGGATCTGTGTAAAGTAAGGTCATGGAGTGACGGAGCAAGTCTTCTAAACGTGTTCTATTAGGAAATCTACTAAGAAACCAATAAAACTAAAATATTTAGAGAGTTTCTGTACATGAGCCAAAATCCTGCCTAAGGTGTGTCATGTCAAGCTAAGAAAGGTTTCTCCACAGTATCATACACCTATCCTCACTCTTTGGCGTGCCAAATGCTAAACATAACACAGTTTTTTGCTTGGGCGGGGAGTTGGGGGGGGGGGGGGGTGTTAATCTTGTGTCTCTTGTCATTAAACTCAGGCTTGAGTTCCCAATTTCCAAGACAAATCTAACGGCATATTTATCAAGTCCACACACCATACTGCTATTGAACTTTCCCTTGGGCACAAGCTGATGCTCACACTGTTTTTAGATCAGTTGGTTCAAAGCATTCCACTCCCAGGTATACAGCTTTCATAATAGGTGGGGATAATGCTGCATTTTGGCAAATGTCTGTTCAAAACAGCAGAGAAAACCCGGCATACAAGTACAGAAGTCAACCTTTTGATTTTAAATGAATCAAAAACTGCCAAATCGTTGTGTGATTTTGATCAAGCATGCCTTGTGGCACATGCTGCTGGTGTGTTGCTGTGAGTTTATGCATCACATTGTTTCATAAACACATGCAGCATTTTGATGTTAGTTTTAGAACAGCACAGTAAACGGTGGCAGCTTTTTGGAGTAGCTCTGCGACATTCCATCTGATTTATTCTTTTAAAGTTTTAGTCAATTTTTTCCTATTTGATACATTGCCTTTTAAAATACTTTTTATCATTTGTTGCGGGATGGATTTTTGCTGTTGTAATGTCACTTTTGGGAAGTATTTATGATATGTAACCATATGAGGAAGGTTTTCTTCAAAAACAGGGAGCAGCTGCCTGACATTTCAAAAGCCAGAATAATACCTGAACCGCGACCACAAATCCCAGATGTATTAGAAGGAGACATTGTGGACTTGGAGCAACAACAGGGCACGTTGAGAAAAGAAGGAAGTTTAAACCATTTTCTTACATCAATCCTAATGGAGATGTGAGTGCTGTGCAAAACAAAATAGATGAACTCCAAGCACTAACAAGGGCCCAGTTGGAGCAGTGGGAATGCATGAATGCATCCTGCCTGTTTTAGTTGTTTTTTGGGGCTGGCTGGCTGTTTTCCACATTCTGCTCTGCTCCACTCCATTAATTGCAGCCTCACCTGCACTGTTCTAATTACCTGCAGGTTGTTTCATCTGTGACTCTGTCTACAAATACCTGCCTCTCAAAACCAGTTAGCGCCAAATCATCACCAAGCCTTTTGTGAGTTGCCATCCAACGGTGGATACCTTTCTGATTCTGGTCACAATCCTGGACTGTTTCCGGTTTTGATTGCTGTCTCGCCTTTGGACGGATTATGCTGGATCTGCTGCTCTTCTGTGCATGACTCCGGCCCATGTCTCTGCTTCCCTCTCTGGCTCCAGCCTGTACAGCCTATCATCAGCCTGTTATCAGTTCTGCCCGTCTCCTGCTCATTCTGGACACTCTCCTACCTGTACCACAGTTTGGTGGCATCATTCTTTTCAAATAAACCTTTTAAACATCTGGCTTAGCATTACAATTATGTGTTTCACTGCGACATGGCGGCAGGATCGTATCCCATACTCCATCATCTTCTGACCGTATGAACAAACATATTTGAAGAGAAGCAGCAAAAGCAATGGAAGTGGATGAACAGTGCTTGTTAAGAACAGGTGGTGTAATTCAGGGCAAGCCAACGAAATAACATCACTGCAGCACAGCGTGTGAATGCTAAGTTTTCAGCTGTTATTTACGAAGCAAGCTTACCAGCCTTATTTTAGTAATAGTAAACATTCAGCTATTAGCTATTGGCAGCTCCTGATGGGGTGTCATTGACTCAGTTGTTACTAATATACAGATGAAAAACATCCATATGTGAATTTCTGGCAATGTGTAAAGATTTTAACTATAACTCCATAAAACCTGCCATAAAAACAGAGCGAGAAGATGGTATAACAAAGCTTAGGGAGGGTTGTTTTGAGGCTATACAGGCGAGGGTGCACTCTGCCAGCCACATGGAGATGACATTAAGCCATGACAGACTGTCATACTGACCATCTAAACTACTGTGTGAAATATACCAGCCCCACCAAAGCGGTGACATGCTTCCCGTGAATGCTTCTTGTGTTGCATATATGAAACCCTGCATTACCACTGACCCGAAGGACCTGCTTTACAAAAAAAGAGCCTTAAAGGAGGGCGAAATGGAAACGTTGAAGGGTTTTAAAAATGTCAAGAACAGAGACAGCAAGGAGGCATACAGCAAGCTCCAGCAGAACAATGCAAAAGATGCATGGTCGGGGATAAAAGGACACGGTTTTAGCAGAAGGTGGATTAGATCAATTGAAGTATGGAAAGAGCTGAACTGAAGACATTCTTCAATTGGTTAATTTCAAGAACAAGCTGAGCATCCTCCTCTACTGCCCTCCGTCAAACAGAACTCCAGAAGACACGTGTGGACGCCTCAACAACTGCCTGGATTGAAGACTACCTGACAGACAGACCAAACTTTGTGAGGGTGAAAGGTATTGTGTGGTCAGCAGCACAGAAGCACCACAGGGGAATCTGTAAACCTGTAAGGTCCTGTCATCTGCACTAATACTCAGATGACCCTGCAGTTGTCAGGTGACGAAGTACAGAGCACTGATGGACCGCTTTGTGGCTTTGTTTGGGAACGAACCACTCATTAATTTTAACAAAACAAAGGAGATGACTATATATTTCAAGAAAAAACAAGAATGTATCAAACAGTATTTCCATCATGGGAGAAGGAGTGGAGGTGGTGGAGGAGTATAAATACTTTGGTGTTCACCTGAACAAGGGACTGGACTGGAGATGCAGCTGTGAAGCCATCTACAAGAAGCAATCGAGCAGACTGTACTTTTTGAGGAAGCTCAGTTCCTTCAGTGTTTGCAGCAAGATGCTGCAGATCTTCTGTAAGTCTGGTGTGGAGAGAGCAATCTGTTCTGCTATCATCTGTTGGAGTTGCAGCATCAGAGCCAACAGCCACTCTCACAAAGTATAGTCATAAAGCTGCAAATATGGGTTAGGGTTAGTCCACATCTGAGCTCCCTTTGGCCATTCCTAAATCCCAAGTGGAGACAAAACAGTACATGAAACAAAGAGGGATTAAATTGGAAGCAGCTTTAGTCTTTCCTTATTCTCATTCCACAGGGACAGCCTTCACCAAGAGGCTTTTAGAAAAGTCATATCACTAAATATTTTATATCACAGCTTTGCGTAATAAAATGACACTATTCCATAAGAATGTGTTTGCATTTGTTTGGGCACCAACACAGCGAAACACCAACAGCTTGGAAACAAAAGTTGGGTGACCTTTCGTGTTTGACTACAGCTCCTCTGGTTTGGTGAAACACACCCTGCGATAACAACAGTGAGAAAACGAGTTACTGTGTTGCACAAGTAAATTTCAAACTGTTTGTCAAAAAGTCAAGTGTTTCATCTCAAACCTCCTCTTTGTTTAGCTCAAAGCCAATGATTCATCCAGAAGGTTCCCAAGCACCTAAACGCCTTCAGTTTTAAATATATCCAGTAAATTACAAGATTTTTAGTTGCTGTTGGCTCACAGTTTCTCAATAAGGAAACCAGTTCTTGATAATTGCCTCTACAGTTTTTTATATCAAGACAATACATTTTTTTTAAAAGCAAATCTGGGTTAGGTGGTGGTGCAGGCATGGAGTGCTCAAACCATGTTCAGAGACCTTGGGTCTGAATTCGGCTGTCCTGGGTTTGAGTCCCGGCCTTTGGACCATTGCTGAATGTCTTCTGCCTCTCTCTCAGCCAACTGTCAAATAAAGGCCAATAGTGCCACACAAGGAAAAAATTATCTGGGGACAGAGATATTGGTCAAGACAATGGAGATGCCATGTTTAGTCCTGATGAAACAGGGTACACTCACCCCTCTACATGCACTCACATACTAAATCGGCCATTTCTGTGGTTGAGCTCGATGTGCTTTTCTCAAACTTTGAGTTTATGTATGTGATGGAAAAGCTTTAAATAAATTAAAGCTTTTTTCCAAATACAAGCATGTGTTGTGGTCTGTAAAGAGACTTCAGATGTGTTCTGTCTTGATTTTGATGACTAATCAGAGGAAGATCCAACAGCTGCTAATCATTTTGTCAATTTGCTGTAACTGTAGCTTTGGCTGGTGGGGCTGTCTACCCAAGAAAATGGTTGAATTTGTACCCACCAGTGCCATGTTTCATACCTGCTTTAACAACCAACAATTTGAAGTAATTCCCCCAATTCTACTAATTGTCTACTGTGAGGAAATGTGGTTTTATGACTGATAAATCTATCCACCAGCAGAGGATTGCTTAAAGTTACACAATAATGATACAAGTACTGGGTCACCCTACAAATCATTGAATTTGGTCGTACCACAGATGTATAAAATCCAGCCCGTAGGCATGCAGACAGCTTCCACAAAGAGTTGTGAAAGAACATCCGGAGCTCAATGAAAACCAGCATGGTCCAGTGATACAATGCTACTTGTGCTGCAGGTCATTTCATGATATTTTCTAGCTACTAAATATTCTACAGTCAACTGCTTGCCGTACTATCATAAAAATGGAACAGGAACGACAGCAACTCAGCCAAAAAGTCATGAGTAAAATCCTTGAGCTGGGTCAGCAGATGCAGAGGTGCATAGTGTGCAGATGTGGCTGCAGAGTCAGGAGCCACAAACCTTCAAACTTTATGCGGCCTTCAGGTGAGCTCCGGAGACCTGACTGAGCAGCTGCATTCAAGTCATACATCACAAAGAGAAATGCAAAGTGTCAGCTGCAGCAGGGAAAAGCACGCTGCCGCCGGACTCGTGTACAGTGAAGATGTGTTCTCTAGAGGGTCAAATCTTGCGGCTCTGTATGGCAATCCAATCCAATATTACAAAAAATACTTAACTGACTGCATTGTGTCAAGTTTGGTGCAGAGGTGATTATCATGCTCGGTTGTTTTTCAGGAGTTGGACTTACCCCCTTAGATCCAGTGAAAGGGACATGATATAAAACCTTTGGTAACCGTAACACCTTTGGGATGAGTTAGAACGGACACTGCAACCCAGGCCTTCTCATCCAACATTAGTGTCAGTCCTCACTAATGGGCTTCTAGAAGAACGGTCAAAAGTAAACACACTCCTAAAACCTTGTGAAAAGCTTTCCAAGAAGAGTTGAAGCTTGCATAGCAGCAAAGTGTGGACTGACATCAAATAAAAACCCACATAAATTATATGTGAGCGTTTGAGCACCTTTGGGACAATTTATTTTCACAACTGATATAAATGCTGAACTGCAATGCAGATTAAACACACACAAAAGGGTTTGTTTACAAAAACGCAACAGGGGTGGACAACCTGGAGCTAGATCTGACACATACAAGAAATGAGACGTTACTGCTTTATTTGGAACTGATTTTTGGTAGACCTAGGAATTGAGAATTACACCAGCTCACACATTAAAATTTAAGGGTGTAGTGTCCTCTTAAAAACGGCATAAGAATGGCCTCTGCAAGGACGATAAAGAGAGGATCATTTTGTTCTTTTTTTTTCTTTAAGAATTCATTACTGGTATGTTGAAAAGCAGAACAGGCATGTGAGCCAGAACAGAAATAGAAAAAAAATGTCCCAAGAATCAAATGAAAGCTCTCTACCAAGATGACCCACAGCTCATATCTCCGTCTTTATGAGATCATTGGGTGTCAATCAAGCAGACAGGCCCGTCTGAGCCTGGCGGACCAAGCTCGCTAATAATATCAATGCCTCGTCAAAGAGCTGGCTGGCTGAGCCGTACTAACAGACCTCAGCTGTCCTGTTGCGTATTAGTTCCAGCGATTTGTCTCTGCTGCGCTGACAGGGAGGGACAGGCAGAGAGGGAAACCGCGAGGGCAACGGTGAGTGATGGCTGTTAGATAGCTATGCACGACAAGCCTCATTCCAACGAAGTTCTGACACATAGAGATAATGATTCGCACACGTGCTGGGCCTGCAAGCCCACACAGGGGCAAACAATACAAACTCACAAATACAAACTGCAGAATGTGCACACATAGAGCCCACAAAGCTGCCTTTGTTGACTACTGGCGGCCTCTCCGTCAGCGCTTACTGAATGTAAAAAACACACACACACACACACATTGTCTGGTGGGGTGCGTGTATACATGTGTCATGTGTCTGACACGGTTACCCTTTCCATTTTAGTCCGAGAGTCATGAGTGAACCAATGAGTGTGTGCAAACACCACAAGTATCCGCTGTGTGTATTTAAGACTCGGTCATATAAAGGTGGAAGCCTACAGTTGTGTGCAGGTGTCTGCCTTGGAGGTGATGGTAATAGAGAGGAGATTCTCATTGATCCCTTAATATCCAGCCTGAGGCGAAGATGGAGAGCCATGGGGCTGCAGAACAAGGCCTGTGAGAAAACGTGTGGTTGAGAGCACAAAATGAAAGAAAGAAAGAAAAAGATAACAGGTGTGTAGGCGATGAAAGACCGGGAGACATGGGATGAGCAAAAACGATAAGAGGCAGAGGTGGTGACAGAAGCGAGCCGAGTGGCGGCATTAAAACAGACACAACAAGGCAGCCGGGCTGTTGGTCGGATTAGGAAAGGTGTGTTTGTACCTGTCCTTGTGTGGTCTGTTAAGGGTATGGCAAAAGTTTTTTTTTTTTTTTATTTCTACCATTGGAAGTCGGGGGAAGACGAGCTTCGTGAGATCGTGGTACGAGAAAGGAAAGTAAAATGGGAGGATGGTGCAACCAGGAGACGGGAAGGGAGAGATGAAAAGGAAAAGGTCGTAAATTTTCACAAGAACAGACAAATAAAACCTCTGTTAAACCCCCCACCCCCCCACCCCGCCTTTTTTTAACCACAAATGGGAACTAAGCTTTGTTTTTCAGAACACGCCCAGACCTCAGAGTCCAGTTCTCTCATAACTGCATCCCAAATGACCAATGACACCACGCTGTGTACAAAACCTAGTATTTATTCTCTCTCAAGTTACAATACAGTATTATCACACAGGGAAAAATAAATAAAGAAAAACCTGTTCAATAAATAATGGCAATATGATCCATAACCTTTGGCCATGACAGCACACATTTCAATCTCATGACGACGAATTCATTCTGAAAACAAAATGTTTTAACTTGCTTGGAGGGAAAGCTCAGAGTGCTTTGAGTTTAGGAATGTGAAGCCAACATACAGCATTACTTCAACATTTTGAAAAGGGAATATCAGAGTGGCGAGTATTTCTTGAACTTGCTGTCATAACACCTGGCGCAAACATGTGTCCTAAGTGATCCAATCTGAAGGCTAGATGCAGGCATATGGCATTGAGTTCACTGATTTACTTCATAGTTTTTCCTTCCAACATATGGCTTAAATACTTTAGCTGTGTAAACTTGAATGTGCTACGGGGCAAAATGGAGAAGAATTTACTGAAATGCCATTATGGTGTACATTTAGGAAACAAATAGGTTAATTTAACACATTATATTAGTCATATTAATGTTTGTAATTGATTTGATGCATTGACTTAAACAAGTCACCACTTTACCTGTTTTTTGTGTAGTTTTTTTTTTTTTTTTTTTTTTTTTACCAATAGAAATTATGTAAGTTGCAAGTTTAGTTGCATGCATGGCAGTTAACTGGTGAAAGCTTGAGTTTTGCTCTCTTTTCAAACTTTGCCTTTAAGGTTTTATCACCTTTAGTTGTTTTTTTTTATTGAAAGCTTTCACTAACATCACTACTTCCTGTATCCCTATGTAGTATCTAGGTAACCAAGATATTGCCAATTTTGCAGAATACACAATTGGGTCAACTTTGGTCCGTTAACACAGTGTATGCAAATAGCCACAGAAACAATGATATAAGTAAAAGAAGCGAGGCAAAAGCTAGCCTAATACTGTCTATTTAGCTAATCAATTCTGCTAGCACCTTCTGTACGATGGTTAAATGATAAACTATAAATAAATATTACAGGTTTTGGGTTCAACGCGATGTAGGTGCTTCTGTACATTAAATATTAAATGTGATTTATGTCTCAACCATTCGCGAAATTGCACATTTTAAAGGGCTTTGTGTTGGATTCTGGTTAGCTAATTGGCCGACGGCTGGAAATTGAAATCTTTACTAGTTTTCTAAAAATCTGGAGTGAACAAATTAAATAGAGTGCTAAGATTTTGTTTATCTGTTTTGTAGAAATATATTCCATGTCTATTTTTAATACTGGCCTGTGTCCAGTTTTAATACTAAGCTAAGCTGCTGGTGCTTGTTACAAGCCAAGCTAAGCTAAGCTAAGCTAAGCTAAATTGTTGGTGTACTTTATACGGCCTTCTATGAGCACTGAGAAGTCAGAAATCCAGGATAGAAAAATCCACCTGGTATATCCAGGTTTTTTACATCGGATAATGAGTATAATTGTTATGTGTATTGAAGTTGAGATCCCAGCATTAATCAAAGTTCTAAGTCAGATGGCAGATAGATAAAAGACTTGTTATTGCTCTGTGCGTTATCTGTAGGGTTCATCTCCAGCATTAGCAACAAGTGCACCTTGTTAGCTCCACAGGTCCTTCCGTCTGATGAGGAAATTACATTCTTCCTCAACAATGCCTGAGGTTTGGGTACCTTAAGCGCTGGCTTTGTTCTGAAACTCCACAAAATATGAAATGAGAGAAACTTTTGTACATGGAAATCCTCCACGAGTTATCAAATTGTTTTCCTTTCTCGTGTTCATAAACAGGCTCTGTGATAAGTGACAAATGGAAGTAAGACGGGATCTCATGTCTGGATTCGCCTATGGATCCATCCCCTTTAAAAGCCTCATACTGTCATGGTAATGGGCCATTGCCTCTTTCATGATAAATACAACCATCGTTCTTTGTGTTTTCTCTACATACTCTCTGGGGCCAGTAGAAAGCAGTATTTATTTTTCCATTGATAGCACAAATGTGATTGTGGGGAAAGTGTTTCTACTATGTTAAAATACAATGTAGCAACGTTGCAAAAATGTTTTAATATAATTTTGATTTTTAGGCTCAGAAATTGTAAAGATTATGAAGAGTGGTGATATCTGAGAAGATTGAAGCACCAAACCTAAAGCAGCAGGGGAAAAAAGTGTTTTACCGCTCTGCCTGGATCGTATGTGTAACTCTGTTGTAGGGTTACAGTAAATTACCATTTCCTCAACAATTACTCAGCAATACCCCTCTGCTGGTTAGTACCAGCGATCATCCCTGACTCATGCCTCCCCGCTGCCTCCATCATCCCTTCGGGCATTTTTCCTCCTCTCTTGTCTTTTGCCCATTCATAATTTTTTCTTCTTCCTTTAGAGAAAATGAATGTTTGCTGATTCACACATGTGAGGTCACTGAATCAGCAACTGCTCAATGGCTCCACTGTCTGTCTCGTTGCCGCTCAACCCGGCCGGAGTGAGCGGCAGCGTCTGTGTTGTTCGAGCCTAACCACCTACAGTGGTTTTCCTGTTGATCTATGAGCTGTGAAGTCCGGTAACTCAGACCCATTCTCAGTGAGTTTATCTCAATGACCTCCTATGTGCGGTCGGAACAGTCCTCTCATGGCTTTGTGTGCTTTATGTTCCAGTAGCAGGACTGGTGACCAGCCAATAAAGTCCTTTATCCACTGATTCCAGTACGGGATGAATGGATGTGTTCAGTATAGATGTGGTAATGTGCTTAGAGATCTCGGGTTTGCTTCCTCTCAGACTTTTGTGAAAACAATAGATTTCCGCCTTGCTGTACTTTTATGAGTCTTTGTCTCCTTGTCCAGTCCCGCCCGGACGTCTCAGCCTCGGAGTCTCTTCTTGAGACGGTTAAAGTCCTTGGCCGATCTCCACAACCAGCTCTGCAGCTCTCGCAGAATCCAGAAGCCCTCCACCTTCCTTGCAAAATCGTTCATCGTTGGCCGCGCTGGCAGGAGCGACGAGGAGGTGGACGAGGAGGAAGAGGAGAGCAGCGGACTCAGCGGAGGGGAGAGAAGGGAGGTGCCCCGCTGTAAGGAGAGTGGCATGGGCTGGGGAAGAAGGGTGTGCTCCTCACTCACTCCAAACTGGTACAGGAGGGAGAGAGTAGAGAGGGGAGGTTGGAGGGTGGGGTAGAGGAGAGAGCGAGGACGCCGGTGGTACTGGTGCAAGGAGGAAGAGGAGGACGAGTCCATGTCTGCGTTCTTTTCCTCCTTCAAAACGGATCCCCTGTTAGTTTCTAAAATGAAGCCGTCTTCTCTGAGTGTTTCTCTGTGATCTGAATTCAGACTGAAGCTGTACTGATTGCTGTTTGTCTCTTGATGGTGTATGGTTTCTCCGGTGCCCACATATGACACTTCAACTCTGATTTTAGGCTCCCCGTCCCTCTCATCTTCATTCTCTTCTATACTCAACAACCTTCTCCTTCTTCCCCAGCTTTCCACCTCTCCTTTTAGCTCCTGCACCTCCTCTATGGTCTCTATTTGATCTTCTCTCTCCTCTCTTCTCACCCGTTCTCCTCTTCCCTTCTCTCTAAGTCCACCACTCCGCCCTGCAGCCACGGTGGCCTCCGCTCTCTTCCCTGTTCTCCCTCGTCTTCTACTCATCAGGTCGCTGTCGTCCCTCTCTCCTCCGATCATCTTTATCCGACTTCTTCTCTGGCTGCCACGCTGACCGGGCTCTGTTCTTGATCCAGCTCTGGATCTGTACAGGCTCTGGCTCATGAGCGGAGCCGGTCGGTTGCCCCCGCTCCCCCTCTGCGAGTATTGCAGCTCCCCGGCGGCAGCTTGAAGGGGAGACGAATAACCGAGGGAGTTCATCAGTGCGGAAATGGAGCCCAGCAGTCCATCCAGACCGGTGCAAAAGTGCAGCAGAGATGTTTTGAGGGAAGGGCAGAGAGTGGAGCGAGCCAGCTCCCTGACAGCAGCCAACAAGATGGAGTAGGCCCGCTGGTTCTGTGCGAGGCGGGCTTGGTTCTCCAGGCCGTGCCACAGCTCCAGTCGGGTGGCGGCACTCGGGAGGGTCAGAGCCGTACTGTTGGGCCGAGGAGGGGAGAAGTCTTTCTCATTGAACGGCGGGCCCAGATATGTCAGCTGGAAGAAAAGAGAACACAAGAGAGGAATAGATGTTTAAAATTTTAGCTAGTCTATGGCAAACACAGCTGATTTCACATTGTTACATTTGTAAAATAGAAAGTGCATTTGTGATTAAGCAAACTAGACACTGACAGCTCACGCAATTTGAAATAACTCCATTCAACCGTAAAAACAAAAAGTGAACAACTCAGTACTTTCTCCAAGAATAAACGCGAACCCTGCTCAAAATACACAAAAACAAGCTGAACAGGAGCTTAAACAAAGTGACGAGTGATGGTGACTTTGCAGTTCGACTTTGTTTTCTCTCCCAACAAAGTTACAAAACAGCTGGGTTAACCACAGTGTTTGAATAAAAATCTGCCAGATTTGGGTTAACAGAGCTCTGCTGACACATTCCCATATCGCAGCAAATTAATTAGGAAAATAAGGCCTTGTGAGGCAGGCAAAGCTGCAGCAACATTTGGAGGATAACGAAAACAACATCCCTATTTGATGTTTTTTTCTTTCCCTCGGTTGAAAGTAGATTACACGCTTCAAGCATCAGAACGCTGTGGGAAAATTCTTCGAAACTATAATGATAACAAGAAAAGGTGCAACTAAGCACAGTGAAGAGAAAATAAGCCAAATTAAATCTCTTAGTACACAGATACAAATACTTTTAAAGAGATATTTGCTTTGTAGGTTCAAAACAAAGACATTTTCAGACCAAATTAGAAACTAACACAATTCAATTTGGAAAGTGCTTAGTGGTCTTTTGCATGAGGAGAATAGCAGCTAAATGACCAACCCATAGGTTTTTTGATATGATTTCGATCTGCAGGTGGAAGACTGTCGATTTTGTGATTCCTAAACCATCTCAGTACCGATTTTCCCCACGTTTTGGGTTACTGTTCTGCTGAAAAACCCAGTGGCCACACGTGTTTAGTTTCTATGATGTCCTGGTACTTTAAGGAGTTTATTATACTGTGAACTCTAACAATGTTTATTTAGGTCTTGGGAAGCGAAACAAGCCCACAGCATCACAGATCCTCCACCATACTCAACAGCAATCAGGAAGAGCTTGTTTCTAACCAAACCCACGTGAAAAAGTTTGTTCCAAAAGAACTCCATCGTAGTCTCATCTGGCCAAAGCACATAGATCGAGTTAAAGTCCCAGTAGATTTAAGCAAACTTAAATTTTTATGTTTGTGAAGGTAAGAAAGAAAAGCTTTATATTGTCAATATCCCCCAAAAAGTGGTTTATAGAAAGCATTTAACGGCAGTTTTATCTTTCTACCACACACCAGGACTGTGTGGTAGAAAGATAAACCTAGGTCCTCACCCCGCCATGCCTGACATGTTTCAGGCAGTTTGATTTTTGTTATCATTCATTCCTCCGATTGTATACAAATGTAAGATTATGTGAATGGCTTTTTTCCTTGTAGCCAATCCCCGACTAATGAATATCAGCATCTGCTTTACTTGTATTGTTTTACCCATTTTTTAGAGCAAAGGCAAAATGGACGTCTGTGTCAGATCATAATTATACCCCAGAGAAGCAAGGAGTCAAGGATCGGCCTACTGATTAAAAGTTTCTGGACGTTCTGATTAATTTTAAAAGGAAAATCATTTAGGTACATCTAGTTTAAAGGGATTCCTGCTGCTGGTAGGCGTGACTTTGCCAAATCACCACTACGTCTGCTGAAATTAAATTCCAAGTTTCGTAAAAAGTGAGCTTTTTGTTATTTCCCTGTGCGTCAGTGTAGAGAAGCGGTTACTCACATATACGTCTTTGATTTCCTTGAGCTGGTACTCCAGGTATTTGGTCAGCTCGTATGTGCTTTCGATGGAACTTCTCTCGCTGGCCAGGTTGTGGGACGGATCCACAGCCGCTGCCAGGGAAGCTGCCAGCAGCACCGTGAGCAGCTGGCCATCTGTGGGGGGGGGGGAATCAAAATATTAAGGGCTGATTAAGACTCAGGCAATTAGAGATGTTTCTACAATGACGTACACGTCTTAGGTGTCCAAAATGTTGGCACGAACAGCACAGCTATTTGTTATGAAAACAAAGAGGCCGAATTTATCTCAGCTCTCGTTTTCTCATATGATTTGTGATTATTTATATTGGAAGCTGAGTTTTGTAATAAGTTTAATGACTAAATTGATCAAAAATAACATTCAGCAGCAGTTTCCAGATTTCCCCATCACCCTGTTTCCTGGAATGTAAAAAAAACCACACATTCATGTTTATTTCTTTGCATCTTTTGTGGCGATGAGCCCGTCTGTTTGCACCCTGCCGGGGTCAGAGTTTTCCGGCTCCGCCAAGGAAGCCTTTTTTCCATTTCCAGTTTAAAATATAGACGTCTTTGGCTGTAGGAGGTTTGCGCAGGCTTTAAATAAGACCTCGCTTAATAGATCTAGACAGTCGGACAAATTGCTCCTTTGTTCAGGGTTTCCACACATGCTCACACGTATGTTCGCGAAGACATGTGGCTTTCTTTACCATCACAAACATGAACGTGTTTGCATTGGCTGCGCGTTTGCCGCGAACGTCTTGTTTAGGTTTTTGCCTGTTTGTGTAGGTGTTTTAGGTTACATCGTCAGTGCTTGGGAGAGTGTTTGCAGTCGACATCTCATGCGTGGATTAACTCTGCATTGCCGTGAATGTATACAGTGGCGCTGTGTGTCTTTGAGGAAAAGAGAGAGGAGCTCAGAGATCAGAGGAAGGTGGGGCTGTAACACCAGAAACCTTTTAGAGCCCAGATTTCTGGTTTCAAACAGAGAAAATCGTTGCTAAAAGGTCGGCTTTTCGACAGCGAGGGACTTGGTGTACGTCCGCCTCTCCTTTTTTTTTTGTTGCACTCTTCGGATGCTTTCACTCTTTTTCTCTGCTAAATTTCTCCAGACACAGCATTTCTTGCTCTCCCTGCACTCTGGCATCCTTTTCCATCCTCTCGGTGCTCCCTTTCATCCTCCCGTTGCCCAGACAGAAAGCCGTGATTCATGCTGCCGTTCATTAGGTGTGAAAAAGTGCATTGCACAACGTGTCTTCTCTGTCGCTCAGTCAGCCTCCGTCAGACTCAGACACACCTCAGTCAGCCCTCCTGTTGCCCCACCAATTCAAGCCCTTTCTCCTTCTAAATTAGTCACAGTGTACTTAAGCCTTCCTCCGTCTCCCACCACAGTTTCTCCTCATTCGCCTTTCTGCCTCAGGTTATAAAAAAAAAAGAGAAGAGAAACCAGCATCCAATTAACCCTGATTAGCTCTCCTGCTCCCTCACTTTGCTTTCCTTCACCCTCCACCAGGGACCCCACAAGAAGAACGAGAGACCTAAAGTGAAATCGCTCTGACATCTTTCAAAACATTTAGCTTTAACGCGCTGTTGGGCTCGCTGAATGGAGAAATGACCTTAAACAGCCAACGCGTTTCCCCTCTGACTCAGCCTCTTACATTTGCCGTATCGGTACCAACTCCCAAATAGGGTTGGGCAGATACTCACCGTGCTTATGTATGCTATACTACTCAACGGACAAAAATGCACAGCCCTTTGTACAGACCATTCAGTTGTAGCTCGCTTCGCATGTTTAGGTTTGTTGACCTGCTGGAAGGGGAAACTCTCCGCCTCTGTCTCGTTTTCTTTTCCATAATTTTGCTCCGTCCGTCTCTTCCCATCCACTCTGAAGCCTGTCCTGGAGAAAAGCGTCCCCCGCAGCATCATGTTTCCACCACCATGTTTCACTGTTTGCTGCTTTACAAAATAGCTCAAGCTCGGGTAGATTTGACAGAAAGAGAAGGTTGCTAACTTGATTTAGGTCTGGACTTTGGCTGGGACATTTTTAGCACATACATATGCCTCCTATAAGCACTTACACTGTAGGTCTGGCTTTACTTTTAAGGTCATAGTCCCACTGAATGGATTTTGCAGCCTCTCGCCATTTTTCAGCTTTTCTCACCCTGCTGAAGACAAGCATCTCCAGAGCACAATGTTTCCACCATGAGTTGCAGCAGGGATGGTGCACTCATGTTGATGCGCAGATTTACTTTCATGCCACACATGGCATATTGCTACAGCAACAAAGTTTGGTTTTGCTCTCATCCGAGGAGAGCAACGTCTTTATGTGCTTGTTTGTCTCTCTTGTTGTGTCTCTGCTCTGTCTTCTGTAACCCCCAGTCGGTCGAGGCAGATGACCGTTCATACTGAGCCCGGTTCTGCTGGAGGTTTTTCCTTCCCGCTAATGGGTGTTTTTTCTTTCCACTGTCGCTTTATGCTTGCTCAGTATGAGGGATTGCTGCAAAGCCATGAACAATGCAGACGACTCTCCCTGTGGCTCTACGCTTCTCCAGGAGTGAATACTGCTTGTCGGGACTTTGAAGCAATCAACTGGTTCCCTTATATAGGAAATTTTTGACCAATCTGTATAATATGATTGATTTGACTTTGTAAAGTGCCTCGAGATGACATGTTTCATTGGCGCTATATAAATAAATTGAATTGAATTGAATTGAATTTATCATGTTGAGGCAAACTGACCAATGATGGACCTTTTGTGTCTTTCTTTCAACAGCAGCTTCAGGTCAGATTTGTGGACCGCACAACTAATAGTTCATTCAACAGGTCCTCATACCTGAGCTATGAATCCTACATTTAGGATTAGCACAGCTCCATCCCTCTGAAAATGGATGGAGGTCAAAACAGCTCCATACCAAGGCATGGCTGTCCACCCTCAAAAAAAGAGAAAATTGCTTCAAGTGATTGAAAGTAATTGAATTAAGTTTATTGTATTTAGATTATAAGTTGACAAGTTAAACCATTGTAAAAAAAAAAAAATTACTTGATACCAATTGAAGCAATTCATTTAAGTTGTTTCAACATTCTCTTTTTAGGGAGGCTGTGTAAGAAAAGCTTTATAACCAGAAGTAGTCAAGAGAACAATGGGAACTTCCCAAGACTTGGAAACTGTTTCATGACATAATCCTGATTTAAACTTATCTGCAGTTTTATTTCTGCCGTTTCTGCTGTGTTTCTTGGTCCTTGTGATGCTGTTTGTTCATTATGTTCTCAAAAAACAAGAAAAAGAACAGCTGGACTCATACTGAGATTATACAACATAAAAGCAGATTGTTTTTACAGGATTGATTTCATTTTAGAGCGACAGAGTAAAGTGGACTCACAGGCCACAACTTTTTATTTGTAATTAATGATGAAAACCATCATTTTTATCAGTTTTGGAAGTATTAACCCCTTTATGTTGATCACCTACGTTAAATCCTGATAAAATACAAATGGCGTCTGAAACATGACAAAATGTGGAAAAAGACGTATTAATACCTTTCCAAGGCACTGTATTTAATAGGAAAACATGCACACAGATATTTTTGTTTCACATGCTACTAACAGAGCCTGGGAAGTAATTAGAAAGAGAACAAATTGGAAGCATAAATCCACTTGTTACAAATTGCGATAATAAAGACGAAGTCACAGCGATGACACGTATTTCCCAAGGTATGGCAACCCACCCAGCAGGGCCGACCTCGCTTCAAAACATATTTGTTAAACGGGCTTTGCTGGCAGATTGAATGACAGATTGGGAAACTGGCAGTTTCAAATTAAAACAGGATTAGAAACGCCTGTCAGTGCGCTGACATGGACAAAACCTGAACAAACAGCTCCTTAACTGCTCATCTGGAGGCACAAATGTAATATAGCTGCTAATGCTTCCTCTACCTGCTAACCTTCAGCTGTCGACAGCATTAAAGAAAAAAAAAAAAAAACCTCCCCCAGACTATTACCTAAATTACTGAGGTCTAGCCATGCAGCTCTCACATGTTCCCACACAGACACACACCTCGAAATCAGTCAACCAGGGCAGCCCCTGCCAGCCGAGCCTCCTCCGTTCTCCCTAACTGCAAAAGCCTCATCACCTGTCAGATGCAACGCGCATCTTTCAGCGGCACATTTGGAGCTCCTGGTGCCGCCGAGCATCCTCCATTACCCCCCCCCCAAAAAAAAAATAATTCACCACATCAGTGACTCCCCGTGAACCAGCCTGAAGGTAAGTGGGTTGCATTAAAAAAGGCATAAACAGGTAGCAAAGAAAACGAGTCCCGGGGAGAGGAAGGAATAATCTTCCTGGTTAACAAAAAAATCAGCCCAAACTGTTCCTTCGCGGCTCCTTTTGTCTGCTGCCAGATGCTCGGGAGATGATTGCCAGACGTGAAAGGATCTTGTTGTTTTGATTGAGCTCCGACATGTATGGAGGCAACCTCTGCTGCGGCTCAAAACAGCCCCTCTTTGTACGAGTAAACTGAGATAATTCAGACTCCGAGCAGTGTTGTTGTTACATAATATTAGATTGAGTAACTACAGTACAGTCGGCGTATAGGCAGACTTCAAGGCGAGCCCTGCGGGGTTCGAGGCCGACTGCGTGTACCTGGCAGTGTAAGCACTCTCCGCAGGGCAGGGATGAAACCAGAACATTCTCCGTGGGAGGATTGCATTACAGCAACACGCAGGGTTCCCTCCGATGGCTGACCATGACCCGCATCTGTGCATCCTACAGTACGTGCACACACACACACACACACACACACACACACACACACACACACACATCTGAGCTGCACACACACAAACACACAGATGGGAGCACTGTTATTCACAGCACATCATATTTTTTAGCTTGGGTCTGTTCACTGGTGCAACGTCAGATGTGGCACTCTGTAGTCTGGCTGCCATCTGCAGAACAGGAGAAAAAAAACTGAACATGCACAGCTTCTGAGCCCCCAAATAGGTTTAAATTAAACATCACCACAGGGTCGGAGTTCAGAGTTGAGCTTTGGGGCACCCGACGATAAGTTTGGGGGCAAAAAGACCCTCGTAGGGCAGCATGCTTTGCACCCCAGACGGTGTTTCGGCAAACCCGCGACCCAGTGTTTGGGGATGTTGTACCACTTCCATCCGAAAGCGCTGGTATGTCATCTTTAACAACGTGCACCACCATTTGAGGTTTCAGACAAGCACTTAAAGAGAATTTGGTACGGTGGGAAAACCATGCGCAAGTAAATGTAACCGGTCTGCTCCAGGAAAATGTGGCTGCCAAAAAAAGGTTGCCCTCCATCACTCTAACCACTTGAAAGAGCTCCCAAACAGAGAGAAAACATAATGTACGTGCACGGAAGATGTTGTTAATCAGGCCAAAATTTATGTTTATTGTTTCCCATGTGACATTGATTAGGAAGGCTAAAGTAGATTGTCATGATCTGGGTATAAATTTGGAGACTGGATTTACTCCGTAAACGAGCCCAAGCTGTGTTTTCCAGACCTAAATTTGCTACATGCTTTGATTCTGCTGCTGTAGAGAAACTGCAGCAGAGAACAAAACCAGGTAACGCTATAGTTGCACAGTGAAACCAGATATTTCCAACCACTAAGAACACACATTTTTCTCACATCAGATTGAACCTTTAGTTTTAAGTCAGAGATGAAAACAAAATTATTTGTATTTCTCAAATGCCAGAATATAAAAGGGTTTTTTAGGGAGGTTTTGATAACTTTCAAGAGTCAGAAGTTTACATACACTGAGATTACTAAGCATTTAAACTATTTGGGAAAGCTCAGATCGGGGTGTAATGGTTTTGCAAGCCTGTGCTAGGTTCGTCACAACATTCAAAATCAAATCAAGGCACATCTGTGGATGTAGTTTAAAGCAACGCCTTAAAAAATACAGCTTCCTTGGATGAACTCATCCTTCATCTGTTCCAATAATTACACAGAAGTAGAAGCACCATGGCAATGTCCGGCTATCATAAGGAGACAGGTTATGTTTTCAAGAGATGAACATTTTTCGGTATCAAGTATCTGTACCGACCACAGAAGAAAATCAACGTTCCCTGTGAAGATGCTGACTGAAGGTGGTGAAAGGATGTCGTTGTCTCCAGTGAAACAAGTCCTGTACTGACATAGGCATTAAGCAACATAAAAACCAGATTACGGTTTGCAAATGCACTCAGTGACGAACACCTTCATTTCCTGAAACGTGTCCTGTGGCGTGATGAAAATAAAATGGAGGCGCTCAGGCCCTGTTTACAGGACGACCTTTTCTGGTGAAAATGGAAGTCTGGTTGTGTTTGTACTGTTCATTTCCACGACAGCGGCGAATGTTTACTCCAACAATGTCACAGTTTGACAACAGGGACAGACATCGGCAAAGGTTAATGCACAAGCACAACATTACAGCTGCCCACAATTTTAAAAACCACAGAGGAAGAAGAAAAATGGCAGATAGCAGAGTACTGTTTTGGCTGCGGACTTTTCTGAATACAACAGCTGGGCATGGACATATTTCAAAGGCACCTAAGCAATAGTTGAACCTCATTGTCTGTCTCTAGGAAAATTTTATTCTCTGCCGTCTCAAAGGTTTATTAGTTGAAGCGGCTTTAAGTACGCATGATGTGCATGCTGAGTTTTAACGAACACAGCACCACTAGTGGCGCGATGTGGGAATTACACCATTTTCAAGTTTCTCCTGCAGCCCTGTAACGCTGTTGTGTAAACAGAAACCGAACAAAAGTCTCGTTTTCAATGGATCATTGTAATGCAAACAGGGCCCTTAGGCATTTTGACCATTGTTGCATTTTGAGGAAATGGAAAAGGTTTGCGAGCCCCAGAAAACCCTGTCTAAACGGTGAAGTACAGCTGCATCGTAGGGTTTTTCCCTGCAGGACGGACTGGTTCAGTTCACCAAATAGATATCATCATAAGGAAACAATATTTTGTGGAAATGCAGCAAGATAAAAGAAAAGCAAGCAAGTTTCTTGCTGAGGCACAAGTGGGTCTCCCAAATGGACAATGACCCTGATCATACTGCCAGATTATTCGCAAAATGCCACAAGATCAACACTGTCAGTGTTTTGGGTTGGCCATCACAATGCCCTGATCTCAGTCCCACAGAAAATGTGTGAGCAGAGCTAATAGGAGGTGCATGAATAAGGCATCTTACCTGACCCAGTTACAGCAGTTCTGTCTGTGAGAAGCTTGTGAAAGGAGACCCAAAATGTTGGAACAAAATGATACGATTTTTCAAGACAATAATAATAAATACAAAAAAATTATGTATTCAGAATTTAAAGAAAGTACTTTTTAAAAAATATCTTTGATAATTCTAGAGTTTAGCAAAAAACCTGACCTACGACAAGAAAAGTTTAGTCTAAATTAATGTCTGACCGTGAAAAGAAGTTTGTCTTTTTATACAGTGTAAAAAAAAAAGAACTTTCTGAAAAGTTCCCGTTCAACTGAATTATAAAAAAAAGAGTAAATCCACCCACTCACACTGGACAGAAGAAATCTAAAACTCCATAAAATGCTCTCGTGACAGACTGAAATCGTATTACAGTGAAAGCAAAACCTCTAACTTTAAAGTTCAGCGTGGAGGAGATTTAAAGTCAGACACGTCAGAAACATTTGACAGCCTGAAAGAAGCAACCGCGCAGCAACAAATCTGTAGAAAACATATTTAATTTCATCTCCAATCTCTGAGAGACGCAAATCAATAGGCAAATAAACAAACAACAAAACACAAAATAAATAGTTCTGCTACAGAAAAAATTAGTCTTGATGCTACTTTTTAGTTATTTATAATTTATTTGGTTTTTTTTATATCAATCCCTGGAAAGATTTAACAAAGTAATTTACTATTGAGGGACATGAGTCATTAAATGTTTCAGTGAAGACAGACAAAAACGTAAAACAAAAAGCTGCCATTATTTCAATTCTTACCATTGAAAATACTTGGAAATAAAGTAAACACACAAACCAAATGTACACCATGAAATACGGCTAAAACATAAGGATGGTGCAAGTTCTAGAGGAGAAAGGGACTCGTAGAGACGTCAGAGCCAGACACACACTGACAAGTAAGAGGATTAAGAAGTGGAAGCAAGATTAAGAGCAGAAGTGTTTTTGAAAGCCGGGATTGTGGTCAGCCTAATGTTACAGAAACTTTGCATTAAAGATGTGGTGGCAAGAAACTGGGGCAAAAAGCCAAAAATGTGGTGAAAGGGCAAATTATAACAGTTTGTAACAAAGATAAATGGGGAACGGCCCGTGTAAATCCCTATTTTACTATTGAAACATTTGAGCTGACAAAGATTCAAGTGAGATCGAAACGTTGTCAGCTCCTAAAATATTACTCCCACTGTGCAGATCAAGAATGCGGGCCTTTCTTTTTATTCTTGCTCACTGAAGGCCTTTACTGCCCTGAGGCATTACCCTTTCCTTTCATGCTGAGAACACCTTGTTTTCATTCATATTATATAAGTCTAAAATATGACTGACCAAAGAGGTTTTAGTTTTAACTGTGGCAGCAGTTCAGGTGATATAACCGTTGACTTGGTCATCTTATGCAGAACGTTTTGAAAGCTTAAAAGCATAGACTCACTGATAGGAGAATCAGCGACTATAAAATAAATATGGGCTCTGATTCATGTTGACTGACTTTAGTTTAGCCATCATTTTGGATCAAAAACGAGGCGAAGAAACAATGACGAACGGGATCTACAGGAGCTCACAGCCCACACGAGAACTGTGTGACTAGAATGGTGTGGGTGAGGATGGAAAAACACAAAAACAGGGGGACAAAACTGCGTTAAAGTCAATCAAAACTCCACCTGGAATCTGGATCTTCATCGGAACCGTATCAAAACCGGCTGCAGAGCAAAGCCCTGGTCACAAACTTCCAGTCTCAGAGACGCTAAACAATAACGTTTCCAAACTACAGAGACCGGCAAGCTCCAGCTTACTTCATATCACAGGCAAACACTGAATAAAAACACGGTTCTGTGTAAACACATGCACGACACGTTTAGCGTGTTTCAGTCCTGCGTATCAGATTTAAGCCTGGACCACTGTGCCGCTAAATACATCAGTTTACCTCGCGGATGGGAGCTAGAAAACGAGGTCAAAATAGTTTTCGTTTTCCGCCCACCGGTCTTTGCACGGTACGTGACAGTCATCCTTAACTGTATGAGTTAAAGATGACTGTCAAACTGCCTGAGTCATCCCGCGTTTACCTCATATTTAGCCTGCAAGGAGTCTGACTTTTTCATGCCTGCGTGAGTCATAGGTCAGAGTTAAGTGCCTTAGCAAACAAACCAAAACATTGGTCTGAAAATCATCAGGCTGGCCTGAAAATGACTTGACTGAAAACAAGTGAAAAGCGGCCAAAGTTCAAGGGCGAGTTCGAAAAAAAAAACACTGGGGACGATAAACCCAATTTCAAGGAAGTCTGGTGCTTGAACCCAAAACGGAAAGAAGTAGGTGGAGGTTTAAGACTTTTGCACAATCCTTTACAGATAGGAACGCTGTGCTTAGACGATAACTCAGTGAGAGAGTTCAGTACATTCTGCCACGTATGTGTTCGCTAAATGTTTCAGTGCACAAATAAAAAGGTTTTTATGCCTTTTTTCCCCCCCAGAAATCACACCCATCCTCCGTTCTGATTTACATAATTATTGTCACGCAGCTAACGTGGCAGCTGGAGGCTCCCTCTGCCCCTGGGAACGACTCATCCCAGCCAAAGTTAGACAAGCTGCTTGCCTGTCTGCATGTCATTTAAGAGATTGTAAAGTCATTTTTGTAGCTTGGTATTTTCTTCTTCTGCCACAGCGCTTTCCTGAGAGCTGAACGATGAGAGGCACAGAGACTCATGAGGACGCTGATGCGAAGGGACAGAGGCACAGGCGAAAAGGACAGACACATGTGGGCTTGGGGTCAGTGCTGTGGGTCTGTGTACAGTTAAAGGCCAGATTTATGTGCAGCCTGTCCTCAATCAAGCGTGCATTCCTTTGCTAACTCAACACACACACACACATGCATGCAGAGTGTGCACCGTGCAGCAAATCCATGCATCCAAAGGCATCACTGCAGCTAAAATGCATCGAAGAATTGACATACAGGCACTAATCGGTGTACTTTTCCATTCGCTTCTCCCTGGACATTTCTTTGTCAGACTTTGCTCATAAAACCCCCCAAACAATGGACACACTCACAGAAAGATCAGTGACCCGAATTCAAGAGCAACAGAAAACAGTGCAATAAAAGAGATCCTATAAAAAATTATGTTTATTCCCAGAAACTCAATTTCTCGATGTCGTAAAACGCCGCGTCCTCTGCTTTGTTTGTGCTTTCGCCTCGCGGTCTGTCTCCCTCTTCACCTTATAAGCCCATCTTATTTTTTAAATCGGTACGTTCCTGTCGTTTTCTTTTTTTTTTATTGCTGTGTTTGTTCTCAATTTCATTGTCGCCTCATCCGTCCCAGTCTCCCAGTCTTTTCTCCAAATCCGCCTGAGACATCAGACTCTCCTCCCCTCCCCCTGTTTGCCCCCCTTATTTTGTAAATTGGCTTCAGTCATTTTCCTACATCAGTGCCATTCATTCCCGTCTTCCAGTTTTTGACGCTTCCTAAAACCTCCTAATCGGGGTCCGTGACCCACACCAGGAAAAGCAAACCTTTTCCGTTATCAGTCACTGCTTTAGAGAGCTTTAAAGTGATTTAAAGTATTTAAACCCTCTTTGAAATTAACACAATCTTCACAATAAAATAACACAATAAAAATAAAAGGCTTCACGGGTTTCAAATGATATTTTTTTTACTAATAAAAAATATAAAAACAAGTGTTGCATGCATATTTAGTTAACATCCCTTTACTTTGATACTCCTAAATAAAATCTAGTGTAACCAGCCGACTGCAGAAGGCCTCCAATTAGCAGAATGATTACAAACTCAACAGTTGATATGTCTGCAACTACATTGATATATCATGATCATATGATGGATAACACCTGTAGTAATAATAATGAAATGTATCATATATACAAAATGTAAAAAGAATGTGGCCTGTACATGTAAGTGTATGGGCAATATATATTGTAAATATTTCAAAATGTATTGTTTAGAGAGAGAGAGACAGAGAGAGAGATAGATAGATAGATAGATAGATAGATAGATAGATAGATAGATAGATAGATAGATAGATAGATAGATAGATAGATAGATAGATAGATAGATAGATAGATAGATAGATAGATAGATAGATAGATAGATAGATAGATAGATAGATAGATAGATAGATAGATAGATAGATAGATAGATAGATAGATAGATAGATAGATAGATAGATAGATAGATAGATAGATAGTTTGTTTACCCAGCATATATATCCAATGTACACAGTATGCACAAAAAGTAATTTTTTTATATGGCTCAAAATACATGTATCAAAATGACAACCGGCCTGAAAAGCTATGGTGCAGTGAAAATAAATCACACCCTGTAAACTTTTTTCCATGATGTTGTCAAGTCTCAGTCACAAATTTCAAGCTATTTAGAAGGATTTAAAGGAAAGTGATGTGAAATTGTATCAATCCTGAACACACCGTGCCCACTGTGATACATGGTGGTGGCAGCATCATGCTCTGGGGATGCTTTTCTTCTGCAGGGTGCTGGAGGATGGTCTAAGCGGACGGACGGGGAGCTAGATACAGTTGGGCTTCCTGTTTGAGGCTGTGGAAGACTGAGGCAGAGGTTCATCTTCTAGCAGAACCTTGAACATCCAGCCAGAGCTACACTGGGTTAGAAGCGTTAGTCTGACCCATGCAGTCTAACCCAGAACCAAATCTAACCGAGAATCGGTGGTAAGAGTTGAAAATTGTTGTTCGTATACTGACTGAGATTGAGCTCATTTATAAAGAGGGAAGGGCAAAATCTTTCCGCCTCTCAATGTGTAAAACTGTCAGAGCCACACCCCCAAAAGACTTGCTGTTGTCATTGCAGTACAAGGTGGTACTATAACCTATTGGCTCAGGGGTCTGAATGCATATGCATCTCACACTATTTGGATTTTTATTTATTAAAACTCTTTAAAACAATATAGATTTCCTTCCTATTTACAATTATTGTTTCCTTTGTTTTGATCTATCAAAAAAAGCAATAAAATCAATCAAAGTGTTGGTTGTAACGCCACAAAATTAGAAAATGTTTAAGGAATATGTAAATTTCTGCGAGGCACTCTACCTGCTCCTTGTGATACTCTTTGAAATTTGCAGCTTCTTGGATTTTTTTTTCGGTGCCAAAGCTGAAAAGCCACAAGTTGCATTCTTGGAAGTTCCTTTACAAAATGTGTTTATAACAGAAATAGTTTCCTTATGTGGCCCTCTCTGCCTTTTTTTTTTTTTTTTTATACTTGTTCATGTTCTTTTGTTAACTCCATTTACACCAACACTATGAGTCATCTGTTCTCAAAATAGCTTTAAATGCCATTGAAGAAAAAATAATCCTCTTTTTACAACATTTACCGTTTTTTTGTCAAGACCACAGCAAACACGATTGGTGTTCTTGGACAACATTTAATCTGCAGATAAAATCTAAGTTCGCCGCTCAAAACATAGATCTGAGATTGAGACGTTTGCTTTAAATTGCATCGCTTCATTTTTCTGATTCAATTCTGCCGTGGCATCTATTCTCCTAGGTAAACGTTTTCTCTGAGCAGTTTGCTTGGACAATGAAGTGTAAGCATATTATTGTTAGCGAAATTTGAAATATGGAGTGCTATCGTACAGTTATATTATCCTCCTTTGTAAACGAGCACTTGCAGTTAAGCAACTTTGGAGTTTAATCAGCGCTGCCTCAGGAGATGCTCGCCTCGGTGAGTCTGGATCAAATATGTGAAATGTGAGGGATTTGGACACAGCGCTTTAAGCCCAACAGTAGAAACCTGAAGGAGGCTGCTGCTGAGTGAAACCATTGTGAGGTCAGCATTTTGATGTTCACAGCTGCGACCGAAATTTTAAAGCTACCAGCTGTGCTTTTCTGTAAAATCAATCAAACTCGCATTAAACATAATTTGTCATCTACAGAACAGCATGTTATGTTTGTTTTATGTTTATCAATTTGCTTTTCAGTCATAAAACATTAATTATTCCAGACAGAAAATCTGCCCTCCAAAAAACACGCTTCCTTGCACACATGCCTGTGGTGACGTCACAAAAGGCATATTCAGAGTTCCTTCATGTTTTCCCTCTTTTATTCAATTTTGTTTTTAGCTAAACCCTCCTTCAAATGTTTTTACTTGTATTCTGTGCATCTGCAGCAAAAGCTTTGAGCCATATATATGAACATGGATTTCAGGAATAAAATTCATTATGAAACCTGGAATCTGTTTATTACTGGAATGGAAGTCGTATGCTTCGCAATCCAAGTGAAATTTGTCAAAAGTTGGTGGTCTCCTATAATGCCTGTTGGTTATCTCGATTTTTGTGCCTCTTGTGATGTCATCAACCCGAAATACGCACAAAGTAATTTTTTTCCTCTTCTCTATGCTTTTCTTCTTTGTAAAACTTTGTATTTTGTAAAAGATTCTGCAGTGAAAACTCATACTTCAGTACACACCTGTGATTTTACAGTCAGTGTAAGTTTGTTAGCGGCTAAAACGATCCACTTCGTAGCATCTTTAATAAAATCCCTACACAGCTGCTCAAATGTGGCTGAAGGTGCGTTTTGTGTTATTTTTGGTAGGTCGGTCGGCAGTTGTTGAGATGATGCCGAGACACAGTTTAGTTCAAGCTCTAAGCTTTTCTGGACCAGAACTTTTTTTTTTTTTTCAAATCGAAATGTGAAAGAGAACTTTTTTGGAGTTGGACTCCTGAAATGGAGAGAACAACGAACATCTCGTCTGCCTCTTCCTTTTCTCATCTTCACAAACTGAATTCCATCCTTCTGCTTTTACGCTGTAATTTATTTTATTCGTTCTGTCAGTTATTCTATCATGTGTGTGTGTGTGTGTGTGTGTGTGGGGGGGGGGGGGGTATAGGATCTGAATTTTATTCTAATAATACCAAATAGTACTGATAGTAGCAAAGGCATATGAATATGAATGAATAAAACCTTTCCATTTCTTGTTATGAGCTAAATCGTTTAGATTTCGAGCAGGAAAGGATATGTTAGAGCCTGGGAGGGTAGAGGGGGAGGAGGTGGAGGAGGAAGAGGAAAAGGTGGAGGGGAGGGAGCTTTTTTCTGAAGCGAGGGGCCATGTTAATTTGGGAAAAATGTAAACAGCATGTGTAACTGTTCAAAGCGTGACCGACTCATTTTATATCAGCCTCCCCTCTCCCCTCCCCTCCCCTCTGGGTGCTCCTAACTTCTGTCAATCTGCACTGAATTAACCCCTCTGCAGCCAGTTTTCCCCTCTCCTTTTATCTGTCTCTCCTTCCTGTCCCTCACACACACACACACACACACACACACACACACACACACACACACACACACACACACACACACACACACACACACACACACACACACAACCTCCTCGCTCCACAAACCCTCCTGACATGTATGCACCGTGAAGAATTGTCTTGAGCGAATCAGAAGATGTGAAGGGGTTCAGTTTATCCTCCTTTTTTTTCCACGTCTCTCTCTCTCTCTCTCTCTCTCTCTCTCTCTCTCTCTCTCTCTCTCTCTGTCTCTCCTGCTTCCTTTGTTTCCTCTGATTGGAGCTCGCTGATCCAAGACACACTAAAGGTTTTATCTGAAACACACCGCGTCTAATGCGAGCCTCCCTGTAGTTTTTGGGTGTTTTTTTTTTTTTAACTGTGTGAGAGTGTGTGCAGCAGCATCAGGCAGAAAAGGAGCTGTTCAGCGTCAGATGTGGTTGTACCTGAAGAGACAAATGCTCTGAGTGTCAAAGGCGATGTGTTCCTGTGTATTTATTTGTTCCGAGTGTCAAAGGAAGCTGCGGAGCTTTTTTTATTTATTAACCTTTTAAAGCTTTACTCAATTTGCTGATGGTTTACTGCTTTTCCGCCGTCTGGCCACCCAGATGGGCCAAATGAAGAAGGTAAAGAGAAAAAGGTGTCCAATGCACCATTATGGCACAGATTCTCCTCCTTCTTGAACTTTTTCCTTCCTTTCATATAGACGAGGAGCAGCAGCCGGCCGGTTATCCCTAGTAGGGAAAGTGTGCATGTGTGTGTGTGTGTGTGTGTGTGTGTGTGTGTGTGTGTGTGTGTGTGTGTGTGTGTGTGTGTCCTCTCACACCCTGACTAAAGTGAATCATGTACTTTCTCATATCGGTGACAGTTAACTAGACAGGGAGGCTTTGGCTGCTCTGACCCCCTCCAACCTCCGTCACATGTGCAACTTTTAACTAGTTTTCCTGAACTTTTCAGTGTTCTGTTGCTTTCGTTGCGTTTCAAACCAATAACTTCCACCCTAAACGTAGTTGTCTTTAGTTTTATTTGATCCATTCAGTGTTTAATTGGATTTCTTCAGTCTGTGTCAGTATTTTTCTTTTAGCAGTGGCGCCACCAAGGGGGGGTTCCGGGGGGCCAATTTATTTCCATGAACATTGGATATAACTTATTGTTACATTACTTGTATTCTTCTTAATTAATATAAAATTAAAATTGATAAATAAACGAGTTTAAACAATCATTAATAATCCCCCCCCCCCCCCCCCCCCCCCCCCCCAAGATTATTAGCGGACCCCCATCTTGCCATCCCCCTTTGAACATTTTCTGGGGCACCCTTGGGTTTTAGAAAAAACAAACCAATTACTTTTTATGCCCATAATGACAATAAAATACAATGAAAAAAGATAAATATTAGCAGTTAACATGAAGAACTGATCACTTTGATTCGCTTTTTTTTTTTTTTTTAGGTTTGTGGAGTTTAGCTGCAGCATTTATTTAGTTGGCGGTGTGACCAACGAGGGGAGCGTTGAATACGAATTTAAAAGACGAAGGGACCAGAGGTGCTTCATCTATTTATTTATTTAAACTGCCTTTTTTTTTTTTTGCAGTACTATAGTGCCCTTTTTTGAACGTTTGTCACTCACTCCAACACCTACCCATAGGTCAGAATTTAGTGCTGTCAGTCTTGTGGGACTTAACAATATTAATTTGCTCTAACAAATCAGCTGATTTTTTTATGATTTTTTTTTCTTTTCCCACTGCATATGGATAAATAAATTCTACTGTAACTTTACAGTGTTAGCCCCGCCCCCTTACAAGAGTTTCTAGAGACGCACCTGCGTTTAGAGCCAATTGGCAAGTCGATAAATCCTGAACAAATAAACGAGTCAAGCATTTCCGAAGACTTGAACCAAAATCAAAGTTATTTTTTACAGCTCACCAATCAAACCGAAATGTTCTCACCTCCACAGAAGACTCTCATTATCTCCAGCTCTCTTTATTCCGTTCTTCAGGATGAAAAAAAAAAATCCCAATTTTTTTTATTTAACTTGAGATCTTGGCTCAACTTTGAGAGAGAGAGAAAAAAAAATGGGAAACAGCCAACAGGTGATGTCCTCGCTCAGTCTTTAAATGTGTACCTAGTTGGAATAAAAATCTACTCAGGACTTTCTCGCTTACTTGTGTGGTCCGTGTGACAGACTGAATGACGGCGGAGCCTTTTTGTAGGAGCCTATTCCTCCTCCTCCTCTTTTTCTCCCATATTCCTGCCCTCCTTTTCCATCTCTGTCTCCTCTTCTTCCCTCGTTATCCTCCTCTTCCTCCTCCTCCTACCTCGGTGATTCACCGGCGTTGACGCACCAGTTGACAGAGCCGCGGAACCACGGGACTTGTCACAACTCATTCCTGCCTCTCATCCGCTCGTCATCCCGGCGAGCGCAGCCCGAGCGCCGCCGTTTGATCTTTCATCTGCGGCACTTTGATCAACCGGCGGGTCCGCCCGGATCGGCTCACCTCGGGCCAAGAGGACCCGGCAAATCCGACAGCGCAAGGAAACACGGAATTACCGCAGTGACCTCGCTAAATTGAATGGATTCAGGAGTAAATATTGAGGGTTTTGTTTTAGCAAAATTCTGGCTGACTATGCTAATAAAAATGAAACGATTCATCATTTTATTTCTGTAATTACGTGAATTGTTATTATAACAATGACTGAGTGTAATCATTTTACAGCAATAAATAAATAAATAAATAAATAAATAAAAATAAACTAACCTTGCCATTAAATTATTTGTGTTTTTTCTTCTTTTTTTAAATTGGCATTGTTAAGTATTAAAATAAGTGGTTTATCAATGTAAAACTGACTTCTCTATCCAAAATAGATAAATAAATACAAAGGTTAACGCATTGAAACATTTAAACTTCTATTTTAAATGCAATTTAAAATAAACAAATTAAACAATAAAATATGTTAACAAGTGTCTTTATTTATTTGTTTATTCTTATTTTATTTTATATATATATATTATTTTTTTTTTAAGAAAAGCCAGAGACTGGGTGCATAGTCTGTACTATGGTGCAGTTTGTGTCACTGTTGCCTCACAGCAAGAACTATAGGTTCGAATCCCTAATCCCCGCGCATGCGGGCTTTGTCTCCGGCTAGTGCGCAAATCTTCCGCCGTCTAAAAAAATTCATTTTGTCCAGATTTTACCTATTTTAGATACATTAATTGGCGGGTGTAATCTGTCCTTAGGTGTGAATGCGCACAAGCAAACAAACCCCCAGATCCCGCAACATTGCAAGAACCAGGGCATAGAAATTTCGTTTAATAAAACAAAAATCTCAAATCGAAAATTATTGATGAAAGGTCCCTTAATATTTGGTGATCAAAATTGCGTAAGAAAATCCCCAATTCTAAAATAATGTATTATAATTTTTGTTTTTATTCTTATCTATTTTCTTCACGTTTAGACAATTATATTTAAATCCGGCGACGTCAGATGTCCGTCTAATATTGCGCCTTCATGCGAATAATCCCAGTGGACGAAATCCCTAAAACCCGTTAAAGTCAAGCGGTGAATGCGTTTGAATAAAGTGGCCTACTTATTTGAGTTGACAGTGGAGATCCTCGGGGCCGGATTATTCGGAGCAAAAAAGGAGACCTGGGACTCGATTCTTGTTTTTTATGAAACAGGAGATTTATTGCGGAAAGCGCTGCACAGAAAGCATAATCTCACTTGACAGGGTTGGAGCCTTAAATGGGTGGTGATTTAAGACAGGCCTTCAGGCCCTCTTTTGAACATGTTCTGTTTAGTTGGTTAGTTTATAGCTTGTGATACGTTTCTCACATTTTTATTACATTTTTCTATGCGTTTAATCAAGTCCTAATCTAATTTAGAGCTCCACTGGCTACATAAATGTTGCTGTTTTTTTATCCCAGCAGGTTAATCTTGTCCAGATCCTGAATAAAACACTCTGTTCTCAAGTTTATAAAAACAAAATTATATTTTTGTTTACAGAATGAGTTAGGTTGCAATAGTGTTGACGCAGGACTTATAAAACAAATTAAACCTAGGAGCGTCTTTTCACAGTTTGCATTTAAAACTCTTTAAAGTGAGAATTTGACTCTGGAAATAAATAGTTGGGTTTCTCATCGGAAGCATGGAGCGCCCTCCTGAGGCATTCAGTGGTTACTGCAGTGATCTCTGGTCTCCACGCGCTCCATCACATCTTATTGTTTTTCAAATTTGTGTTATTAAAAAACATATAAATACTTTTATACATGTGAATACGCGTTTATTATAAATCAACTGATCGATATAAAAAAAATAAAATCCGGATGTAAATACAAATACCGCTTGCTGCTTCCTGTGACGTAGCGCTAGCTCCTGATGCTACACGCGGGAAACAGAGGCTCATCTCAGTGATTGTAAGGTTTCAAGTGTTCATACGGTATTTTCTCTTTCAAATAGAAATGGTTATAAGGGGTAATGTTAGGCAGCGGAGGGTGCAAAGCGCATACGCGGTTTGTTTCGAGCGGTTTGTTGGCTGTTTAAATCTTTAGATCGCGATTTGTTTTTCTCATACCGGCCTTGCTGTGTCCGGGCGCTCGATTAACGCTACGGCTTGCCGCCGACGGGCGGCGTTACGGCGCGTCTCTGTTTCCTCCTTTTAAAAATTCTCCACCCTGCGAAACATTGTAACGTGAAAGAAGCGCACCTCATGCACTTTCAGCTAGCTTAGCTGCTATGCCGTTCTTGGAGATGCTAAACGGCGTTAGAGCTCAAATTACACTACAGTAAAAGCTAAATGCATAGAAAAACTCCTGTCTTCTTCATATTAATAGTAGTAATAACAACGATACAACCCTGCTGTTTGTTATTTTACAGGAGCACTCTTAGCACTTTAAACTTTTAAGTCAGTACTGGAAGTTTTGTACACACACGCGCAAGTATCTATCTATCTATCTATCTATCTATCTATCTATCTATCTATCTATCTATCTATCTACAAATGGGATTTTAAATTAACACGTGATGTGATTTCCATGATTCTTCTGTCCTATGTTTGCATCTGATGCGGTTTTATGTCTCTGTAGAGCATCAGTCATCGCCTGCAGCCAACATGGGGGACACGCTAGAATTTAACGACATCTACCAGGAGGTCAAAGGCTCCTGGGTACGTAACTCCGGCATCTTTCCCCCTGTATTACCCTTTTCCTTTAGTAGTGGGATCAAACCTGTTTGGACCTAACATAAGTGCCTTTGAAAAGCATTCACGACCCTTCTAACTTTTACACATTTGTCACATTACAAACACAAATTTCACTGTATTTCCAAAGAGTTTTATGTGACATAGGCTGACACAAATTAGTGAACAATTGAGAAGCGAAGGGAAAACGACAGATTGTTCTCAAATTTTTAGACGCGTTAAATAAATAAAATCTGAAAGTGTGTGCATATGTAATCATTACATCGTCAAGTTAGCGCAGGACTACTAGAGACTGGTGTTTTTCTGACGCTTCTATGCAAAAGGCACAGACACGGGGTGGAGAGGGTCTGTGAACATCAATTTTTAAGACTTGCGACAGTTTCTCAGCTCATCCTAACATGCAGAAATGATTTGATCTAAACGTTTCCTTGTGGCTCTGGCTGTATGTTGTGCACCACTGTTTTGCACTAAGGTGAACCACTTCCCCATTCTCTAGCATTTTGCAGCATCTAGTCCAGGATGTAGCTCCATCCTTCTTCCCATAATCCCTGAACTGCCTCCCTGTTGAAGAAAAACATCCCCACAGAATGACGCTGCCATTGTGTTTTGTAACCTTGGCATGGTGCGTTCAGGGCAATGAGTAGCATTGTTTTGTTTTATTTTCCCCACAGTGTTTTGTTTGTTGGCTAAAATATTCAAGCTTGATCTTATCTAGATCAATAAAGTCTATCTTATCTTATCTAACCAGAGCAACTTCTTTTTGGCTGTGTCCTCTACATGGCTTGTGGCCACCTGCAAACCAGCAATGTTTCTTTTCTTGGCACTTGTCTGTAAAGGACAGATTAGCGACCAGTAGCTTCTGCCAACTGAGCTGGGAATCTCTGCAGCTCCTCCAGAGTTACAATGGCTGCTTCTCTCATTCATCCCCTCCTTGCCGTTGGCTTACATGGACAACCTTTGTAGGTTTTCAGTTGTGCCATACTCCATCGCCCGGCTTCATTTTCAGAGGATTGACTTAACCGAGCTCTACGAGACGTACTTGGGAATTGCTCTGTAACCTAACCCTGTTTTTAACTTCATCCCCTGGTTTTCATGATGCTTTTTTTTTTCTCTTATGTTCTCCATCAAACCTCTGATGCCGTCACATAACCGCAGGATTTATACTGAGATTGGATTACACATAGGCCATCCGTATTTACTAATTATGGGACTCTTTAAAATGTTTGTTGTTTAGATTTATTTAGGGATATCAGTGTAAAAAGGGGACAGGATCTAAATGTACAGCACACTATTCAGATTTTTATTTGTAATAGAAAAGAAGGATTGTGGATCATGGATCATCTTTTGCTTCAACTCCGACTTATTTCTTATTAATCTGTTGCATAAAGTCCCAATAAAATGTCTTTTTTACATTACATTTTACTACCTTATGAATCATTATGACTTTATATGCCTTTGGACGACTAAAGTTATTTTAAAAAGTGACAAATCAGTAAATCTGATGGCTTTCTAACTAGTCTTCCCAGATGCTACTCACAGAGTCACTGTTGTCACTGTGCTGCTCAGCCTTTTCATCACAGCTCTCCGTTGTGTCCCGGCAGAATGACGGGCGGCTGCGTTTCAGCAAGCAGAACGTGGTTTATAAGAGCAACAAGACCGGGAAGGTGGACAGCATCCCAGCCGGAGAGCTCAACCTGGCCCAGTGGAGACGGGTGTGTGTGGGCCACGGCATCAAGCTGGGCACCAGCACGGGCCACGTCTACAAATATGACGGCTTCAGGGACACGGTAAACTTCTGCGTCGCCGCCCGTTCGGTCTGATTGACGGACAGGTCGAACGTTTCCACCTCGTAAAGCTCTTCGTTTTCGTTTGCGTTTAATGTGCGTCTCATCAGCGGCTGCCGATAAACGGCTTCCTGTCATTTTCTGTCACTGCCACAGAAAGACGGCGACGCGTTTGGCGCGAAAAGGTCGCCGTTTGGCTTTTAGAGAAGTGCGCGTGGGTTCCTGTCAGGATTGGCAACCAGTCGGCTCCTCTCCGCAAACCTCTAATGGGATTAATGGGGGAAACCAGTGCCTGTGTGCGCGCCTCATAAACACTGCAATCATCGACTCTTCTGAGTCAGTGTTTATATCAATTAACCGGAGCAGTGTAGTTCAGAAAACAGAGAAGGAAAAAAATGTGGCTTTTTATTATCTCTGCATTGTTTCTAATGTTTTCTCCCCCCCCCGTTTCTCTCAGCGTATGGACTGCCGGCGCGTAACTGTAACCCAGGGACGGGGGGGGGGGGGGGTACAACCTGAACGCTGCGGCTGTCTCCTGGGGTTAATCAGCATGTATCTTTTGGGGAAGATGGATCCTCTGGTTCTGCAGGAAAGGCGGTGATGTCACTGTTTATTGTCCCGCAGTCAGTGTCGGTAATCGAGAATTCGTGAGAGATTTCTAGCCGCTGGCGTGCAGAGCAGACGGCTTGATTCATCCGTCCCTGCCTGCGAAACGTCCTCCGTGGAAGATGGCGAGTCTGTGCCAGAGAGCCTGAGCCGTAATCGTCTTCAGGAGGTTGGCGGCTTTTACTTCTGTCCCTGTTCCTGCTCAGGCCCATAGAACCCCTTCGATTCTCGTTGTTCTGTTCGGATATTCGGTGTCTGGTTCCATGCACCCGAACCATGTTTTCTGAACTGCGTGGAGTCGTAACAGGAGCCACACTTCTGTTGGTATGGTACTTTACCGCAGGGCTGTCTAATGTTGGCATAAGGTTGCAACATTATTGTGCAAGTTTTGCCACGGTGATATTGCAATTAACGTCGTTTCTTCATCATGGTGTCCCCGTCATTTTCCATCAGTTTTAGCACTTTGGTCTCTAAACTACATCGGTTGAGGGCGTCAGAGGTGGGGAAAGTCCTGATATATTGCTCAGCAGAGCAACGGGCGACCAAATATCGTATCTAAGCAGACTCTCGAGCTTGCACTGTTAAAACGACGGTGCTGTGCAGCTTTATTTTGCAGTTATTGCTGCTATTTTATTGCAAAGTATGTTGATTAAAATTAGGGCTGGGCGATATATATAAAAAAAAATAGCGATAAAATAGAAATCATATTGATCGATATCGCTAATTATCAACAAATTCAAACCATTTTAAGTGCAGCCCTGACCATTTTATCCTGTTGCTTAGCAACCTGTTATTAGATACAGAACACACAAACACTGAATTCAAACTCCAACCTTTATTCATCCAACGGAAGTTTTAAAACAAAGACAAAAAGAACACGTGCTCTCTGAACTCTTTGAAGGGGCGGGGCTTAGTGATGACGCGTTCCTGGGTCTGCGTTTGATTGGTTGGGAGGATGTAATGACTGTAATATAACCTACATGACTAGAATGCAAAAGGAAGGAAAACTGTTATTTTATTGAACTTTTTATTTACCTCTTTTTTTTTCTTTCATCGATATACATGGTTATTGAATTATCGTCTAACCCTAGTTAAAATATCACCTGCGTGGTATTACAGCTGCTTTGGCGGAAACTATCGGACAGTAAAAGTCTTGTTTGAGCGCTAAGCAGTCAGGTGATGGAAACGAGTGATTGTATAAAATTTTTAACGGATTTCTGACAGTTTTTGCTACAAGGAGTGGACAGAAAATGGATGGAAAAAGAAAAATACAACAAACATTGAAATGCCTTTAGAAATCTTATCGGTCAGATCGCTTTAAAAGATTTCTGAGAGTCTTTCTGTTTGAAACCATAAAACCAGAGGGTCTGCAGTGATGTTGCGTAAGGGCGTGTTTATATGCGTGATGAAAATGACACGTGAGCGGTCGTTCCCGTTAAACGATCAATAAAGATCAATAAAGTTCAATAAACGGGCTGCGCCAAAACAAACTAATCCTGATTTTTTTTTTTTTTTTTTTTTTTTTTTTTTTTTTAATGCGTTTGCCGACTTATTTACACGTCGTCCAAACAGATCTTTAATCCAAGTTGACAAACATCCCGATGACCTTCAGCGTTCAGACACACACAGACGCTTCCCAGGCTCTAATTGGCTCTAATAACTGTATGGACAGGCAGATATCCAGGTGCGTGAATTAGCTGGTTCCTCCCTGCGAACACTTGCTCACCACAATCACTTCCACATGTGTTTGTGCTGCTGGGATTGGACGTGTGTGTGTGTGTGTGTGTGTGTGTGTGTGTGTGTGTGTGTGTGTGTGTGTGTGTGTGTGTGTGTGTGCTCCAAGGACCATGTGTTTGTCGCTGTGTGTGTGAGTCCTCTCCAGTTGTACGCGGGCCTGCAGGATAAATAAACGAGCTGATTGTCGGAGGACAGACGAGGCGGATGGATTACATTCACCTCCTGTGTTCCCTCGCGGCGGCGTTACGGTCACTTTGTGATTTATTATCCACCGCCTCTGCTTCGTTTTAGGCGCCGACCCGTGAACAGCCGGTGCTTTTCCTGCCAGGAAGTCAGTCAGGACCTCTCGCCTTGTTTTCATCTACTGTTTGTGCTTCTTATCCTTCGTTTTTTTTTTTGTTTGTTTTTTTTTTTTTTTTAATCATCCTGCAGGACTTTGAGAAGATATCCGAGTTTTTCAAGGGCAACTACAAGGTGGAGCTGTCCGAGAAGGACATGTCTGTGAAAGGCTGGAACTGGGGGACGGCCAAGTTCTCAGGTAAACAGGCCGGCTCGGACTTCGCTGACGTAACGAACGCGCTTTTTTTCCGCGCGGCCTTTAAAGGTTTTCTAAATTTTATTCTCTGTTCCGTCACATAGAAGATACAAAATTATTTTGGGGAAAAAAAAACTTTTTATTTCTGTGTAGATGTTGGTCTGAGTAATCAACAATATCAGGGGATGAAGATGGAGCGGGGCTGCAAGGACCCCTTTAGTTTCCTCATGCTGATAGTATTTTTAAAAAAGCCTTTTTGTGCTGTTAAATATATTAGGAATTATGTATGTTCTTAAAAATCTATATATAAATACACCTAATATTAGACATTTAAAGCCAAACTTGATGTAACTTCCTAATTTTATCTGATTTGGCTTTTACCTTTACTTGATGAAGTGGACGGAGTTAAATATTTGTCCCCGTGTTACTTGGCTCAACCCAACGTATCCTCAGCAGTGCCTCCTCAGGCCCGACAACATGCCTGTCACAGACCCTCAACCCGTGGTTCGCGGGCCCTGGGGGTCCAGGGACTTCAGTTTCAGGGCCGCTGCTCTAAGGGATGGGTTAAATGCAGGGGACAGTTTTCATCACAATGCAATAGTTGCAATGAAAAATAAAGCTAATTATCATTAAAAAAATCCAAAATGTGGTCTTGCTGCTGTTTTTCCCTTTAGACAGTCTCAGATCAGGGTTTTAAAAACGGATCTGTGGTTGCATAACTGGACAGACGTAGGTGGAGGTGCATAGAAATTATTGCATAGATTGGATAATAAAACCATCTGGAGGTTGTTGCTTTTCCAAAAAAAAATCTAGAAAATTTTAAGTCTGGAGATCTCTAACGTAGAAACATGCTGGAACCGTGTGATGATCTGGGAGTCGGCGGACGCCTGTTTCCGGACCTGATGGTTTCAGGGTGAGCGGCGGGCGAACGGGACCGGGGTTCACCGTTTCGGTCCGGCGCTCTCTTCCCCAGGGCCCCTGCTGTCGTTCGACGTCAACGACAACACGGCGTTCGAGATCCCCCTGTCCAACGTGTCCCAGTGCGCCACGGGGAAGAACGAAGTCACGCTGGAGTTTCACCAGAACGACGACACGGAGGTTTCCCTCATGGAGGTCCGCTTCTACGTCCCACCCAGCCAGACCGAAGGATGGATCCATTAAATGTTGTTTACGCACGGTTCCTGGGAATTGATGTGGGCTTTTTTTTTTTTTTTTTTATGGTGATGGTGACGTTGCTTGTGATGTTTTTCTCTTGCTTTAGGCGTTTGCCCAGAACGTTTTGTCTAAGGCTGACGTGATCCAGGCCACAGGAGACGCTGTTTGTATCTTCAAGGAGCTTCAGTGTCTCACGCCCAGAGGAAGGTAGGAGAGAAGAAAACGACAAAGCTAGGGCTGGGTATCATCTAGGATGAGCCGATACAATACGATTCTCGATACATAGCTCACGATACAATACGGTTCTCGATGTATCTCAGCTTGATTTGATTTGACTCCAATATCGATATTTATTACTTTCAAATCAATGCCCAAAGTCATTCAATCAACAAAACCAGCCAAATATTATATTTATGTTCAATTTATTGAACACTTATATATTAACAGGAAAATAAAGTGCATTTGGTTGAATGCGTTTAACGTATCACAGAAACCAAAAATGTGCCCAAACATCTGATTTTAGGGACGAAGGTGCTTCTAAAATCCTGTCGGCCATTCCACAAATTTGTCTCACTTGTACTTCCTCGCTGTGAACAGTAATGGCGCGCTGTAATAACGCCCCCTAGGGGTTGGGAGGTATATCGATATTGAAAGCCAAAATATCGATATTAAACCGTTTTTTAAAAATATCGATATTAATCTTTGTATCGATTTTTATGCACAGCCCTAGTCAAAGCGCTCACCTCCGGTTCACACAGCGTTAAAAACGTGAAATTTGCTTTTATCATTTATAGGTAATTAGGAACTTTTTTCCTCCTCCTGCTCTCTAAAAGACAACGATGTAATGCTTAGCAAACGCAGCGGCTTTTTCATAGATTTGTAAAGACTTGCTCTATCTTTGATTTTTCTCCCCTTGATTATTAATATTTTACCTTCACTGCAAAAAGGGAAGCAAAAGCAAGTAAAATATTCTTGAAATAAGCGTATTTGTCCTTGATTTGAGCAGGCAAGTTCAAATGATGTGCCAAGGGAATGAGATTTTTGATCTTAAATTGGGAACAACTCATGTCTATCATCTTATTTCATGTGCAGTATATGTAATTATTTTGTTTTAGGGGTCAACGACTCATTCCATTGGCAGATCATCTTTACCTGCTCAAATCAAGGACAAATACAGATTTCAGGAAAATTGTGCTTACTTTTAGTTCTCTTTTTGCAGCACAGATTTTTGTTTCACCAACTAAACACATTTGAAGGAGAATTACAGTTTTACTACAAAAAATTGAATTCGGGTTAATCTGGACCTGCGGTACTTGTTGCTGGTTCTGGTGGAAATGCAGCTCTACAGAATCTGCACTGACTGCGGTCCTTATTTACGACTCCTCCCAAGTCCCAGAGGTGGAAATCTGAAGCCCATTCATTGCAGATCATAAAACTCTGTTACTATTCAGGCAGTTAAAGGTTTAATATTTTGTACATTAATGTCAAGTAAATTATAAAATCTCTAGAAATAGAATAGAAATGTGCAGCAAATCTGTCGTGTGTTTCCGGTCAGTGAGAAACACTTGATCTAAGCAACTCAACGCTTGTTTTTTTCCTCTTTTTTATTTTATGCTCATGATCAGCTGGCCTCATGGTCCTCATGTTGTCAGCAGGATGACCGGCAGCAAATGTTACCACCGATGCGCTGACATAACTGCATAGTTCATTTAGAACCGTATTTTTATAGTAAAATGGACAAAATTGAAAGAATTATTTAATGTTTGATTATCTGTACTTTTTCAGGGGGATAATACAGGCTATGCAGTTATTTAGATGCTTTTCCTAATATACCTTCTTTTTGTGTAAAGGTTTCCCAAATCCCAAAACACACAAATATGCAATTATTTAGGTTTGTTTGGAGAAAAGCTGTTGCTAGCAGCACTTCTCCATCCCAATCTACCTTGAATGAGGATACAGCAACGGGGGGGGGGTCATTTAAACCAGGGATGTCCAAAATCAGATTTTTTACGGCCCTTCGACCCCAGTTCCAGTGACTTGAATGCAAACACAGCTGGTTGTTGAGACTTTTTATTGTTAGGGCAAAAACTGCTTTTAATTAATTATTATTGCCTATTATTAAACTTGGCTAAATACAACAAGTGTTTATAAAGGAGTGACCCAAACCAGTTTTTTATTGCCAGCAGTAGAGAAAAAAAAATTATATATATATATATATATATATATATATATATATATATATATATATATATATATATATATATATATATATATATATATATATATATAAAAATAAATAAAATATAATTTTTTTTTTTTTTTTTTTAATCGACACTACAAATAAGTTTCAAACTGGACTCCTTTCAGTAAAGAAATCAAGCAAAACCGTTAAGTTTTGGATCTACAATGATTATCTCATCCCTTTCCCACAAGAAAGTTAATTACTTTGTGTTTTAATGAAAGATATCGCATGTTTAGTTTGCTTTTGAGCAGGTAAAAATAAAAATCACAGTATATATATATTTTTTTTTTAAGCTTTACATTTTATTTTTTATTTTTCATAATCACTTTTGACTCTTTTGGGCCGACGGGACAAAGAGTTTCGAAACCACTGCTTTAAACCAACAAAGTCAGCTCTTTAACAAATGAACAAGACGAAAACTGTGATTTAGAAGGCGATCTCTTATTTAGATGGTAAATGTCTGCCCTCCCTCCATTTCTCCTTTGGGCTCTTGTCGCAGATACGACATCCGGATCTATCCGACTTTCCTCCACTTGCACGGCAAGACGTTTGACTACAAGATCCCCTACACCACCGTCCTCCGCCTCTTCCTGCTGCCGCACAAGGACCAGAGGCAGATGTTCTTTGTGGTGAGCCAACGTCGTCGCCTTCCCTCCTTTCCAGGTGGAGCCTCTCTCACCTTTTCTCTCCCTCCTCTGTTTTTGTCATCCTCCTAGATCAGCCTGGATCCTCCCATCAAGCAGGGCCAGACGCGTTACCACTTCCTCATTCTGCTTTTTTCTAAAGAAGAGGATATCAGCCTCACCCTCAACATGAGCGAGTGAGTGCGTTAGAAGGCGACGTGTAGTGCCCCCCGCCTTTAAGGCTTTTTCTTTTGGTGAATGAACCTGTAAGCTGAAAGGTATATGTGAAAGTGTTGATACCCATGAACTTTTCCACTTTTTGTTACATTACAAACCAACACCGAAGGGGAAAAAAGTTTCTTACAAATAAAAGTAATGAGACGTGGCATGTGAATGTTTAAATTTTAATTTCCTCTGGCAAATGCTTTAAAAGACTTAACTTTGACCAGCTTTTTAATTATATAAAAAGTTTTTTTTATGTGTTACTGGTAAAATGTATGTCATTAAAACATTACTATTTTAGTTTAATGAATAAAAATTGGTCTTATGTGGACGTTTTTAAAGACTGTTTATAGTCTATGATTGTGTTTCCCCACCAGGGGGCACCAAAGCTCTTAAAGAGGGATTTCTATTTTTTTATTTTATTTAAAATTTTTCATTGCATTCCTTGTCTTCAAACCAAAACAATTAAACATAAAAACAAACAATCTAAATTCCTGAATGAAAGGGAGGAGAAAGAAGAAAAATCTTATGTTATCTGCCCCCTTTACCTAAAGCTATATATTTACAAAGAACTTAAATTACAAAATCATAATCAACAACAACACAATAGGCATCAAAATATACATAAAAAAACAAAAGATAATGAAATGTCTGTCCTCCAAAACAGAAATACACATTTGACTTCAGGTTGATTTTCTGTATATTCATAAAACATAAGATTTCACATGATTATTAATAATCAGGCATAACTGACACATTCACCCAGCATAGCAGCTTTTATTGTCCTTCCAAATGTGAATATTGATTGTGATTCTTTAGTTTCTTTGTTCAGATTGTTCCATAAAGGCATCACCAGTCTCTGCGCCTCTTCGATTTGCTTCTCAGAAATCCTTTCAAAGCGTTTACATTCAAGCTTGTTTTTTTTTTTCTTCTGTCAACTGCGCACAACAGGGAGGATGTGGAGAAACGTTTTGAGGGCAAACTCAGTAAAAACATGTCGGGCTCTCTGTACGAGATGGTCAGCAGGGTGATGAAGGCCCTGGTCAACCGCAAAATCACCGTGCCGGGAAACTTCCAGGGGTGCGCATCCCACACACGCATTTTCAGCGACTTCGTTGTGTGATGTAGAAATGCCGGTAAATCCTGCTTCGCACCTCCACAGCCACTCCGGCGCCCAGTGCATCACCTGCTCCTACAAGGCGTCGTCGGGCCTCCTCTATCCTCTGGAGAGGGGCTTCATCTACGTCCACAAGCCGCCCGTTCACCTGCGCTTTGAGGAGATCTCCTGCGTGAACTTCGCCAGAGGCACCACCACCACGCGCTCCTTCGACTTCGAGATCGAGACCAAGCAAGGAAACCAGTACACGTTCAGCAGCATCGAGAGGTGAGGCCGCCTCGTTCGGACCGCGATGCGTTGCAGGGCCCAGCCCCATGACGCGCTGAATGAGTACAAGCCGTTTACCATTTAAAAGATATTAGTGTTAATGACTAATAAGTTACCGTTAAATTAATGTTAAAAACTGTACTGATAAAGACGAGGAGGTTTCTTATATTTATAGAAAAATCTCATGTAAAATCAAGTTTTTTAATCAACTGATTTCTAATTGTTTAACTAAAACTCAAGGACAAGAAGGGGTTTAGTGTAAGACTTTAATGTTTGATTAAAGACCTAAAGTTAGCAAGAATCTGCTCTCTTAGCTGGACGGACCTTCAGCTTTTCTGCTTTCAGTTGGTTCAGTTTGCCTTAGAACCCCTGAAACAGCACCCTGCTGGTCTCTATTGGTTTCTACTGGTCTCTATTGTTCTCTACTGGTCTCTATTCTGGTTTCTTCTGGTCTCTATTGTTCTCTACTGGTGTCTTCTGGTCTCTACTGCTCTCTATTGTTCTCTACTGGTCTCTATTCTGGTTTCTACTGGTCTCTATTGTTCTCTTCTGGTCTCTATTCTCTACTGGTCTATTGTTCTCTACTGGTCTCTATTGTTCGCTACTGGTCTCTATTCTGGTTTCTTCTGGTCTCTACTGGCCTCTATTGTTTTCTACTGGTCTCTATTGTTCTCTACTGGTGTCTTCTGGTTTCTACTGGTCTCTATTGTGATTTCTACTGGCCTCTATTGTTCTCTTTTGGTCTCTATTGGTCTCTATTGGTCTCTACTGGTCTCTATTGGTCTCTTCTGGTCTCTACTGGTTTCTTCTGGTCTCTACTGGTTTCTTCTGGTCTCTACTGGCCTCTATTGTTTTCTACTGGTCTCTATTGTTCTCTACTGGTCTCTATTGTTCTCTACTGGCCTTTATTGGTCTCTACTGGCCTCTATTCTGGTTTCTTCTGGTCTCTACTGGCCTCTACTGGTCTCGTTCTGTCTGTTCAAGTCTCTATTGTTCTCTACTGGCCTTTATTGGTCTCTACTGGCCTCTATTCTGGTTTCTTCTGGTTTCTACTGGCCTCTACTGGTCTCGTTCTGTCTGTTCAAGTCTCTATTGGTCTCTTCTGGCATCTACTGGTCTCTATCAGTCTCTTCTGGTTTCTACCAACCATTGGAGCTTCTTCATGTTCCTCGCCTGCTTTTCATAAACCTTCACCGTTCCACAGATAAAACCAAAACGACACAAACATTGTCTTTAAGATCAGCATCACTGGTTCATAATGCTACAGATTGACAGGTGTCACCTCGCCTTGAATGCTCTTCACGTTTTTTATTTTCTGTAACTTGTTCCAGTTTTACTCAGCTGTGCTAAATAACAGGTGTTGGAATGTTTATGCTCTTTGCAGATTGGTTTATGAATCAGAAGGCTAGGATGTGAGTATAAATTGATTACAACACGACAGCAGCATGAAGGCTGAATCATGAGTAATTCTTGTGAAAAAGGTGCTTTATTTAGGCCAGATTGACAGACACCATAATTATTCACTGTCCAAATATTAAAGCTTTTCCTCCGAGGTCCAAGATTGAATACTGGCTTGCTGACGGGTTTAGATTATTATGGTTTTCATCTGCGAATCTGGATTTGGTGACGCAGCAGCACCATGAAGCGCAGCGTCCTCCTCCTCAATAGTTTACAGACTTCACTGTCTTTTGAATTTCCCTTTGACCACGTTGTGTACTGATTTTATTTAAACCCAGCCTACCCTCGTTTCTTTCTCTCTGCAGGGAGGAGTATGGCAAACTGTTTGACTTTGTCAACGCCAAGAAGCTCAACATCAAGAACAGAGGTTTCAAAGAGGTAAAAAAAAGAAATAATAAAAATCAATTCCTCGCCGTTTGTGAACCAAAAACCATCACACCAGATTTGCTTTGCAGATATTGACTCATGTCGCCCTTCTCCTGTGTGTCTGTGTGTGTACCTCCTGTAGAAGAAGGTGGGTATGGTTACGGGCGCCTCGTGTGGATGAAGGAAGTCCGGTTGATTTTGTTTGGGGGTGATTTCTGATTGCATGGTGTGTTGCCGACGGACCTAAGCAGGATTCTGTTGGATAATCTTGTCAGATTACTTGAATGAATCTCAAGTGGTCTCTACTGGCCGCTAATCATGGGGCGTGTGGCTTGGAGGAGTGTGTCTGTGAGTCTGGGAACGATCGCTCCGATAACTGTGTGTGTGTTTGCATTGTGCTGACTAATGCGCTGCCTGGGGGGCTTTTGGTGTGTTAACACTCGGCTGCGTTGATTGCGCCGGCCGCAGCGTCCCTGCTGACACGTACGAGCTGCCGCCGGCTCGGACGTCGCAGAGGTTCACCAACGTCTCCGTTTTTTTGCCGCCACGTCGCGGACATCTGTCGCCGCCGCGATGGGAGTCAGCAGGGGGAGGGCAACGAGAACGAGTGGGAGCGCCTCTCCATTTCCTGTTGCCGTTTTAATGGCTAGCCGGCAGGGCGCGGATTCAGATGCACGATGGGAAGGACCACGTGGGCGGGGAAAATAGTCACTGTGGTTTCCGTAATGTTTCAATGTCAATTTAAGCCACCCAAGCCTTTTACTGGCGTCTAAAAGTTAACTTGCTCAACATGAAGATGTTGCAGTAAAGGGGGAAAAAAAACGACGCAGCGAGGATTTCCCTGTAAACAAAAGCGCCTGCTTGTGGAGTCGAAGAGCAATTAAAGGTCTGACAAAATTAAGTAGTCAAGCTTATTAAAACTTGCTTAGAGCCCCCAATGTTACACGGCCTTTAGGAAAAAAAGATAACTTGTAACTGTGATACACGTCTACTCTAAAAAAAAATGTCGTCTTTTGAAGAACTATGATTTTATTTCTATTTTAGTTTTAAACATAAAGAAAAACCTACATTTTTTTTGCAAAAGTAGGGGAAACCAACTACCTTTCTTTTCCATTTGTGGAAAATGACATTTAAAAACACGTAGTTTAGAGCCTAATGGTATGAATAATAGATTAAAAAAATAGTGCTGGTACTTTTACTGTCGTTCTGCTGGGGATTTATGGAAAAAAAACAGCTTAAACCAGCATTTGTTGTTAGATATACATTTAAAAACATTAGTTGTTTGTTTTATTGTGATAAAATTCATGCTAAAAGACTATTTAAGGCTTCTTACAGTCTTTCTTAGGTAACTGTATGTGACTGTATGTCAGTAATTATTTCCCCATAAACACAAATACTGTCCTTTTAAAAAACATGTTTAATTATATAACATTGAAACAAATTTTAAATTAGGCTTCATCAGGACACCAGCTATATAAATCCTTAAACTGGACATAGTAACTGCTTTTAATTATATTTTTGAATTTATTGATTCTCTCAAGGAACCAATGGAGGCAAAATTAGCAAGAATAACAAACCTGACAATACTGGCATTTTTTTTATTTAAACATTAATTTAAAATTCTTAGAAATTCTTCACGATAACGATAAAACAATACCATAAACGCCCCTTCTTGCAGCCCGGATCAGGGCATCTCTGAACTAAAACAAATGCTTTAAGTACACGCTGTTTTGTTGCCGTTTGTTGATGTGCTTATTGACCTAAAGCGGTGGGAGTTGTTTTTACGCACGTGACGACTCGGGGAAAACAGATTTTTCAGTATTCGACCTGCTGATCAGAGGAACGATGATCAGATTCGTCTCCCAGGCCGGCCAGTCGTTGAGTCTCTGCCAACAACATGGGTTACAATCAACAACCTTTTATAAAAGTGAAGACTTTGAACAATATGATATAATGTCAGAGTTGAGTTTTTATTGTTCATATTCTGCAAACACGTTATTCTGACCCATATTTAAGTGGCTACATTGTTAGACCGCATTGGTTCAATGGCCGCAGAATACTGTTTTCTTATGAGAAGCCTTTGATGTGGCTGTATAAGTAAAGGCATAGATTTATTATCTTGTCCCCAGCGCTTGTCGGTTTGTCACTTCTTATCTATTTAATTCAAACTGCCGGCCCCGATCGACTCCTACCGTCGCTGGAGAGCGACTACGTTAAGTCGGGTTTTATGGAGGGAGGTGTCCTTGACTGTGATTTGTGATTCCAGGGCATGAAGGGCAACATCGACGAGTACAGCGACTCGGACGAAGACAAGCACGACGCCTACCTGGAGAGGATGAAGGCCGAGGGAAAGATCAGGCAGGAGGGCAACGACAGCGACGATTCGGATGGAAGCGGGAGCGGTAGGTGACCGTTTCAGCATCCGAGAATCATCTTGAGAAGAACGGCGGCTTAAGTTCAGCTTCTGTGTTTCTCTTTAGATGAGTCTTTTAACCCCGGGGAGGAAGATGAGGAAATCGCAGAAGAGTAAGAAGCTTTATTCGATCCTTCAAACTCCGGGTTAAAGCTCTTCCTCGCGTTTTCACCGAGTCCTTCCACATTTCTCCCTATAACCAGGTACGACAGCAACGCCTCTGCGAGCGACAGCAGCGAGGAAGGTGACGAGAGCGAAGACGAGAGCGCGAAGAAGAAGAAGGTCAAGAAGACTAAAGTCGTGAAGGAAAAAAAAGAAAGGAAGCCACGCAAAGAGGCGAGAGAGCGGCTGAAGAAGACGGCATATTGTTCAAGTCTCCGGTTGTCGGAGTAAAAGCAACATTTCACCCTTTGTTTGTTTGCGTCTGAGCAGAAGAAGCAGAAGGACAGCGGCGGGCCCAAAAGGCCGATGAGCGCCTACATGCTGTGGCTGAACTCCAGCCGGGAGCGCATCAAGGCAGAGAACCCCGGCATCTCCATCACAGAGATCTCCAAGAAGGCCGGAGAGATGTGGAGACAGCTGAACAAAGACGAGAAGGAGGTCTCTGAGGAGATCTTGTTACTTTTTAATTCAAGTTGAAGTGAGCAGCGTTTCAGCCAACGAATAACTCATAATCTCTTGTCCTTCTGTGTCCTTCAGGAATGGGAAATAAAGGCAGGGGAGGCAAAGAGGCAATATGACAAACTAAAGAAGGAGTACAACGAGAGCGGAGGAGCAGCAGCCGCCAGTCCCAGGAAGTAAGGCTTGTAATACTGGAGCCGTTTTTTTTTTTTTTTTCTTCCTTAAAGGATCACGCGTTGCATCCCTGATCGTCTTCCTACGCCTTCGGCCTCTAGGGAGAAGAAAAAATCGGGTGGGAAAAAGGACGAGGAGAAGAAGAGAAAGTCCAGCGGCGGCGAGAAGGAAAAAGAGCGGGTAGGCAACGACAGCTTCAAGAGCCGAGAGTTCATCGAGACCAGCGAGGATAGCTCCTCCGACTCCGACCACAAGAGCAAGCCCAAGAAGAAGAAGAAGAAGGTAAAACCAGCCATGATGTTCTCAGGAAGAGGCAATAATGTCCGAAACGCCCCGATATTCCAACATCACCGTCAGTGGTCACAGCAAAGGCAATTCTGCTGAACTAATTATTAGTTCATAGCCACACCTTAATCACTCTAATGTCACCGAAACATGTAGTCCAGGTCAACATTAGTGACCATTTCCTTGCTCTGAGAGAGGAAGCGCATGTTTGCATGTTCAGATTAGGTTTTTTTATTGCTCTCAGGTGCCATTCAGTCACGTTAGATTAGGCACCATTGATGCCAAGTTCCTGTCCTATTGTATATTAAAGTTAATTAAATCATTGCCACATATATACTTTAAAACCCATTAGCTTTCAAGGACAGTAAGATAACACCCAGCATTTCCTCAGTATCACATGGCCCACATTAGTTTGAGTCTCACTTAACTCGCTCGCCAATCACGTCCCAGAGTCTCTTATCCATTTTTATTTATTTTTTTTGCACATCCACAGATATTTGGTGCCTAGACAAACATGGAGTTCACTGTTTCAGAAAGCTGCTGCTGCTGCTGTTTGTTCTGACAACAGCTCCCAAATAGTCCGGTTGATTTCTCACTTCGGTTTGCTTTCAAAATACACTTTTGAAAGCAAACCGGAGACAAACGGGACTTTTGGACTGATGCATTTCCCTCCTTAATTGCTTTTAGCACACAATGGCCCCCACTTCTTCACATCAAGGAAACTTCTGAACGTCCACTTCATCCAAGAACTTCCCTAATTATTATATATTGTTGCTGGATTTTGTTCACCTATGTACACGGGTGTCTCCCGTAGCCTACATTGGTTCATGCCAATTAGTTTCTATCCCTAAACATAGGCACAGCTTTTTAGGGAAAACCTGGATTTGCCGGAGCAGAGCCGTGCTCAGGAATAGGACGGGGGATTGTTGCAAAGTGCGGCTTTGCAACGGAGCGGCTGGCCAATCACAGTTCACAAAGAGCACAGCATTAGGACTTTGGTTTAGTCAAGGAAATCCATTTCAGTCATCAGAGAGATTTCCAAGAAGGGGATCAAATCCCTGTTTAGTGTTTATTAACTTTAAACACTAAACCCGCCCGCGTGGAAGTGTTGATCAGACTCCCGACAACGAAGAGGTTGTGATGGCGGTGATGGTGAAGCTCACAGCGTTAGTGTAGCAATACATCAATTCACATCGACATATCTTTTAAATTATTAACAATCCAATTTAATCGATGCAAAACGATAATATCGATCAACCCCGGACGATGTTTAACCATTTTTACCGTTTTTCTTTTTAAACGTAATCCCTCTGACCACACTGCATTCGTAATGTAAAATCTTGGCAATGTTGTCGGAGCCAAAAGGTCTGCAGCTCCTGCAGGTAAGGGACGTTTTCGCTTTGGGACAAATTGCAATCTCTGATTGGTCAGTTGCTGACGAGCCTCCTGGTTTGATTGGCTGACAGGGTCACGTCAATTATTCTGATGTTTTAATTGGCTGGGAAAGTGACCCTGAAAGCCTCCGTTAACGGTTTGGACTTTAACTGGAGCAATATTTCCAGCTATCTTTTTAAACTTATCACGACGGCAGCAAATCTCTGGTGAGATGTAATGAAGCAAAATGTTACAACTAAATTAGATAATTCAGTGGTCTGATTCAAGTTTCCTTCTTTTACAAATCTTCCCCCTAATAACAGATAAAAACTATTTCAGTTCTCCTTACTGGTATATTTTAAATTCACACAGGAATCTGAGGAGGAAGAAGAGGAGGAAGCTGTTTCCACTCCTGCCAGCTCAGAGGAAGAGTCTGACTGAAGAGGTCATGCACACAAACCAAGGACCAACCGTTTTTACGCCGCTGATTCAAGACCAACCAACAAACCCGAGTTGTACCTTTCTCTCCAACACGTTTAATTTTGAAAGTACAATCACGTATCTTGTGACTACGTCTGGAAACTCGTCTGCGGTGACATCTGAACGAGACTCCTACTCCCATCCAAGCCATGAGAAAGGTTCTTGGTTGCTTAGCACTGGGGATAGGAGGAGTTAGTTTGTCGATGCAAAGGAGGATTGATTTTTATTCCTCTTGTGTAGTACTCTTTAAAAAAAAAAAAAAACTTTACTGCTTTTTGTTTCTGTTTTACAATGTCATGTTTTCAGGCCAAAATAAATATTGAATTTTCAATAAAAGCTCTCTCCTTTCTTACGGTTTCTGTTTCTCAGCTGCCTTGGGGTGTTTCTTCTAAAATTAAACAATCATCGGAGCTCCTCAAACCAGTCCGGCATAAACTTTTGACCAAAATTTCCAAGTTCAGTTTGCCCTCCCAAGTCTTAAAACATTTCCTTTGACGGAAGAAGGACCAGACCCCTGACTGGAATCCCCCAGCTCATTAACCCCCAGCCCCATTATGCCAGGGAATAGGAAACAAGCTTTTAGAGCAGTCTTACTTGAGGTATTCCCACAGGATGTGTGAACATTTAACCAGGCAGGGAGGTTTTGGCGAGCGTGTTAGATGGTGAAAGTCGCAGAGACAGTGGTTTCCAGCAACAGCCCGAAGCCTGAGTGGAAGGTGGTTTGGTGTGTGGCTTTTAAGAGCCAAACATCACCGGATGTCACGTCCATGTTGAGTGCTGCTTTCAGTGATGAGGCTCCTCCAGGAAGACCTCTGAGCAGATATTCAGCTTGTGTGTGGATTTTATACGATAATATTTATGCCGTTATTAAACGTGCGTTTGATACATGTGGGCAACATCTCATGGAAATTCAACAGTTTCAGTGACTTACAGTGAATTTTTCTGATGCTTATTTTAATTACTTATTGTAAATCAAATTATTTCCCCTTTTATTTAGCCAGAAAGTTAAATATGTTATAGGGCCTTGTAAAAGTTTTAGTATGCCCTTAACCGTTTCACATTTTATCTTATTAAAACCACAAATGTTACATATTTTTATTTTATGTAATAAGCCAACACATAACTATCAGTAAGTCCACAAAATGCAGTTCAAAGTCTTCAGCTGATCCAAAATGCTGCAGCAAGAGTTCTGATGAAAATCAACAAAAGGGATAATATTTCTACTATTTTAGCTTCCCTTCATTGGCTTCCTGATAAATCAAGAATAGAATTTAAAATTCTCCTTCTCACATAAAGCCCTTAATAATTGAGCTCTCTTCATATATCAGAGCTCTGATTACCCCGTATGTTCCTAACAGAGCACTTCATTCTCAGACTGCAGGTCTGCTGGTGGTTCCTAGAGTCTCTAAAAGTAGAATGGGAGGCAGATCCTTTAGCTATCAGGCTCCTCTCCTGTGGAACCAACTCCCAGTTTTGGTCCGTGAGGCAGACACCCTGTCTACTTTTAAGACTAATCCTAAAACTTTCATTTTTGACAAAGCTTATAGTTAGAGTGGCTCATGTTACCCTGAGCTACCTCTATGGTTATGCTGATATAGGCTTAGGCTGCTGGAGGACATCAGGGTCTATTTCTCTATGCTGAGTTCTCCTACTGTTCTCCAATTTGCATTGCTTGTTATTGCAGCTTTTAACTTTTTGTTCTGTCTTTTTTCTCTTCATAGTAGGTACACCTAGTCTGGCGTTCTGTTAGCTGTGACATCATCCAGGGAAGACAGATCATTCACTATTACCATATAACATAGAAAGTATTCCTGGATCAATGTGTGCTTCTGTGCTTTTTTTATGTCTCTGCTCTGTCTTCTCTAACCCCCAGTCGGTCGAGTCAGATGACCGTTCACACTGAGCCTGATTCTGCTGGAGGTTTTCCTCCCTGTTAAAGGGGAGTTTTCCTCTCCACTGTCGCTTCATGCATGCTCAGTATGAGGGATTGCTGCAAAGCCATCAACAATGCAGACAACCGTCCCTGTGGCTCTACGCTCTTTCAGGAGGAGTGAATGCTGCTTGTCAAGACTTGATGCAATCTGCTGGGTTTCCTTAGATTGGAAACTTTTTGACCAATCTGTGTGATTTGATTTAATTTGACTTTGTAAAGTAGCTTGAGATGACGTTGTGAATTGCCGCTATATAAATAAAACTGAATTGAATCGTATTCGTGAAGTAGAAAGAAAAACAGACATGACAGAATAGAGTAGAGTAAGTATTACTCTTAAAAGAGGAGTGTCTCCAACTCTATCGCCCCCAAATAAAATCCAGCACAACCTTTTTCTTGTGCACAATCTCAGTATAAATATAGCTGATCCGACAAGGCCGCAGTTGTTTATTTAAGTCGTGATTAAGATGATTAAGAGAGCAGGAAATGGCAGTCGTGGTAATGATTGTTCACATCATCCGCAAATGGTAAGAGGCTGACACAAAAGCAAGTAAATCAAGAAAGTGCCGTCCCAACAAGGTGGGCAATGAGAGCATTACTGGGAGAGGAGAACAGATTTCATAACAAGGTTAGCTGTAGTTTTACACAGAAAATGGATAAAAAAAAGCATCTAAGGTCTAAAGAAAACCTCCAGCTTACCTGAAACAAATTATTAAGAGCCTAACGGATGGTTTAATACCTTATTCCTGTCTTTCTGACTGAGTTGCAGTGCGTCCTAATCTCTAGTCTTGGTTTATGTAATTTCCGTTAAATATTTATTTTTATAGCTCCACAAGTCTTCCCTAATTTCAACTGTACATTTTTGTGTCTTTAAATAACATCTCGGGTTTTCTTCAGTTTTCCCTCTGCCGTTGATCATAATGGGAGACTTAACGCTGTCTCCCCCACAACTAATGCAAATGTTCCAGAGTAGATTCTGTTTGGATCTTCGTGTTTATATTTTTCTCTTTGCCCGTCCTCAATTACCCACCCTGTCTGCATGCATTTTTCAGTCTGAGCGTCTCATGTGTAAATACTCGTATAATTGGCTGCTGTAGTATCTCCAACAATGTGCTGGGTGATAAACTTTACAATTACATGCACCGTGAAAGCTTTGTGCTCTACAGTGTGAGCATGTGTTTCTGCGCCCGTATTAGGTTACCATTAGATGATCAAACATAATGGGGGCCACTTAAGAGATGACATGCTGTCCAGGCACATACAGAAATGCACAGAAAGAGAGAGACACTCACTGTCACTCTATTGCATTATCTGATGTGATGTGAGAATCCATAATGTTGCCTGTCCTTCAGAGTGTCTATCGTGTCCTATCGTGTGACCAGTTGTCATTAATGTATAATTTATTACAGTGCTTTTAGACTTTTTACCAATGAGCCTTTCATTGAGTTCATTTTTCCTTACAGCTCCATATGGCGGTTTTAGATCTGTCTGAGTGGTTACATAAAAACATTTTCTGAGCTGTTTTCTTAACCCACAGGAAAGAAAAAAAATGTATTTAAGTTCAGGCCATTAATGCTCCTGGAAGTCGAATCTCAACTTACATGCTTGATGTAAACTTTATAAAGTCTTTTCTTATTTTATTTTTGGCTATATGTAATAACTTATCTTAGACATCTTATCTTAATTTTTTTTTGCTATTTCAATTTGCTGTGTAAATGAAATACTGATGTATTCATGCATTTGTTTCTGTTAAGATTATTTTTATTTTGCTGATGGCTAGATTTAGGCAATATATTGAGACTTTAAAAATACAGAGATTTGTTTCAAAGACAAATAAGATGAGACTATATCGTTTATGTCCAGATGGTCTTTGTTGCGCTATAATTATACTTTTATGTATTACAGTAGGTTATTTTTCAGCTGTTTTTCATATTTATCTACAGCTGTTTGTTAAAAATTGTGCCTGTGAGACATTTGGGATAAAGATTTGATTCATTGATGCCTTTTTAGAATTACCTTTTATAGAATTGCATATCAAGATAAATGTTGTGTTAATTTTGTACATAGCTAATGAAAACAGGACATTTAAGACTACAATTATACATCAGACCAATACAAGAAAACATTTATTGAGTACAGAAATGTGGTCTTGATGAATAGTATGTTTAATATCTGCATAAAGGATATTTTAAAAAGGTAATTTTGATCCCACAAACAAGCCTCATCGGAACGGACATCCTAATTTATTGAATATGGCTGTAATCATTTCAGAAGATCACAATATGCATATGAATCATAATGATGTAAAGGTATAACATATTTATTTCTTTTATTTAAGTCTCTATATTCAAAATGTATTTCCATATTTCTTTGAGTGTATATTGTTAAAAAAATAATACATCCACAGTTTTATAGGTTGGATACTCAGGCCATAAAATATTATTTCATTCATAAATAATAAACACCTACTTCATTCATTATTAATAAACCCCTGCTTGGAAGGCAAAAAAATGCTTCACTGAACATTTGGAAGATTGTGAACATTGCATAAAAGAAAAAGAAAAAAAAGAGGAAAAAATCTAACCGTATATGAAGACTTAATTATTGTAATCATAAGATATGAATCTAATCATCACTCTCCTGAACTTATTTCCAACTGTAACAGTTTTTGCAAAAAGTATTCATCAGAAATGTTTTACTTATTTTTACTCTATTTCAATGAGAGTTTCACAATTATTACAGTTTTCCTGTGAAGAAATTTATTTCAACAGGAAGAGGTCTTTTTTTTCAGAACTGAATTTAAACACTGTTGCTCAAAAACTACAGGTAGTCTGTTTAGCACATGGAGGTTTCACATTTAATAGAAATTACTTGGCTTGTTTCCTTGAGTTTTTAAAGTCAACTGTGACCTCTTGGCCTGCAAGGCTGGAAAAAGTACCAAGGTTTGTGACAAAGAATATGAATAATTCTGGTGCCAACACCTGCAGGCAGAAAATCTAGGAGATTCTGCTATAAAATGATCTTCCCAAACATTGATGGACCAGAGAATGTCTCTGTCACAACAAGCATAGGGATGCTCATCTAGCCTTGACAAATACTGTGAGAAAAAAAGCTTTAATCATCAGATCTGTGCTCAGATAATGTAAAAGTCACACTTTTTCTTTACTGCATGGCAATCATTTGATGACACGAATAAAAAGTGTTCGATCACAAACTTGACAACATCCATTCTCTGGCGGAGTAATTTGAAAGGATCCTTGAAAATACAAAAATAAAAAACGTACTTCTGTATTGTGACTGCAAATGAATAAATACAAAAACTGCTCCTCATTATTTACTGCACACAAAACCAAAGCAAACAAGTAAATTAATGTCATTTTGGCCCCCATGCAAAACGTACTTGTTATGGAGAACTAATAAATCACATGACCCTTAACACACAGATCCCATGGTGAAGCATGGTGGTGGCAGCATCATGCTGTGTGGGGTGGTTTTCTGATGGAGGAACAAGGAAGCCGGTCAGAGTTGACATCATTATGGATGCAGCCAAAAAACAGGATGGTACTGGTGGAAGAAAGACACCTAGAGGCCACAAAAGACTCGTGACTGGGGTGGAGGTTCACCTTCCAGCAAAATGACCCTAATTGCACCAAAGGTGACTCCACAAAGTACTGATTCCTGGGACTCAATACAAATGTCTATAATTTTATTCGTATAACAGTACAAACCCAACTTCATCTGCCTTCTACATCCCATTATTAACTACTTTGTGTTTTTCTATTGCAAAAAAATCCAGATTAAATTCGTTATATTTTGTGGGAATGAGAAAAGATATTAGCAGAAAAGGAGAATTTGGCCTTTCTTTCATTGCTGTGTTTATTGTGAGTGAACTGGACACATATTTGAGCCAATAGCAAACACTTAACTGGAGGATTGAGGCGACGAAAAAATATGAGAAACCTAAAAAAATAAATGAATTTGATACACTAGCAGTAAATGAGTTCAGTTGTATGGTGTATTGATTGGTGCTTCTGGCTAAGTGTTTGCGAGTTTCCACAATTCACTCCAAACCAGAGATCTGGAGGCCAGCATGGGAGACTGGGATTTGTGGTCAAGCAGGAAAGAGGCATCCTCCTCTCACTCCTTTGAGTAAAGAGGGGGAGGTCTGATTCATGTCATTAACCAATGACACAAGAGGAGAGAGACTGATTTTCAGAGAAGAAGACACACCAAGGAGAAACGCTCCAAAGGCTACTGTTCCAGTCTTGGCAATAGAACCAGGGGAGCGTCTTCAGGATCTTCAAAGGTTTTGATTCAAGGCCTGGAAAAGGAGCGGACTTTTCTCTCCTGGTCGAAGGAGTTTCCACGGTCATCATGGCATCTCTAGGGTGGAGCTGTATGACCAGCTTCTTGACTTACGAGACCAACAAGTCTGTGGTGGTGAAGAGCTGGTCTGTGGGGATCATTAACCGGCTGGTGCAGCTGATGATCATCTCGTATTTTGTCGGGTCGGTAATCAGATTTTAATCTATTTATTTAAACTGTAGTTCATGCATGAGTTAAAATAGATTCACTTCAGATACTTTGAATCTTTTTTTTAATTCTTCTCCAGGCTTAAAGAAAAAAAAAACTTAAAACTTCGGTTTTTGTAAGTTTTATATTTTTTTCATACATTTATCCAGGGACAGAAGATGTTTGTAAGATATGTTTATATATAATGTGGCCACATGTTTGACCATTTTCTAACATTGTTGTGTAGTGTAGTAAAAACAATTTAACCATATTCCTGACTCCTCTGCTTGGGCCCCCCTCTACTCCTGCTTCATTCCTCCCTTATTCAGCTCTTTATCTAATCTCTTCAGACCCTTCCTACTTCCTCCCGCTTAATTATATTCTCTAAAAAATGCAACAATATATGCAGTACTGTATGTAAAGAAATAGCAACCCGACACATTTTTTTTTTTGCTTTTATTTTGTTTGCTTTTTGTAGTTTTTATTTTATTTTTTGTCACACTAAAATGTTTCAGGTCATCAGACAATTTTCTGGATCAGACAAAGATAAAGATGAGATTGTATGAAATATATTTTTCATAGGATGATTTCTTTTATTTAATAGAAATTTTTTTTTACATCCACCTTTGTCCTATGTGAAAAAGTTAAATAAATTAGCCTGATTTACCACATTATTTGGAAAGCTGACCTCAGTTTCTCTAGCCACATCCAGGCCTGATTACTACCAGACCCGTAGAATCGTGAAATCCTCTATATTGGACCTGTCTGACTACATAAAGTAAGCTAATGGATTTCAAAAAGAAACACGATCTATACCTGATCTAAAACTATTCAATACTTGTCTGAGGGGGCTTTGCTGCTTGGGGAGCTGGACAAGGTGTTGTGTTTGATAGACATTTTGGAATGGCCTAGTTCACGTCTAGATTTCAGATGTACTATCATGATCCTAAACAAACTGTTCTTACTGGAAAACCTTCCATTGTGACTGAAAAATCAGTAAGGAAGAGTGAGTAGAGTAGGTTTTTGCCCACAGACTCATTACCATGCAATGTATAGCAAATGCTTGATGGCAAGGGTGGCACTACCAGTTTGGTTCACAGGGATAATACTTTTTCACATCAGGCTAGGGTGGTTTGGATAGCTTTCTCCACAGTAATAAAGGAAATTGTTATTTGAAAACCGGAGTTTGTATGCATTCAGGTTTGTTTGATGGTGTGAGCATTCGAGTGTGACAACAAAAGCAAATGTCTACTGGTGCAAATACTTTTTTCACAGCACTGGAATTGTCCATGGTGCTGAACAAAAAGGAAATGAGAGTCAACACTAAGCATGTAATCGGAACTCGAGATGTTTTGCTGCTCCAACACGGTCAGATACGTAGCTGACTTATTTTCTCAGCCTAATAGCAATTCTGCTGCAGACCACCTTCATTTCATTCAGGTGGGTTCAAGCAGCCCCACATCGAAACCACACAAGACACCTGCTCTCAATGATCACAATTACCAGACTGCCTTTCCCTCTTGTTTCAGAGGTAAACACAAGGTCATTAGTATTCTAATTTCACTTTGATATTAGCTCCAACTTCCCACCTGAGTGATGAGTTTCAGACGATTTAGTGGGAATATGAATACTGGCTATTTCATCCCACCATGTAATCAATACGTCAAAATTGTAATAATTATATTAGTTAGATGATATAAAAGGATAATCCCGAGTACTGTGGCATATCTGGTTGAGTGGCAGCCATGTGGGTTGGAATATTTTTATGCATTTACAGTAGTTGGCCAGTGGGTGGCATGTATTTATGTGTAAAAAGAACAGTCATACCTGTACAAGAAAAGCCTCTTGAATAGCCAGGAAAGAGTTATTGTTTTTGTAGTTCATCCATCCATCCATCCATCCATCCAGGGTGCAACATGTCCAGGAGGAAAACGCCCACACCCCTTTCCCCAGCAACATCCTTCAGCTCATTCTGGGGGATCTCAAGCTGTTCCCAGGCCAGACGGGGATATATAGTCCCCCCTCACTCGACCTCTAGTCTAGCCACCTTCCGGAGGAAGCTCATTCTGGACGCCTGTATCCAGGATCTTGTTCTTTGGGTCATGATCCATACCTCATGACCACAGGGGAGGGTTGTAACATAGATCAACCTGTAAATCAACAGCTTTGCTTTTTGGCTCAGCTGTTTATTCCCAAAACTGACCAGTGGGTCTTCTGGTTGCCACTGCAACAGGTGCTGATAACCTTCAGGCCACTGCTTCTGGCAGCCGCATCAGTAATTGAGACCCTGAACACGGTCCGTTCTGATTGCATGTCCCCAACCTCACTAGGGTGACGAGAGAAATTGTCTGAGGTGTGAACTGAAGATCACTTGGCAGACGTTCCCAGCACATCCTCACAACTCGTTTGTGTTTACCAGGTCCGTCTGGCAGCCTCCCCTGCCACCAGATCCAACTCACTCGTAGAACAAATACTCCTACCAGCAGAAAGCCCTCTTTGCAAAGGTTTTTACCTTTTAACCTTGAGCATTGTTTCATTTGACCCACAGCTATGTCTTCATCTATGAGAGAGCTTACCAGGAGGAAGACACAGCCATCAAGTCATCAGTCATAACTAAAGTCAAAGGCTTTGGCAAACTGGAAAACAATGTGATGGATGTGGCTGATTACATCTACCCTCCTCAGGTGTGTAGCGCCACATGGCAGTTATGTGTACTGAACTTGTACGTCAACAAACGCAGGTCAAATGCTGTGATGTGTTTCAGGGCGAAGGCGTGTTTAGCATCGTCACTAAAATCATAACCACGCACAACCAGTTCCAAGGAATCTGTCCAGAGGTGAGGACACATTGGCAAGATTTTGGACTTGGATTTTTCCTGTGAACATGGATAAAACTTTATGTAGCACATTTCAACACACACATCATTTGTCAAAATGTATGGAATAATGTGAGAAAATCTGCAGATTAATTTTATATTGCACAGTCATACCATGAGAATTTAAGCGTATTGGATCGTTTCACAAAGAAACTTTACCTTTGCCCACAAATGACACACCAGATGTTGTTAAATGGTGATTAAATGTTGCCACTTTATGCAGTAAAACACACCTGTCTGATCCCACTGCCTGATCTTCTATTAATCATTTGGCAGGCTTGTTGTTGTTGTTTGTTGCTTATTTTATTGTAAAATGTCTACCTAATTTTAACACTGATAAACTATTAAAAGAGAAACTGACATAGATGCTCATGTTATGTCTCTGTGTTCATTGCAGACTGATGGAAAGTTTAAGTGTAGCAGAAATGCAGAGTGCACTAAACATCTCAACTCCGTTCTGGCTAACGGTGAGTCTAATCAACACGTATAGTGGAGTGTACAAGGAAGAGAAGGAGCCTGGGAAAGTTTTTAGGTGCCTGGTTTGTGAGGGCACCTCGTGTCATCTGGAGCCATATTGTACACAGGATGCCCCACATGAGTAATTTCATGAGGGACAGGTGCAAGACCACATGATGTGTGGGTGTCATCACACATCCATCACTCAGTTATGCTCTCTAGTACATCTACTAGTGTTCCTCCACTGTTGGATGGTCCAGTAACTGCCTGTAATGTCAGATTAGTAACCAATTGTGTGTCTTTTTGTTCAAAGGTATAATTACAGGCGTGTGCAACACATCTGTTGGTTCCTGTGAGATTGAAGGATGGTGTCCAGCAGAGGATGACAGTGTGAAGATGTGAGATTCAGACATGGAAATACTGACACACCCACACAGAGGCACACTTTTTTTCTGTTCCTGTCGCTAAAAGTGTCCATGTTATCACCGTCTATAGAAAGCCAATGGCTGAATTTGTGAACTTCACCATTTACATCAAAAACAGCATTCGCTTCCCCCTCTACGATGTCACCAGGTGGGTCATCGGCAAGGCTCCAAACACACATCTTCTTAACTTCAGTGCGATTAAGCGCTCCTCACAAGTTTTAAAAGACAATGTACAGTTGCACAGTGTATCTACGTTTTTTTTAAACTTGCTGTTTTTGTGTCACAAACTTTTTCTTTTTCAGGGGAAATTTCCCTTCCACAATCGACCCCAAGAAATGCATACATGACAGGATCTCAAACTCTCTCTGTCCCGTCTTTCGAGTGGGGGATATTCTGAATGAAATCACGCAGAATGTGACTGATCTGGCAGAAAAGGTCTTACCTTCTCCTAATGTTTAAACTCTTGATTCTCCAAGCTAAGTGTTGTTGATCAAAAATTAATCTGACTTGTGTTTTATCCATAGGAAAGGCAGCCGTGGCTCTAAACTGTGAAACTAGATAATTACGATGTAATTGTGTCTGAATTTCTTCATGATAAACAATGAGAAATGTCAATTACTGATGTAAAACCAGTGAAGTCTGAAGGAAAGTAATTTTTTTCAGTAAAGTTTGACCTACCCTCAGCCTTAATGTAGGAAATTACTGAATAATAATGACTCTTAAGTTTTAGAATTCAGTAAACCTTTAATGAAATCAGAGCTCAACATATGAGGTCATCTTTCTAATAAAAGTCTGACCAACAGCAGTCAAATAGCAAAGGAAATCGTTGCTTTATGTTTTTTTATATATATTTTTTTCAAAACAGGGTTCTGTGAAGTACTTATTAGCTTTCTGTAACCTGTCTGCAGTAATGAGCAGTTAGAAATCTCAGGTTGGAAAATTAAGCGTTTATAAAATGTAAACATATTTTACATCTTAGCTCACACATAAATTTATTGTGTGAACACATTTGAACTTTGCCTTTCTTAGTATATGAACACAGGATTAAAGCAAAACAATGATAGATCCTTGTTTGAGAAATCTGCATGTTTTAGATAATCTCCTTTAAATTTTTAACATTATAACTTGAAGCATGGAGAAAATGACAAAATACTGCATACTCAGGTAAAAATAGAATATTCAAGTCTAGCGTAGGAAATACAGGAGCCGATTTACACAAAAATGTGAGAAAAATATGCAATATGCATAATTGTACAGCAACATCTCAGAGTAACTAAGATGTGTCCAAGCGTACCTTAGCACCTGAGAGACTAATGATAATTAGATAAGTAATACAATATTTTGTTAAACACAGAAAATTCAGCAGCCGATTTACACAATGAATTGAGAAGAAATATGCAATATGCATGATTGTACAAGCAATACCCAGAGTAGCAAAAAACGTGTGCAAATGGACATTAGCATCTGAGAGACAGTTTAAACAGTTAATGATCTAATCAAAAGCCGTGCAACCATTAGTATGATGTAAAGAGTTATTGAGTTGGTTGTGAGCAGCAGAGATTATAAAGTCTGACTGCAGTGGGAGGAAGGACCTGCAGAAACGTTGCTTAGAGCATCTGGGATGCGTCAGTCTGTCACTGAAGGAGCTCTCCAGCTCTGCAACAGCTCCATGCAGGAGGTGGGGGACATTGTCCATCAGTGATGTTAATTTCTTACAGTCGTTCTGTCTCTAACCACCTGCCCTGGGTCCAGGGGGCATCCCAGGACAGAGCTGACCTCCTAATGAGCTTACCCAGCCGCTTCCTCTCAGCGACAGAAAAGCTGCTGCTCCAACAAACCGCATTATTAAAGATGGCTGACGCCACCACAGAGAAGCTTCCCCTTGCACTCCAAACCACCTCAGCCTCCTCAGCAGCCAGACCCTTCTTGTAAAGAGCATCAGTGTTGTGACTCATCCATTATTGTTCAGGGGAACACCCAGGTACTTATAAAAGTCCACTATCTCCACATCAGTTCCCTGGATGTTCACCGGACTCAGTGAGGTGGGTCTGCATCTATTAAGGTCCACCACCAGCTCCTTTGTTTCCCCTGCATTTAACCTGAGATGGTTCTGCTGGCACCAGTCTACAAAGCTCTGGATCCACTGTCTGTACTCTGACTCGTCCTCATCTGTGATGAGACCGACTATGGCAGAGTCATCAGAGTACCTCTGTAGGTGGCAGCCTGGTGAACTGATGGAGAAGTCTGCGGTATAGAGGGTGAACAGAAACGATACCAGCACAGTTCCCTGCAGTGCTCATGTACTGCAGATCAGACTGTTAGAGACACACCCAGGTTATTATGGACATGACTTAGACTTAGAGACTTAGACTTAGACTTAGACTTTCTTTATTGTCATTTTGTATACACAGAGTGCATACAGAACGAAATTTCGTTTTCACACAGCTCAGAAAGATTGCAGTAACTCTACAGGATACCTTGCGGTGAATTACAGTACAGGATAAAGTGCAGTGATAAATCGCAGTCACTTACAGGATAAGTTTCAATTGGCTTCCGGAAGTGCAGCAGTGAACAGTAGGCAGTTGAAATGTAAACAGTGTAAAACAAATGTAAACAAATATGCAGTAAGGTGCAGCAGTGATTTAAAAAGTAGACAGTTGCATTGTACACAGTTTTGCAGTGCGTTTCCCGCTAAGGTGCAGCAGCAATTTAATACAATGTGCAAGTGTGCAAATGTGCAAATCAGCGAATCGAATGTGGTACACAGTCCGTTTTTGTACTTTAGCAGTTCAGCAGTTCAACAGTCTGATGGCAGCAGGGAAAAAGCTTTTACAGAACCTAGTGGACCTGCAGCGGATGCTGCGAAACCTCTTTCCAGAGGGCAGCAGGGAGAATAGTCTGTGGTGGGGGTGTGAGGGGTCCCTGATGATGTTACGGGCTCGAGACACACAGCGCTGCGATGAAATGTCTTTTATGGAGGGAAGAGGAGCCCCGATGATCCCTTCTGCTGTCCTCACCACTCTCCTCGCGTTCTTCCAGTCGGAGGCACTGCAGCCTCCACACCACACAGAGAGACAGCTGGTCAGAATACTCTCTATGGTGCTTCTATAGAAGGTCGTGAGGATGGGCGGGGGCAGGCGGGCTCTCCTCATCCTCCGCAGAAAGTACAGTCGTTTCTGTGCCCTCTTCACCAGTGACGTGGTGTTCACAGTCCAGGTGAGGTTGTCCGTGATGTGCACCCCCAGGAACTTGGTGCTGCTGACCACCTCCACCGCTGAGTTGTTGATGAGCAGTGGAGCCTGGTGAGGCCGGTTTTTCCTGAAGTCGACGATGATCTCCTTCGTCTTCTCCACGTTCAGGATCAGACTGTTGTCTCTGCACCAGCCCACCAGCTGCTCCACCTCCTCTCTGTAGTCCTGGTCGTTGTCGTCTCTGATCAGGCCCACCACCGTTGTGTCGTCTGCAAACTTCACGATGTGATTGGTGGTGAACCTGGGGACGCAGTCATGAGTCATCAGGGTGAACAGCAGGGGGCTCAGGACGCAGCCCTGAGGGGAGCCCGTGCTGAGGGTGATGACATCAGAGGTGTTCTGTCCGACCCGGACTGACTGAGGTCTGTTGGTGAGGAAGTCTAGCAGCCAGTTTCGTAGGGGTGTGTTGAAGCCCAGATGCTCTAGTTTTGCCACCAGATGTTGTGGGATGATGGTGTTGAACGCTGAACTGAAGTCCAGGAACAGCATCCGCACGTGCGTGTTCTTCTCCTCCAGGTGTGCCAGGCTCAGGTGAAGAGCAGAGGAGATGGCGTCCTCAGTGGAGCGGTTCCGTCGGTAGGCAAACTGGAACGGGTCGAGTGTTGGGGGGAGACTGGAGACGATGTGTTCCTTTACCAGCCTTTCAAAGCACTTCATCATGATGGGAGTCAGTGCAACAGGCCGGTAGTCGTTGAAACAGGTGACTTGAGGTTTCTTTGGCACCGGAATGATGGAGGCAGACTTGAAGCATGCTGGCACTATGGCTTGGTCCAATGAGGTGTTAAAAATGTCTGTGAGGACACCAGCCAGCTGACCTGCACACTCCTTGAGCACCTGCCCAGGTATGTTGTCGGGGCCTGGGGCCTTCCGCGGGTTGACTCTCCTCAGAGTCTTCCACACGTCGGCGGTGTCAAGGCAGAGGACCTCCTCTTCCTGATGGGGAACAGCCTTCACTGCTGGTGTGCTGTTTAGTGCCTCAAACCTCCCAAAGAAGTTATTTAGTCCATTGAGGAAGTCAGCATCAACTTCACCCACCGGGGGGGAGGGGGTGTTGTATTCAGTGATCGCCCGGATGCCTTTCCACATGCTCCTGGTGTTGCTGGCGTCATGGAAAAGCTCCTGGATTTTCTGACTGTGGTTCCGCTTCGCTAGCCTGATGGCACGGTTCAGGTTGGCTCTCGCTGTCCTCAGTGCCTCCTTGTCTCCAGACTTGAAGGCTGAGTTCCGTGCTTTCAGCGCTTGACGGACCTCCGCAGTAATCCAGGGTCGTTGGTTGGCTCGGGTGATGATGGTCTTGGTGGTGCTGACGTCCTCAATGCATTTGTTGATGTAGGCTGACACAGTCATGGCGTACTCATCAATGTTGATCTTGTCCTCATAAGTTGCAGCAGCTTTGAACATGTTCCAGTCAGAGCACTCAAAACAGTCCTGGAGCGCCTCCATTGCTCCCTCAGTCCACACCCTCACCTGCCTCGCTGTTGGTTTTGCTCTGATCAGCAGGGGCCTGTATGCTGGGAATAGCATCACAGAAAGGTGATCTGAAGAGCCCAGGTGGGGGCGGGGGGCTGCTCTGAATGCTCCTTTTATATTTGTGTAGACTAAGTCTAGAGTGTTCTCTCCCCGAGTTGCAAAATCCACGTGTTGGTAAAAATGAGGGAGAACAGTTTTCATATTTGCCTGGTTAAAATCCCCAGCAATGATGAAAACACCCTCTGTGTGTGCAGATTGCAGCTCAGAGATAGTCCGATAGAGAACACCCATAGCATCTTTAGTATTAGCGCTGGGAGGGACGTAAACCGCTGCGATGATAACAACAGTGAACTCTCTAGGCAGATAAAAAGGTCTGCAGCTAACAGTCAGAAGCTCAATGTCCGGAGAGCAGAAACTTGTGACTAATCTAGCATTTTTACACCAGGAGTTATTAATGTAAACGCAGAGTCCTCCACCTCGGGTCTTACCGCAGAGTTCTGTTTGTCTGTCGGCGCGGAAAGTAGCTAGCCCCTCCAGGCTAACGGCGTTGTCCGGGATTGATGAGGTGAGCCATGTTTCGGTCAGAATGAGAGCGCAGCAGTCTCTAAACTCCCTCTTTGCAGAGAGAACCTGGGTGGAGCCTATGTGGGGAGTGGGGCCCACCGGGGAAAGACGCAGATAAGACAAGACTGAGGGAAGGCGACTAAATAAGACAGAGGGAACTGCTGAGTCAACACACAGACGGAAAAAGGACTAACACCAAAATAAGAGTCTTTACCAAACAAAGAGACTAAGAACTCAAGAAAGTACTACGAAAATCAACACAAACGAATGAACCATATGGAAATACATTGATGAGAATAAAAACAACCCAACAATATCCAAATACAGAAAACTAAAATCCCAACAGATTGTATTACATTTATGTTACAATCTGAATCAGCATAAAAAAGATCTAGTCATAAAAAAACAGCGTAGGGCTACATAGTGTATATTTTCAACTCTACAGGTTCTCTGTTTGCTGTTTTTAAGCTTTAATGTCTACCTTATATTTAACAGGGTGGGGAAATAGGAGTAAATATTGAGTGGAGGTGTAACCTGGACCAAGGTGTTGACCTCTGTCTTCCTAAATATTCTTTCATTAAACTGGATACTCCATTTGAAAAAAGCAATATCTCCAAAGGGTACAACTTCAGGTAGGCTTTGCTACCAAAAGGCTTTTTGTGAGTTTTTTTTCGTAGCTCTTTCTTATTCTTTGGATACATTTTCTTGTCATTGAATCCAGATTTGCCAAATACTACAAGACAGCGGATGGAACTGAATTTCGGACTCTTCACAAAGCATATGCAGTTCGTTTTGAGGTCATAGTGACTGGCATGGTAAGTTACGAGAATATCTTTTTTCTAAAGTAAAAAAGAAATGTGTCCATTAAATAATTTTTAACGGAAATCTTTTTCCAGAGAACGTGCATATTTTTTAAGACCAATAACCAATCTTCTGTGCTTGCCTGATCCTAATCCAATGATCAAGAGACCCTGGTCAGGCTCCCAGTCCATCACTGGTCACTTAGAAACAGATCTTCCCACAAACATCCATCCATTTGTTTTCCATGCCCGCTTCATCCTTGTAGGTTGACAGGGTAAGCCACGGACAGGTCAATTATCCATAACAAAGCAACCTAAGGACACACAATCCATGCATCCACCTGTGGGTGTGACAGGTCCAGGAGAAATACCCAGAAATCCCTTTGCCCACCAAGATTTTCAAGGGATTTTTGAAGAACCCCACGCAAACCCAGAACAGAAGGTGTATTTATTTCCTCCAGCAAATTCTGGGTCCTCCAATGGGTCTCCCTTCAATAAGGCATGCCCAGAAAATCTCAAAAAGGAGTTGCCCAAGAGCCATTGTGATCACAGGCTTGCTTGTTTCTCTTGGAAAGGTGGTAGAAGGATGGTGAGTTTATTCACCTAAATCAACTGTGCCATGCTGGCAGCTACTATCTGGGCGTCCCCTGTTTAGGTCTTCATGGAGGAGGACTTGCTGCTGTGTTTCAGGACAGATACACATGCAGAGATGTACAAGCTGAAAACGATTCCTCCTCCAAATGATTAAGATTGGCTCTACAAACTTTTTCTATCGTCTGTTGATTTATTGCTCTCTCTTATCTTTTATCATTAAGTTGGAGAAATTTTTGATTTTTACATTCCTAATTGATGAAGTCTTATCAAATTCAATAACTCAAATTTTATCTTCTTCTGAATCTTCTAGCTTTATCGAATATTTTTCTGGACCAACCTACATAAAACGCCATACCTTGGACGTTGCTTTTTCTTTGGGCCTATTTATGGCCCTACCTCACTGAAAAAGGAATGTTACTGAATCAAAGAGCCTATTCCAAACGTAAGGAGAGTGTGTCACAAAGTTGAACGACAATGAAATTCAATTCAATTCAATTCAATTTTATTTATATAGCGCCAATTCATGAAACATGTCATCTCCAGGCACTTTACAAAGTCAAAATCAATCATATTATACAGATTGGTCAAAAATTTCCTATATAAGGGAACCAGTTGATTGCTTCAAAGTCCCGACAAGCAGCATTCACTTCTGTAGAAGCGTAGAGCTACAGGGAGAGTCGTCTGCATTGTCCATGGCTTTGCAGCAATCCCTCATACTGAGCAAGCATGAAGCGACAGTGAAAAGAAAAAACACCCGTTAGCGGGAAGGAAAAACCTCCAGCAGAACCGGGCTCAGTATGAACGGTCATCTGCCTCGACCGACTGGGGGTTACAGAAGACAGAGCAGAGACACAACAAGACAGACAAAAATGAAAGACACCTAGACTTGAAGAACACAGACTCTATCATAGAGATCTAAGATAAATGAATGGTGAAATGCCCCGATGTGAATATTTTTCTAGACTCATAAAAAAAACAAAATAAATCCAAAAGTTTGTTTTGTATTTTTGGACTAAATCAGTGCTGTTGTGTCTTCAGTTGCTCTACCCAGTAAAATGCCCGCTAAAGCAGACAGCAACAATTTTGTTTCAGGTTTTTAATGATACGATTAGAGAAATTAATGCTACATAGTCCCCAAAGCTATCTCGTTCTGTTATTGAGGCATTTCATGCTTATTCCTGGTCTACCTTTACAACAACTGCGACATTTATGACATGGTGGCTCTTGTAGATAAAATTTAATCTTCTTCAAGCCCCTTCAGATGTTCTCTCCACAAGCTCTTCATCAGGGTCTTTGACACTTTTGGTCTTTAGGTTTTAAACCTTTTAAATGTTTACCATTCTGACCGTGGCGTTCCTCAGATTTTTAAAACATGCTATTGTGGAACCAACGTTGAAAGAAAAAAACTTGGATCCAATGTGACATCTGAATTATAGGCCAGTTTCCAAACTTCCTTTAATGTCAAATCTCTTTGAGAAGACAGTTGCTGTCCAAATCACTGCTTACCTGTAAAAAAACAACAACACCTAAGACCATTTCCAATCTGGATTTTATAAAATGCTTTCCACTGAAAGAGCTCTACTTAAAGTTACCAGGGATATTATGATGTCAGCAGATTCAGGAGAGTAGAGAGTCCTGGTCTTGTTAGACCTTTCCTCAGCTTTGGACACGGCTAAACAGAGGACTCTAGTTGGGTTGTCTGGGTCTGTCCTAAAGTAGTTTTCATCCTACACATCTGGTACGAGTTTTAGTGTGTCTGCAAACCAGATTATGTCTGAATCTACAGAGCTGCTACATGGAGCTCCTCAGGGTTCTGTTGTGAGACCTATTTTGTTTTTAGTACATCTTTTTTCTTTAAGTCAGATATTTCAGCTGTTTGATGATTATTCTTACCATCTTTTTACTGATGATATTCAGTAAAAAGATGGTATACTTAACAAACATTAAGCAGTGGCCGGACAACAACTACTTGAAGCTAAGCCCAGAAAAAAATAAACTTTGATTACTGGCACTGGACGGTGCCATGTCTGACGTTGAACACCAACCAAAACCTAGGCGTTATTTTTACTAAAGCTATTTCCCAGGAGTACCACTTAAAAAGATAAAGAACCATTTTTTTTTATTGGAGGAAGATCTCAAAACGCACATCAGTGGTGTTAACAACTGAACTTGAGATGGTAATTCATGCTTTTGTTTCTACACAAATGGATTGTTGTAATGTTCTGTAATGAGCTCGTCTTCAGGTTGTCTGAAACTCTGCTGCGAGACTGCTGACTCAGACAGAGGAACTCATATAACTTCTGTCTTAAAGCCACTGCACAGGCTGCTAATAGGATCTTGGTTTCATTTAAAAAAAAAAAAAAAGTTGAACCTTCCTATATGTCTTATTTGATTTGAATATACACCTCCTTCCCAAGTCTGAGGTTATCAAATCAGAACCTGTTAGTGGTCACTGACTGGGATTCACTGCTCATCTTCCTGCCATTTTACCTTCAGTTTTGTCCTGAGAAGGTTGCTGTATTTGCTTGTGTACCCCTACAAATATTTTGGTATAGTAATTGAGGAAAAGCTAACTTTTAAAGCTCACATTGATGATCTTATGAAGTGACTGCGGCTATTATTAGGCTTCTTTTTGAGAAATAAGTCATGTTTAGTATTAATGCCAGAAAATGTCTTATTGCCACCACCTTTTCCCTCTTTTTACCTATGATGATTTTTTTAATATATGATTCCTGACACAGTTCTCTTCATTTATTAGATTCATCATAGAGCTGTAAAATTCATATCTGGATGCAGATATCTTACCGGTTTGTAGTAAGTTAGTTAGTTGGTCATCACTGTCACTGTGCAGAGTTTTTTATTGGTACGTTTTTATCTATATCTCCATTCTTGATTTATTGCCTTGGGATTTGTCCTGTTACATGTCACTTAAACACACCAGTTACATGATGTAATTCCTCTCTGTGTTTCCTCAGTCCATACAGAGTTAGGAAAAAAACGGCGTCTCTTAAAACAGCTCTCTGTCTCTTATTCTGCTCCTTCAACCTGGAACCATCCTCAGCAGGAACTCAAACTACTGGATGAAATTTCTCTGGTCAATTTTATTCATTTATTAGATCATGCAACAGTGTCAGAAGGTTCTTGCATTTGCTCTTAAGTTTGTGTTTTTTACTTGATTAGCTATCATTTTAAACGTTGTGATACTATATTTTAGGAAGTCTTATGTTGTTCTGTGTTAGTTTTAAAATATGTGCTAACTGGTCTGTCTTGTAAAGAAGAATGAGTGTCTCAATGAGACTACCCATATAAATAAAGATTATTAAAAAGAAAAGAGACATGCCAAAAAGAGTCCCCCCACAACATCTAGGGCCTTCAGGATCTTGGAAAGCCCCCGCTCACTCTTGGCTCCACAAAACCACGGAGCTTTTTAACTACTAAGTCTGCCACAGTAATGAACTCCTCGGGTTCTTGGACTCACCTCATCCACAGAAGACATGGGTATAAGATTGAGTCCTTGAAAGTCCCCCAACCACCCAACAATACCCTCTTTGTGATTATGCAGGAACCATACCTACCACCAAACAAACCCAGTCCATGATGGACCCTGATTCCCTTTCTGAGCCAGCTGAGCGTCAGCAAGGCCCACCCAAAGTCTTTCTCTAAATCTGCTCCAAAGTCCTCCAACATTTGACTTTTTACCTTCGTCACCAAAGAGTCCTGTGCCCTTATTTTGGTTGGGGTTCTTACTGTTATCAAGAGTTAAATAAACAAAGTTATTGGGGAAAAAAACACTGTTGAGTGTGTCTAAAACCGATGTCCTCTCTTCCTCCCGTTTTCTTCCAGGCAAGAAAGTTCAGCTTAGTTCCGACAGTGATCAATGTGATGGCGGCGTTAACCTCGATTGGGATGGTATGAACTTCTACACTTAGGCTAAAATGAACTTTCCGGTTAATTGCCAGTGGTTTAACACCTTTTAAATATCTTATTTACAGGGTACAGTTCTCTGTGATATCATCTTACTGAACTGTTTAAAAGGAGCTCAGCAGTACAAAGAAAAGAAGTTTGAGGAGGTAGGCTTAAAATGCAGTACAGCGAGAGTGAAAAGTGAATGAGTACAAGAGAAATGTTTCTGGATGAGATGTTTGCCCTTTGCCTTTAAACCAGCAATGATTCTCAGAGGCAAACTTAAATTTAGTCGTAAAGGAAACCTTGCAGGTTAATTGGCTAAAAGCTACGGCGACCACTCACCGCATATCTTTTGCAGATTTAAGTTGGATCAAACTTCTTTCTGTCTTCATGGAACCTCAGGCGGTCAGGGTGAGTATTTTTCTAGTAATAATATGCAGCATTGAGGACTAGTATCTCGACCAAATACCCAACACTTATATAAGCAGAAATCCAACTACAGATTCGCAAGAAGCCAACGTAATTCTTCACTGTGTCTTTAGATTATTGGAACACCCTCAACCCTTTTGGCAAACACATCCCTTTCTGTAACAGTTAGAGGTTTTACTGTCCATTTGCTGCCATTTTGTGGTCACAGTTGAGTAGTGAGTAGTTTTCTTCTATAGGCCCTATTCAGTAGAGTTTAACAGAATAGAATAGAGTAGATTCAGTTTCTCTAGCAGGGACTTCGTACATTATTAGTATTGCTGCAGTTAGTTTTCATCTGCAATGGACATTTGGAAAAACATCTCCAGGCATAGTGATATATAAGCCTGATGGGATTGTCTTTAACCATCATATAGCACATTTATTCAAAAGAATACAGAGAGTACATCTTAAAGTACATATTTTATAATCTTTGCTTATAAAAGAGTAGGGGAGTAGTGGCCTAGTGGTTATAGCAGCACTGAGGAGGCTGCAAGTACCTGGTTTGAACGCAGCAGACTGCCACTATATGGGTCGCTGAGCAAGACTCTTAGCCCCAGATTTCTCCCCGGGTGCTCTAAAAATAAGCTGCCCTCTGCTCCCTAAAGAATGGATTAAATGCAAGACAAATTTAGTTGGAATGGATAACTGTCATAACAAAAAATATTTCTTCTTCTTAGGAAGAACTTGCTGACACTAACCAAATTAAAACAGTAAATTATATTAATGTTGGTAATCTGATCGGTCTAATAATCAACCAAAGGTCAATAACTAGCTTAATGTATCAAAATCCTTCTCTTTACCTTTCTATGTTTATCACATGAAAAGAAGAATCTGGAGATTTCTGTAAATTTCTCAAGATTAAATTTTACTTCTGAACAACTTAAAGATGAATCAACATTGCAGTTAAAATGGAAATATGAACGAAAGCTGACCAATAATAAAATCAAGAATTTATTGTTTTGAAACCAAAGGCCGACTAGCTGACTAAAAGCAAAAGACTTGCCAAAAAAAAGGCAGTTCTAATTCTGATCTACAATTTGAGATTAAATAGAAAGTTATTTCATGCGGCCTTCAAATTAGCTTTAGAACATTGCGTAGAGCTTCACGCAATGGGTTGGCCTTGCAGCTACATACAAGCATTACATCAAGGAGCGCAGTGCAAACCGCCGGGATGCAGTGGTTTAAAGCGAAACGCCACTGGAGACATGTTTTCTCGAGTAATAATCATGCCTCTCTGTCTGGCAACCCAGTGGACAAGTGTGGATTTGTTGGCTTCCAGAGGAAATGTTGGCTGACTGCATTGGGCGAGTGACTGACATCACAAATGCTCTCCTGGATGAAAGGTCAAATATCTATTAAACATACGTATAAATGTTGTTGACAGCCTTCCCAGCAGAATTGGAGCTGTTGTAGCATTTTAAATAGTCAGCCGAAGACACAATGAAGCTTTTGTATTAAAAATGGGATGTCATTAAAATTCATGTGTGACTCAATACTTTTGGCAATGTAGTGTAAGTCACATTCGACAACCAACAAAAAGTGGATTCTGCCAATTTGTTTCTAAATTATCCTCTTCAGAGATACAGAGACCTGTCTAAACTCCAAAAAGTGTCAATAATCTATTAATGTAGCTAAAAAGATTATCTCCTTACTAAGACTGTTTTTAACATTACTCATTTAAGGGTAACGACTTTGAGACATTAACAATCAATCTTTAAGGTGGTGATTAAATAAGGGTTTTAAAAAAGCTTTTTGAATTATATGAATAAGAATGACTTTAACTCATAATGACACATTTATAAAAAAAAAAAAAAAATTAGCTCAACAACTTAAAGTGAAATCCTTCTCATATTCTTGAGATCCCATAGGGGGGAAAGAATGTGTGGCTAACTATATCTGTGGATCAACGAGGAAAAGGGACCTGGAGAGAAGGGTTTATGGGTTTAAAGTGGTGAAAGGTCTAATCTGAACTGTACATGTGTGCGTGAATGCCGGTCCTGTTTGTGTGTCTGCAATCTGCGACATAAACCTAAGACCTTACCATTCTTTACCTCGTTCTGGAAAGCTGTTCATGCTTTGGCTATTGACTTTGTTTCAAATAAAATGAATGTCAAAACAGTTTTTGATTTTGGTTTATCATAAATCTCCAGCAAAATGCCATCTTGTCCAAGCCTATTTCTAAAAGTCAATGCTGTTTTAAAGGCAAAGGGTGTCACGGCAGATATTAATTTGACTCAGATTTGTCTGATGTGTTGGTGTGTTTTGAATTGTTCTGCCCATCCAGGTGTCAGAAGCTCAGATTCTTGCGTCCCTCACTCCAAGCCCAGGAAGTCAGCTGTCGGTCAGACGAGGAAACAATAGCTACTCTGACTCTGGAGCCATTTCCATCTCTACCAATAACTGATAATAGCAATCTGAAGAATCTGCAAAAACCTCATGGTTTTTCTGTCTCTTTACTCTCATCTGTCAGGATTGGGTAGGTTTTTATATGTTTATATAGGTGGGTAAATTTGGTCAACATTGCTTTCAACTTTACAATCTAGGAAGGTAAGGAACAAGGCATGTGACCTGTATGTGGTTTACAGTAGTTAGCGGCTAACCGAAGTTGATGTTAGCCAAAGCCAGATAAAGATTCCCCCTTGAAAAAGTTCCATGGACTTTTCTACAATTTGTGATTTTAGTACCAAAAACGTTAATGTTATTGATTGTGCTTTTGTGTCATAGACCAACATAAAGTAGCGTAATAAAGAAAATGATGAATCAATCATAATTTCTTATCAAGATTTAAAAAGTTAACGTGCCAACGTTTTCATCCCCCCTTGAGTCAACACTAGAACCTGCTTTTAGGGCAAGGCTCGACCAGCTTTGCACATCAAGGGATTGATTGTATCCATTCTTCATCTTTTCTGTATCCATCTCTCTGTAACCCGCATGCGCGTCGCTCACAATTAACATTAAAGATGGCGCCATACGGTGTTGCCTTCATGATAAGGCAGATATTGGCGTTGTTATGGCTGTTAGCAGCGTCCTCGGACTCTTTCTTTATACTGAGCCCGCTTTGACCCGTGTACAGATTACATTGAATGTGGATAAATATTTATGTCGGATCCCCTGTCATGTCACTGTATTTATGTTGCATTCCATTTGCGCCAAAAATTGAAAAGAGGAGCTGGGAATGTTGTAAACCCGAGTAAAGGGCGTTCCAGTTAACACAGTCGGAGAGGTCGGGATTCCAAAATAAAAACAAAAGGTTAGGATTCCAAAATAGCGACAGCCAGGACAGCTGTTGTGCTGTTGGTAGTGCCTTTTATAAACGTTTTAATTTACTCCGTTCAGAGCTGCAGCTGCTACATATAACATTGATTTTAGACGCAGTCTGAGAACTGCATCATGTAAAATAAACACGTTTTATCACAGCGTACTGTTGTTGATGAGAAGAGCTGCAATATTGGATCTGACAACCGCCCATAAAAAGTGTATCCAACTTTCCGGAGGGACCATTGCATAAAGAGGCCGTTACAGCTGATTTCCCCGTTTGGAAACCAGGATTTCCGAGTTCCAACTGCAAATGGATTACAACATTACTTCACATGAGTTGTCTGCGCATTCCCGGCGCTTTTCGCATTTTTCTGTGGCAGTGTTACAGCGCCACCAATGGGCCCGGCATACCTACTCATAGGCGCCGCATCCTCACGTATTGATGCATATTAGTTCTTAATCGTTTGATAAAGTTTACCATATTTGTCTTCATGTGGAAGGGGTCTCAGCTATGGGCTTTGACTAGGCCATTTTAACACACGATGACGCTTTCATCTGAACCATTCCACTGTAGCTCTGGGTAAATGTTTTTCTGATTGTTGTCCTGCTGGAAAGTGAATCTCTGCCCCATTCTCAAGTATTTTTCCGCCCCTGACAGGCTGTCTTCCAGGATTCTCCTAGATTTAGTTCCAGTCAAGTCTCTTTTTTTCCATCTCTTACCAACTTCCACGTCTCTGCTGGGGAATAAAACCCACCAGCATGATGCTGCCATGTAGGAATATTGTGCAGTGGTAATTTCCCACCACATAGCATTTTGCAAAAGGGTTAAAAAAGCATTTTTGGTCACTTGTGAGGAGAATACAGTATTTGATGTCTTTTTTTGTCCCCTAAAGTGCTTGTACCAAACTTTAAACATGACAAGTTTTGGCTTTCTTCCGCTAATGCCTTTCTTGTTGACCAGATTTGTTGAGTGAATGAATAATATGTGACCTGTCAATAGATTTTCCCACCTAAGCAGTAGATATTTGCAGCTCCTCCAGAGTTACTAAGGACCTCTTGGCTGCTTCTTTGACTGATGCTCCCCTTATCTGGCCTGTCAGTTTGGTTAAATTAAATTATTATTAGTTATTTGTTTAATAATTATGTGACCTTTAAAGGCAGTTAATTGTGCCATATTATCTTTAAGAGTATCAGACCAAAGGAGACTGAATGGAAATGCACGTTGTACTTTTTTGATTTTGGATTTGTTAAAAATGTTGAAATTCTTAAATCATTTCCTATTCACATGAAATAAAATGAGGTAAAATCCAGATAAAAAGCATGAAGGTTTGTGGTTGTAACGAGAATATTATGAAACAGTTCAAGGGTATGGATTGTTTATTTTAGGAAAAACTGTATTTTAAGGTGTGTGTGAATGTGAAAGGGCAGTTTTAGTTAATCACTTTAAGTTATTTTAGCTACAATGATGTGTCGCTTCTTGTTTGTTAGTTAGATTATTTAATTCAAATAAGGCATCTTTTGTTTATCATTTTCAGTTTAAAAGCTGTGTTAGGGGGAAAACATATGTAAACTGCACAGCAGTTTATAAAAGTTGTAATTTTTTACAATTTAACGAAATGTGTGTGATCTCAAATAAAGATTTTATGTCTCTTACCGTTCAGATATTCTAGTGTACATCAATGTGTGTTAGAGCGAACTATGGGAAGTGTGACTGCGTGTGTGGCTTGATGCCAGAAATTGGACATAATTGCTGCACTTCATGGTCAATATGAGATGTTTTCCAGCGAATACTAATGGACACACGCAGTTCCCAGTTTTAAAGTAAATTCAGGAGAAAAGAAACTATCTGCCGCTGATTTTCTTTTTATCTTTCCCAGCTTTACTCCCAACATTTTTTTTACAAAGTAAGGTTGCCCTTTGTCATGTTCTCAGTTATTTCTGTACACAAATGCATCATAAGTGATTATTGTCATTTGCACTCTTCTCTTTGTGCCACTTTTTACCATAAACTCACCAGAGGTTATCGTAAACTGCTCATATGGTATGGGGTGTATAACTATATGTTTTAAGTCCACAATTACAGGTTTTGATACAATAAAATCTAAAAATATAGCTTTTCCTGTCTAGGATATGCATCAGGTTTAAAAGCAGTTCTTGTTTCCTTAAAAAAAAATCCCGTTTCATTCCATCTTTTTTTTCCTATCCTGCTTTCAACACATTGTGCTAATTGTACAGGCTGATTGGTGAAGGGTTGTTTGTCCAGTCAGCTTGTTAAGGTAACACAGAAATAGGAGGTATGCAACAGCAGGCAATGATCCTGATGGAGGCCAAGCTCGCTCTCAGTTGTTCAGTATTAATTTCATCGGGATTGCCAAATTAAAAAAAACAAGATTATTTGACTTACTCAACAACAGCAGTAGCATCGTTTTTTACTGAAAGCACGAAGCCTGATGAACCACCTGAAACATGGAAAGATCATCTAAGTGAGATCATGAGGCAGTCCTTCCAAGTTTTCAGATTGGTTTTGTCAGAAGTGGCAGATTTAAAGCGAAGACCTTTCACATCAGAGGTTTATAAACCTTTCCATTTTTTCAGGTGGCCAGATGTGGGTCAATGTTTCCTTTAGGCATTATTTCTCACAGTCAAGGTGGCTTCTGGAAATATTCACTCCCCTTGACCTTAAACATAAAAATTTGAATATGTATCCCTGGGATTTTGTAGGATAGCATAGTAGTATATGTACAGTATTTACGCTAATACCTCACAGTAGTAGCCCTGATGAGTCCATCATCACTGTGTGGATGCAGCTACTGAGACATGAATTTACAAATTTATACAAATAAAACTCTGGATAAGTGTGGATTGCATTTGTGTTCAGCCAACTTTAGCCATAACTACAGACATACAAAGTCCCCGCAGTCCAACTGAACTGTGAACGTGTCTGAATTTTATTGGAGATTGATTTTAAAAAAGGTGTTGTGGCCATTTATGATAAATTTTGTGGATTGTAATTTCTGCCAATTTAGTTTTCTTCTTTGGGCAGTTAGAATATATTTAAGTTAGTTTAGAACCAAAATTTGTAATGAATTTTTATATTTGGAATTGTTTAGATTACGTTGTTAATTGTTAGACCCTCCCATTAATTTGAGTAATTAAGAACACACCGGGTGCTTGGTGCAGGGCTATTGTTTGGTAAATGTCTGGTGTGTTGACGGGAGGTTTTGTAAATGATTTTTTGACCACTTTTAGAGTTTCAAACAGCAAATTGAGATTATTTTTCGTTTTCAACTAAGTTGCAAGACATTTTTTAGTCATTATTTTGTCTATATTTTTTCAAGAAATAAATCACACATTTGTACAAATCAATGAAGTCGGAAGTGCGTGCAAATCAAACCACCTGTTACCACCCACGGCCTATGTTGGAAGGCCGCGACAGGTGTAAGACATCTAGTAGAAGTCCTTTTTGCCTTTTGCCATTGGGCATGTAGAGGATGCAGCAAATATGCAAGTCAGAGGAGGCCCATCTTAGACTTTTTGGTCTATATGCAAAATGGACCATTTGTGGGCGAAAATGAACACCCTCAGTAAACCATGTTCATGTTCATGGTTTGAGCATCAAACACAAGCCAATCCTAGAAGGAAACATGTTAGAGGCAGCAAAAGACGATAGACTGGTGGAGGTTTGGCTCCCAGCTGGCCAGAGACCCTAAAGATACAGTCAGAGCTACAGTGGGATGATTTAGAGAAAAGCCCAGTCATGTGCTACAGTGGCCCAGTCAAAGTCCAGACGTAAACCAAATTGAGAATCTGCCCAGCCAGAACTAAAACACAAAACAAACAGGTAACAAAACCACAGACATAACAAAATCCCACTATATTATTTAAAAATCGAATTACTGTAGGGATAAATTAAGATTTTAGTCTGTTAGTGTTAGATCTTGGTAGCAGCATATCTGCGTCTGGATGAAAGCAGCTTCAATTCTTCAGGCAGTGAGTGGCCTGGCCTTTTTCACTGACCTCTCCCCATACGAATCAGGGAGGTCACCTAAAAATGTACCGGGAAATTTGTTGCATTTCTGAGGTTTTCTTTATGGAAGGTCGAATAATAGACAAAATCTGCGCCATTTGACATAATGATAATGAGATTTACAGATTATGAAAAAGATTTGGACTGGTCAGGTCCATAATAATAATAATAATAATAAAAATATATAACGCTTGAAGCAGCTTGAAAGGTATGGAATGAAACACACACACATATGTTAAATGGATTATTTCTTTATTTAAAAGTATTTTTTTGTTGTTGTCGTTTTTTTATACTTGTGAATAACCATATTCTTATATTAAGCAGCAAGCATCAAGCTAACAGATATGTTCCAGGGGCCAAATCAAGAACAAATCTCTAACATTTAAAGCAACAAACTCAAAACTGTCTGAGTATTTTTTATTTTTTTAATACATTTTTTATTAAACTGCATTGTTTTGTCCAGCATGTGGCTCCACTGACTACTGAAATCTGCTACAGGGGATAAACTGAATCCAACAGGAGATATTTCACCTCTTCCACCTACAGGTGTCTTCATTCAACCTCTGAATTTCTTTTAAATCACAAACATTTTTTCTTTTTTTTACTGCTGATGGTTGGTTTGGGTTTTAACCAGGAGAGCTGAAATATATTTTCTAATTTACTGAATAGGCACGTTGTTGTTACCACACCAATATTTTTTCAAGGATCTTAAATTATACCTTCATTTGCCTGGGACAAAAAACAAAAGTTGCAGAGTTTAGTCCCAACGAAACATAAAAATGTCCCAAATTAATTAACAATTTATCTCTATGAATGAACTCTATAAAATACTCAGATTTAAAATGTTTTTAATATATATTTACCCATTGTTTTATGTAGAATAATTAGTTAATTGTTTTGTCAATGTTATCAGTCTCACAGCAGATACTTTTTCAACACAGCTGAAGATTTACCAAATACTTATTTTAACCTTGGGCATCGTACCGTTAGAGTAGTAGTATGTGGATGTAATTTCCAAGTTTGGATTAAAAAAAATCATTATTTTCTTCATGGTATGAAGAAGCTCGTGGCTCGGAAGCTTCACTTTGAAGCGTTCAAGCAAATGGCTGATTTAGAGAAGAGATGCTGGTGAGAATCATCATTATCATCATCATCTTGAGCTAATACTGTTTTCCTCTCCTGGGAATCGACTGCTCTAACGGTTTGGCAGATAAAATCATTACAGAGAAACAGGATATGTGCCCAGAGTCAGCAACGAAGATATTAGATCAGGCAGCAATCAGCTGTTTTCCTGTAGTAGATTAATGGAAAAAAACACATGATACCTCCAAATCGTTAGCAGAGTACGTTTCCCTCATTGTTTCCGTCTTGGCGGCGGCTAGAAGCATGTGACGTGATCAAATGTTTGTTAACAAAAGCGGTCTCTGACTATCCACTTCGCGTTGTTTCTAGACGTTGCTGGAAAAATGCATAAAATGACCGAGAGATTCGTGTCAACGAAGAGTCCCGGACAAATTACTGAGATACCACGTCGTCACTTTCCCTTTCATCAGGAAGGCCAGCTCTCTTCTAGGATGGCACCTTGATGCAGGGCAGGTGGTGGAAGACAGCAGGACAAAAATAATTAATAATAATCACCGTTAGGCATTGTCTCCCGCGCCCTTGCATGCAGAGTTGGAGAGCTCCTTCGGAGACAGACTTGCTGCATCGTCCCAGCAGCTGTTAGCCTTTATAACCATCACGGCTCCCAACAAATCCAATACGTCTGTATATCATTTTCATTGTTGTGAATACTCTGTGGTGCTTCAAACGCATAAATATACATAAATGTTTTGCACATCTCTTAAAATCCCCCTACTCATAGCACACCAGTTTCAATAGCTGAACAGTATTTTTTACTTCAGCTGTAAATTGGCTCTTTGCTGCTTGTACTCATAAATAATAATAAAGCATGTCTAAAAATACTGACACTCTCAGAATCAGATCAATCCGTTTTTGAGACAAACCACATCATCAAATATGAAGTTTGTAAAATATATTTTTTTTAAAAACATTGCTAACCTAGTAGACCGGGTGTTTATTATTCCTGTTCTGCGGTCGCTATCTGTGCTTTTTCCCAGCGTTCATCCTCTTCAGCGCCTGTATCCATGCAGGGAGATTAGAACGGCGGGCTGGCAATGCCTCATCCATTTCTGCCTGCACCGCCTCAAAGTCCGGCTCGAATAAAGAGTCCTCGTCTGCTCCCGAATCCTCCTCCGAGTCCGTAAAATCCATGTCCGCGGACTCGATGGTGGTCACCTGCTCGCAAAAATGAACTTGCCGCTTCTCCTCGACCCGTCTCTGAGCGACGGAACCAGAAATAGAACAACAGAGGAACACAGACAGAGAACAACACAAAATAATCAGTCTGAAATGGACCCTAACATGTCAGATATATTCTGGTATTCTTTAAGAAAAACTGTAGTTTCTGAATAACTTTCCAGTATTTCCACATTATCACATCTAGATTTAGAAAGTAATGTTTTTTTTCTGTATTTTATAGTAAGAACAGAAGCATTACTTTCTCCATGCAAAACACCACATTGTGATTGACGTGTATAAATGAAAGAGGAACTCAAACTGTGAGTTAATGTCAGTGTTAACGTTATTTCCCCCTATTTTTTAGCTGCTAGTAATAACATTAATGTCCTTTACGTTTAAAACTTTACGCCTTGTCATCGAAAACACCTTACCCGTTTTGTCAGCGTTTCTATGGAGGATTCGGAGTCATGGGACGCCTTTTGTCTGAGGACACTCCGAGGTGGGAGAGCAGCAGGATTAAATGATGTTGGAGACAGAGGGATGGGATGAGGCCTCGGCTCGTGTGGAGGTGAGACGCTTTCCTGCTGTGGCTCCACTGATTCTTCCATCATTTGGATGCTGGCGGAGGATGGTGAACATAACGGCCCTGTTTCAACATACGGGAAAAAAAAAACAGAGAACAAAACTGATGAAAAATGAAATATACCATTACAAATTAAATATGCAATTACTGTTGAACCCTAGTAGCGGATATATTTCACTAAAATGTAGATAAAGTGTAAAGATTGGTAGCCATACAGCCCATGCGTGGAAGGGTACCAACAGAGCACTTGCAGGGTACCTTTTAGGATTATTATGGGCATGGTGCCAGAGAAAATATCTCATTGGTTCCCTGTAAATACCTTTTCAGTAGAGCTGCGCAATATATCGCAAATATGTCCCCATTGCAATATCAGGGTTATGAACTCTGATTGTTCATGCTAATGTAATATTTAGCCAGTCGGACAGAGTCTCACAGCAGCAGATGCTCACAGCGGACACAGATGCCCAAAACGCTAAAGCTCACAGAGTGACGGAAGCACAGATGAGAGAGTGAGGAAAAATGAAAATAGGCATATATCACATATTCATTTCATAATTGCAATATTTATCATAGTTATCACCAAAGTAAAATTTTTTTTTTTATTTTGCAGCCACATTTCTAAGTATACTTGAAGAACTCTCACAGATAGCCTTTAAGTATGCTGAAAGTAGCCCTGCTAATATCCTGTAGAGACACTGTAAGTTTAACATGCACCTCACAGTGCATGTACTTACAGTGAATGTAAGTACATGCACTGTGAGGTGCATGTACTTACCTGACAAGGTCCAGATGGTTAAACATAACAAAACTCTATCATTTGTTGTCACAACCTATGCTGGAGTCGCCTAGGGAAGGAGTTCCCAGACTTTTCAGCTTGCAACCCCCAAAATAACAGTGCCAGAGACTGGTGACCCCCTTTGGCAGGTGGGATTTTTTCTCTTTTATGGGGGAGGGAAATTATGAGAATAAAGCCGTACTATTATGAATAAGGTCGTAAAATTACGAGAATAAAGTAGTATTTTTACAAGAATTCTTGAAAGTCCTGTCTTCCCCTTTCGTTAAAATGAGGAATGTTGAGCATCTTTTAAAGTTATACTTTTGTACCGGTTTCACAAATAAGTAAATACTGAATCTTTTTTAGCACATCAGCATCAAATCATCTCGTGACTCCCCAAGAGATATCTCACGACCCCCAGGGGGCTCCAGACCCCCACTTTGGGAACCCCTACACTCTGGGATGTTCGAGTTCGGCTGAAACACCTAAAACTGCTGTGTAATTACAGCAAACCAATATATGGTAAAGTATGATTTAGTGTTACTCCGTCTGCTTGATGCCTCTGACAACCAACATGGTGCTAATGAAGATGGCCTTAAAATAAATACAACAACAAAAAATCTAAGAGCTTGCTTTAGGACCATGATCTGATTATAATAAAGGTTCCATTGCCAGCCATAAAGAAGAAATATACTGTATTAATAATAACAATAATGACCATCTCAATTTTTCATTGCAGCTTTTGCTTATTCGAATGAAATGTGTCCTCTGCATCTAAACCATCTCTTAGGGACCAGTGGGCTCCCATTGTGTGGCGCCCCTGGTGCATTCTGGGGCTAAGGGCCTTGCTCAGGGACTCAGAGTGGGAATCTGTAGGAACTTTCAGCCTTCCCAGAACAGAAGCGTCCTTGTTTGAACCCGCTAAGGCACCACTCACTTAGGCACTGTCTCATAAATACTTAGGTGCCACGATTGACCATCTGCTGTGTTTGAACCCAGCTCACATTCCCTATTAGTGGGTGAAAAATCCAACGCTTAGTGAATTCTGCTTCACAATCACCAGGCTGAGCTGTTAAAAAATAAAATAAAGGGTATATTTCCTTTGATGCGTAAGATCCTATTAGAGTAAGTAGTGGTGTTTATCTTTTGTTTTATACCTAATTAATATTTTTGCAATAATGTAACATCACGTGTCATAAAAACCTTTCCGTTACTGAAAATAAAAATGAATGAAAAGGAAATTTTGTTGTAAGATCATAGCAAAGAATTTCCAAATCTTCCAACAATAACAATAACAACAATAATATGGTGAGATTAGCTAAGAACCCCTCCTCTAACCCTGACCAGGTTTTTGAAGCATGACTATAGACTGCTGTCATCCAGTCGAAGACACGAGGTTCTACCACTTAACAAGGTTTAGTATATCCTGAAACTAAATGTAGAAAATGAACCATTTCTGATCGCCATCATCCGATCATCTTACATTGTTTCCTTGGATCCTGTCCGTGTACACGTATGTTTGCAAACAAAGGTGCTGCGATGCAAGACCATTTCAGTCCTTTCTGACTACAAAGTATTCCTGTAGGCATGCTGTTAGTTCCTCTGCAGATAGTCACTTAGTTCTCCATAGGAACCCTGTAAGCAACCCCGATGGTTCCCTGTAGCGCCTTCATGCTTCTCCTGAAAATACTCTGCTGTGTAATGTGTTACTACCTGACAACCTTTAACTGCATCATAAAACATGGATTTTGTGTGTTTTCGCAGCCTTTTTCTTCATTTCGTGTTTGGTACCTTTGTCGGACTTTTCTCCATCACTCGCTCTCTCGGTCTGGAGCCTCTCCTCTCTCCTCTCGGCCGGCTGATGTTGCCTCTTTCTGCTCATCTGGATTCTGTTCCTCACTATTGAGTGGTAAGGGTTACCCGACGTCTGCAATCGAAGAGAGAGATGGCTTTTAATGTTTTAATGCTGGAACTGCACTAACAACATTTTATACATGTTTTTTTTTCTTCTTCTTCAATAAAGCAATTAATATCTGACCTCGGCAAATGCTGACAGCTTGAGCTGAAGCCTGGACAGCATTTCCGATCGGTTTTGTCCATCTTCCATTGGCTCCGGCTGGTCGGCCTGCTGCTTTAATGCTGAAGTGTCCATGCGTGCAGGTGGGAAAACAGGGGCCGGCTGTGGCATGCTGAAGGCCGGGGCAGGTGAGGACTCTGTGCTCCTGAAGCTCCACTGGTTGCTCCCAGTTCCTGTCGGATTCAAACTCCCCGGTGACAGATTGAGACTGTGAGGATTTGGCCGTACATGGGGTTGGCTCGATGGATCCTCTGACGGTCTCTCAGTTCCGGAGGTCGTGGAAAGGTTTGGGTTTATGAACTTGGCCCACTCCTGACCCTGGACGATCTCCTCCAGGAGGCTGAATGACCCCAGGCCGATGTCAATGTCACTGCTACGTCTGAAAGAACAGAAAGTTTAAACTCAGGTGAGACTCTAGGACTCAAAATGCCACAGTCTTATGATGTAAGAGATTGCAAACCATGCTTATGTGGTTCATTGCATTGATTATTGTATACATAAACGCTAGTAGACATCAGTAATGAGTTTGGGTCAGTAGTGCCATTTCTAGAACAAATGGAAACGACCAGGAATCAAATTCAGGATAGCAAGTCATAGACTGAAATGTGTACGCAGGAGTAAATGTTACAGCTACATTTCTTTTGATTACTCAGACATGTGTAGCAACACTGTTCTGTTCCTTTATGAAACAAAAACAGAACACCAGCAAAGAGAGACAAATAAACCATAAATATAGACAAATTGTCCCATAAATGCTGCCAAGTATTATAATTAGTGTTTATTAACTAGATTTTCTTAAATTCTGCAGGCTTTTCATTTATCTTTTTTAATGTTACATATTGTTTTTCATGAATTCCTCTTATAAAAAGGAGCTGAGAAGTGTTTCAGGATTTATAGCATATCTATTATTGAACAATAAGCGTTTATTGGATAAAATAAAAAAATAGATATATCATAATGTTTCGCAGCCTCCAAACAATAAACCTTCGTCTAACAGCTGTGTTTAACATCGTTTCCAGGATTATTTTTTTAATCACACGACACATGACTGACTGAAAGTGTGTTTGCAGACATCTGATGACAGACTTTGTCAGCGACAGGGGCGTTCTTGGCACATTAGATGTAAATCAGTCACAAAGCTGTGACTGGAAATATCCCAAATGCCTGTCATAACTCTCTGATGAGTTTTCATAAGGAGCCAATAAAAACAGACAAAAAAAATGTTCTGTAGAACTATTTTGGATATTTTTAAGAGCGAGTCTTTCTGGGGATTACCTGTTGCTCATAGTGTTGTCCTCTGTTTGTGCAGGATGTAATTTGCGACTGCAGTCTTCATCGTTATTTGTTCTGTTGCCCGGTGTTTCTGCTCTTATTACCTGATTGGAGGATGAAATGTGATTAAAGAGATTCCTCTTTTTCAACTAATTTTTATTATGGGAAAAAATAAAAGCAATATTAACAGAACGACGCTCACTTGCGTTTCTTGTTCAGGAATCCCATCTTCTTTGCCCTTTTTCCCAATGTTGCCATGTCTGTCCTTGAATCTCTCCTTGATCTTCTGCGTCCATCTTCTCGTTTTGCTCTCAGTTGACCGCTTTCTGGTTTTGTTTGTTGTCATTTGGCTGCTTGAAAAGACCTGGACGTCCTTATTTTGCTCCGAGCTGCCGCTTCCGCCGTTTCCCACGTGGAATCCTGCATGTCCTCCACCAGCCAAGCCAGGATCGGTGCTGGTCATGGACCACACCGGGACGTGGTTCTGGTGTTGAGGCAGCTCCGGAACAGAGTCAGCACTGGCAGGGATCTGTCCTGTCATCAAGGAGTTGCCGATGGGCTCCCTCTCCGCATTGGTCTTCTTGAAGAAGGTGAGTTTAACCTCCTTCTGTGGCTTAGCAGGAAAAAGCGGCCTCGTACTCGTTGGGGAGAACCTAGGCTGGGGAGCCTGGTCCAGCTCCCTCTTCTCACCTGTCTCTCCGTCGGTGCCAACTTTCTGCAAAGGGAAGTGAGTTGGACTCCTGCTCCCTTCAAAAGCAGGACTTGTTGGCTGTTTTTCCTCACTTTTAAAGCCAGGGGTACTGTTCGCAGCTGGGACTGTGATCCCTTTAGAAGGGCTCCCGTTGAAATTGAACACATTCACAGGACTGCTGTTAACTTCCTGGAGGCTGGGTGCTCCTGTCTCACCGTTTGGCCACAGAGCCGGAGCGGCAGATGGGGATACGGGTGCCTGAAAGTGCGTCTGGCCCTCTCTTCCCGGCTGAAGCTTCAGTCTCTGCAGCATAGACTGCAGCAAGGCCTGAGTGTCTGCTGGATTGGATGACTGAGACATCTAGGAGCAAAGCTTCTGTGCGTTAAATCCTGGTTTCACTGAAATACATGTGAACAATGCAGCACATCCAGCTAAACAGGGACGGCTTCACTTCACTGCCCTGTTTGGTTGTGGCTGGATACCAAGACAGAAAAACGTACCTGTGGACCCGGGACCGAATCACTCCTTTAGTCCAGAGTTGGTTCAAAAGACTCCTGCGAGGGCTGACTTGCTCTTGCCGAGCTTTTTTGATCTCTCTCCATCACGCGAACAGTTCTTCACCACAACAGAAAACCAAAAGGCCCACATTTCACCGCTTGTCTTCTCGCTGCTTCTTCTCAGATAGGCCTCGCTGCCATTTTACATCCACTCGTTCAACGCTCCTCGAACTTTGCAAACGGAAATAAGTCCTTCTCTCACGAAAAAAAAGCTCTTTGCCAAGTTCCTCGTGCTTCCAGTGGAAGTCTCTCCCTTTCTCTCAAGTGTCCACGGTTTGGGCACAGCAGCTCGTTGCGTTCACACCTCTTCTCAGCAGTCGCGGATATCACCTCTGATGGGAGGAGAGTGAGTTCATGGCAGCGTTCCTCACATCTTACGCACTGAAGCAGACAAACAAGAAAAACCAGAGGGGTGAGATAATTTCGCCTTGACGGTGACGCTCCCTCTGCGTGTGTGTGTGTGTGTGTGTCTCTCTGCTTGTGTGTTAAGTCGCCCTTCCTTCCTATTTCTCTCCGAGTATAACACATGTGCACACACACCCTCTTTCTTCCCACAGTGACCCTCCACTGGTAATTATAGGGAGGTTTTAATTGAGAACAGCAGGTGTTTCTACAGTTTGCCTCTTTAAAGGGAGAGAACAATGCAAGATTTTCAGAAGCCCATTATGTCTTAACTCGGTTATTTTAGACCTTCAGTGCCTTGCAGAAGAATTCATGCCCCTTTCAGCTTTTCTAGTTTTTGTCACAACCACAATTTTAAACTTAGTAATGTAGAATTGGAAGGACAATGATACCGGATCTTCAATTTCTTTTACAAGAATAATGTTTTTTTGTTGTTTTTTTTTAAATCAAAAAAAAATATTGAATGTATTCGTTTACACTGATGCCTCTAAATAAAGTCCAGTGCAAACAATGTCCTCAGTTAAACTCTAAAGTCAGCAGTAGGTGTGCCGGTCCACCCCAGGCGCAAGCCATGCAAGGACAACATTAATCAGAGAAGCAGTCGAGGCACCTGTGGTAACTCTGGAGGAGCTGCAGAGATTCACAGCTCAGGCAGGAGAATCTGGTGACAGGACAGACATTAGTTGCGCACTTCCAAACACTTGCCTGTGTGAAAATGAGAGACTGGCAACATGATGGAAACAAAGGTTCAGTTTGCGGCTCTAAATTAGCGCTGCATGGTACCCAGCAGATATGTGGACGCTGTTCGGGTCAGAGGAGACCAAAATGGAACTTTCTGCCCTACATGCAAGCAGAGAAACTAACACTGCATTTCACCCTGAACACATCGTCTCAATGACGAAACACAGTGGTGGCAGCATCATGCGGTGGGAATGATTTTTCTTGGAAGGGGCATAAAGGCTTGTCAGAGATAATGAGAAGATAGATGGGACTAAGTACAAGGTCATAAAACCTCTGTTAAAGGTTAGGAGATTACAGACGCTGGAGCTGCAGAAAGCTGTTACTAGGAAACAGCAGATAAGTCACGGACACTGAGGATGACAGAGACTGACAGATTGGACCAAATGGACTGATTAATGAAAATGGGCCAGCTTGGTCATGTCTAGAATATGGTGACACATTCTCAACCAATGCCATGAGAGGGACACTGATGTCATATGGGTACACTTCCTTGCAGAGTGTACATTCCAGATTCTATATAATGCTGAAGTAAATGATCATTTCGAGCTCTCTCACTTCCTGATTTTACCCTTTCCTGTTCACCATGATCAATATGAGAGTCCAGTACTGAAGCTGTTCCACTCCTCTGGCTTGTTTAAATGTGTTAAAGTATATTTTCTGCACCATGAGTCTTTTCTTACTTAAGAATAAAAGAAGATAAAAGCTTCTCCAGGGTAAAGAACAAGCAGAGGACACCCACCGTGGGCATGTAGCCAGAGCTACAATGAGATGGCTTAGATCAAAGTACTTTAATGTGTTAAATGGCCTAGTCAAAGTCCTGAGCAAAACAGTGGAAAGACTTGAAAATTGAGGTTCACAGACAATCCTCATCCAGTCTAAGTTTAAGTCACTTTGCTCAATAGAATGGGAATATTTCTGTCTGTAGATGAGCAAAGATGGCAGAGACACTCCTCAAAACACTTTCAGATTTATTTGCGACAAACGGTGGTTTTACAAACTAATGACTTAGTGGGGTTGCATATAAATGCACACCTTTCCACATATTTATTTGCAAACAATTTTGGAAACCCTGTTTAATTTATCTCACTTTTCAGTAACCTCAAGTAAATTCATGTTTGTGGTTGCAGTGTGACAAATACTGTATTATCTCAAATACTATATTATCTCAGTATTGTATCTTTACACTAAAATGTCTGTCAATGTATTAATTCATCATTAAAGTCTAAACTAAGCTATCACAATGTACATCTGATCAATATTGAAATGAGAACAATAGGTTTAAGGTTAATACTGTTTACATGAAGACGTCGTTGTTTTTGTGGTGGACTCTAAAGCATAATCACACATTTGGAGCAAGAATAAGAATCCAGTCAAACATCTAGTGAGGTTTAGTGCAGCACAAACATCTGCACCATTCTGATGCTTAATCCAAGCTTATTGTAGGCAAATCAAAAGTGAAATAAGGCTTGTGGTTTTAACTATCAAAAGAAAACCTGTCTATATCTGAATGCAGTAATTAAGAGAAAGGAATGGTATTACTAGAAGTCTGGTGCATTGGAATAGTGAGAAAGGTCATCTAATAAGAAAGATACGCGACTGTATTCACTTCCCATTTAAGAACAAGTACTACAATTAGACAATAAAAGACTTACTACTAAATACTAAGTTGACAGACTCAAAAATAACCTTAATTAACCTAATATCTGCCACCAGGTAATCAACCCTAGTTGTAAAAAAAAAACTATTACTGTTCTATAAATAAGTGTTCAGGAATCTATTCAGATGTAAAAGTTATTTATTTATAATACAGTGCATGTCAGCAAAAAAAGCAGTAGCATTTTCAATGTACTGACACAGATAAAACATCAAAAGTTAACTAAATTATAAAGGCTGGAGGAGGTTCTAAGTGAACGAACTGAAAGAGCCGGCTCTTTGGAAGACCTGCGACAAATCTACAGAATCCCAAAATAAGAGCCGGAATTCCCGCCATTATTATCGACTCCTCGGTTAGTGCGCATGCGCTTGACTCCTGTGTTTCTGATAGGTCCACGGCGAGGAAGTGGGTTATGGCGGCGTAAACAAGGCGAGGGTCGGTTGTTGAGTGAAGCGGCCATCGCAAATAAACTTTTAAAAACACAGCCACAGCAAAAACAAGTATGTTTTCCGTACGAGGAGCTATTCTCTGGGCGGACACGATTAAAACCCAACAAACCGATCCCACGGCTGTTTGGTAGCTCTGTGAAAACCTGCGGCGCGGTTTGCTCATCTAACCGATAAATAACTGTGTAAAAATGCAATGTGTCGTGACGGGAGGAAACGTGAAAGGTACTGAACACTTCCTGTTGCTTCAGCGCTCTCCGCAGTTAGATTACAAGCATTATAAGTTAGCAATGACTGAATCGTTGAGTTTATGTGTATATATGTGTGTGTGTGTACCGTTCAGTGCTGGGCAAAGCCGTCCACTCTCTGTCCAGGATCGGAGACGAGCTGTACGTGGAGCCTCAGGAAGACGGGGTGAGCTACTGCTGCTGATGCTGCTGTCGGATGCAGCGACACTTCCTCCTGCCATGCGTGCAGTCTGGTTTCTTCCTGTCAGTGCAAACGTGCGTCAATGAACAGAGCTGATTTCGTTTTTTTTTCTGTCTCCCTCTCTGACTTATAGCTGGCCCTGCGGTCTGTGAACTCCTCTCGTTCGGCGTACGCTTCCTTCCTGTTCGCGCCGCTCTTCTTCAGCAGGTGCAGGTTTTATTTTCCCGTCTTTCTGAGTGGGTCAGTGAACATCACACTCAATGCAAAGGCTGACCAAATGGCGACGTTTCTGTGCAGGTACTCCATTCCCAGGGGGCTCAACTTCCGCTGCAAGCTGGCAATAAAGGTGTGAGAGCACAAATGCACGGTTTAAAAAAAGTCTGAAATTTGCCCCTTCAGTGGTTTTCTAAGTTGTTTTGCAGGATATAAAACCCCACATTAAAAAAAAGCTGTACATGTCTTTAAAAAGACTACTTCAGATGTCAGAAAGCATTGGCCGGTTACTGGTATCAAGCTACACTACAGACACCAAAGTTTTGAAGCAGTTTTTGTAGTCGCCACAAAATGAGCGTGATTAAATAATAATGAAGCGTTGCTTAAATAATAAACCTCATCATAAAATATTGTATAGAGTCTCTGATCAGAAAACAAGTTTACTGTTTTTGTCTAGTGGTTGGGGTCTGATTGCTTAGTATTTGCTTACTAAATTTAAAGTAAGCTCATCGTGCTTTAACAACAGCATAGTATTGATGTCAAATGCAAACTGGTATATTTTTTTTTACTTTTGTATTAAAATTGTGGCTCTTGGAAATCTTCTCGTCCTCTGAAAATAAGTTTATTTACAAATGATTTAACATAAATGTATACCTAAAGGGACATTGAGGAAATTGGTGCATATCAATGAAAGAACATGTTGCAGTAAATGCATCCCACAATTTATAGAACTCATACTGGTTGTTGTTTTTTTTAACAAAAGGTATTGTGAACAGAAACTCGAAGTTCCTTTAAAACTTTTGGCCTGTGGTGTATGGTAAGGTTTAAAAAAAGCTAGTTTGAAAACTGCAAATATTTAACATCCTGATCCTGCTCACGTTTGAAGTTTTCTTTGTTTTGTTTTTTTGACTGAGGAAGGTTTATGGAGTCATTAGAGTTTGCTGTAGTTGTGCGGAGCCTGGAGTAAGGGAGCACGGCCCCTCCCCCACCTGTTGCTGTCACTCAGCTGTTTTTTACCACAGATTTTACATATGAAATGATTTTAACTATTATAACATGGTGTGTTATTCTTGGAGCAGTAAGAACGGTTGTTAATTTTTCTATTTTAAAGAAAAGCAATTAGATCTTGCTGCACAGTTTTGCTTTAGATTTCTGTTTGAACATAAAACCACGTTGTTTTTATTCAGGTTTATCATACTGTGAGAATTTCACGCCGGCCCGTGCCTAGATCTACGCCACTTCTCCTCACCAGATCTGGAAACCGATGTTTGTGACTGATCCCAACTGAACAATTGATCAGTAAAAAGAGAGAAAATGGATAGATCTAAATGTTCTCTAGCATCGCTCCGCTCTACCTGCTTTATTCTGTGCCACGTTGGTACCAGGAGGTTGCGGTTATCAGTGTAAAACCTCTGAGCTTCCTGTCCCAGATAGTTGCAGATAATCTCACGGAGTAAAATCTTCCATTTTGCACATGTGAGCGCGACATTATAGTGAGTAACAGGTTTTCAACATGATCACATGTGTCAGCTATGAGACGATTTCACTTTAGATGAACTTAAACCCCTGCAGAGTTGTTGGTTACTTCCTGTTTTGTTTTGTTTTTTTTTTACTCCACCAGAGTGTGCAGACCGTCTTCAGATCTCTTGCAACTTTAGAGAAAACGGTGGAAAAATGTCACATCGGCCTTGACGAGCAAAAAGACCGCCTAACTTTCACGCTGCACTGCAAACATGGTAACGCCACCCTGCTTCTCTTTCGCCATGACCGGCGCTGCGCTGTGAGGGGTTCACAGGGGACACGTGGCGTTCATTTTGACACGTTTAGTCCTAATTGTAGCGCTGTGCATTCACTACTTTGCATTCCCCTGGGCGCCATTTTGAACTCTAAGAGGTTTGTGTGTTGGGACATCCTTCTCCAGGCCTCCTGAAGACACATAACCTGTCTTACCAGGACAGCGAAAGCTTGGAGGCCGTGTTCGATAAAGACAGCTGCGCCAACGTGTTCAGAGCCCAGCCCAGGTCTTTAAACCTCCACACGTTTTGTTTTGCTGTGCTTCCCTCGCACGGCTGCCGGTTTAAACCTTCGCCGATGTCGGTTTGCATTTGAAATGATGCGTTTTCCCCGATTTGTCTCGCTTTCTTTGTCCCCCAGAGTGCTGGTGGACACGGTTGTGCACTTCCCTACGTCCCTGGAAGAAGTGACCGTGACACTGAGCGACGAACGGATGTGGGTCAGGAATCATGTGGAGGATGAAGCAGGTGACAAATTTAGCCCCCACCAACCAGCTAATAACACGACAAGTGGGCCGGACGATTAGTTCAGCTATTATTACAGGAAACCACAAACTGGAAACTCCTCTCAGTGGCTGGGCTCATTTCCCTCCCGCTTGACTCTGCGTTTTTTTTATTTGACTCAGTTTGAAGGAGCTTTAAAGTTCAGAACCTTTCACAAAACATGCATCGTGCTACCGTAAATGAAACAGAAAATGATTATTTATAGATGACAGATTACAAGGATCGAACCCAAGCGTGTTCTTGCAGATGAAACGGTTGAGCAAACGTTAGGATTTGAATCTTGTTTTCCCTTTAATTCCCTCCCTCTCAGAGCGCTCCAAGGCCGTGCTGACTGAGCTGTGTCTGGCTGCGGACGAGTTCGACCACTTTGACATCAAACTCCACAACAGCATCACTTTCTGTCTGAAGGAGTTTCGGGTGCGACAGATAAGAGAGAGAGAAAAAAAAATAATCGTTTTGTCGAAATGCCTGGAATGCTTTTTGTCCAGACGCTGAGGTCAATCTTTTTTTTTTTTTTTTTTACATCGTCTTCTCCCCTCCAGGGTTTGCTGTTGTTCGCTGAGTCCACCGGCCTCCCTGTGACTATGTACCTGGATGAGCCCGGCAGGTGAGCGGAGTTATTTTCATATGGCACACCTGTTAGGATAATTGTTCCACTTTTGGACGCTGATCTGCCTATTTTGTGTGCGTTTGTGTGTCAGCCCCGTGGTGCTTTCAGTAACGGACAGCGTTCTGGAGGGGAATTTTGTGCTGGCGACGCTTTCGGATGATCACTATCTCCGCCAGAGCAACAGAGGGTAAAACTAACAACAAACAGACAACAACAACAACAACCAGACAGGCCTCGGTGGTTATTATTCTGTGGAGGACGCATGTGAAAGCTTTAATTCACCAGTCAGCTTTCAGTAAGAAGAAGAAGAAAAAAAAAAAAAAAAACGAAGTGATAGAACAACATGAAAGTCAGATCAATAACTTTCAGCCAGTGTTTCCTGTCTGACGCATTTCAAAGAAAGGGCAGGAAGTCCTGAGTGTTTGCTCCTGTGTGCCCCCTGGTGGAAAATGTGAGTGGGACTCAAGTCAGCTGGAAGTCTTTGCGCCTGAGACAATTTATTCAGGCCACTGCTAGTTCAGGTTCAAGTAACTTTATTTATCCGAACTTCAGGTGTAAAGCCGCGTCACCTCACAGCGCAGAGAAGAAAGATAAGATAACAAACATCAGTCACACACACAAACATTAGACATCATAAGACTATAAATATACAAGTTAGTTAAGGGTAACCGACCATCATTTTGCGTCATATTAACAACTCTTACAGTTGGAGAGTTATTTTTCCGTGGATCTGTCAGATACAATTGTGAGTTTCTGATGTCAATTGTTCAGTGTGTCCCAGAATTGGGGTTCTCCATCTCCCTGAAGACATCATCAATAATCCTATTTAAGCAATTGTTGCTGTCTGTTAACCTGGGTAGGGTTATAAGGCAATTTCCAGACAATCGGACGTTTTGTGCTCCTTACTTCTTAGTGTGGGTATGGCCTCCAGAGCTCAACGCAGGCTCCATAACGACCTGGATGAGTACGTTTGATGTGGAATAATTTGGTTGGTCTCCAGCCTGCGGCGCCGGGCCTTCCTCGACGGCTCTTAATAACTTTGGCCAAATATGAAGAGCCAACAGATGTTTTTAAACGTAGGCATAAATGCATGGTTTAGATGTTTTTCCCAGTATTTCAATGGAATAAATGCATTTAATTTCCACTATTAAGGTGGAAACTGTGTTTTTGTTTTTACATAATTTCCCACAAATATCAGCATAAGATAAGGAAAGTAATTCCTTTATTGTCCCACAGTGGGGACGTTTGCGCGTGACAGTGGCAAAGACCCAGAGTTACACACACTTTTAGCAAAGGAAAAAAAAAAGCTAATCTACAATAATCTAAAGTTAGTTTTAAAGCAACAGAGAGTGATCTTATCAGAAAGGCCACAATAGAAGTAAAAATAAATAACACCATAAGTATTGCACAATTATTGATAATATACTTGGTAATACTGAAAAACGAGACACTAGTGCCGAAACCCCCCCCCCCCCCCCCAAAAAAGAGTGAAAAAAAAGAGGAAAATATCAGCCTATTTAGATAACGATATGAGATAAAATGCAATATGCATGACTGTAGTTAGGCTGGTGTTTTTCTACTCTTTAACTTGAATATTTCATCTTTTTCATCCCATCGAAGAAAAGTGTGTTTTTCTTTATTTTAAAACCTGAAAATTGAAATAAAATATTGGTTCCTTAAAAGAAATGACAACAACTTTCCTATCGTAGATATTGATCAGTTGTCTCTTTCTGACGGGTCATCTAACATTGGTAGAAGAATGATGGAAATTTTTCATAAACTCCCATAAAAAATACTTTGTGGAAAGCTTTTCCTGAAGAATTACAGCTGGTATATTTTAAGAAGTCGGACCGACATCATCTTAATCCCTGTAGATTAATTCTTTAATGTGTAGAGGCAGTACCTTTGGCAGCGTACCATGTATGCCTTACGTTTGGAATGACTGCCAGGAGAAAGTCCGTTCTCTCTAAAAAGAGCATGGCCACCTAACTTAGACGTTGAAATGCGTCCCTGGATGAACCCCAGGAGCTGTGCAGCAATGGCCTCTGTGCAGAGATCAAAGTGGAGATGGTTGAACACGACGCACCTCACCGTGCTCGGCAGAAACCAAACGCCGTGAAACACGGTGGTGGAGGGAGGGTTACCTGCTGTTACCTGACCGCCTTACAACCACTAAATAAACCACAAATGGCTCCGTGTAGCAAAGTCATCTAGAGTTAAACGTGAGGTCTTCTGGATGACAGCAAACATTAGGACATTCAAGGCGTTAAGCGGTGGTTTTATGAAACTTCCCCCACGGAGGAAAAGACTGATGAAGTTAGAATGTAAACCACTGGTACCAAATGATGGGCTGTGCTTTGTTTTACATACCCAGCTTCTCCATTTTGGCTTCTTCTCAGTTTATTACATTATGAATGTGTCGTATTAAGTTGTGCTGTATGTCTTAGGTTTTAATAATGATACCAGATCATCTTTATTAGGTTCTGATACGCAAACCTCGACGACTGAAGGAGGGTTTCGCGTGTTTACCGTCGCTGAATCATTTGTCTTTGTATGTATCAGGTTTAGGCAGCGTCACATTAACTTCAGACGGGTCTGGCTCTAAGACTGTTGGTCCTTGTTGATCGTCGGTCTTTGCAGGTACAGAGTTTCTACCCGGTGTTAAACAAACCTGCTGAAGTTGGGAAAAAGGAAAATTGAGTTTGGGAAATCTCCAAGTTTGCAGTTTTTTTTTCCATTTTCTAGAACACAGAAATATAATTTTCAGCAAGATAAAGCTCTTAATTTTGTTGATTCGTGTTTGAATCAAATCTTCTATCATGGGTTTTCTGCAGCCTAACTTGAATTTAGCATTTTAGCTGTCAGTACTATTATTATTATTATTATTTTCTGGCTGGCAACCCACAGATAAATGCACGCTTCCTGACCAATAAACACGGACCATTTCTTTGCTTGTTCTGGCCCCTGGACCAAGGAAGGGTTTTAAAGCAGATCCGTGGCTCTTAAACCAATCACTATGTTTCTTTTTCTTTTCACAAAACCTCTCTAAAAATCGTTGCTCAGGGAATCCAGCCTGCACAATTTGAGAAATGTCATCATTACTCAAGCTGATTGCACTGCGTTCAACTTAGGGATGGACATTTATCACGTGGTTCATCTTTAGCAGAAAAAAAGCGTCATCATGGTTAGAACTGTGATTGCCGCGATGATGATAAACGCTAAATGACGAGGCTGTTACTCTCGCTCTAGTTCCGGTACCTGCTGGAGTTTTATGAAAAGGGCAGCAATGTTTGATTTTTGAACCTCTGGAGGTTGGACAGTCATGGGATTTATAGCCAAAAAAGAGTTTTTGTTTATACCGTTTTCCCCACGCATGTATTAGGTATTGCAATAAAACAAGATAATGTGCGTAAGTTTTAAGGCCATATTACCCATCCCTGCTTCAGTTACTAATAAAGCAGAGAAAACGGCCTTTTTAGTGCGACATAAAATTCAAGTAGAGGTTTGTCTCTGTAGGTCGTGTAGCAATAAGGTTTCTTGTCAATCAGAGGAGGCAGGAAATGTTCTGGCATCAATTAGGGACATCACATGTATGACTGAATAGCTAAGAGTTTCTGCCTGATTAAAAAAGCCTTATTAAGATGTTAAAAAGGTTTGTCTTCTGTTGCCTACTGTGCTTTTAAGTCGAGATGCATCACCTGAAATTAACCCTGGCAATAAATGACAGCAACTGAGACCCAGCTATTTCTGCTTTTAATCATTCATTATTAAAGTACATCAGGATGTTGGGTTTTATCCACATGCCTTCGCCTCACAGCCGGTTTTTGCGCGTGCAGCGCGGTAAGGCGGGTCGTTCTCGTAGATTCAGCTCAGCGTGAAGCCGGAAGCCGTGGATGTTTACGCTCTTCCTCGTTCCCTCTGATCTCAGAGCCGACGCAGAGCAGACGCGCCCTCCCGATGACTTCATGAATGACGACATGGACGCCTATCTGATCGCCATGGATTCCAGCGTCGCACCGGGGCCCTCCACCGCAGACCCGCCCGCGCCCTCATTAGCCGCGTTCAGAAAGCTCCCGGCGTCCAATTACAGGACCCGGACCTACAGTGAGGAGGAGGAAGATGGGGAGGAAGATCCAGAGAGGCCACCAGATAAAAAGGTACCGTTTTAGTTTTCTCTGTTAACGAGGTGCCGTTCGTTTCAGCTTTGGGTTTATTTATTTAAACACGTGGCGCACATGTCAAAGCTTTACTGTTTTGTCGTTGATGCTCAGAGATCTTACTTCTATTGGAGGAGTTTAAATAATTATTTTCATCAAGTGTTTATCTTCATTGACGGCAAACAGAAATCCAGCATTCTGACCAACAACATGAGAGAAATTTAAGTAACACAATCTTACAGAGTCAGTCAGAGGTTTACATAAACTTAGAATTAAGCAAAAAGGTCATTTATAGACCGAAAATAGTGGGAGTTTTCAGTTATGATGCTTTTAATGACTAGGGGACAAAAAAATCGGATATTTGGCCGAAGCTAATTTATTCATGCATCTCTGCTAAAAATACAGCTTATTCCCGTTACTATGTCTTTCTACAATAAATTTAAAAATAAAAAATCACAATGTGATTAAGTTGCTTTCATTAAAAACAGAAAATCCCTCTGAAATTAATGTGGCGTCTTGATTATTAATGTTCTAATGTTCCCCATAATTTTTCTTATTATGAATTGGATGCAAAGCAAAGTCACGCTGTATAGTTTCCACAGCATGACTGTCCGACTTTGTTGCGGCCAGAAAATACAGTTAAGCCCATAATTAATCCCTTTTTTTAAATAAAATACAGACCAAAACAGTGAAAAATGCATTTTTAAAATTATTGTCCATTGTCTTATTATTTTTGAGGAGATACTGCTGTCTTTTCCAATCAGAGACTGACGTCTTGGTGAACATAAAGGGGACATAGTTTAAAGTGAAGTTTAAAGGGGACAAAATCCTTTTTTTAGGCCTTAATTACACTCTGTTGTGTACCGTTGTGTCTAGGAGTGCAGAAAACTACAATGTAGTCTCTCCAGGAGCTGCGTAGTTATCTTTATGTACTTTTTTGGGTCATATTCTTCAAGCCGTTCAGTTTTCTATGTTTTCCATTACGTTTTTGAACGATTACGTCACGATTGCTGCGGAGCTGCTAAACAAGGTCATGGAGAATATGAATACCTGTACTCTATATAGTTGCATTTGGCTTTCTTGAAAGTGTGGGAAAAGTGCAGTAACTCGTTGAAGCCGTGATGTGTCTATCAGTTACCCTGGATAAAACTCTGCCTTGTTAAACGGCTTTCCGTATCCCCCCACAGTTCCGCTCCCTGTTCTTTGGATCGGTACTTCCTCCGTCCCCTCGGAGGAGCTCGCAGCCTTTCACCACTCAGGAAGTGCTGGCCAGCGACAGCGAGGAGGACGAAGCTGAAGCAGAATGACGGTCAGAACCACGGGGCGGATCGGACGGAGGGGAAACGTGAGAGCGCTGTTACAGCACCGCACCTGGATTACTTGAAATGAAAGAAACTGACGCTTCGGATCCCTACTTTTAGTTTTTACCGAGATTACCTGGGCCTCCTTTGACAGACTGTGCTGCGGCTGCTTTTCCACTGCGTCCCAGTCCGAGGACTCTGAGGTTCATGTTGAACTTAAAAACTGTGATAATGTGAAACATGAAGCACTTCGGGGTTTTTTTTTTTTTTTTTTTTTACTTGGAGTCTGTCTGGTTGATGGAGAAGCACCAAAGAAAATAAATTAGCTTTTCATATTATTATATAAACAATATTTATTATTTATTTACATCTGAAATGGTTCCAGCATAAATCAATATTGAGCTCAAACAAGAAGGGGAAATTCGCTCTACAGTCAGATGCTGTCTCTGTTAAAAGTATGATTCAGCGTAAGAAGCAGAGTTCCTAAGGATCTGTGAGCCGGACTTAGCAGGATGGCCACCATCATCGCTAACTTTCTCCTTCTGGGCTTGGAAACTTTTCCCCCTGGTCTGCGGTTTCCTCCTCTCCCTCTCTTGCTCCTTCTCTTTCTTCTTCCTCAGCTTCTCCTCCTCTTTTTCCTTCCTCTCCTGCTCCCTCCGCCTCCTCCTCCTCTCCCTGGAGCTCAGCTTCTCCTCCGGGTCCTCCGGGATCGGCTCGTCCACTGGCGTGACGTCGCTGAAGTCCTGAATCAAGATTTTGGGTACCTGCATTTTGGGTTTCTTGTTGGGCTTGGCCTTCTTGGGCTGCTCTCCTTTCAGTTTGCGGAAGAGTCCGAAGCGCTTGGAGGTGTCGGGCTGCTGCTGCTGCTGCTGCTGCGGCTGCTGCTGCTGCTGCTGCTGCGGCTGCTGCTGCTGCTGCTGCGGCTGCTGCTGCTGCTGCTGCTGCTGCTGCTGCTGCGGCTGCTGCTGCTGCTGCTGCTGCGGCTGCTGCTGCTGCTGCTGCGGCTGCTGCTGCTGCTGCTGCGGCTGCTGCTGCTGCTGCTGCTGCGGCTGCTGCTGCTGCTGCTGCTGCGGCTGCTGCTGCTGCTGCTGCTGCTGCTGCTGCTGCGGCTGCTGCTGCTGCTGTTGCGGCTGCTGCTGCTGCGACTGCTGCTGCTGCTGCTGCGGCGCATCGACTTCAGGAACGGTTTGCTCTGACTTTACGTCCTTATGTTGGGATTCTGGTTGACCAGCGCTGAAGCGGGATTGGTCGGTTTTCTCCGGACCGCTGAAGAGATCTTCTGAGAGTCTGCGGCCGTTCTTGGAGCCGGATGAGCCGGAGGACTTCCTCAGACAGATTTCACCGGAGGAGCGACTACTGCGGCGCTTAGAGGTTTGCTCCTGGCTGCTGTCGCCAAGCTCTGGAAGATCTTTTGTTTCCCGACAACTTTTGTTGCCTTCCAAATCTGGTTCACTTGTTTGTTCTGGAGAAATTAGGACGTCTTCTTCTCCTGATTGGCCTTCTTGAACGTTTCCTGCGCTCTCTGCATCCTCCACGGCGCCCGATGCTGACTGTTCAGGTGCTTGGACGTCGGCAGCGCTTCTTTCGATCTGATCAGACTTGTCTTTTGGGCTCTGTGACTCATCCTGTGTTGAAATCTCTCCTTTTTCTGCAGGTGAGGCACCTTCAGCCGCCGCCTCGCATTTCTGATTGTGAACTAGTGATTCCTCTGAATTTTCTGGATCAGAAGCACATTCCTCGCCCTGTGTCTCTGCGTGTACGGACACAACTACCTGCTCTCCTCCCTGTGCAGGGCCCTCTGTTACTTCTTCGGCCTCTTCTCTGACCGTGGTCCTTATTTCAGTCTCCTCCTCTTCACGGGTGCTTTCAGGTGCAGCTGGTATCTGTGATTCTTCCTCCGTCGGTTCTTCTGGCTCCGTTTGCGTCGTTTGGATATGTAGCTCGTCCTGCGCAGCTGCATTTTCTGCCAGGACATCGGTTTCTGTCTCTGTCTGGGCGTGGGGCTCTGCTTTTTCTCTTTCTTTGACTGATTCAGCGCTGTGGCATTTGTCCCGCGTCTCTGTGATCGCTTCTTCTTCCTCCTGCTGCGTGTCGGTTTTAGGATCCGGGTGCTGATGCGATTCTGGGTCCAGGTCTGTCTCACTTCTCGTCTCTGAGCCCTCAATGACCACATCCAGCTGTAGCTGTTGGGAATTTTCAGTTTCAGCACCCGCGTCTGGTTTCATAGCAGCCTGTGTCGCCGGCTCCACCCGTGACTCCGTGTGAATCTGAAGCCGGGCCTCTGGGTCGGCGTGTTCTGTGGGATTTTCCTCATTCTCTGCTCCCTCACGCCTATCTGTTGTCTCACTCTGCTGCTCGTCGCTTTGCTCTTCCTGGACGTGCGGTTGAGCCGTTTCTGGCGGCTTTTCTAGGTTCTCCGCCTCCTTATTTATTCCTGCATCCCCACTCTCCTCCTCATTGCTTCTACTTTGCTCTTCCTCATCATGTGATTGGCTCGCACGTCCCAGATCATTTTGCCTCTCAGGGCCCTCAGTCTCCGTATCCCCGCTCTCTTCCTCGTTGCTGTTGTGATTCTGCTCCTCCAGAACCTGTGCTTGGTTCGGATTATCCAGGTTTTCTTTCTCCTCGCGCTGAGATGATTCCTCTGCAGGCCGGGAATTGTTCTCCACGGATCTAAACTCCTCTGTCTTTTCTAAAACGATTGCGCTTTCCCCCATCTCTTTGCTTTCCTCCTCTTCAGATATTGCTGCTTCCGAAGGCTCCTTCTGTTCTTCCACTCTTTCTACTTTTTCTTTCTGCTCTGTCGTTGAGTGTTTGATTTCGTCCCGTTCGTTTTCTTCCGCTGGTTTTGTCGCGGATTCTGCCTTCTGTCCGTCAAACACCGCGTCCTCTTCCTGGACACCTTGAACCTTCTTAAAATCTAAGTCCCCCCAGCTTTTCCAGTCCTCCTTTCCCCCCATTGAAAGGTGTCTCACTATTTTGTTGCCGCTCTCCCACTCGCCGCCAGTGACCTTTCCTCCTTTCCTGAACCTCTTGTGCAGGAGGGAAGGCGACAGCGAGAGAGTCGAGGCGGAACGGGCGAGGGGGACAGACAGATTCCCCGTCTCTCTCTCCTTCCTCTCGCGTTCCTCCTCCTGCTGTCGAGCTCTCGCCCACGCCATCCGATACCCATAGCAGCGACCCCGGGGGTCGAACGTAGACGAGGGTTTGTCTTTCCTCCACCTTTCCAACTCCTTCTCCGTCCGCCTCTCCAGGTCTTTACCCGACAGGGGCACCGAACAAACCTGGATGGAGGGTAAAAAGAGAAGATGACGATGAATTCCTGCAGGTCCAAAATTAGGTTTGCTCCATACAGCACCTTCGAAAGGTTAGAAGTTTTTAACATTGTTCCTGTTACACCCCAGTACAACAGTGTATTTATTTTGTTGAGATTTTATGCAATAGACCAGAGGTTCCCAGACTTTTCAGGCTACGACCCCCGAAATAGCCGTGCCAGAGACAGTTGACCCCCTTTTTTTCTGTTCTTTTTTTTATCTCAATATCATGAGAACACAGTCATAATATTCTGAGAATAAAGTATTTTTCTAAGAACTCTGACAGAAAGGTGCAGCCTTCCCCGTGCGCTAAAATGATGAGTGTTGAGCATCTTGTAAAGTTTTACTCTGGTTTCGATTTCACAACTAAATTAACGCTAAATCTTTATAGCACAACGGCAACAGATCGTCTCGCGATCCCTGCTTTGGGAACCCCTGCAATAGACCAAGGTAACTCTTTTGTTTTCAGCCCGTTTATTCTGACACCTCCACATAAAATCCAGTTAAACCCGTTTCTTTCACAAAGCACCTAGTTTGTAGAGTCAGCCCTTCTGTGAGTAAAGTAACTTCAGCTGCTTTCTGGAGGCCTCAGACGTTTGTTAGAGAACAATGGGGGGGGGCGAACAGCATGTTGAAGACCGAGGTCACAGCGGACAGGTCAGCCAGAAAGTTTAAAGCAGAGTTAGGTTATAAAACATCTGAAGCCCTGAACATGGAAGGGAGTAATGCACAACTGCCAACCCACCAAGAGAGCAATGAGAGCATTAATGAGAGAAGCAGCCAACAGGCCCCTGGTAACTCTGGATGAGCTGCACAGATTCACAGCTCAGGTGTATGAGTCTGTTGGCAGGTCAGCTGCTAGTTGTGCGCTTCACACGTCTGGCCTTAATGGGGGAGTGACAAGAAGAAAACAGGTGTTGGATAAAAGCCAAAGGAGGCTCAAAGGCTGCCCTGTGCTATGGAGATGAGACGGAAAACATCTGGGAGAAATTGCTCTGGTCCACGTGAAAAATGCTTCACACCAGCCTGAAAGCATAGTAAAAACATGGTGGTGGTGGCAGCTTCATGCCGTGAGGAAGCGTGAGCTCAGCAGGAACGGGGAAGCTGGTCGGAGTTGACTGGAGGGTGGATGGAGGTAAACGCAGCGTGGTCCTGAAAGAAAACCTGCTTAAGGCAGGAACAGACTTGAGACTGGGATGGAGATTCATTGTCCATCAGGACAAGAACCCTAAACATACAAGCAGAGCTTACAATAAACATTGTAGTAAACAAAGCATGGCCATGTGTTACAATGGCCTAGTCAAAGTCCACGTTGAAGTGAAATATGAGCATCTTTGGCAAGAGTAGAGAACTACTGTTCACAGATGTCTGCGCAAATTCTCAGCTGTCCTGGTCATCGCAACAGCAAACAGGCTTAAATCGGAGGAAACTGGACTTCCGTTCTCTTCTTTCTGAAAACGTTTCAACACCTATCCAGGAGTCTTTGTAAATTCTGGGGGTTCACACTTAAGCAACCTGCAGTTGGTGCGCTGCTGTTGTTAAGGACATGGAGGTCCATCCTCCTAGGCACATTCTAAGTCAGATTTAAATCAATGACCCACCTTCACTGTCCTGGGTTGTTAGAAGCTATTGCTTGGTGTGAGTGGAGGACTTGGTCACCTGGATCATGATGAGATGCTGATGTAATCTCTTTGGGATAAGTTGGAGGACCGAGCTGTAAACACTGGGGAGTTGGAAGCACAATCCTACCCTCTGTTCAGTGATGGCTTTTCTCTTTTGACCAAGATGGCTTCCTTCACCCCTCTTTCAAACCATCTGTTCTCATTGTCCAAAATCTGGACAACATTTTCATCAAAAGAGTGCCCATAGTTCTTGAGCTGCAGGTGGACTGCTGAATCTTACCCTGAGCTGCTGGCCCTCCTGTGCTGTGCCATGCGTTTATGTAGCTGTTGTTTAGTTTCTCCAATGTAGGAGTCTGAGCGGTCCTCACTGCACTGGACCACAAACACTCTGACTTAGAATGTGTCTAGGAAGATGGACCTCCATGTCCTTAAAAACAGCAGCGCACCAACTGCAGGTTGCTCAAGTGCGAGCCCCCAGAATTGACACAGATAGAACTGAGCGAAAGTCCGGTCGCCTCCGATTTAAGCCAGATTGCTGTTACTGTTCACAGACACTCTGCATTGATTTTCTGCATTATTTTTTCAAGAAGAATGGGCAAAAATTTATTTTTCTAGACGACGGAAGGAGTGGAGGGGTAAATGTAGTTTTTATTGCGATAGATGTGTTTAACATTTCGAATAAGGTTTTAGGTTTTGCTAATATTGTGCAATGAAATATACTGTTTAGAAGCTCCTTGATTCTATTATTTAATCAAAAGACAGCTTCTATCAGTCTAAAGCTTTTATTACATGAAAGGCTGATCTGAGAGTTGTCCACACTGCTTCTGCAGGAACGCTTCCCTCTACATCAAAAGAGAGACCTGATTTGTGTTTTCGCTGTAGGAAATAATCACGTCTCTTAGCGGCTGTCGGCGTTACCTCTGCTATGAATGATTCCTCCTCCTCCTGAACGTGCTCCCTGACACCCCTCAGCCTTTCCAGAGTCTCCATCTGGCCTGGGCACTGCTTCCTCTGATCGGCCCGACCCAGGACGCGACGCACCAGCACCACCGCCACCTGGAGCAGCACCCGCACACCTGGACGGCAGAGGTGGGAGAACTTCACTGACGGCGACGCACAACAGCGGCCGCAGCGTCCAATATGAGATCAGAACAATACGGCGTTGATTTACATTCAAACATCCCCGAGAATCGATTTTTGCCATCAGTTTGCTGTGTAAAGATAAACGCACAGACACACCATAGCAGAAGAAGAGGTCCCAGACTCGGAGAAGCGTGTTAAACGGCAGGTGCCGTGTGAACAGACACATCAGCCAGTCGGTGGCGAACATGAGCGGCTCCACCCCGTGCACCTGGAGATGTTTGTGTGCAGCCGGGCACGTCTTCTTCAAGACCCAGGAGAGGATGGCCGCGTCAAACAGGACTCCCTCCTGCACAGAACAGCGCTCTGTTAGACGGCCTCGTCTTATCAACTCTACATATGTGTGTCTTCCTGAAATATCTGTCGCAGTAGATGGAAAAGATTCCTGGTATGGAAATGTGTTAAAAAAGAGAATAGAGCGAGCGAAGATTTCCAGACCGTCTTCCCGTTCTTGTTTAAAATAGTGGATCTTAGTCCTCCATGTTTTAGATGCGTCTCGGCTGCAGCAGGTCTGGGTAAACTGACTGCTTTACCTCCTCAGCAGCCACCAAGGGCTGCAGGAACTGTTCAACCACTCATTTGATTCAAGTGTCTGGCAGCAGGGAGGAAGCTAAAACATGCAGGAGAGTAGGTCCTGGGGTTGAGGAACACTAAAATTATCATCCATCCATTCATTCATCCATCCATCCATTCATCCATCCATCCATTTATCCTCCCATCCATTCATCCATCCATCCTCCCATCCATCCAGCCATCACCCCATCCATCCATCCATCCTCCCATCCATCCAGCCATCACCCCATCCATCCTTTAATCCTCCCATCCATCCACCCATCCATCCATCCTTTCATCCTCCCATCCATCCATCCACCCATCCATCCATCCATCCATCCTTTCATCCTCCCATCCATTCATCCATCCTCCCATTCATCCTCCCATCCATCCATCCATCCTCCCGTTCATCCTCCCATCCATCCATCCATCCATCCACCCATCCATCCATCCTTTCATCCTCCCATCCATTCATCCATCCTCCCATCCATCCATCCATCCATCCATCCTCCCATCATTAATCCATCCATCCTTTCATCCTCCCATCCATTCATCCATCCTCCCATTCATCCTCCCATCCATCCATCCTTTCATCCTCCCATCCATCCACCCATCCATCCATCCTTTCATCCTCCCATCCATTCATCCATCCTCCCATTCATCCTCCCATCCATCCATCCACCCATCCATCCATCCTTTCATCCTCCCATCCATTCATTCATCCATCCTCCCATCCATTAATCCATTCATTCATCCATCCTCCCATCCATTAATCCATCCATCCATCCTTTCATTCATCCTCCCATCCATCCATTCATCCATCCATCCATCCATCCTCCCATCCATTCACCAACCATTACTTCTTTCCTTTCATATGTCTGTAAATCTGTTTGCCCACTATCCATCCTTGTATTTATTTTCATCCATCCCTCCATTCATGTTTTTGCAAGATTTCTTAGTTAGCCCTTTACGTAGAATTATAATTATTTAAAAATATAAACAGGTTTATACTTTTAAAAGAGTCTTGTGAATCTGGAAAGGTCTGGAATATGGACAGAAAAAAGGAAAGGAAGGAAACCATCTACTGCTCCATCCAAGCTAACATGGATAGCATGGAGCTGAGCGTGCACTCACCAGCAGAGGGCTGTAGTATCCAGGCAGGTACTGCTCACTGATCTGAACCAAACACCAGAAGGCCTCCTGCCAGACATGAACAAGCATATCAGGATATGGTGGGTGGGGGGTTCGGCTCCTAAAATAAATACTCCCCTAAAAATGAGTATGCAGCGGTAAAACTGACACATGAACGAGGTCACAGGTTGTCTGTTTCTGAGAAGTTTGTTTTTATCAAAACCCACGTTATCCGAAACCAAATTTCAATGCAACAGACAATAACTTAAACTAGAAAGCATGCAGTGAAATGGCACAACTTCATAAATTTTATATGTATCAGTTTAAACACCTTTTTGCCGACTGTTTTTCAGTCAATACGAGCTGTTATGTTTATTTTAGAGATCTCAAAGCCCAGATTGAGCTGAACAGAAACAATTTTAAAGAATATGTATATTTATTGATTTATAAAAGGGACCATTCATATTAATGAACACAGTGTAAATATGGCAGATTATAATCAGAGCTCATTTCCATCTCCGGTCCCTCGGCGGGCGAAGCCAGCCACACCAAACAACAACACGGCACAGTGATAAAAACAAGAGGATCAGTGTGATCTAAAAATGTTAAAGCACCATTACTTCTGGATAAAAAGGATAGATCACGACTGTCCATAGTTGTTAAAATAATCCACATGGTGACACCAATCCAGATAATCACGATCAGGTTTTACCAAACCATTGGACATTGCTGTAATAAATAAAAGTAAAAGCCTGACCCTGGAAGTTTGCCCTGATAGAAGCAATGCTCCCTTTCAGGGTGACTGTTTTCGACATGAACTTGCAACCAGCCTGCAGAACAGAAACATGTTGTCGGTCCAACCTCAGCCGGCATGTTCATCAGAAGCACAGCAGCCACCGGTCCCTGGGCCTGGCAGTAACCCTCCTCTGGCTGAAACTGAGTGTAGGCTTTCAGCACCCGGAACAAGCCCCGCTGCCTGCACACACACACACACACACACACACACACACACACACACCGCAGTAATCAACCACACGGTGCATACAGAGCAGCCAAGTCAAGTAAGTTCACACTGATCAGAAAACCTCTGTTATTGATGGAAGAAATAAATCCTGCAGGTGAAGTAACTGAAGCCTACCCGTGTCCGTCTTTGGAGAGGAACATCTCGTGGAAGGGGAACTGTCGATCTAGATCCCTCTCGATGATATCCACCCAGCTCTGCAGACCTGGCTGTGAGTCTAGAGTCTAAAATAAGGCTTCGTTAATATCTCCATGCTGAGTTAAAATGGCAAAACTGATTCATCTAAGTTAGTAAAGACTCAATAATGTGCTGAAATGTGCATCACAGGTGCATCTCGGTGCATTAGAATATCTAAAACGTTTGTCAGCAATGAAATTCAAAAGGTGAAACCCATATTCCGTATAACACAGATTAATTGGACACGCGGTGATATTTTTCCGGTGTTTATATGTTAATTTTGATGGTCATCTCTTACAGCTACTGCAAACCCAAGATTTAAATGTTATGTAAAATCAATAAAAAAATGTTTGTACCACATTAAAACATAGATTTTTTTTCTGGAAAATCCATGTACTGTGAAGTATATGCCCTCAATATTTAGTTGATGCTCTTTTTTTGCATCAACTCCAGCACCGCTGCAGCGTGGCATAGAGGTGACCAGCCTGCGGCTTTGCTGTGGAGTTGAGGAAGCCCAGGTTGCTTTAATAGCTGCCTTCAGCTCGTCTTTATTGTTGGGTATGGTTTCTCTCACCTTCCTCTAGACAGTACGCAGTAGATTCTCGATGGGGTTTCAGTCAGGTGAGTTTGCTGGCTGATTAAGCACAGTGACCCAATCGGCATTAAACCGGCTACCGGTGCTTTTTTCCAGCGAGAGCCGATGCCAAGTCGTCTTGGAGAATCAAATCCACACGTCTGTACAGCTTCGTAGCAGAGGCAAGCAGGAAGTGCTCTAAAACGTGCCGGTAGACGGCTATGGACTTGACAAATCCACACAATGGACCAACACCTGCAGAGGACACGGCTAAATCCTCAGTGGCTGTGGAAACTTCACAGGGGATCTCAAGCAACTTGGATTTTGTTCCTCCTCTAAATAAAATGCGTGATTTACTCTAGTCTGAAAAGCGAACCACCGAGCGACAGTTTTGTTTTCTCACTTGACTCCAGCCACTGTCCACATCTTGTGAATCTCCCCAAACTCTTGAATGGGCTTTACTTCCCACTACAGTCCATGTTGCTTGTCCACCTTTTTTCCCACTAGATGTTTCCCTTTTACTCAACTTCCCATTAACATGCTTGAAAATGGCACACAGTCAAGACCCACCTTCTTTAAAATGACCATTTGTGGCTTACCCTGTCTGTTGGACGCCAGTCGTGTTAGCAGTCTCCCTCATCGTTGAGTAACACAATATTTCTGTGTTAAACATCCCGTTTTAGTTGTACGCAAAACTCATATTCGCTGTGAACAATAATCGTCAGAAGGAACAGACAATGGACCGTTGAAATTTAACACCGTGTCTGGTCAATCTATACCATGGGTTTCAGGTTTTGAATTTAACTGCAAGCAAAATTAACTTTTGCAATGATGCACCTGTTTAGAGGATACATGTCGCACATACATACATTATTGGGCTGAGCAAGCAGTCACATAGCTTTCTTTACATAAAAGCTGCAGGGAATTGCCAGAAACCATTCACCCCAGTGAAAACCTAAAATGTCTTGCCTCATAGAGGTTTCTATTTTGTCTCATTCGGTCCGTCGCCCCGCACAGCAGAGGCCAGCACTTCGCTCGGAGCGAGGCAGGGATTCCCTTCTGGCACTGCAGCTTGACCTGCGGAGACATCGAGACCCAGGATGACATCCCAATGGTCATAGGTACATTGATCCTGCAACCTCAGAAGCCTTTTTCTTTTTACAGTGAACCATTTAATTTGTCACAACAGTGAATAAAACAAGGTTATTGTACTCTTTTCACATTTTTAATGGTAATTATTGAACTTATCTCGGCCCTAAAGTGAAGAAGAGTTAATATGCAAGTCATCTCTCCGTCAGGACAAACCTTGCTGCTCTTCTTTAACAAGATGCGGTGCCACTGGCCAATGATGGTGATCCATTTGGCCTCCCGCTGCCTGACCAGCTCAGGGGATGGCCCCACACACCTGACATGAAACACAGCATGCAAGACACTAAGTCATTTCAGCACATCCTTTGCAAAGATAAGCTCTGAGCTAATTTCACTTGGGGCCTTTAAAGTCAGCCTGCAGCGCGTCTCTATGCCGTCGATGCACAGAGACGCGCGGAGCTCCGAAAAACAAGGCAGGAAACAGGAAAACCGCACGTTTGCAGTTCGCCGTCTCCGTGGCAACAGGTCAGGATGTTATCAATGGGGAAAACGTGAAAAGATGACAGGCAGCAGGTCGCTTGGCCTCGCCACTTCATCTGCCACCATCACGGTGTCACTGTTCACCTACTGTCATGTGAATAAGTGTGTGAAGGTTTTCGCCACAGAATTAGGACGGCTAGCGCTGCATCAGGCATTGGCTGCCCCCAGGATGAAAGTATAACGTGGTTTTGAGAAGTTCATCGTCCCTAAAATCTTCTGTTTAAACCGTGGCGTTACGTCAAAGTCCTTTTAGTGAGATGCCACAGAATGAACGATGTACCCAGCCGTTTAAAGTCTGAGATAAGCAGACTGAGGATGTATTGTTCTCTCCCTATTCTCTCCTCTTTCTCTTTCACCTTTTCTTCTTTTTGTTCTCTTCTACCTTCTTGTTTCAGTGTCCATTTATACATGAAATATTCCCTGCATAAAATCTAATAAAGCTTCTTGCATTTATAAATCAAGCGGAGCACTATGGCGAATGCGGCAAGGCTCCGCTTGTGAAAGTAAAATCTATTTGGGCTCTTTTTGGCATTAAGACAACAATTCTTATTACCACATTGCCAGACAGCACACTATAAAAAAATAAAAACAATAATGCCTCGTGGCCCCTCCCCCGCCTGTTGCTGCACGCTGCCGGTCGGCTGGCTGAAAGAAGGCTGGCAGGCAGTATCCGGAAATATATTGTCAGTAACATGGACACTCGTTACATCTGATACATTTACGCCACAGTTATATTCTACAACTTTAAAACCTTTTATAATTAGCGTGTAAATACTGTGACATTGTGGCACTTTTCACTCATGGTGACACAATCTCAGGCCATGCCTACACTTCACCACCAGAATATGTGGCATAGTGCTACTATAAATAGTCAGGTTATTATTATTTTTTTTATCTGATTTATACAATATTTTTTGAGCTTGTTAGTGTTGTTCAACTAATGTTTTTTTTTTTATTTCTTTGTCCTTTAATTGAACAATAAAATGTACATTATTGTGGTGAAACTATGTTTTCTGGGTATTATCTTTATGAAAGTGCGTTGTATATTTAAGCAAATACGCACAATTAAATAATCATTTAAAAAGTGTCCAAAATGATTTTCATTGCAGCATTAAATGAAATACCACATATTCAATTAAATTCAATTTTATTTATATAGCACCAATTCATGATACGTCATCTCAAGGCACTTTCCAAAGTCATATTCAATCAAATTATACAGATTGGTCAAAAAGTTTCCTATCAACTATCATTTGTAGTTGTGCTCTGTCTCCGGTTGGTGCATTTTCCCTCTCATGTAATTGGCCTAAAAGATCCATCCTCATTTGTATTGCTCTCTTTTCTGTATCTAGTTTGTAATACATGACATTTTGTTGTTGCTTTTTTGTCGTTTTCGGGCTCTGTGTGTAGGATGCACATGTTTCCCTGCTGCACGAACCCACCACTCTCTGCCTATATGAGGTCCTGTAACTTCCTGGTCTGGTGATGGGAGGACGAAAATAAAACGCGTTTGTCACTGCTGCCAGCCTTGATACGCATTTTTCTCAAACTGACTCAGCTCGTTTGAACCCTTTCTAATGATCAGTTTTTAAAAGCAAGACAGTTTATGCATCGGTTAAATTAGAAACGACAAACCATCACAGCGACGTGAGAATACACGAAACAGCATGAGCTTACGCCCACTAAGGGAAGATTTGTGCGAGAGATGTTTAGCATATTATTTATAAATTGCTCGTTTTGAACCTTTATCTTAAGTGATTTTAAATTGGACTTTTAATGACTTTGAATTGTCTTGTTACTGAAAAGCGCTACATTAATAAACTTGCCTTGCCTTGCCTTAAAACCACCTTATTTCCTGAAGCAGTGCAAGTGGTTTTTCTACCTCCTGAGAGTTTAAGCAGCATTGCTCCGGGATCCCCCAAACCGACTCACCCGGTTGTGGATCCGTTGGTGAGGATGAAGCCGAACCGGTCCGTCTCTGGCTCCAGACTGACCTCTGATCCGGCATCTGACCCAGAGCTGTCCTCCTCAGTCGGGTGCTTCTGGGCTGGACCCGGCGCCTTCAACATCTTCGCAGCGCAGATGAAGGGGCGCTCCTCTGGTTGACTTTGTTAAAGCGCCCCCAGTCAGGAAGAGTTCAAGATCCTCCGACTGTGCATGTTGAGGAGCAATAATCCCACCTGAACCGAGCAATAGTAGTTAGTCGACTACCTGTCTCTACATGTTTTTTTTTCTTTCTTTCTTTTGCTGCTGCTCTGTTTCTTCCTCTGCCGCACACTTGATTTAGGGTTGGGAGAGTTTTAACAGGAAGTTAATAGAGTGTTAACTTCCTGCCATCCAACCAGAAACAACAACACATGTAATTCAATTTAAACGTAAATACCTTCACATTTCCTTAATTATTGCTTTTTTTTTTTGGCCAAGAGGTGCTGAGTAAGGTCCTCCAGTTATGGAAGTAGAAGAAAACAATTTTCCCCCTCTCTCTCCCTCTCTCTTTCGCTCTCTCTCTCTTTGCTGTTGTTCATCTGCACCCCCCACACCGCCCTTGTTACTATTACCAACGAATTGATCACATTTCCTCTGACACACATTTTGGTCCGGTATTAAAGTTTGTTTGTTTTTTTAGAATAAAGATCTCAGATTGTTGTTGAAGTCAAATGTTATTTTTTTGCAAGCATGACACATTTGTATTCAACCGTTAATATGCTTTATATGCCTTTTAATAGCTGTGTTGCAGATACATAGTGAGATTTTCAAAAAGGTTGTAGAGTCATTGGGGCTCAGAGGGAAAGGGGAATTAACGAGCCTCTTTGAATGCAGCACTTCTAAAACTGCGCAGTTCGGGGGACTGGTGAAGTTCATTTAAAAAAAACTCGTTTCGGGGGTATGTACCGTAAAATATTATTCCAACTAAACTGTTCCGGTTAGTGGATGATTTGACCAAGAAATGTGGAACATTTATGTTTTTTTCTCTGCTGTTCTCTTGAATTCCCTGGTTGTTCAACTAAGTGATTATGAAAATAAGATTTTTTTAGAGTGGATTTACAAATACGTTTTACCTGAAAACTGCGTATCTGAAGCCTTATAATTTATGCTGTAAGGAAACCATTTGGTGCCGTATGCTTGTAAGAGCATCGGTCGGTCCGTCTTTACAGAATCCGCTCCGTGACCCGGTTTAACCGCTACGAGAGACACATTACCGGGTGCTGTTTTCTCCTTAAATGCTGATTGACGCTAAAGAAGAAAAAGGGGCAGTTCTGCCGTTCCGCTGCCCTCTTTATTTACTTTAAATTGTTACATGGTGATAAATTGGTTTACAATCGAGGAGCCCTCTTGAAAAAAAACCCAGACCGTGCTTCTGGTTTCCCACATTCCGGCGTTCCGTGAATGTGTCATACAGCAGGGATTTGGGGCGCCAGATTACAGCAGAGCTGGCCTTCTTCGGACTGTTTTCACTCCTTTCTGAGGGGTTTTTGTTGTTTGTGTGTTTCTGTCTGAACTTTACTTGTTGTTGATCAGATGTCTGCTGCACTCAGCCTGCGTCTGTTGCACTGCTACTCGAAGCAAGGTACTGCATACACCAAGTCCTGATAATAAACACGCTTTTGTGTTGAATGATGCAGCATCACTTCATGTTTATGCGTCTCTCCAGGCTCATTTGGACATGGCTCTGGTGGCATGATGCGCACATTCAGTGTTAGTGCGCTGAGAGAAGGCTACAGTAAGTGCCGGACTAAATACAGTGCTCTGCCTGAGTAATTACGTTTTGTCCTGCTACTACTACAAATCTCTGTGTATTTCTTTGGGATATTATGCGACTGACCGCCCTAGTAAACTAGTGCGTAATTTGTAGTTGGGAAGAATTGACATGTTTACCCTGTTTTGATTAAGAAGCAATTTAAGTCTAATTTATTCAGGCTTTAACCTCCATTTGGGCTCTTTTGTATCTGTTCTTATAGGCATGTATTTTTAATTCAAACCATTTTGTGATTGTCTGTGAAGTAGGGCTGGACAATATGGCTTAAAAATAAAATCTCTGATTTTATCATGCCAAATCTGATTAATTGTTTTTTTTTTGCCCCTCCTTTTCATTTCTCAAAAAGAAATTAAAGACATACTTCAATTTTCTATTTATTTATTATTAATTAATGTATGTATTATTTGTTTATAAGACCTTTTATGGCAAGCATTTCGTCCAGGAGTTGACCTGAATTCAAAGTGCAACTACCTACAAACTGTGAAACATGTTTAGAAAACAAGATGGCGGCCCTACCATTGTAAACAATGAAAATATAACAAAATGCTGCTAGTGGGATGACTCAATCAGCTAAGAATAGGCTTCACTTCACTTGTGTAACTTCAAACCAATTTACAATAAAGTAAATAAATCAATTAAAGTGTCTTATGGTAAAAAAATATAGTTTCCTCTTTACAATATTTTGACAATATATTCAACATATGCTGTTTTTTTTCATTGAAGCCCAATGAGTACATTTGCAAAATAAAATCTTAATATATTGTAAATTTTAATTCATAGATTAAATTGATTTATCGCCCAGTCTTACTGGGAAGTATGCTACATAAATAATCTTTACTTCTTGCACACATACAGACTGCATTTTTCTTTTCTTTGGGAGATAGCTCAAACTCAGGTTGGATGAAGGGCATCTGTTTAAATTAATTTCACATGATATCTCATAAAATCCCACTAAAAGCTACATTGAGGTTTGTAGATGTGAAGTGACATAATTGTAAACAGTTATTAGGGGTGTGTATACTTTTGCACGTGATTTCCATATTGTTGGCAAAAATGCCCACATCTAACAGATTATCTAACCACTTGTTTATCTCTTTGCTCTCCTGGCAGAGTATGTAAACGCTCAGGAGCTGCCAACTGACCTGAGATCCATCACTGACCGCGCTGCGACAACCCTCTTATGGACTGAGCTCTTTAGAGGTCACAGTTAATGTTATTTCTGGGCAGATGGCCTGATTCGTGCATGGAGTTAAAGCTAAAAATTTAATTTTCTTATCAAATCTCACGAGAACACCAAGGTTTAATTTGAACTCACTGTGTGGGCAAAGCTGATTTGTAGCTTACATGTTTTTCCCTAGTAACATGATCCTTCGCTATTATGAACACAGCATCTGTGGTATGAGTCAGTTCCACAGGCACCTGTTGTCTGTAGCCCAAAATGCCAAATGCATTTTCATTTAAAACGGATTTGAGTTAATTTGACTCGCCAAGGAGAAGGGCGGCAAATGACATTTCTATGGTTCTTTTCATAAAAATGAATCAATTCTAACTGTTGTAAACTCAGATTTTCTCTTTTTATACAATTTTTGACTTTAAGAATGCCTCAGATGAAGTCATCACTTGTCCTTAAATTACTTTTTGGCAACAACTCCCTGCAGGCTTGGGGATGACCATGAGTTACTTGTTTCGTGAGCCTGCCACCATCAACTACCCGTTTGAGAAAGGTCCGCTGTCGCCGCGGTTCCGTGGCGAGCACGCTCTCCGCCGGTACCCCAACGGAGAAGAGCGCTGCATTGCTTGCAAGCTGTGTGAAGCTATCTGCCCTGCTCAGGTAAAGAAAAAAAATCATGCTTAAATGATGCAGTGCCAGTCAAAAGTTTACATACTCTCATGAATTTCATATTCCTTTTGGATTTTAACGATGCATTTAAGCCGTTCTTCTTCCAAGGTGGAATGGCCTTTAAAAGCAAGAATTGAAAGTTCAAATTTATTGTGGATTTGATCTTATCCCCTCAAATTCAGAATTGTACATACAGGCTCAAATATAATCACACCCCCAGCAATGTTTGAATAAATTTACCTTAGCATGTTGTAGAGGAACCAAATATTTTTGTGTTCATAAACAACACTCTTGTACAACTCTGGCTGGATAATTGACCACTCTTCTTTTTATTGGATTAGGCAAAGCTACTATAAATTAACTTTTTTTTTTCCAGGCTTATTAGCTTAGTTCCTAAATTTTCAACATAGTCATCAAAAAGTCAATTGCTGCACCTGAAAACGTCTTTTGGGTAAAGACTCTTTAGCTAAAGCGGAAGTGCATCAACTCTCCCCACGATAAGTGCTGACCGAATTGTACAGTGAGCAAAGAAGGACGTAGGAAAATGAGCTTCTATGCTTCCTCTCATAGCTCCTTTAGCATAGGAGCCTCGCGAGGTCCCTTACCGGCGCTAAGGAGCTATAAGGAATCTCACAATCCTTTTCATGATATGATGCATAAGCACAGCCCACATCACAGAAATTAGCGAAAATGTCCAGAGAGAAGAGAGCACGCACTTGTAATTAGCACTTTTCATCCTTTCACATATTACATGACTTGTTGGTCATCCATGTGGATAAGAGGCCTTTGGCCATCTCCGCCTTTCTTGTCTACAGCAAATAAGATCCGGTGGACAGTGGAACAGTGGAACGGCAAAGTTTAAAATCAAAGGAAGCAACAAAATCGGCAGCTGTGATATGATGAAATATGAGCATATGCACATGTTATCCTGGTGTTAAAAATAAAACCAATTCATAAAATTAAAAGAAAGAAAAGAAATAAAACAAAATCATCACCAGTATGTCAACTTTGTTTAAGAAGTCTGCATAGGTTTAGGCGCCTTCGTATGTTTTGGTTTGTGTAATGGAGAGCTTCAGCCGTGCGCGTTTCTGTTACGTGATGACGTCGGAGTTAAAGGCTGACCGAAATTGGCACAGCAGTCAGAAGCTCCTATTCTATCCATGATAGAGTTCTAACTGGTGACCCCATGAAAGGTCAAGGAGCAGGAGCCAGGAGCTGTAATTAGACGCCTTCAGATGCAGCCAACCTCTCTTTATTTGTCTCCCTTGGGAGAAATTTGCCTTGGACAGAGGGGTTACACTGCACACACACATTTTGCACTCTTCCATAAGATCTCAAAGAAAATAAATATGTAAATAATTTAACAAATTCTTTATTAAAAAAAATAATTTGTTAAAAATTACATCAGCATCAAGGTTTCATTTGAAACTGTAAGTTATATAACACATTGTAAAAACAAAAAAACAGCCCCCGAATTGTCCCCTCTGATAAAAGGAAATTGGTTGGGATATTCAGAAACAACCCAGGAACCACTGAGGGTCAAGCCTCATCATAAACTAGAGGATGTTGGAACACCAGTGAGACTCTAAATAGGGAAGCCAATTCACAGCATCGTTGATGAAGAGGCTGCAGGCCGAGAACGGAGATTGTGCTGCAAAATTGAGACACAGCGTAGCTGAAATCTGCAGCTCCACCCATAAACAGGCCCAAAAGCCTTCTGGAGAGAAGACAAAGATTGAGCTATTTGGCTTAAATAAAAAAAAAGTATGGTTGGAGAAATCAATCCGAGACTTTCAAACCAACTCATTCATGGTGTTGGCAGCATCATGCCGTGGGCTGCTTTGGTACCGGTGCCTTGCACAAAGAGGGTGGAATAATGAAGGGTGATGATGCCCACCAAGTTCTTTACACTCTGTTAAATTCAGCAGCTAGTTGGTTGAAACTTGGACATAATTGGGTGTCTCAGCAGGGCAATGATGCTAAGTGCACACCAGAAGCAGGCTTGTATTAGGCTTCTGAAACAACCCAGACCTCAACCCTGTTTGTAAATTCATGGGCTATGCTTCAGAGCTGGGTCTGTGGCAGAAAACCAACTGCTTTAAAGGAGCTCCGCTATTTCTTCTAAGAGCAGTGATCAAACAGTTAGCTAGAATCATGCCAGGAGCTTGTTAATGACTACAAAAACTATGTGTGCCTTCTCGGCAGCGAGCTGGAGGCCATTTAGCCAGTTAATAGTGAGGCGTGCTTCCATATATTTGAGCTTCTATGTATAGTCAAGACCATTTGTGAATAAGAGAGAATCCACAATAAATGAAATCCTGTGTAAAATCATTTAAAGTTGTTTGTTGTATAATTCCACTGTACATCCCAATGATGATGAATGCATGTAAACGTCTAACTGGCTCTTGAGATCCGTCGAATTGCAAAAATACACTGAGCAACATAATCTCGGCTCTAAAAGACGCCTCTATACCATCGGGTGGACGGTCAGATGCCAACAAAAGAAATGTCCCCTAAGGGACACCGCTTTCTGTTTGTCCCCAGGCCATTACCATTGAAGCCGAGACTCGAGCCGATGGCAGCAGGAGGACTACACGCTACGACATCGACATGACCAAGTGCATCTACTGTGGTTTCTGTCAGGAAGCCTGTCCGGTTGACGCCATTGTGGAGGTGAGAAAGGAAGGCTTTCTCACCTTTATTTTTTACCTCAAGCGAAACCTTTGACCAAAACCTACATTTTCTTTCATAGGTACCCAGTATATCGGTTGAAAGTTGATTTTTCTCTTTCAATCCTTTCCCCAGGGTCCAAACTTTGAGTTTGCTACAGAGACTCATGAGGAGCTGCTGTACAACAAAGAGAAGCTGCTCAACAACGGGGACCAATGGGAGGCTGAGATAGCAGCCAACATACAAGCAGACTATCTTTACCGATAAACTGCTGTATCAGTGACCAACCATTTAATATATGCATTTAAGAAATAGCTACATTTAGCCTTACTGATGCAAAGGTGAATTAGGGGTAAGCGCTGCAAACACGCACAAATTATACGCTGCCTGGTGTAAAATGTGACTTTACTCTACTGGACTACTTGAATATGGCTCACACTAATATTTAATGTTGTTGTAATAAGTGTATAACAAACTATTCCCAACCAAAGCCACAGTTTTATGACTATACAACGATGATGGTAGGGTTGAACTGTGGCACTGAGCCACCCATGTGTGAAAATGATGTCTAATTGTCCTGGTATGGTCATGTGAGAATACACCTCTGCCATCAGAGAGGAAATCATCTTTTTATGGAAATAAAGAGGTCAGTTAACATATTCGTGTAGTCAGCTAGCCTATTTTTTGGTTCATTTTGCTGAAGCAACCCTAGGGAGTAAGAGCGATCCCCAGGCCTGTGTTGTAGACACTATTTAACCCTATGAAGGATTCATCACTGTGTCTACTGCTCCTCTTAATCTAACGCACTCACCACTCTGAATCAGGGTCAGTTGGGACTCTTGAGACCCCCCGACAATTTGCCATTGTTCCAGATTAAAATCTTTTTTTAATCAATCTAAAATGAGCCTTTTCCACTGTTAGCCTTAGAGATTTTTTTTTTCTCAAGGCTGTTTAGACACCTGTTTTATTGAATTAATTGGAGGAGTATCCATATTGCATGTTTGTTTACTTAATAAACAATCTCACAGTCCATTGGTATCTTATCAGATTTTTATCATAGAGAGGACATTCCTTATCCTATCTATAAGGGTTTAATAAGGGTTTTTAATGGTGCAAAACTGGCAGATAAAGCAGACAGACACTTTTTAATCTTGTTTTGGTGAAATTTTCAACGAAAAATTAAAATCTTCAAAAAATGGAAAGATTAGGTACAACAAACGCTATACTTGTGTTTTGTTAACCCTGCCTTTTGCTTTAATATCAGTTTCACAGTAGGCAAGACCACAAACATGCAGTGACATTTACTCAAACGCAGACTTGGATGCCCCCATTCATTAAACTTGGCTAAGTAGAGCGAGCGTTTTTTTGAAGAAAGAGGGACCTATGTAGACTGCTTTTTTTTTTTTTCTTAGCCAAGAAAATAGAAAATAATCAACCACAGAGTTAGGAAATCATACGCCTTGCTGTTAATAACGGAAACGTACAAAACCCTTTTTTGTGTTTTGGACCTAAAATAATTTTAGTTCCATATTCAACCAAAAACAGGCTACTTCATGTGTTTCAGTAAACTATTGCATTTAGTGTATTGTTGAAAAGTTTTTTAATCAAAAACGTTTGTGTGTTTTAATTAAAGAAAAAATAAGTCACATTTTCATGACTCGTGTACTTACAACTTGCCAATCTTGGCTTGTGTGTCAAAAAATTTGACCATTTACCAGTCCACCTTTTTAAATACTTTGATGCAAAACGTCGATCCTTCAAACTCTCTAACATCTTTTGCACAGCCACTGCAAAATCTATGCTTAAAAATTAAGACGCCTTCACCTTATCATTCTAGGTGAAATGCAGGATGTTAAGACTAATAAAGTAACTAGTTCTTTTGCTGTTGTTTTTGTTTTTTTCAATGCAAAGCTCTCACCTGTTTGGACAGATAAGGTAGTGACTATTTCTGGCCTGGCAGCGTTGTGTTTTTCTGCTGAATGATGTCGAAGTTCACACGGTCTGTAATAGACCGATTACAATGACACATTGGAGCATATTTTTTGATTGCCCAACTTGAACATACTATATGCGAGTCATTTTTAGGTACTAAACCCTTTTAGGAGAGACAAATAAAGTAGGTCTTAATACAAACCAAGACAGTTTGAACTGGTAACATGAAATATTGTATTGATTTAAAAAGCATCAAAGTTTATGCAGCTTGCGGCTTCAAGCTTAAAAGTCAGTTCAGTTCATTTACATTGTAGAAATTGGACGCTCTCACGAGCTCGGTGAGTTCCAGCGTGGTTCTGTAATAGGATGTCACTTGTGCAACACGTCCAGTCGGGAAATTTCCTCGCTCCAAAATATTCCAGCAAACTATTTTATATCCTAGAACTAAGTGGAAGCAATTGGGAGTAACAGCAACTCATCCATGCAGTGGTGGGCCTTTAAAACTGAGAGACTGGGGGCTGCAGATGTTGAGGCGCATGGTGCAGAGTTCACCAGCTTTCTACAGTCAGTCGCTACAGACCTCCAGCATCATGCGGCCTTCAGATTAGCTCAAGAACAGTGAATATAGAGCGTTGTGAAATAGAGCACTAGAATCTAGAGCAGTGGAGGCGCGTTCTCTGGAGTAACAATTCACGCTTCTCCATCTAGCAATCTGATGGACGTCGTGTCTGGGTTTGCTGATTGCCTGGAGAACGGTACCTGTCTGACTGTGGAGGGGGGATGCTTGAGTGCGTTCTTTTTTTTTTTTTTTAGTTCCAGTGAAAGGCGATTTGAATGCTTCAGCAGACCAAGATATTCTGGGAATTTCTCTGCTCCCAACTTTGTGGGAACAGTGTGAACAGAGATGGCCCCTTCCTCTTCTGACACGACTGCACCAGAGCACAAAGCAAGGTCCACGAAGGCATGGGTGGGAGGGTTTGGTGTGGATGACTTTGACTGACCTCAACCTGACAGAACACCTTTGGACGAATCATTGCAGAGACTGGGAGCCAGGCCCTGTCGTCCAGCATCAGTGTTTGACCTCACAAATGAAATGCGTTTCTGGAAGAATGGTAAAAAAAATGACCATAAAACACACCAGAATCTAGTGGACAACCTTCCTGGAAGAGTTGAAGTTGTTATAGCTGCACAGGTTGGACCACCGCCATATTGAACCACATGGATTAAGAATGGAATGTCGCTTAAATTCACGTGCAAGTCAAGGTAGGAGAGTTTTGGCAATATTGCGTGTCTATCAAAAACAAACGTTTTGACAAAAAATGGGAGTTGGCTCCACAAGACAGGACCCATAAAATGGAAAGTTCTTGTTTCAGGATAAATCATTTATTCAAATAAACTCTTTATGACCGAGGGATACGGAATCTGAACCATCGTACGTATTTACCGCTGCGCAGGTCACGTGAGCAGGGCGGAAACTGACTCATAGTCCACGCCGAATCTCCCGCGAACGCAGCCATTTACTCTTTCCTCTCTTCGCATTGACACCGGTGAGTCTCTGCTTTCCTCCCTCACTGCGGCTCGGCCTAAATTTCAACTTTAGATTTGCGTGGAAAGTCAGCCCGAGCAGGCGAGAACTTTTGAGGTATTCCTCGCATTTCATAGGCGTCGCAGCTGTTGCCGTACGAACCGCTAGACCGGGCCATCGATTTCCTTTTTGTCTTGTGTGTGTGTACGCTAACTGCTAGCTAAGTTAGCAGCTAGCGTGTAGGGGAGAATGGCTCCCCGTGCTAGGTAACATGCTAGCACGCCTGGCTATCTCTCGTTTCACTGCTTTGTTCTTGAGAACAGCTCGTCTCCTGTGTTTGCCAATATGAAATAAAAGAAATACACGTATTTGCGCTGTTGTTTTGATGTAGCTGTTGCTTTTTTTTACAACGGAGAATATAGTTGGCTGCAGCGTGGAACACATTAGCCGCGTCTTCGGGCTGGTTGTTCCACTCGAACAAGAAAAAGTGCGCTCGCTCGTCATATGGCGCACTAAACTAACGCCAGCAGTTTGTTAGCCGCTATGCTAGTTAGCAGCCAGGCGACGTTGAAAGTGGCCATTTGGCATAGAGTCTAACATGTTTGAGTTAACCCGAGACGTAGTCTCGCGTGCTATTTTACACAAGTTAACAGGAGGGCTAATAACGTTAGCGCAACGCCGCGTTGGCTACGCGTCGGAAGGGTTAGCAGGTGTGGAACATGCTAGAAGGAAGTTGTGCATGTAACAGGCTGATTTTTCTTATGCACAAAATACACGTCGCACAGCATTACGGTAGACCAAATTTTCTATTCTGCCTTAAAGCTGTGGTTAAAACCTCTGGCTAACTGCTAGCAGGTGCTAGCATAGCGCGGCCAACTGGCGGATAACGGACAGGGAGCTAACTGACCATCCCGCCTTGTTTTGTTTTCCACCCAGAAAAGTCGAAACCATGGCGGACTCTATGGGACAGTGTGTACCTGTGGCGGTGTTTAAGGTAAGCACTTTGCTCGATTATAGCTATTATGTGCTATTTGTGTCTTGGGGGGGGGGGGGGGGGGGGGTATTTTTTTTAGGCTGAGTGTGGAGCGCGCATCAATTAAGAGTGGCGAACCGGTACCAGCCAGTCTGGACTAACTGCTGTCTCTTCCCCTCAGCTGGTGCTGGTTGGGGATGGAGGCACAGGAAAGACTACGTTTGTGAAGAGACACATCACAGGGGAGTTTGAGAAGAAGTATGTAGGTGAGTACTCACCCGGGACGTTGGAAAGGATGCTGGATAAGATCTACAGATAAGGCCTACAGAGCTTGTCTAATGAAACCAGAAAAAAAAATCTGATGTATTTGTTGAGTATAGTGTTAAACAGCTGGGGGGAGAAAAAAAAGTTAGACTGAGACTTTGTTGTCCGTTTTCCATTTAAAATCGTAACATAGACAGCATCTTGTGTTCGCAATATGACATCTGCTCTTAAAATTATAGTTTTGAGGTAAAAAATAATACTTCATGAATTTCCTTTGAAGGTAAAATAATTTATTGTAAAAGATGAGCTAGTAAGAAATTTCAGCAGATTTATCAAGTAGATGTCATCAAAAATCAATAATCAAGAACTTTTGTCATCATGTATTTTATATATATATATATATATATATATATATATATATATATATATATATATATATATATATATAAATTAATTTTGATTGCATTGACCAGCACACTCCCTGGGAAGCTTAAACTGTGCAAATAGTCATTAGGGTCTGATGTCATTCCCTTTGCTACAACCACTAGCAAATATAACTGCTTTCTAATCACAGTTCAAATTCCTTATACAAAAAAAAGTTCAAATACAGAAAACTAAATTTGAAATTGTTGCTCATGGACACAAAGTCTGCTTCCTCCCCTTATTCTTATTTTGAAACCGTTATTTAACCAGGTTAAAGACACTGAGATAAAGACTCATTTCACAAGGGCGACCTGGCTAAGAAGGGCAGCAGCACATGGGATAATGGACAGTACTGACAACAAAACCAATAAGATTTGAAATATACAAAAAATCAGCAATCATGAATCAAATGCAGGTCTAAACAGTAATAATATAAAATTTAGACAATAGCAATTCAAATAAAGTAAAAAAAAAAACAAGTTTTAACCCAATAAACTGATCATGTTGGAAGAGAAAATATGCAAAGCATTCTGAACAAATCAACCCCTGGATTAAACAGCTGCATGCTGACATGTTTTATTAAACCAGTCTTGTTTAATCTATCCAACTTTCTTTTAGATATGCGCACATGTCAGATTCATCATAATTTCTGTCCCTTTACACATCTTTGTCTTATCATTTTAGCCACTCTGGGAGTAGAAGTGCACCCGTTGATGTTCCACACCAACAGAGGACCCATCAAGTATAACGTGTGGGACACAGCCGGTCAGGAGAAGTTCGGAGGCTTGAGAGATGGCTACTACATTCAAGGTACTTGATCGCATCTCTGGCAGCCTGGAGGCAGTTTGACTTCTCCCTCTTAGTCTGTTACCTACATCCTTTTAATTATTATTTTTTATTAACAGCTCAGTGTGCGATCATCATGTTTGACGTCACCTCCCGAGTCACCTACAAGAACGTGCCCAACTGGCATCGTGATCTGGTCCGTGTGTGTGAGAACATTCCCATCGTTCTGTGTGGCAACAAGGTAGACATCAAAGACAGGAAAGTCAAAGCCAAGAGCATCGTGTTTCACCGCAAGAAGAACCTGCAGGTAATAACTGCTTTATTTTGGGGGGGGGGTCGCTCACTTGTAGACTGGAATAATCTTTATTGGATTTAAATCTGTCTTTGACTCTCTCCCACAGTACTATGACATTTCTGCCAAAAGTAACTACAACTTTGAGAAGCCCTTCCTGTGGTTAGCAAGGAAGTTGATCGGTGATCCCAACTTGGAGTTTGTGGCTATGCCAGCCCTCGCTCCCCCAGAGGTCCAGATGGACCCGTCCCTGGCCGCCAAGTATGAGGAAGAGCTTCAAGTAAGTATAAATGTGTTTGGATGTTACGAGTTTAATTTTGCAGCATTTCTTTTTTTTAATCTCAAAACTATTTTCAACTAAAAATTCACTTTTGTTTCACAGGTTGCATCACAGACCGCACTCCCAGATGAAGAAGATGACCTCTAACATGTTTCTGGATCCCCCCCTCCCCTCTCCCCCCCATACCCACCCCTAGCTGTGGACAGGAAGTTGGAGTTTTTGCCCCTTTACTGTAAAATCCCTTTTCAGATTTTTTTTTTTATTTTCGAAATTTTTGTTTTAAAACTTAAAGAAAAAAAAAACTTGGTGCAAAAGTTGTGGTTCTAATTTCACTGTATGACACGCCCGCCCTAGTGTTGTTGTTTGGCATAGCAACATGCCGCTCTCTTCGTCGTCAAGCACCCTTCTCTCCGCTGCAAACATCCAGCTCACATAATGCTGTTGTACGGTGTACTGGAAGCACTAAGGGGAATAAACTTTGAATAAAAACATTCTCAGTATAATATAATTGTGTTGCCTCAGTCATTTTTAATGTGATCGCAAGCCTAGAAAATAAGTAAATTGTAAATGTCTGCATGGGCAGTAAAGGCGTAACCTTTAATGTTTCAACCAACTGAATCCCATTTTACCCCTTACTCTGTACCTAATGTTTCTAAGGAGTGCAGTTAGTCTAATTTATGGAGTGAGGGAACTGGCCTGACAGCCCTTAAAGGGATTCAACCCCCAACCCAAAGAGATCCCTGACAAATCCAAATAACTTAGTTACCACATCTTATTGTATTGTGACTTTAAAAACTCAACTGGAAGTTGATGTATATTATGTCATTGCTAATTGTTAACTTTAAAACTAAAGATTGTATCTTTTTGTTTTTTTTTTTTAAACATATGTTCTTATCAAAGGGTGCATAGTTGGGTTCAAATTTGTGTTGGGGGTCTTTGTGCTTGAAATTTACATGTTCTCCCTGTGCATGTGTGGGTTCTCTCAGAGTACTCTGGTTTCCTCCCATAGTCCCAAGAACAGGACTGGAATCCCAATTGCACTTAAGGTGTGGGTGCGTGTGCATGATTTTGCAGTTGTGAGTCGTTAAGTACAAAAAGCTTTGTGATGCATTTTAACCACTTCATTAAGTGCCAGGGAGTTTGAGTAGAGGGGAATAAACCTGGGAAATTGGAATCTGAGGCTAGGTGAACAGTTTTATGAATCCTGAAGCTTTAGTGATCCTTACATGCTTGGCATTCATTATTTTCCCACCTGAAAAGTTCTGTAATTTTTGCATGTATAAAACAAATATGAAATCCTTAAACAATTTGTTAACTGCTGTACTTGCAAAGTTTTGGTATATTGGTCTAACCTACAATGTGGAGTGAGGTGTCTGAGAAACAGTTTCCCTGGTGTTATTTCTCTTCTGTCCACAAGGTGTCAGTAGCGTCCTTGTTTTGTTCCGTCGCGCTTTGAGCTTCAAGGGTGAATTACGCAACAGCTTTGCTGATTACGTTCAATGTGACGTGAAATGTCTGTCACCTACACGGATGTTGGTTCTCATTCATTTTTTTTGGACCTTGGTTTCGGACTGAGCTGAACCAATTTCACACAGTTCACTGAATATGAGCGTAAACCAGTTTATTGTCCAAACAGGACAACACAAAAAGTTCCCTTTGGCTAAACTCGCATCTTAGGTACGATGAAATGTTGACCTACAGTTTGGTTTCTTATCTTACTTTAAAGCTATAAGCCTTTTAAAAATTAAACCCCATCACATGGCTGCGTGATGGAGTGTAACTTTCAATACAAATCTGGAAAACCACAAGTGGTGCATTCAAGCGACAATTAAAAAAATACCTTTTAGGTATCACTTAATTGGTCACTTTAGATGCAAAGCCTGTCTATTAAAACTGCTTTTGGTATGATCATGTTTTGTTTTACCCCTATTTCGGACCATGTAGGACGAAGAGGATATGTGTTATAAGATCAAAATGTGTTATTCTATAAAAACTTTAACAGAAATTAATGTTTAGATCAGATATGTTATTAAAAGCATCGTTAATGACTTATTTACATAGTGAAAAACAGTGAAGCATCACTTTTGGCACATTTTCACATTAATGCTTTCAACTGAATGAGAGTCTGCCTCTAGGGAGATGATTTTTTAGGATTTAATGCAGAAGATTAGCAGACATTAATTTGAACAGGAAAAAAAATACAGAAAAAAAACAAGCAGAACAAGGAAAACAAACTAAATTCATGACTGACAATATTTATATAAAATTTTGCAATCCAATTAGCAAAATAAAACTTGCCAAGGGACATGCAATTGGTATGACTGGAATTGACCTTTATTGTTTACGGCAGATGAATTGAAGAATGTGTTGCCTGTATATTATGCTATTTGTCTCTAGGGTTTCAAAGCCAGCTGCTTAGATGTTGTTGCAGCAATAACACATGGGTGCAGAACAACTCTGCTGTTTACCACAGACATGTTGCTGCAAATATTGCATGATCTAAGCTTTCTCAAGATGTTTGTGGCATTCCTCTTATGTTTTTCTTTCAAACTGGAGACTAAAATTATCTGTAATGTTGCACCAGATCAATCTTCTTCCCCACATTTAGCACAAAAACAGCAGGGTGCCTTATTTTTACTCGTGAATTCACTTTGTCGTGTTATTGATAAGGGATGTTTTCCTTTATTAGTCCAGAATTTGGTTTCCTGTTGACCTCCACTAAGTGAAATCAATGAGGATTAATTATTTAATTAATGATCATGACGAGCTATGTTGCAAAGAAAGAAGAGCAAAAACGAGTCTCTAGAAGTACAAAGCTGGTAGAGACGTCTCACAAGAGACGTGCCGATGTAACTGCAGCAAAAGGTTGTTCTACAAAGTACTGACTCAGGCCCGCTGAATGAAAATGCATAAGCTGCACTTTTCAGGTTTTATTTGTAAAAAATCTTGAGAAGCCGATATCTTTTACATTCTCCTTCTCAGTGTGCACTACCTTCTATTGGTCTATAAAATAAAAAAACAACAACACTAAAGTTTGTAGTTGTAATGTGACCAAATGTGGCCTTCGATATTCACAAATAGTAACAAAAACCTACCAGTTCCCAAAAAGCCTCTTGGAATCACATTATTCCGACAGTACCTGAATGCATCAGCAGTGCAGGTGGCCCAGGGCGTGGCTTCATCCAAGTTTACATGGACGCGGCTGCGCATGCGTGAGCTAGAAAAGTACGTTTTAGAATGATTAGTGGTGGGCAGCGCAGAGGCAGATTATACGGCTCCACACAACTGTTGTTTTAATCCCCTGGAAGAAGAGATTTAGCAAGAAAAAAAAAACCCCTGCCTTTAAACCCAGCAGCCATATTGTATGGAAAAGCGACGACAAGACTCCACTTTTCCTCACAAGCCTCCTGCCAGGACTTTTGGGGAGTTTTAATTTCCTCTCACCGGCGATTGGGTTTGTGTTGCACGGCTAGCTCTGCAGCTGGCTGAGGAGCACAGGCGCTGGGCTCGTTTTCCATCCAGTTTGGTGCGATATTAAGGCCGTTTTTGTTGGCGTGTGAACTGTTATATTAAACAACTGATAATGAAGGACCGACTGGAACAGCTGAAAGCGGTGAGTAAAGGCCAGGAAATGCATTTCTCCTCATCTCTTTCACCGTGTCTGCACTTAAAACTTACCTTTTCACGGGGACAATGTTTAATTCGTAGAAATGCATTGGAAACAAACTCAGGGTTTATACTCTAAACATTCTCTCAACCCTTTTCTGAGTAAGATGAATCATATGTTATGAACTATTGGGCCATGTGATGACATAACTGATGATAGATGGTGGCGAAACTGCAGCTTAAAAGTGGATTTAATATGGTGGTGTTGGGTAAAGGTATTTACTCATTTAGGCAAAATGTTTAAAAGTTTTTTTTTTTTTTTTTTTTGGACATTTTTGTCGATCTGGACAGTGTTAGTCAGTGCACTTAATAGGTTGGTTATTTCTAGTGATGCTTTCATATATTTAGACCTTATGCTGGAACTTGAAAGTAGGTGTCTTTTCAATTTTAAGTAGAGATGCACTGTTCTGGCTTTCCTTAGCCGATAGTGATTTCTTTGCTGCCAGTTCTGACTTTTTTCCCTCATTAGTTGTATAAAAGAGGCTGGGAGTGCATCAAAGCATATGTCCCCAACCCTTGTTGGCTTTATACTTAAAACAAGAAAACCAAAAATGTTGAGACTTCTTGGTTACTATACTTTTTTTGTATCTTTTTAGGGGGCAAAAAAAAATCTATTCTTTTAAAAGTAGAAATTACTGGAGCTAGTCATAGGAAAATGTGGTGTTTCTGATCTCTGGCCGCTCAATTGCTGCGTGTCCAGTTATATTTTTATATCTTGAGCTAGTTTAGTTGATTAATCATGATTTGTGTCTGTTCTCTGCCAAATGATGGCTTTAAATGATGAGTCGTTGTTAAGAAAAAGTGTTTCACGTTATTGCACTTCTTTTAAATCGCAACTGTTTTTGGGTTTCTGTCTATTTGTCTTTTCTATTACATACAGTGCCTTGCTAAAATCGTTCACCCCTCTTGGCTTTTTACCATTTGCTTTTTACAATCCTACATGTAATTGAAATGTTTTTTTAATCTTATTTTATGTGATGGATCTGTGCAAAATACTCGTAAGTTCTAGAAGTGAAACGAGGAAAAAAAATACATATTAAAAAATGTCTAAAAAACGAAGGACTGCAAACTGTCATGTGTCTCCGTGCCTTTTGCTGTGAAGTCCCTAAAAGGTTCCGGCGCCACAGATTACCTTCAAAAATCGCTTAATCCGTGAAATTAAGTTACTCTGTTTGCAATCTGAAGGTCACATGACCTGTCAGTGTAAACGCACCTTTTCTAAAAGGCCCCAGGGGCTGCAACAAAGCTAAGCAAAAGAATCACACCATGAAGACCAAACAAGTCAGCAAAGTTGTAGAGAAGTACAAAAGCTCGTGTGGGGTTCTAAAAAAAATATATAAATCTTTGATGTTCTCCCGGAGCACCATCAAATCTGTCATTTTCAGATGGAAAGCACATGGTACTATAACAAACCTGCCAAGAGAGGGTCGCCCTTATTAATGCCGGGCAAGGACGTCATTAATCAGAGAGACCAAAGGTAACCCTGAAGGAGCTGCAGAGCTCCACATCAGAGCCTGGAGGATCTTTTCCTGGATCCACGATAAGATGGACGCTCCACAGAGCTGGGCTTTATATAAGAGTGGCCAGAAAAAGCAATTACTTGGTGTCAGAAATAAAAAAAAAAAAAAAAGGCATGTTTTGAGTTTGCCAAAAGGCACATGGCCGACTCCCCGAGTGTATGGCGGAAGGTGCTGGGGTGAGATGAGACTAACATTTAACCTTTTGGCCACCAAAGACGACGCTACGTCTGGCGCAAACCGTCCCCACAGGGAAACACAGTGGTGGCAGCATCATTCTGTGGGGGTGTTTCACAGCAGCAAGGGCTGGGAAACTGGGCCGAGTCGAGGGAAAGATGAATGACGCTAAATGCACGTAATCTCACTCTCGCCACATGGATTTCGTTCCGCAGAGCTCCACACACCCATCTGTGATTGCTCCGTTGGAGATGTATTTCAGAAGGAGGGGCCTTATCAAACATCCTTGCATATGATTGGATAAACCACCTGTCCGTCATCTTTGCTGACGTGTTACTTCAACCCTTCACATCGAACCGTTCTCTGGTGTTCTTTTAAAGAATTAATACGCTGTAGATTGGACAACACTGATGAAATGGCAGCATCGATGTCACCGTTTGCTTCCTCTTCCGCCGTTGTTGTCAGAATCCAAACAGTCACTTCTCTGATACGTCACATCTATGAAAATCCCGACCGGCGATCCTGATTGGCTCGTCCATTTTGTGTGGTATTGAAATCCTCCCCACGGCAGCGATTCCAGACGGATGTGTGGAGCGCTGCGGAACGAAATCCATCTGGCGAGAGTCGGGTTAAAGTGCACTCTGTGTTTCTGTGCCGTGATTGGCCAGTTGGGTGGACCAACGCTGTCACTTATTCCTAAACCTGACATAGTTGTCAGTGACATAAATGCTAAAGTGGATCTTCCGCTGGGTACGTCTTGATGATGGTAAAAGAGAGGGAGCTTTGTGAAAATCAACATATTCAACAATAATTCTCTTAACGTCAGAATCAAGTTTATTGCCAAGTAGGTTTGCACTTACAAGGAATTTGACTTGGTGTTGACGGTGCAGACAATATAAAAGCAATGGGCAACACTATATTGCTTGTGTGCTATTTAGTATACAGTGAAATGATAATCTGGCTTTAATTTCAATGATTTTGCTATTAAACACCGAATTCTTCACTGTATTCAGAGATGTCACATCAAATTTTTGGAACTATTTGTATTATTTAAATTTATTCTGAAAATGAATCAACCAAAGCTTTTTTTTTTTTGTTTTTATTAAAAATTTTTAAGACATGGTAAGAACTGAATCTGTCATTCGTAGCCATTGGCTGGTTTCCCAGTAGAAAGGAGTACAAAGGTTTCACCAAGTTGTGGTCACTAAACTACACTTTTTTTAAGGCAGGCGTCTATGATTTAAAGTCCTTTTTTAATAAGATACCAGAAAAGTGTCCAAAGTTTCCTCCTACAGTACGGAGCATGGAGTACGCCAGTGCTACCCCCTCTCCCACCTGTTGCTGCACACCGACAGTCAGCTGGCTGAAAGAAGGCTTCTACTTTGTTGTTGTTGTTGTTTTCATCGCTAACAGTGTTGACAAATTCAACGGTTAGGCAAAGGTTTTGGACACGAGAAACGCAGATAGGATTGGTGTGGGAACTGAAGGGGCATCACATCACTTTTATGAAGCTAACCCTTGTTTTAAAGGTGCAGTTACGGAGCTGCAAGCTTCATATCTGTTTTAAAATATCAGTTTCCCTGCTTATGGCTGGCACAAACGGCCCAGCTAGTTGACCAGCTTTCATCAGCACGTTATAGTTGTGATAAATGTCTGAACAAGAAGAATCTATATTCTCTGCGGTAATTTAGGGGTCATTCTTTATATTTTTGGTAAACTTTGTATCAAAACAGAGATCACAATTTAAAAAAAGAAGAATGTTACTGGTATCATTGTTATAAGTCCAGTTAGTCCTGTTAGATTTTTGTCAGCAGTAGGAATAATTTTTGCTTTTTCTCAGTTAGATCTGGTAAATTTTTGGCTCTGGTTTTGTATAGAAACCATGAAATTCTGGTGTTTTGGCTCACATTTCGAATCCTGCGAGAATCTTACCAGTTCACGCAGAGTCACCTGCTGTATTATACGACGCAACAGCAATAAAACGGCCCCACCTGGTCCAGATAGTAACCTTTGAAAACACATTCGTGGAATTTAATGCGATTTTTGAAGTTTTAGACACTTTCCCAAGCGTGCAAAGGTCTCTGTTGTCATCAGCACTGAGAAGAGAAGAAGTTATTCTGTGTGGGGCCATAAGTGTGAAGGGAAACAAGATGTGGGGAATGTTCGGTGTTCTCAAGGAGCTGAGTCCTTGATCCTGTTGTTGAAACCCAAGACGAGGCGTGTTGCCATGGCTTCTTAAAACATTAGACTAAATATTTGCGGTGCTGAAAACGGTGGCGCTTCGGCACGCTTCTCCGCCCCGTCACGCAGCTGTCCTCTCGTCGGTGAAAGGAAGTTCAGATGGGAGCCTAAGTAGGCCATTCACGTGTCGGGAAGTTGACAGAAAATGTTGGTTGCGTGTGTGAAGCCAAACAACCCTCTCAGGATCATCATTATTCCCGCGCTTGCCACTTTTCCCGTCATTCGTTCGTCTTTATCTTATTTCCCTTCCCCCCCCCCCCCCCCTCGGCCCCGCCTTGATTTTCCTCCTTGGGTTTCCTTTCTAATGTTTAACCTGCTGCTTCTAATCTAGACTGTATATGTGTCATTCTCTTGCCTTACGTTCATGTAAATGTTTGGCCAAGCTCCTGCCAACAATCACCTGACGTTCAGTGAACCTGGGGACGTTTAGCACAAGACGTTTTAAACTCAGGTGGTTGGATTGGATGTTTCCTCTTGTGTGTTCACGACAAAAGGCGGATGCCGAAGCAGCTTTCTGTTGACTTTTTTTTTTTTTTTTTCCCTCTGGTTATTGTTTCCAGCTTAAGCCACATTTTGGTTCCGGTTCTGCGTGACTAGTTATTCAGCGCTCTTGATCCAACGGCCTGCTGGTTTCGGTTCCCCTCTCGAGTCCTAATGAATGGGTGAATTGTAGCAGCGCCGCCATTGCTTCCTCTGTGACGGCGCCAACCCTAACCCCTTGTCGGGTTGCAGATTTGCATCACCACAAATCTTTAAGTGTATCAGGCCCAGTTTTTGTCTCGGCAACAAGTCTCAGTAACTTGTGGTTAAAGGTGATTCTGCCACTAAGACCGACCTGCACCCCCAACTAACCTGAAAATGTTCTCAAAGTTAAGAAAACGAACTGGAATACACTCTCAAGAAGAAACCAAATGCATTTAAATACACTTTTCTCCTTTGTATTTTGCGGTGTTTGTTGTAATAAAGCTATATGTGGTTTAAACATTCATTGCAGCCTTTTGGGCAATACATCTATCGGTGTATTGAATCTGAGCCCCACAAACAGCAGCAATGCAATAAAAATAAACCCAGTTATCCCATAATACTAGTTAAATTGTACTGCTAACGTGCACACAATAATTAAATCCATCCATCCATCCGTCATCTTCTGCTTATCTGAGATCGGGTCCCAAGTGGAGCCGCAGAGAAGACGCACCGAAAGGACTAATTCAGTGATATTGAATTATAGTATTTAATCAATTAATGAATTGATTAAATTAAACGGTTGAAAGTCCCCCTGGTTTTCTGACTGTGGAAAGCGCCAAACTTGAAGGTGACATTATTCCCTCGTCTGAGATCGAAAATGGAGTTTAGCAAAAAACTTTTTTATTTATTTATTTTTTGTTTAAAGTCCTTGCGATTTTAAACGGGTTTCATTGCTGGACTATTGTTCAGCTTGGCGTTTTTAAAAATGTTTATTTTTCTTCTAGATTTGCAGACACCCGTCTTAAGGTTAAGTGTGTTTCCTCAAATAGAGGACAGGTCATGGCTTACTGCGCCATGAAAGTGCATCAAAAGTGTGTACCAGATAAATGCGGTCTTGCGCCATAAATCAGGAACTTTTGTTTTGATCGTTTCCATTGAGGAACTAGTTAATTTCCACAGAACTGTAACTGTCAACTATGTTACTGTAAGGCATCACAATGTCCCCACAACTTTTTGTTGGCTTTAGCCTCTCGGTTGTTAAAAATATTAATTTAATGTGTGCATCAGGGGCATCTGAAGTCTGTCCAACAGGCCAAAATCATCCCCGGCAGCAGCATTTGCATGCGTGAAACTTTCTATGTACTATAAGTCGCTCTGGAATATAAGTTGCATCAGTCAAAAAATGCATCATAAAGAGGAAAAAAAAACATATAGAAACGCATCAGACATCAATTCATTTGAGTTTGTTGTAATTTCTTCATTGTCTGTCAGGTTCAAAACAAGTTCTACTTCAAACAATCTGCCATTCAGTTTTCTCTTTTCAGTGTTGTATTACTTAAAAGTCCAAAGAAAAACAGAAACCTGTATCGACCAGCAGACGCCTGATTGGTGCTTCTCTATTAAGAACACCTGAATTGATGAAGATAGGAGCTTTTTAACCATTAGGTCTGCAAAGTTACCTGAACATCAAAGTTTTCAACAGAAAGCAATATATTTTCTTCAAAAGACTTCACTGTAAAGGACAACAACTGAATGTGGGCGGGGGATGGGTGTAGCAGATTAGCCCTCTGCTCCTGCTGCATCTGTTTGTGGCTTTTATTTTTCCAGAAGTTAAAATACATCTGAGTAGGGAACGTTTTTATGTTTTTCTGGTTGTCAGACATTGAAGTGGTAGCTTCAGAGACATTTAAATTGAAGTCCAACCAAGGCGAATCTGATTGATCCAGGCTTTCTTTGACAAAAACAAAGTTTGTCCGTTAAATCCAGATCCTTCCGGTGTGTCACTGCAGATTTGGCAGATTTTCATTCATGATCTTGTCCTGGTTTATAAATGGAGGCCTTCGACTTGTTTTTGTTTCCTTTTTCATATAGTGGAGCTGAAGCTTGTTCACTTTGACTGTAATCTAGAGGCCGAAACCGCCTTGAGGGCGGTTAGAAGAAGAATATGAAGATGGAGCCCTTTCAGAAAAGCCACTGATTTCCGAGGCATAGGTTCACTGCCTTTGCTTACATGTAAAACCTCTTTTCAGCCATCGCCTTGTGGTTGAGAGGGAATTATGCAACCTGACATATGGGTGTTTTGTACGCACAAGAAGTGCAATGACGTTTTGCATTAAAGGAACAAACCAGACTTCCCACCGGCGCATGCTTCCTCAGTGTGTTTTGTGCCATTTTTTTTTTTTTTTAATCTTGATTAAAAAAGTCAAGATTATGATTGTGCAATGTTCAGTGTGAGATTATCCTTTCTTGTTTTGGTGTAAAATCTCATTTGGTGCAGCGTGAGTCACTGTAGCTGCATCTCAGCTCACGTCTGCAATCAATGCTCTCTATGTTCATCTTAGATTGAAAAAAAAAAAAGTTCAAAGTAGTTTTAAAGTGTTTTCTTCGAACAGTAAGTCGTTTGAAGTGGCATAATCAGATCTGAAACCGTGATTGTAGCCTTCTTTTTTTATGAGTACGTGTTCTAAAGTGTCTCTACTGACTGCAATGGCCGATTTGTTATGTGAGCTTGTGACCGTTTCAAAAGCCCTCCTCATGACCGGGATAAACCCTCTTCCTCCGATTGTTCCTGTCAGGTTTTTGAGTCCAGTCCTGCACAGAAAGCGTCCCGTATGTGTGTGTGTGTGTGTGTGTGTGTGTGTGTGTGTGTGTCTGCTTGATCCTCTGCTGTAGGGCCGGTCGCACAGATCAACCCCTTTTTCCTCTCGTTTTCTGCTGAATGAGCCCGTGGAAGGAAGTGAGCGCTTGTTGTTATCTAACCGCTGCAGAAGCACTGCGCACGAGGGAGGTTTTAATGTGCGAGGCCAAACGTTGCTTTTGATGGAAAACAAACAAAAAAAAAAAACAATAAAAACACATGACCGATTGAGAAGTGAAGTGAAGTCAGGGAACTCTTCTACGCTAGCGTCGTTAGTCACGACAGGCTGAACCAAATAGTCCAGGAAAACATTTGCAAGTCAAAGCGTGACGGGGCGCGTAGGTGAAGTTGGATGAAACGCTGGGGGAAAAAAAAAGAAAACGGCACGTTTTTGAACTGGTGAAAAGATAAACGACACGGTCCAGTTGGAAAAAAGAATCCAAGCGGTCAAATCAAGGAAGCTATAACCATAAAATATTTTTCGATTAGCTTTAGAGTTTATCTTTGGGTCTCTTCTAAATGCGCTGCCTTGTAAAGGTATTCGTAAACCATTTTTAATTTCTTGTTGGTATTTTACCAACACGAAGGAGCTCATAACTGTGGTGAAGTGGAAGGAAAATTGTACATAGCTTTCAAAGTGTTCACAAATAAAAAATGTGAAATGTGTGGCGTGCATTTATGTTCAGCTCAGTCACATGGGACTTCCTGTGGGATTTCTTTTTTGCGACTCCTTCTGAGACAAACGTATTGCTGAATTAAAGTAAGTTTAAAGGGGCTATATCATGCAAGATCTGCTTTTTTTTTTTAGCCCTTAAATGCATTTGGTTGTGTACTTGGAGTCAGCGTAACAGCCCGTTTACGCTGAAACACGCTGACCAGAACCCTGTAGTTGTCTTGTTGACAGATCACACCTGAGCAGTGGATTTCTGCAGCTCCTCCAGTGTTACCACAGCATGCTTGGCTGCTGGTCTGACTAATGCTGTCAGTTTAGCTGGCTGGCCACATCGTGGTAGATCTGCGGTCTTTAGACACTTGATTTAAATATGAGCCGCTCCATGAGACGGTCAAAGCCTTGGATATTATTTTATAAGCTAACTGCTTTAGACTTCTCCACAATGAAAACTAAACATTTCCCTCACCCTTCTGTTGTTTCTAGGTCTTTCTTGTGCTGTAAAGTTTTCTAACAAACCTCTGAGGGCCTTGCAGAACAGCTGGTGGAATCGTTTTTTTAATTAGGTGACTTCTGAAAACAAGTGTTTTTTTATGTTACTTTACAATAAGGGTCTCCTTATACATGGCTAATAAAAAGTTTATAGATATGTTAATCTGTAAACACTTTATAAGTCATTAAGTGTTTATTACGTGTTAAGGGCGCGCAAGAGACAAAATGGACCGCTTTGTGCTTACAAGGTGGTAGCTTGGTCTGAAATGTTTAATATAAGCAACTCTAGATGAAATGTGTAGTTTATCAGAGTAGGTTCACAATTTGGCAAGAAACCGGTCAGTTTTGTCTCTTGCTCGCCCTTATTGATGTTGCGTCATGCTTGCTCAGTATGAGGGATTGCTGCAAAGCCATGGACAATGCAGACGACTCTCCCTGTAGCTCTACGCTTCTCCAGGAGTGAATGCTGCTTGTCGGGAATTTGATGCAATCAACTGGTTCCCTTTATATAGGAAATTTTTGACCAATCTGTATAATATGATTGAATTTGACTTTGTAAAGTGCCTTGAGATGACATGTTTCATGAATAGGCGCTATATAAATAAAATTGAATTTAATTGCCTAATAAAAAGTTGTGTTTGAGTTATAGTGTTTACAGATTAATTAATAACATATCTATAAACTATCTGCCATCTATAAGGGTGGTACCGATTTTATATATAGGTGTCATAGTAAACCAGGATGAATAAAACTTCACACCATCACTTCAGATTTGAGCTTTTTTTTTTTGTTATAGAAAATGTTGAAAACCATGCATCGTTTCTTCTTAACAATTACTCTCTTTGTGTTGGTTTATCTTATGAAATACAATCACAAACATGGAAGTTTATGGTTGTAACTTGGAAAAATGTAAATCAGTCCAAAGGGCATGATTCAGTTCTCAAGGTGCTATAAATAACTAAACAACAATGTTCCTTCAAGTTAAAGAATAAACGTTGTACGGGCTAATTATAGGGCTCATAAAGACCTTATGATTGGGCGTTTACTCGGCGTTTATTTGAATCAAGACGCAGGCGGTTGACACGACTGCAGGGAAGCCAGCAGCTGCGACTCCTGACTTTTTCCACTCTTTGGCCCCAGCCGCACACCTGACTGTCACGCCTGAGGCGTCCGGACCTGGTTACACATTACTCACATTACCCGACTCGCATCAGGCCTTCAGATCACCAACCACTTCAATCATCTGGCTACAGTAAAACAAGATATTTGATTTTTGAAAAAGCCGAAGTGATTAAAAAGGGAAGAAACAAGTGACCCAGTTCGTTGTTGCTTCTACTTAACGCTGTGAAAACATGAACCCCGCGCGTGTTTACGCTTCACTTTAGTTAAGGGTATTTAACGCCGGCTGAAAGCAGGCGGAGTTCCCGCAGGCGTGTAAACATCCAGCTGCACCTCTCCGTGTTTGCCGACTTTTCTCGGTGACGTTATTTGTTATGTATAAACTTCAGCAAAGTCAAGCTGTCTAATAAATTTCTTGGGTGTGGTCTGGTTGGAGCAGGGGATGTCCAAAGTCGGTCCTCAAGGGCCGGTGTCCTGTTCGTGATGCGTTTCTTCTCCAGCATGGTGGATTCAAAAGGCCCAATTAGCTCCTCAGCATGTGATCAAGTTCTCCAGGAACACGCAAACCACCCATTCCTTTGAGTCAGGTGTGCTGAAGCACTGAATCATCTAAAACCTGCAGATTTATGACTTTATACACCACTGGGTGAGCATGAGACCATTATTTTTATGTTTTGATGTGTCATGCTGACCAAGCAGGAAGCGGTTTAGCTTGTATACTGGTGGTCTAACCCCAACGTTTTCCACTCCACATCTTAACAATGTGGAGTGTGAGTAAAACACTGGTATGCACTTTGCCATAGTGAAGATTTAATTTAAAATATTTGAATAAATTAAATGTACACAAATTTACTTTACCTGTATTTGTTTAACTTAAATATTGATGGTTGGCTTTTTATAGTTTTGTTATTAACACACGCTTTATGAAATCCTTTGTATATCTGTGAAACACCATTTGCAGATAATTTTTAGTACTTTCTTTAAAAATCCCAAGTTTACATACACTTTCTTTGGAGCTGCCTTTTAAACTGACTTGAGTCGACCATTTTGGGAATCCTCCCACAAGCCGCTTTTTGCTGTAATTTAGTTTGTAGGCCGCCTTGCTCGCACACAACATTTAATCTCTGCTCATAAGTTTCCATGGAGTCCAGATCTTTGTGATGCCCGCACCAAAACCTTTACAGTATTTTTCGGACCATAAGGCGAGTGAATTGACATGTCTATGCGTGTCTTTGTCCACAAATAAGGTGCACTGGGTTATAAGGCGTCCTAAATATTCTTCCTGTGTGTAATATCACTCCGCCCCTTCACGTACACCACTCTCTCCTGAGAGGGAGAGCTATCCGTCCCAGTCGGGAGGACAGAGCAGTAGGACTACAGTGCCCTGTTTCTAACATAAGGCCAAAATAAACGTAACTTTTATATTGAATTAACTTACTAGGTTTATTGTTGCTAGCGTGTACTCTGGACGCGGGCTGCCTAAAGGCTCCCACATACTCGAGCATACTGTGAGCTGCGCGGACTCCGCTCTGACTCTCCGTGGACGTTTTAACCTTCACAGTCCAGCGTACCATTGCCTACATTTCTTGTGGAAAATTCCTACAATTCCCACACTTTCTGCCAGTGGGACGAAGCGACGGGACGGATGGTAAAATGTGTGCGTAGCTAGCTGAGCACCTAGAGCCGTTTCTTTTCCAGCAGGCTCCCACCTGTCAGCGAGAACAGAGCGGGACTGTGATGCCGCGCGTCCTTGTGACCGCCTGCTTGGAGCAGCTCAGTGTATCAAGCTCGGTGTCACATATAAAACAGTTGAATGTAAAGACTTCTTGCCTCCGAGAAGTTTAGTGTGAAACCGTGTGAGTGGTCGTAAAAATTGAGCTCTGCACGTACCTGTATGTGCAGAGTCCTCCTTGAGTCCTCTTCCTCTTTGAGTACGTGGCGGAGTGAAGTACGCCCGAGTATGTGGGGGCCTTAACATGAATGCAGTTCTAGTTTAGACATTACAGTCAGGCAGTCTTTTGGACTGTTCAGGGGTACAATCTGGTAGTGACACATTGTACTGTAATGACACAGTGTACCGTAATGCTTTAAATATCCATTGAGCGGAGCGGCTTCGTTGCTAACCAATGTCGTACTTACACATTTTAACAGATTTTTGAGTGCATTGTACCACATAAAATAGGTCAGTAAGGACAACTTTAATCGTATAAGCTTATTAGGCGCACCAGATTATAATGCATAAATCTTGGAGAAAATTTAAGGATTCTGAGTCCTGGAAAAATACGGTACTTTTTTGTAGGGCTGGACGATATAGATAAAAAGCATATCGATAAAATAGAAATCATATTGATCGACAACAATAATTATCAACAAATTCAAATCGTATATTTTAAGTGCAACCCTGGCCATTTTATGCTGTTGCTTAGTGACTTATTTTTAGAGATGGAACACACAAACACTGGATTCAAACTCAACCCTTTATTCAACCAACTTTTTAACAAAACTGCAAGTTTTTAGAAAAGAACGTGGCCTCTCTGAACTCTTTGAAGGGGGGCGGAGCTTGGTCACGGAGCGTTCCTTGGTCTGCATTTGATTGGTTGAGAGGATGTAATGACTGTAATATTAACCTACATGGCTAGAATGCAAAAGGAAGAAAAACTGTTATTCTATTGAACTTTTTAACGACCCTTTTATTTCTATCATTGATATAAGTCTATCAATCGACATATTGTTATTGAATTATCGTCCAGCCACCTATTTGGGTGTCCAGTTAGGGTGATTGTCTTTTTGGAAGAGCAATTTGTGCCAAACCTTTAACTTCCTAGCATCCACAGATGTCTCCTCAGTATTTCCATGTATTGCTCTTTCCTCCTGATGCCATCTGTTCCTAAAGGCCCGTTTACACTACACTTTTTTAACCGAGCCGAGACCAGTCCGAGCTTGGTAACCGAGATAACTCTTGTGTGTAAACAGTCAGCAGACTGAACCAGACCGCGCTAAACATAACCGGACCGCGCTAACTGCAGACCAGCTCCTGAGTAGGTCTCGGCCTGGTTTTATTTCTGGCCCGCTTTTCTGATAAAGAGCGCATGAGCAGACCGCGTCATCCCCTTACAGTCAGCTGACTGTCCGCAGGTTTTCCGGCGTGTCTGGCTGCACGTCCCGATTCACACTCCATTCAGACAAATTTCAGACATTCATAATAATACTAGCTTCCTTACCGTGCCACACGGTTTCCAGAGATGAATCTGCTTAGCAGCGCAATGAACCTCAGTGCCTGTTGTTGTTTCCTGCGTCTGTAAATCCTTATTAGACGTTTGTTTGTCTTATCCACGTCCCAAAAGCCGACTATGTCTAACCATAACATCCTGAATGTTACGGGTGCCGCCATTTTGATTTGCTCGGTCCCGCCTTCAATTCTGGAGAGCGGTAGTACCGCAGATCGCCACTAGGAGGCGAGGAAAAACCAAGGAACCGAGATAACTCTTGTGTGTAAACGGCCGTCTTATCTCGGTTAACTGATCCAAGCTCGGACTGGTCTCGGCATGGCTCGGTTTTTAGGTGTAGTGTAAACGGGCCTTTAAAGTGCTCCAGTCCTATCTTCTTCAGAGCCACCTCAGCATGATGCTGCCTCCCCTGTGGACGTTCACAGTTGGGACGATCTCAGGCTAGTAAACGTCCCTCTTTTTCCTCCAAATACAACAGCGGTAGTAACGTGGTTACACATCACTTTTTAGTTTCATCAGACCACAAAGCAGTTCTCTAAAATGCATTTGCAAACTGTTATCTGGCTCTTTGACGCTTTTGTTGTAAGGACTTCTTCACTGCTGACTTTCACAGAACTCATTTCACACTGTATAATGAGTCTCTCTTAGCAGCTTTTGTTTTTATTCTTGGGGAAGTATGCAAATTTTATACCAAAACATGTTCCTCTCAGAGTCCTCTCCTTCCCTAATGATGCAATAGCTGGACATATCCGTGGTCAGATAATTTTGGCAAAATCTGCAATGTTTGAAAATGTTGAAGAAAATCAGAGAACAATCTCTAAAAACTAAGGTAATAAGGTGAGTTTTCTTTTTGTATGTAAATATATGGTTTCAATAGGTGTCACACATGGGGTTTAATTTGACTTCTACTGTAAATAGACGTTCAGGGGAAGTTGACCAATCATCTTGTTAAGTACAGAAACTTTCTTTGTTTTCTTCCTTCATGGATTTGCATTTAATAATTACCGGAATCCTCTGGCGTTTTCCCACTCAATTTAAACCACATGGACGGTGAAATATGCAGAAAGGCGTTTATGCTCGGCTCCATCTTTAACATATACTCCCCCAGCCACACATAGCTGAAATTCTTGTATAGCCTAAAATGAGTCTTTATACGTTTTTTTTTTTATGCAAAACAGTTTGTTAATTTGTCTTCTCGTTGAGTATTAATAATTTGACCGTCTTGTCATCTCTCATCTTCTTTTACCCAACTTTTTGGGTACAAAATGGTACCCTAAGATGTGATACAGACCACATGTCTGGTCATATCCACCTGGTGTGCGTTTTGCGTCTGCTTCCACGACCAAGTGTCGTTTTTATGACTCCAAATCTAATATCTGGCAGCAGCAGTTTGCTCAGAGTTGTTATGCTGTGATCAAGGGTCATAATCTGCCATGTTTTATGAGTCAGCTGGTGGAACGTGGATCAGAACCACAATAAATGGGAATAGAGTACACTGTCAAGGTTTCAGATTACATGCAGCTGAAAATCTTAAGCATTTTCTAAAATTACGGAAATAAATTATAAACTAGAAGAAAAAAAACAGACATACCATAGTTTAATTACATGGTTGCACAATAGTTTGTTTATAGCTATGAAATGGAAATCAGGATGAAATGGCAGATCTCTGATCCACCAGAGTTGCAACATGCCAATCATTAAATGTGTGTTTAGACATGCCTACGTTCAAATAGTTTCTGTTTCTTAAACTTGAATGTGTGTTTTATGAAATGTTTATTTCCGGATCGGGAGAGATCGGCAAACACAAATAAGGACTCAAACGCTGTTTCTGTTTGAATATAAGGCACACATTTATTATTATTCCCCACAGAATACAGCACATCAAAACAACAAGCTCTTCACACCCGCAAAGTAGCAAGCAATAAAGCAACAAGCTTTCAAACAGACGTGACGCTCAACAGATTCTCAGAATCAGCTCTTACCACTGACACGAACTGGGAGCCCTCAGTCCTAGGTTAAGATCAGCGTTCACGATGCCGGTATCCACACACGAACTCACGGCAGACTCACCGGCCTGAGGGCAGTCTCCTCTTTATATACTTGTAAACAAAGAGTCAGATGTGGAGCGAGAGTATGTGGTTCAGACGTAGAGAGAGCAGCATGTTTAAGTCAACTTTTCAATGTCTGCTTGCTTGAAACAGAACAGGAATCAGAACAGGAAGTGTCTTTGTATTTTTACAGTAGTAGATTGCTTGTGTGTAGAAGCCCACTTGTCCCACAATTCAATTAAAATAAATAATTAAATGACTATTCAAATGTCATTAATTCATTAAAATAGGAAACTGATGCATGGTTTTAGTTAAATATGTAATTGTTTGAAATGTTTTTTCAAAGAAGACATGATTGTTTCACCTTTTTTTTTGTTTTGTTTTTTTTTGTTCCATGCTCGAGCACCTCAGGAATTTATTTTATCTTGGGCTTCAAAGTTATTCGGCTTGGCTAACACTGTTCTCATATAAATGATCAGAATTTGACTTGTGTGTATTATCCAATCAGATGTTTGGGTTTGTTTAGAGAGCCACACGGACTGTTGAAATATTCCATGTAGTGCATCGGGGCACAGGAACCAAACACTTAAATCATTAATTCAATGTATAATGGATTCTCACATTTGTATGCTAAAAATATATTCAGTTATTGAATGTTTAATTTCAAATCTTATTTGAATTAAACCATAAGTAAACTTTACTTATTCAGTATATTGGGAAACTTCTGGCACTGGATAGCTAGCTTTGTTTTTGTTACTTGGACAAAATAATTAGTCTACTTGTGATCTGTTGAGGATGGTAATTTATTTAACCAATACTCTATTGTAATCTGAAAAGCTGCAGTTTTACCTAACTTTTCCTAAATTAATATTTTTCAATCATTAACAAAACAAGTCGTCTGAAAACAGGTTCAAGTTGCAGAGCTAAAGTGGTTTAAAAACTGTGCAGGAACTTCCTGTTTTCTATGTAACCTAAAATGGCATTAAAAGGCTCCCAAATTATAAACAGCGTTTTCTTCTTAGTTGTTGATGACTTTCCTGCATTCTCTGCAGTTAATTACCTTATTTCTATCGTTAATGTTAGACTTGTGATCAAGATGACGACGAGGTGGAGATCGCTGTGGACAACGCAGCCTTCATGGACGAGTTCTTCTCTCAGGTCGGGTTTTATGTCCACCGTTGTTAGACCTCGCCTCTTTTCCATCTTCTCTTTTCTTTTAAAGGATGAAACTTTAGGAATATTGTTAATTGTGGCCTGTCTGTTTCCAGATTGAGGACATCAGGAACAGTATTGATAAAATTGACGAGAACGTGGCTGAAGTCAAAAAGCTTTACTCGGTCATCCTGTCTGCTCCCACGTCAGATCAGAGTGAGACACCGCCCCTCCACTAAACTGCTTTACTTTGTTTGCCCAGGTTTTCTCTAATGCAAATTTACCCAGCTGAACCTAGTTCACAAGGATCAAGTTGTTATTTTTTTCTTCTTGTTTGTTAATTTTTTCTGTTCCAAATTAAACTCTGACAATCTGAGCAGAACAACACGCCAAGAATAGGAAATCCTTCATACGCCATCATGCATCTCCATTTTCTTTGCATACATTAGCATAAAGAAGCTTCGTTTCTATCTGAATATTCATGTTTAAGACTAAATGATCCCGTCCTGAATGCTCTTTCTCTTCAGAAACACAGGATGACCTGGAAGCAATCACCAACGACATCAAGAAGATGGCCAACAATGCAAGAAACAAACTCAAGAGTAAGTCTGGCCGTGACAGTCGCACCGCTTTCGGTCACAATGATTAAAAAATTTTCAGAATTTGATCTAAAACGTTGTAAGATGTGTTTGAGATAAATGGAAAGTGTGAAAGTTGGACTGTTTTCCAGCCATTGAGAGAAACCTGGAGTCAGAACAGCAGGAGAGAGTGTCTGCTGATATACGGATACGTAAATCGCAGGTACGTTCTCTTCACATGGCCTTTGGTTGAAGCCATTTTGTGTGGTTTTGATGGGCTTTTCCGTTTCCAAATTGTTTATTATATAGTTTTTAAATACGTTTTATGAGAGACTTTATTTAAAAAAAATAGAAATTACTGAAAAATGACTGCACACCTGTTCTGGATCTCCAGAAATCTTTGTGACAATAATTGCCATCCGTTCTGTCCCCCAGCATGCAGTGCTGTCCAGGAAGTTTGTGGAGGTCATGACGAAGTATAATGAAGCGCAGGTGGACTTCAGGGAGAGGAGTAAAGGACGTATTCAGAGACAGCTTGAGATAAGTAAGTTACACCTACGTACACACAAATAAATACAATAATGCCATAACCATGTGTGTTTTCTTTCACTTTCTCCTGTCCAGCTGGAAAAGCTACAACAGATGAAGAGCTGGAGGAGATGTTGGAAAGCGGAAATGCTGCTGTTTTCACTGCCGGGGTACGTTTGTTGTGTGAGGAAATTATTGTTGTTTTTTTTTTTTTTTAACAAAACTTTACTTAAAATAAATTCAAATTATACAAAAACTATTTCGTTAAGAACATCAGTATAACTTTAAAAATGACTATCAGTATTGTAAAATTCCTTTAAGTGTAACTAAACCATCTAACATTTTGAAAAATGCCACCAAAGTGGGCCCAAGTGTAGGGATGAACAGAGGGGGTTAAGCGGAGATGTGATCAGTACGAGGGAAGGTAACCGAATTTGATATGAATAAATAATCTTAGTTACCAAAATTAAAACGCTATTCTGACTAGTGGCCTCTGACGTAGACATGTACCGTTTAAACCAATAGAAAATTCAACTGCAGTAGCCACGTTTTAGGCCTATATTTGCAGTATTAAACAAGTTTACCTGAAAATGTCAAAATTTGCACAGTAACATAAAGACAACACCCATAAGGCCCTATATATTTTTTTTTTTTTTTTTTTTTTTTACAGTTTATCTGCCAAAAAAATTGACTGGGGTTTAGTTGCTCTTTATATTTCAACTACTCTTAGTATTTTTTAAAGTTTATATCCACTAGTATTACGACTTAACTTCTGGGTGGTTCCAGTTGCTATCAAGCTGAATGTTTTACGTATCCAACAGCCAAATTTTTAGGTCTGAGAAAAAGGAGGCATGTTTTGAAGTTTCACTTCTCAGGGAACTGATGAAGCAGAGTAGGGAGGCTCTGAGAAAGAAACGATGTTACTGGCAGTACTGATTCATGTAGCTTTGACGGCGTGTGTCACTGATAAAATGAGAACACGCTGCCCTCCAGCTTGTGTCCAAGCCTCTGTGAGTTCATGTTGATAAAGAGGAGGTTGTTTGTCGGTACAACTAAGCAGGAGTTTCTTGCTCAAGGACATGCAGTTAAGCTTGGTATTCCAGTCATGCAAAGACGGGAACAAACCCTACCAAAATTATAACTCTGCCTTGTAATAATACAGAAACACACCTGAAGTTCTCCAGTAATTCACGGTGAATTTTGGATTTTAAAACGTCTACAATGTTGCTCAAAAGTTTGGGAATTGCTCATCTTTGTATTTTAGTCCAAAGGTTTGCTTAGCACTGACCAGGTGATAACATTAATCCTTTTAACAAATATGTGCAAGGAAGTTAACCTCAAACAGGAAAAGGTAACGGTTTAATACCCCAGAAAATACCAATATATCACTAAAGCACTTTCAAAACAACAGGGTTGACCAAAGCAAAAGTGTAAAAGCTGCAGAAAATCCCAACTTAAAGCCAGTACGACCAGGAAAATAACATTAAAACGAGCAAAAAGGGCTCCATCTGTTAGAGCCAAGAAGCAGAAGTGAGTTTTCAGACAAGATTTTAAAGCAGTGATGTTTTCTGCTGGTCTGCAGTGGCAAAGCAGTTCATACTAACACACATTTTAGGGACTTTTAAAAGCCTCTCATCTGGATGAGCGAGTCGGTAAATAGGATTCACTAAGGGTTTAATGCTCTAAACATGTTCAGGGAAAAATATTTTAAGCTCTGCACAGTAAATGTTAATAATCGGGGTTGATGGAGGAGTGTTTAGACCCACATCCACCCAACGGTGAGGTGGAGAGCATTTCTGGGGATGATGTTTTAGACTGTGTCAATAACAAAAGGCAGTCTAAAAAAAACAAAAAAACAACTAGTTTTAAAATTAAATGAGGAATAGACCTAACATCTTAAAGATAAGGGCTTTAACATTATAAATATCTAACAAATTGGCACAAATTAAGTTATACTTTGGTGCTTTCTTCAATGTTTCTTTCCCCTTGGTTATAGTGTCATTGTTGAGAGATAAGATTATTACAAAATTACTTTCTTTAAATAATTACGTTTAGAGGACAAATACGTCAACCTTGTAAAGCCTCGTTTTAATTTCTAAACATGGCAGATGTAGGATCGTAGTGTGGGCCTAACCTGGTCGGTAAGTCTTCATTAAAAAGTAACACAAAAACCAACATCCTTCTAAATTCAAGATATTACTGGGGGATTGTTTTTTGGCATTGACGCTTAAAAAAGAGAGTTGAAATTTCACATGATGAACACATGTTTGTACACTGCTCAACAAAATTAAAGGAACACTTTAAGAACACAGCAGATCTCAATTTAAGAAGAAAATCTGGATATCCGTCCTGATGTGGACTGTGTTGGAAACAAAAGGACGACCCATAATTTGATGAAAGCTGGAATCATCAACCCACAGAGAACTTAATCTGAAGTCACAGTGAAAGCCTCCACCTGCAGAAGCATTCCCGTTTCATAGTCGTCTCATTGTTGCCTCTTTAGTGCAGCTGTTGTAAAATTCCTCAATCCCAAAACAGCCCACGCTGATTAACAATCCCCCCAAACTATGAAACTGACCAGATAAATAAGTCACAAGTTTAGCTGACTAATAATATACTCGGATTAAAAAGTGATCCTTTAATGTCTTGTGGTCTGTGTATTTTATTTGCTGTATTTTATTTTATTTTTTACGGCTCTAGTTGCTAGTTTTTTCACAGTAGGCTGACAGGAAAGGGGGTTTGAGAGAGAGCGGATAAGACGTGCGACAAAGGACCTCAGGCCGGAATCAAACCCGGGTCGGCTGCGTCGCGGCCTGAGGTCTCCGTACACGTGTCGTGCTCTCTACCCCTGCGCCATCGGAGCACGCCAATATGTTTTTGAGCCCTTATGGTAACTTTTAACCGCTCCTCTTTGCAGATTGTGGACTCTGGGATCTCAAAACAAGCCCTGAGCGAGATTGAGTCCCGGCATAAAGACATTGTCCGTCTGGAAAGCAGCATCAAGGAGCTTCATGATATGTTTGTAGACATCGCCATGCTGGTGGAGAGCCAGGTACGCTCCCGTCTGCATACACCTGCTTATTGTTTCGCTCAGATCCGTTCATCCACTCATTCTTTCAGCTCATCCTCACTATGTCCTCGTGATCTGTCATGACTCTGTCTGGCTGTTTTCTCCTGACATCTTTCTCTTCCTTTCTCTGCTGTTAAATGGCTGTCATTCTACATCCGTCTGTTTTCTTTCTTTTTTCCAGCTCCATGCTTTTCTTGCACCTGTACTCTGCCCTCGCCACCTTCATCCCGTTCCCTTAATGAATGTAGTAAGACATAAACGAAGCATCATCGCCGACACCGAATTCATTACAGACAGGTTGTCGAGACATTTAGCAACTGTACAAATTAAATAACCCAGAGTATGACCACCTCTTTCTTGCTGCTTGCACCTTCATGCTTTCTGAGGGAAAGCGTTGAGGTAAGAATCCTTGCCTTGCTCTGTCTTTGTGTTGTGTGACTTTTTCTCAACTATTTATATTCACCAGGTTTGGCATTTGAAGAGATCAGACATAAACACGCGTGTTCTTGTCTTTATGTGGACACATAGTCGATTCAGTCCAGTCCAAAGGACAGATCCTGGTTCTGTTAAATGCTTTCCATCCAATTATTTAAATTTCAGCCGAATTTCAAATCCTACACTGCAGTTTACTTCAGGTTAATAGCTTAAAAAAATGCCGTCTATTTAAGGAAACCCAGTCAACTGCATCGAGTCACTTACTTTGCAACAAGGCCTCCCCCTGAACAACCATGTAGGCTGTTGACTGCGTAGTTGTTGGTTTTACTGACAACAGTAAAAACCAAAGACTTTGTAGATGCACTGCTACAACACTTAGGTGAATCATCATAATAATAATAATTATTATTATTATTATTATTTATTTATAAAGCGCTTTCAGACAAAGTGCTGAAGAGTAGCTGATAAAAATAGTAAAACAAGAAATAAAACAATCACAATTTTAAAAGCAGGTTAAAACATAAACAAAAGGAAACACCAACATTAAAACAACATAAGTTTAGGCTTCGAATTGGGCCACATAAGATGAGGAGAACAAGTGGGTCTTTAGCTTTAAAAACCTCCACAGAACATGCCTGCCGAATGTCTAGAGGGAGACTGTTGCATAAAGATGGAAAAAGCACGCTCCCTTCAGTAAAACACTTTTTAGGTTGAGCAGTAATCCATGAAAATACAGTTTATAGATCATTTGTACTAATTCATCACCATAAAAGGGGTGGATGTCATAATTCTTATAGCAATAATGGCAACAACATTTAATTTTCATTTATTTTATTCACTGCTGTAGTTTAGCTATCTTCTAACCTAACCTCTGTTCTTTATTACATTCTGTGTTTTATTGCTAAAACAGGTCCGTGTTGTAAACGAGGCCTTTCTTGTGTCTCAATGACATGAACTGTATTGAAAAATGTTAACATGAAAAAAAAATGAGGCAATTACCGAGTAGCTTTTGAGATGAGTAAAATTAGCACATTTGAAGGTTAAGTAATTTCAATGTGAAACAACTCCACCACTAAGGACTTCTGTGCAGAAAGCAATGTTTTTACGGACAAGGCTGCAGATTAAATGAATAAAATAACAGCCTGGTTTCTGTCTGTAGTGCATCCCTTGTGACGCATCCAAACACATTATTTGTAGCTACGAAAGTGAACGAGTTTTTATATCGTCTGTCTATAAAAGGAAAAAGCGCGTCAGGAGTCGAGGAGGTCCGCAGCACCATCCACCCGGCTTTGAGACGGCCGCTCGTATCAGTGGCTGCTTTTTATGACTTTCAAAGGCCTTTATTAGCAAATTACACAAAGAGGAAATATTTACAGCACGATCATGCTTCACAATAATGCAAAAAAACGTTTTGATCTGTCACCACAAAAAAAAAACAGAAAGCTGCACGATTTGGAAAAGACAACTTGCTTGATTAATATTAACACGCGTGTTGCTGAATATATTTTTTTTTCTTTTTTTTGCTGTTTTTTTTCTCCAGGGGGACATAGTAGACAACATAGAGCAGAACGTATCCCAGTCAGTGGACCACATTATAGAGGCACATGAGCAGACCAAAAAAGCTGTAAGGTACCAGACCAAAGCCCGCAAGGTAATGTCTTTTTCAGTCTGTCACGCTACTGAGACGTCTTCCTGTTGCTTCTTATTTTAGGCGCTCTTTCACTTTTACCCAGTCTTAACACTTTCCATCCACTCCGCGCGCCCCGCACATCGCTCTTCTCTTTCGCCTCACTGCCATACCCATTCAGACCAAAGTGTCGCAGTTGTGTGTGTGTGTGTACGCTCTGCGCGCGTGTCTTTCTCTCTGCCGTCTCACTCGTTTCCTTCTGCTGCCGCTCCGCTGTCGCCTCCGGCGCCGTCCCGGTCAGGGCGGGATGATCGACAGGATCGAGAGCAACATGGACCAGTCGGTGGGCTTCGTAGAGCGAGCCGTTGCGGACACTAAGAAAGCCGCCAAGTTTCAGCAAGAGGCTCGCCGTGTGAGTGGCTGTGGTCGAGAACTGCAACCCTTGGTTTCCCAAAAGCACCCAGGACATTTCAGCTCATCAACAGGAAGCGTGAGCTTTAAGAAAGATCGACAAGGTTTGAACTCCAGTGAGCGTCAAAGGAAATGGTTGATGTTGACCACAGAATCTGCATCAAAACATCAAGGTTTCTGGCTTTTGGCCCAAACATCTATTCTGTGCTGTAGACTTTAATATCTGCCACAGGATATTTGAAGGTTTTAAGATGCATTTCATCCACGTTTACCTGCAAAACATGTCGTGTAAACCAGAAGTGCACACCCTACATCTAAACATCAGCAAGCTTTTAAAACCTAAACTGTCCTAAACCAAGTTTTATTCTTTGCGTATTAAAATCAAGCTGCGTCGGCTTGTTACAGCCAGAAAAATATGTTAATCTAGTTTATTTGTCTAATTTTTGCCTTCAGTTCTGGGACATTAAATAGGCCTGCGCCACATTTGCAGCCGACCTGTTTGTTTCAGCAGCATGCCCTTGTTACCTGTGCACCTGGTTTAATTTTGCTAATGTCCTGTTAAGCCATAATTGATTTTTACATAAAACTGTTTTTTATGAATTAAAATCCCTGCTGAATCTTTCAAAACAACCACAGATCAGCTCTTTTCCAAATTCCCAGGGTCGGCTTGATGTCTTCGTTCATAACTGAAATGATAAGAGGCCTTGTTTTTTATAGAAAGAGTGCATAGACTGAACTTTCAACTAGCACTTGTAGACTTAGACTCTATAGTCATTCTGCTACATATTCACAATTTACATTTGAGTGGAATTTTGTTGCAAGACTCAGAAGACAAAGAAAACATTGTAAATATAATTATGCGCAATATAAAGGAATTAAAAGAATAAAAAAAAAACAGACCAAGACAAAGACATAAAACAAACGTGTAAAGCTTACAAGCACAGGTTATAAAATTAGCTATATTAAAAGTTAGCACCCAGATATAAAATGTACATAAACCATAAACTGCTGCCTGTTAATGAAAGCTGACATGAACATCACAATGCTTTTGGGAAACCACATTCATTTCCTGAAGTTGACCTCCAGTGTCCAGATCTGTGACGTCCCCCCCCCCCACCGTCTTGTGATTTATTACCACGTCTGTGATCAACCCGCTGCTCTGACCCACCCTCCACTGATACGACCAGAACAAAGATTATCCTCCTCCTCCCTTCCACTGAAACACTCATTCACACACAGCTTGTTTTTCTCTCTTTTCTCTTTGTCCTGCCTCTTCGGTTTCAACCTTGCTGATGTTTTTGGAACATGACTAAAAGCGCTTGTCTATTGTTGGTTGAAGATATTGTTTGCTTTAATCTGCTCTGGCATTCGTGTGGCTATAGAGAAGCCCTAAACTGTACAGATTTGTTTGTTTTTTGTGCAGCTTCCAGCTAAGCGTCGCGTTGCCTACGTATTTTAGTTTTCCTGCTGAGATCAGGACCTGACCAGACTGTGTGTACTTGGTTATTCCCAACAGAAAACTGTGATTATAGTGGTGCTTGTGGTGGTCTTACTGGCAGTGCTCGCTCTCATAATCGGGTTGTCAGTAGGACTGAAAAAATGAGGAGCTGGTTGACTAAAGGAGGAGCCGCTGGTGAGTAACTTTGGAGAAAATAGCCAGCGTAGTGCTATGAACCAGTGTGGGAATGAGGCGTGCTTTGGAAAACGCTTTTCTTTGGGTCCTGGGAGTTTATTGGACACGTGTGCATGTTGTTAACGTTTCTGGTTGCTGGTAGATGACTGTGTGTTGGTGGTGGGCTGGTTTGGTCTCTTGGGGGGGGGGGGGAGTCGAACACTCCTGCACTCGGTCATTAACTCTTCAGTCATTCTTGTCTCTCTGTGTCTCCCTTTCTGTAGAAGATGATCTTCATCGGTGTATGCTGTGCTGTGGTTTTAGTCGTCATCCTCATCATCATCCTCACTCAGACACTATAATAGGATCGCTACCATCATCATCATCATCATCACCGCCATCATCACCGCGTGTTCACTTCAGCCGGCTCGTCCATTTTGTTCCTCGTCTGCTCCAAAAACCACTGATGCAAATCACTCCGTGTGGATCAGTGCTGCTCACCTGGTGCGAAAAGGGGAAGACGGTGACCTTTTCTGACTAGACGATCTACGGATGCTCTGATGAGGAAACGAGCGTTAAAACGGGGAGGCCCAGTGCCTGCTTACATCTCCGTGGAAGCAAAAAAAAAAAAAAGGGAATTGGGAAACGTAACTGACTGATCACTCCACGGCCGCTGAACATTTCAGCGTTTAACATTTGATGCCAAAGATGCGCCCCTCTGTGCGTTTGTCTCACACTGGACCGCTTGTCCTTCCCCGGATCCGTACTTCTTCCCTTAAACGAGCCTCGACACATTTATACTTTAAAAGCTACTGAATGTCCACCACTCCAGGTTACGGTTGGTTTTTAGGGAGTTCCAGCACTTTCACTGTTTTAAAAAAAACAACAACAAACGAATCATTAAATTAAGCTTAGATTTATGTAACTATATTGTAAATAATAGAAGTCATTTATTGTGCGCTTTTGACACTCGTAAGAGTCTAAGTTCTTGAAACTGTTGGTTTTAAATATGAAGGATCACACATTTCAGCGACATTTGGAAGAAAAGACTAGAAAGAAATCCTTTATCTGGAGATGGTGCCTTAAATTTCAACTTGTCAAACCAGCTAACGTGTGTAGACATGACTGCAATGCAAACTGTTAATGTGCTACAGAAGAGTTTCCAGAGGCTAGAATTAACACTAGTAAATGTGTTTTCTGTTCAACAGGTTTTTACATAAAAAGGGATTATTAAATCACGAGGAAAGTCTCTCTAGCAGCTCTTTTTAGGTGTAAAAATGACTGTTTCCACTGTAAATGTACAGCTAAGCTGCCGGTTTATTAAGTATATTTGTTCAATTTCCTGTTAGATTATTCAAGGTAATTACAATGTTCTTGGATTGATATTTTGTCATCGGATATTAAGCAGAACTTCAACGAATCGGGTGTATTGAGCTTTTTTTTTTTTTTATTCAAAATGTTATTTGTAATGAGATGAACTTTATAAACTGGTAGCTAAGTTGAAGTTTTAATTTAATCACCATCGCTTTACTGCATAGTTAATATTCCAGACTGACAGTTCACGAAACATTACCTAATATTTAGCATTTACGGTAAAGATGATGGTTCTAAGTGTGTGTGTGTATATAAATGTAAGATTTCATTTCAATCAGTTAAAAGCCAAAAGCATTTTCTTTACAAGAGTCTGTATATTCACACTTGCGGGAAATACTTGAAATCGGCGTCCAGCATGGTTTTTGTGGCCAAGCAGGTCACAGAAGGATGGATGGGGGGGAATTAAAGCTGTTGCACATTTTTCTATGTTGAATATTTCAAAAGAATTAAAGATTAGTTTTTTAAGCCCGAGTTTCTGTCCTGCACTTTCAGTCACAAATCATACACGTATTGGGATTTCATATCGTAGACCAAGACAAAGTAACACATGAAGGAAAAGGGAACATAATGTTTAAATAAACTTGCGTGCATTTGTTTTCAACGTAGAGCCACTTTTTTTTTTTTTTCACTGAAATTACAGCAGCCAGATTTTTGGGGTGTTTCTAGACACCGACATATTTGCTCGTTCTTGGGAAGAGTTTGTTTCGGTTTATGTCCAAGATCAGTTATTCCCCACACAGTATTCTGCGTGTAGGTGGAAGAAGTGGGGTGTCATACCACCATCGTCCTTCTTGCCCATAAAGGGCTTATGGCAAACTTCCAGCCATATCTCCTGTTGCCTTTTTTAGTTTTGAAAAACTTTTACTTGCGATAAAAGCCAGATTTTAAATACACAGCGAACACGGCTGCCCTGCTGTGAGATTTCCAGCCCTGAGCAGTGGATTTCTGCAGCTCCCCCAGAGGTGGCTCCTTTGATTAATGCTCTCCTTCCTGGACTCAGTGTAGCTGGATGACCATTTCGTGAAAGACTTACACGATTGCTATGCTAATTTATGATGGATTGTACAGATTGGAGACTAAATTACACATGGATGGTCTGAGTTAGGTTACTTGAGAAAGCATTTGGTTGCACATTTTAAGGGATTCATAGTAAAGATGACTTGTACAATAATGTAAAAACAAAAGTATCCTTTGTCTATTCCATATTTGTGCACTTCTGTGTTGATCTATCGCGTTAAACAAATATAAATGAAGCTTGTTGCTGATGGTTGACAAAATGTGAACTCTTTTGCAAGGCGCCGCACCTGCTTGTGAACAGTTTCTGCTGACTGTTGCAGAGAAGACATGTGAAAACGTTTTTTTTGTTAACCACTGTGTTGCAAAGTACAGTTTTTAAAGAGTCTGTACGCAGAAGAGGAGGTAAGTTGCATTACCTTTTTGTCTTTACACCCAAATACACACACCCTAATCTGTGTGACCCTTTGTTTCCCGTTGCCCCATAATTCCCTTTTACCAACCGCACTAAACAGGCAAGTAATTATATATTCTTTTTTCTTTTTTTTTACTTGTTTGTATTTTAACCCTCCAGAAAAAGATGATGATCACATTGTGCTGTGCCATCATTGGGATTGTTGTCTTCTCCTATCTCTACAGTTTCTTTTCATAAGAGGTTTTGAGCAGGTGAAGCATCAGTTTGCAACAATTAATATATTTTACTTGGAGCTTTTAATGTTTAAAACCTCATGTCCTGTCTTTGTGTTCTTCCTAGGGATAAAGATGTCTCCAGGAGGAAAAAAAAAACTTGTTTTCCCTATGGTGCTTACCCGATTCCTGTTATTAAAATTTTTAAGAACAGCCACATCTGTCACGCCCTCTTTCCCTCGCACCCCCTGCGTCTCTTTGAATATCTGTTCTTGCTGTATAAAGTGTTTGGAAACGTATTCTAGATGTGTGGATTTCTCTCAAGTCTGCCTGCTCTCAAACAGATGGCTCCACATGTGACTGTTTAATCTCTGCTTAGCTGGAGAGCAGCGCCTCCTGGTGGCGCTCTGAAGAAATTACCACAGCGAGCAGCTGGAGTTGTGAGGAAATGACCGAGAATCTTACCTAAACTGTACAAAACCTTGTTTTTTTTCTGCATAGGCTTTAAAAATGTTTGCGGCGGATCTGTATTATTTTATCAATTGTGTGTTATAACGTAACAAAAACCGCGTGTGTGTGTGTGTGAGAGAGAGAGAGAGAGAGAAAAAGAGTCCTTACTGCTTAAAAAAAATATTTGTGTGTCTTTGTAACAGCGGGTCTCGCTGGCTTTGCTGCTTGTCTCATCTCTGTAAAGCCTGTTATGTAATAAAAAGAAATCTGCGATGAACCGAGCCGTGCAAGCCTCAGTCCTTCTGTCAATAATTTGCATTTTTCTCAGCTGATGGTGCATGCAGCAGAGAGGAAAGAAAACCTGTTTTCGCTGCTGCTGTAACATTGCTCCTTTGTGCAGATCTGGTCCAGCTGATGCTGTGTTCAGCCCTCCGATGAGCTCTCTGACCCAGTTTCATCCCCCATCTCTCTGCTGCTCTTAAGCCCCGCCCATCAGCTCGTCTCGGAGGAGGGGGGGCGTTCCTTTTGCTCATCCGGGTTTGGAGGATAAACTGGAAGTGTCAAGATTATATAAAAAAATCTAAGCAAAGATTTATGTATAAGACAAGTTTTCATAAGTAAATGCATAGTGTTATTTAACGCTGCTTTCTAAATGTGTAAGGTGACCTTTTTAGATTTTTATGTTAACTCCTTCCATTTGGAATCAGTTTATTTCACAAACTGAGTTCAATGGTAAAACCATGCAAGGATTGTATGAAAGTATATGACTTGTGTGTGTTTGTTTGTTTACTTTAGTTACTCTTTCCATCCATTTTCTGACCCGCTTAATCCCGTTTTAAATATATATATTTATAGTTGTGGATCTGTCAGATATTTTATTTTCTGTCATTTTAAATCCCATAACCTTTTTGAAATCGATTTTTGGGACTTCTTTAAATATGGTTCGAGTTTGTGGTAATTTTTTGTATATTTCTTCCTTTCTTTTAGTATAGTCTCTTTATATTTTAGTTATTTAATGGCCATTTGATATACAGCCACATTCAGTAAATTAGAATATGGGTTCAGATGAGGCTCGTTTGTCAGATTAAAAGTACATTTTGAAAATCACTTAAGCAGATATTAAACATACTTTTCATCAAGAGAGAATTTCTGTATTTAAAGTGTTTTTTGTCGGTCTTATTTAACTTTCTGATCATGTGTTATTTGTAAGCAGAAAAACATGGGTTAGAAAGATCAGTCTGTGTGTAGTTAATTGATTTAATGTATTTCAATCAGTGAATTGAGTTACTGAAATAGAACTTTCAGTTATATTCTAATTTACTGAACATGACTGTACAGTCGGTGCCTAAAGTAACTATATCCCTTGGACACTTTCATATTTTGGCACCCACGAACTTGAATGTATTTTATTTATGGTTGACCAATGCACAGTAGTACAGAATTGGAAAGTGAAAGGAAAATAACGCTTTTTTATTAGAATTACTTTGCTGAACTATTCGACCAACACTGCACCTTGAACAATCCCCAGTGGGAAAACATGGTGGCATCATGCTGCAGGAATACTTGTCTCAGCATGAGCAGGGCAGCTAGTGTGAGTTGATAGGGAGGTACATGAAACTAAAGGCAGTGTGCAATAAACCTGTTAGAGGCTGACAAAAGGCTTGAGACCAGGATGGAGGTCACCTTCTAGCAGCAAAACAACCCAAACATGCAGTCAGATCTACAAAGGAGTGGTTTCAATTAAGGCATGTCCATGTCCTGTTTTAGATTGATCTAGTCTAAGTAAAGAACTGTGGTATTTTAGAAACCATAAATCCATATATGCACCTGTAGATCATGTTACGATAGATTGATGTTTCAGGTAATCACAGGTATGTGACAGGTAAAGGTATAATAATCTTTATTTGTTAATGTGACTTTGTACATTCCAGTGAAATTTGTCCTGTACATTTAACCTATCTTTTACAGAGCACTTGTAAGCATACAACCAGTGGATTTTATGTGTTTTGGTTACCCACAACATGGAATCAGTATGGATTGTTTGACAGTTTGCATTATTTCATTTACAGAACAATGCCTACAACACTGAAGATGTGACATTATTTTCATACTGAAGCAAACAACAGGACAAAATAACAGAAAACTTCAGCATGCATAACTGTTCACGCCCTTAAAATCAGCCCTTTGTAGAGTCCTTTGCAGCAATTGCAGCTGCAAGTTGCTTTGAATAAGCCTCTATGAGCTTGTCACACCTTTTATTTATTTATTTTTTATTAATTATACAGCTGAAAAAACCACAAGCATGAAAACCCGGAAGGCCGAGGCAGAACTCAAAAACATGGACAGCATGTAAACAAGCGTCCGCACAAGCATGGGCACACAAACCAAGACAGGACATGGATATTTAAAACTGTACAGGTTGACAATCACCGTCAACAGCCAGGACCACAAGGGACCACCGAGGCCGCCGGGCCGGGGGCACAGGCACACACACAGCAGAGCCAGCTCCTGTGCGACTTTCAGTCTCGAGGGAGGGCATCCGGTCTCTCAAAATAAAATAATAGAGGGGCCCAAGTTTTATAAAATTTTTGGATCGAACCTCTAACACAAAAGAGCTTGTCACATCTTGCCACTGGGATTTCGGCCCATTCCTCTTGGCTATACCTGTTCCAACTCCTTCATGTTTGATGGCTTCTGCTTGTAAACAGCTTCTTGTGGTTATCATATTCAAGTCTATTCACAGAATCATTTGTTTTTCCCTCGACTCAGACCAATTTCTCAGACCTTGCTGCTGAAAAGCCTCCCTACATCATAATGCAGCCACCACTGTGTTTCACTGATGGGGTTCTTGGGGTGATGGGATGTGTTGGGATTGCACCGGAAAGTGTTTTCCTTGGTGGCTGAAGAGTTCGATTTTAGTCTTTTTAGATTTAGAGCTCCTTCCGTCATACATTTGGAGATTTGCCCACGTGCCTTTTGGCAAACTCAAATGCGCTTTCGTTAGCGGGCAATTCAACAGGTGCATCTAATAAAGTGGCCGGTTAGTGTATATGAACTACTGTTTTTTTTCCAAAACATACAAGGTTTCACTAACTTAGACCATGTTGTGCAGATCCGTCATAAATAAATATTCAAATTACAGGTTGGAATACAGTTAAATATGTAAAAAGCCAACGGGGGTGAACACTGTCGCAGTGCAGTGTATGAAGGAATTAATCATAATTTGAAAGCTAAGTGTTAAACTAATTTTATACTAGCCATGGTTATATTCATTGCATCGCATACGTATTAAGAGTGTTAATAGGTTGGTGCCCTTTACCCTTAAGTTATTATTCCCTTCAGTAACAATTGTGAAATAAGGAGGTCAGGTTCGGGGTCTCTATCATTTTAAACACAAAGAGAAAATCAAACCAAATACGCATCAATTTTTAACCACAAAACGAAAACGTTTCGTATGCAATGTATTTTTCTATGTGTGTGTGTGTGTGTGTGTGTTTTTTTAACATAAATCATAAAAGCCTTTATGTTTGTTTGTTTTTTGTCACACGACAGTAATGAAACAAAATAACCCACACGACAGCCGGTGAAAAATGAAAACGTTTTGGTGTTAATAAATGTATTGTAATATTTTTTTCTTCTTCTTCGTCCTGGGTAGCGAATGGGGAAGGAAGGGGGCGGGGCTTAAATCTTCCCTTTTTGTGTGTGTGTGTGTGTGTGTGTTTTCTGACCAGCTGAAAATGGCGGCGGCCCGGATTGTCGACAGCTCCTAACTTTTATCGCACAATAACAAACGCCTCGCACATACTGGGCCTTTTTTTCCATGTAACATGGGGAGAAACCTTTTCCAGGGGCTTCAGACGCGTTAGTCGGGACACATTGCTTTCACCACACCGTCTGAACGGAGTTGAAACGCAAAGGTAATGATGAAAAGCTCCCTACTGCCGTAGACGGGCTAACACCAGCTAGCTAGCTAGTTAGCTAGCGTCAATTGTAGCAGACGGCAGAGCTAGTTCTCCCTCTCCACTGACGTTTGGTCACAGTTACACAAATTATCTCACCAATTTCCAATTACTGTCCTGCTGCCGGTATCAGCCATTAGGAGAATGAATAAGAAGAAAAATATCGTAGTTTCCGATCGTGTGATGATAGCCTGAGCTAGCGCTGGCTACAGCAGCCTACTGTTAGCAGTTACCCCCTGTTTAGATTGAAGTTGATCTGTTTTAAAGAAATAAATGGAAATATAAAATGCGTCGCTCGTTGGGCGTATAGTTCGTGTATTTTAAAGGATTGAATTTGTTTCTTTTTTGCAGACTATGGAGGACCCTCATACGCGGTGCAGCAAACGACTGGTGAGTAACTTAGCCAAGCAGCTAGCTCTCCAAAAACACCTCTGTTGTTTATTATACGCCTGTGATTCATTTGGTGCCCTGCGTGTGTGTGTTTAACCGCATCCTTTGAGTAATCGCGAAGCCCTCTTGCGCTGCGTCTGAGTGAAACTCCCGGCCTCTTTTGTCCAACCTTCTCCAGGCAGAAGCCGCTCTGTTTTGGTTGTAATGAACTTGTTTAAAGACCCCGGGGTTCAACAGAAGGTCAAGTTCACCATCCACCCCGATACGAGGCTGTTCGGCGACCTTGCGCCACCTTTTTACAACCTTTTCAGCTGGAAAGCAGTCCTGATTCCACCCGGGCTGCATGTGCAAGGCGTTGTTTATGTTAATAGTTTCAGGAGTAGGTAATCGGATATTTAAAAGCGTATCTTTTATTTACATTTGACTCACACATTTGGGCCTCCATGGCCTTAATGTAATTCCAAGTTAATATTGGGCTATATTGAAATTTAACAGCTCTGCTTCCTGTTCCTTCCCCTATTTTTTTAGTTTTGCCATAATTAAACTTTTCCAGTTTGATAACGTTGCATATTAATAGGTGCTAAAACTAAGATGTGCCCCATTTTAAAGAAAATCTTATGTTTATATAATTTATTTATATTATTTAAAAAGCATGGGGGTTGTGACATCTTGGGAAAAGGGGCGGGGGTGCTTAATCCTCTGTCTGGCCTTGCAGGGCTTCATGGGGAGGGGGGGTGAAGGGGGCAATGTGTAGAAGATTAACTCTTGTCATTGTGTTACTGTAATTCTTTGTGTGCAACATGAAGTGATGTTGCAGCTGGTGGAGAGATCTTTGGCGAATGTATTTTTTATTGTCTTCTTTGTCCAAATATATGAAAGGAGGCTTCATTCTGTGGCTGATGCTGATTTAAGCCCAGGTCATTGCTGCTCAGATGCAAGACAAACCTCCTCCATTGTCTCTTTGGGGGTTATCAAAAATAGCAGTCTGTGTAGTAGGTATGCTGCTCTCTGTTGGGTTTTTTTGGCTAACGTTCTTGCTAGAAATGCAGGATCAGGCTTGTTCCGGTGGATAGTGATTTCTGGTTTTGAGGTATGGCTTGTCAATTCAGATTTTGGCCAATTGTGTGTCTTAATTTTTTTTTAAAGGACTGTAGTAGTTAAAAAGAAAAACATGTGCCAAAGGTTCGTTAGAAGTAACTTAGTAGTTTTGAATCCAACAGAAAATTAAGGGTTTTAACAGGTATGCATTAAAGCTGATGTTGCTACTATTAACTTTTTCTATTCAATTTGAAAAAAGAAAACGATAAAAGAACACGCTGTTGGTTGACGTGTTTATTAAAAAAGTTAATAAATTGGTTAAATTTAATGACCAGGAGTGAAAAATTCAGATATTTTTTTGTGTGTGTTTGACCTGCAGATAAAAGGTAAACGGGTTAATTCTGGTGTCTCGTTGATCGAAGGTTGCATCACAAGTTTTTGCTGTGTGTGGGTTGCAATTTAAAAAGCTCCTGGTGAAAACATTCACATACTGAAAACACTATAAGCTATATTTTTCTTTTCATTCTTGTTTGTATGACCCATGAGGCCCCACACAGAACCTGGGCCTCGTGGGCCGTAACACCTGTCAAGAAAGGAAAGTTGAAGTTTTGCTTGATTAAGCTTTTTATCAGAAGATGATTAAACATTCTCTTTTTTTTTTTAATCAACCAAATAGTCGTATGTTTATATAACTTCAAGTTTAACTGGAGTATGGAAGGACTGCTTTCAATAAAAATGAATAACTTAGTTCTTTTTTCCTTTTATTCCTTTTCATTTAACGTAAACAGCTATGCTAAATACAACCGAAGCACTGTTCCTTTTAGTTTTCTGTGTTGCTGTACAGTAACGGTACTCTGTGCTGGATAAAAGGACTGCTGAAAGTTAATTAACCCAGAATTGCCTCCAAACACAAAGACGGTTGAACATTCTTCAAACACTAAATGGTTTGTAGCTCTATCTAAAGCAACTAAAACTAGACATGTTCTGTGTTATTGAGCTGCAGCCGTTTTACAACTTTCAGTGTGAAATTCGGACACAATTTACCCTACAATGTTTCCTCTCCCAATATTTAACTTGCATACATGATATTGGTGTCATTTTTTTATTCTTTTGATTCTTTTTTAAAATACTGTTGGTTTTTAACCTACAAGTCTTCACACAATTTGCAACTATTCAAAGTATCAATAACCAACATTTCAGTCTTTTCCTTCATTTTTGCATTCATTTAAATGTTGTCGCTTTTGTTTGTGTAGGTTGGGGTCTTTTAATTCTGTTTTTCACATTAGTATTTTCATACCAATGATAAAATGCTGTTTGTCCAAGTTGTGGTTTTGAGCACAGCTTTTTTTTAATTGGCAGCTTTCTTTTTTGACGGATGTGGCTGGGATCTGTTGCTATGACAATAATTTGTCAGAGAATTTTAGAAAAGAGACGATTTTAGCCCAAAAACGTGTTTATTCTAACATTTATGGGAACATGTGGTTCAATGTCGGAGTGCATTGCATTTAAATGTCTATCACGGGAACTACAGAGTTACACCTTTGCTGTGTTTGGTTCTATACACATTTATTTTCATCTCTGCTGAAAACTAAATTCACTTGTATAAAAAAAAAAAACGAAAAAAGAAAGATTTACTCTTGCGGTGCTCTAGACTGAGAAAAATCCAACCTATTCTTTGAAGGAAGCGCATGAATTGGTAACTAACTTAGATTTGTCATGACAGTAATGGTGATTATGGGCTGCAATCCCCATGATGACATCAATGAAAAAGGGGAAGTGAGAAAAATGTGGGTTCTGAAATCGTCGTCACAGAATTCTAAAATAATATTGTAATTTAAGGTCTTTGTCTCATTTTGCCGGTTTCCTCCAAAGACTGTACGACATTAGCAAAGCTAACTGGGCATAGGGTGGGGCCCACAAAAACTGGAGAGAGCTTATGAAGAAGAGTTTGTTTGTTTGTTTTCTCAAATTCTGAGGCGACGCTGCCACCCCTGTTGTTATTTTAGTAGCTCAGATCACTTCTGTCTGATTTTTTTTTAAGAAACGTTTTTCTCCTCAGCGGACGGCTCCTCGAAGGCAGTACCAGGATGATGGCATCTCAGACGACGAGATTGAGGGGAAACGAACGTTTGACCTGGACGAGAAGTTGCGGTGTGAGAGGTTTGGCAGTGATCTGGTCAAACACATGGAGGGCAAAGGTGAGACGCTCACACGGAAATGAAATAGATTTGTGGGAAATTATACCAATATCCACTTATTAACACCGTCAGTTTGTTCTGATTGTGTTTTGTAGCTGAAACTCTGTAGCTTTTCAAGTGTTTTGCTTTTCTTCCTCTTTTGATAGATTTTACATATGAATACATCCAGAGGGAAGGGCTCAGGGACCCCATTATTTTTAAGATGACTGATGGGCTCGGTTTACAGTAAGTCACAGGGCGGTCCTCTTTGATTTTACTAATATCCTTTCAAAACATAGAGCAAAAACCCAAAATGATTCTTTCTCTTGCAGAATGCCAGACCCAGATTTTAGTGTGAGTGATGTCAAGGTGTTTGTTGGTGAGTTCTGCCGTCTGTTAGTATATTTGAGTGTTCGTTGTCAAGATGTAACCCAGTTGTTGACTCATCAGCTGCTTGCACACCTTTGGCTCAAAAATACAATTTGACATTAGTTTCTATGTGTACAATTTTATTGCTCTACAATACAAGTAATTTCTATTTGCATATGGTATAAATACAACTATTGTTTCATTATTTTAGCTTAGCGGTTTATTTTAAATAGTCCCAAATGCTCTACTTCTCAAATCTGAAGTCTTTACAGGACTCAAATTGCTGTTTAAACAAACTATATGTATATGTCTGTGTATAGCTATCTTAATTTATGAAGTCTTGTTAACTCTCACAGGTAGTCGACGGATTGTAGATGTTATGGACGTGAACACCCAAAAGGGAATTGAGATGTCTATGGCTCAGTGGCGACGCTACTATGAGACGCCGCCATCAGAAAGAGAGAAACTCTACAATGTGATCAGCCTGGAGTTCAGCCACACCAAGCTGGAAAACCTGGTGAAACGACCAGCATCAGTAAGGACCAAAATCATTTCACACTTTACATCTTTACACATTTTACGTCTTTACACATATTCACAGTTGAATAACAAAGAAATTACCATCTTTATGCCAATTTTGGCTCTTTGAAAAGGTGTATCTGGTCAGCATTTGATAAATTGCATGTTATTTGCAAACAGAAATTTTCTAGGTTGTCAGTAGTAGCAATAGTTTGACCTGACATTTTGAAGTCACATGTGCACTGGCTGCTTCTTTACCCTGTCCAGGTGGACCTCATTGACTGGGTGGACAACATGTGGCCCCGACATCTCAAGGAGAGACAGAGAGACTCCACCAATGCCATTATCGACATGCATTATCCCAAAGTACAGAAGTGAGTAAATCAGTACCTTTTTTTTTTTTTTTTTTTTTTTTTTTTTAAAGGGGACATATCGTGCAAAATGGTAAATGGCTTGTACTTGTATAGCGCTTTAACTAGTCTTGATGACCTCCAAAGCGCTTCACACTACAGTCAGTCATTCACCCATTCACACCCTGACGGTGGTGAGCTATGTTAGTAGCCACAGCTGCCCTGGGGCAGACTGACAGAGGCGAGGCTGCCATGCACCGGCGCCACCGGGCCCTCTGACCACCGCCAGTAGGCAATGTGGGTGAAGTGTCTTGACCAAAGACACAACGACAGAGATAGTCAGTGTGGGGGATTGAACCGGCAACCCGCCAATGGCAAGACAATCTCCCTAACCTCTGTGCCACGTCGCCCACAAAATCCACATTTTTAGCCCTTTTGTTGTGTACTTGGAGTCTCTGGGAGTGCAGAAAATTTTAATGTAGTCTCTCCAGGTGTTACATAGATGTGTTTATTTTCTTTTTGTGTTTATTTTGCATTTTTCAAGCAGTTCGGTTTCTATTATGTTTTTTTTTTTTTAACAATTACGTCACAGGAGTTCAGACCAAAGCAGTGCAGTTCCTCTTTATGTAGACAACAACTGAAGGATTTCAATGTGAAAAGGAAGAACTGAAAAGCAGGATATGTCCTCTTTAATATTTATTTACTACAGCTAAGGATGTGCTGCTAAACATTTCTTATACATTGGTGTGAAAGGTATCATTTCAGCTTTTAGTTGGTGTTCCTTTTTTACAGCTGGTTGTATTGTCTCCCAGGTACTGTCTCATGAGTGTGCAGGGCTGCTTCACGGACTTCCACATCGACTTTGGAGGAACTTCAGTCTGGTACCACATTCTGCGAGGGGCAAAGGTCAGTTTATATAAAAAAAAAAAAAACCCGACAGCTTTAGCAGTATGTGTCAGATGTATCGGCCATCGGCCAGTTATTCTTCTTGCCATCATCTTGTATCTCTTGTTAGTTGAAATAACAAAAATTGGTTCCACGTTCATTTTGTCATCATTGCACCGCTGCCTTTGTTTTTACCCGCTGACATATTTTTTTGAGATGAAGAAAAAAGTCATTCTGATAAAAACAGGTTTTTATTAAAGTGTTTGAGCTTTACAGATTCTTTAGAGTAGTGGTTATTAAACCTGAGATGATCAAATAAAAGGTAAAATGCCATACTTGTTAAACCCGTGAGACGGACGAGATTCTGCTGATTGGCTTAAATTCACGGCTGTAAAAGCTGCTCCCTCAAACTACTGAATCATGTGATGCTTAGTTTTTACATGAAGGTTCAATTTTCTGTCAGCTTACAAGAAGCTAACTCAGATAATAATTACTTCTCATGGGTCCCATTTTTTTTTTTTTTTTTTTTTTTTTTTTTATGTAGCGAAATTAAAAGATTTATTTTAAGGCTGGCATGACTGGGTCCTCACCAGGATTTTTTCCCCTGCATAACGGTGAACGGCTGGTGGCGCTGGTGTCGGTCCGCTACTTTTCTCGATGCGTTCCCAAAGCGGAGCTCAGCTCCAAAGGGGCTGTTTGTCACGCTAATAAAAGCTAGCGCTAGCTAATGTGGTTTGAGAGGTTTGTAGCTGCGCTGATGTGCGTTCAAGAGCTTTACTGACTTCTCTATGTTTCTCTCAAACATCAGAGTTGTCCCGCCCGTCACGCTGTCGAGGTCTAATTTCAGCGTAACGGTCCATTATGATGAAATGTGCCAGTGTGCTGCTGATAACCCTGCTTCAATAAATTAATTCTGGTGTGCGAGAGGATATTTGAAATGATTTCAACTCGGTATTTATTATCTTTAAACGTGGTTGTTTTTGCTTCCTGCAGGTGTTTTGGCTGATTCCACCAACACCCCAGAACCTGGAAATGTACGAAAACTGGGTTTTATCGGGAAAGCAGGGGGACATCTTCTTGGGAGACAAGTGCTACGACTGCCAGAGGATAGAGCTCCAACAGGGCAACACCTTCATAATCCCAGCAGGTGTGTTACTCCCACCAGACAAACATTCGTCTTATGAGACTGCAAACACCTACTCTCTTCTCTCCTGCTGAATGGACTTAATCTCCACGTTGATTATGAATGTGCTGTGCGGTGCAGGGTGGATCCATGCTGTGTACACTCCAGAAGACACTTTGGTGTTCGGGGGAAATTTTCTCCACAGCTTTAACATCCCCATGCAGCTCAACATCTACAACATCGAAGACCGCACACGGGTGAGAAGCCAGTCACATGTCCATGTTTTTTTTTTTTTTTTTAGTCACAATGCAAGTCATAGTTAAAGTAGAGGTGTGTTTATTAACACATTACGCAACCAGAGCAAAAGTTATCCTTCTACATATAAAGCACACGATTCACACGTTCCCCATTTAGTCTTAAATCTTTATTTACAGTACTTGCTGTGTCCCGCTGAGTAAACCTCTACATTTGTACAGTTCTGTAACCTAAGACTTAAATTGTGATGATGATGTAGTTGAAGTCCTGGTCCACTGCCAGTCATGCCACAGAGCTTTCATTAAATTCTTCTTTCTTCAGACGGAGGACGGGTTTGGTGCCGATACCTGTATATGCTCATCTTTGTAATGCGTTAGGAGGGGACGCTGCGTTCACCTGCAGACAAATGGCAACACTTAGTTAGTAATTAGCTCGGACTCGCTGGTACAAGTTGCCCACCTCCTGTGTAAATGCTTTGCTGAGTCAGGAAATACTGATGGGAGTTTAGATGAAAATCTGGTCTTCAGTTACATCATAAATGCTTAAATAAATTCATGAAATGCTATGGAGAGGTGAAATGTGTTTTGTGCTTCACAGTCTCAATCTAGTTTTTTGACAACATAGTTCTAGTATTTAGGGCTGGACGATATAGGACAGAAATCATGTCAATAAAATAAAAATTATATTTATCGATAATTATAATTCAAATATAATTATAATTCAAAACATATATTTTAAGTGCACTCCTGGCCATTTTATGCTGTTGCTTAGCAACCTATTTTTATATACAGAACACACAAACACTGAATTCAAACTCAACCCTTGATTCAACCAACTTTTTAACAAAACTGCAAGTTTTTAAAAAAAGGAAAAAAAGAGCGAATGCTCTCTGAACTCTTTGTAGGGGGCGGAGCTTGGTGAGAGCGTTCCTGGATCTGCGTTGTGATTGGTTGGGAGGATGTAATGACTAGAATGTATAAGGAAGGAAAACTGTTCTATTGAACTTTTTATTGTTCCTTTTTTTTTTTCTATCATCGATATACGTCTCGATCGATATATATTATTGAATTATTGTCCAGCCCTAATTGTATTGAATTGACGCTTTTAGTGGGCTGTTTTTTTAAATATATTTATTTTTTGGATAATTTGTAATCCTTGTTTAGGTGCCAGCGAAGTTCCGCTACCCGTTTTACTACGAGATGTGCTGGTACGTCCTGGAGAGATACCTTTTCTGCCTGACCAACATCTCCCACCTCACGCCGGAGTTCCAGAAATATTCCCTGGGCATTGGTGAGGAAGAGTGAAAGCAAAGCAAGCTTTCCTGTCTGTTTTTTCTGGTTTTCAAACTCAAACGTGGAATCGGATGCGAACTCCTGTGCCTGAAACGTATTTTTTCAGGACTGACCCGTGCCGACGTCGCCAATAACGAGTCCTCTGTGAACGGCACCAACGGAGTTGAGGGTGAGGCAGAAGAAAAGCTAAAGGAGGAAGAAGAAGTCAAGGAAGAGGAGGGCAACGAAGAGCTCGGAAACCAAGCCGAGAGACCTCGGCCTGTGCTGACGCCCTTTGAACTGGAGGGACTGTGGAACCTTGTAGGGAAGCTGGAGGAGCTGCCGGTCCACAAAAAGTGTGTCCCTGCAGGGATTAGGGACGCTGCAGCGCTGCTGGAGGACATGAGGGTGGGTAGCTGTAGATTTCCTTAACGTGACGTCACTCAGCGAGTGATGGAGACTGAATGTTTTTCCTCCTCCTGCGTTCACCTGTTACCATGTTGTGTCCAGGCGGTTCTAACGGAGTGTGCCAGTGACAATGTCAAACTAGCCTACACTGGAGAGCCAATTGTCAGGTGGCCTAAAAGGGTAAGTTTGAGGAAGAGAGAATGATTGTTCTGATTATATATTTAATAACTCATTTCTCAGAAGCTAATAAAAAAAAGCCCTTTATATTTTATGTATACCTGGAAAAAAAAACCTTTTTTAACATACTAACGTTTCTTTTCCAACCATTTTCTTCCGGTGTTGTCTAGCCGTCATGGTACCAGCCCCCCACGCCCCCGGCGCCTGTTTTCTGCCGTTCTCGCATGGGCCCGTCTCTGCACAAATCTAAAAAGTCTAAGAAACACACTACCATTTCGGCGCTGAGGCGCAGGCGGGTAAGATGCAAGCGCTGCTCCGCGTGCTGCCGGAAGGAGTGCGGCAAGTGCCAATACTGCCACGACATGAGAAAGTTTGGTGGTCCCGGGCGGATGAAAAAGAGCTGTATCATGAGGCAGTGTCTGATGGTGAGATTACACGTGAAATGATGCGTTGCTATGAAACTGGTGTGGTATTAAAACTAAAAGAAACTGCAGGTTTTTCAAGTGTTCTGCTCTTTTTATATAAAATTTTGGAATATTATCAAGAGATCCACTGTCAGGATGGATATTTTTGCTTTTGACTTTACTGTGAAACAGACTCTTAAACTTTTTTTTTACCGTTTCCCTTTTTTTCCCCCCAGCCTGCCTTGCCAAACACAGCCCGTTGTGCCATATGTGGGGAAGGAGAGTTTGACGAATCAGATCCCAGCACGTACTCTTTAATGGAGTGCACTGCCTGTTCGCAGATTGTACATCGACAGTGCGTTAAGGTGAGCCGTTTCCTCGGGCGTTTTCCGATTGCATAACATTACAAGGAGTGTAGTGAATATGTACTGGCAATGTTCGTTGCAGCCTTTTTAGTTTGGCGCAGACGGGTGTTTAACAAATAAGTTGTTTAAAAGCAGAACTAAATGTATGGACTATAGGTGCAACTTTAAAAAAAAAAAAAAAAGGGACACCAAAACAAAATGGTGTGGACTCCCAGCTATCAGTAAAGTCTGCTCTTTAAGGAACATTAAGGTTTGTTATAGGGTTGTCAAAATAATCGATACCGTGATGTAATCGATAATAAAAAAAAAAAAAAGAATTATTGAAACATACTGATTTGCTTCAAAATCGATAAGAACTGAACGGTTCACATTCCCCCAAATTGTCGCGCTTCTTCTGACTGCAGCGCTGCGACAACAGAGGCTCCCTTCGCTCCTTGCTGCCACTCATCTCAACAATGAGGCTGGTGCTGGTTAAAACTCTTAACACATCGATTACAGCCAGAAAAACACATTATGCCCTCTTTGGCGACAAAACAACGCAAAAGTGCTGTTTGGATATATTCATAACACTTCCTACAAGGCAAACTGTCAGAAAGAAAACCCAGCATGCTTAAAAGTGCTACATGCTAAACATCAAAGCTGCCGTCTCTGCTACAGTGAAGTAGTAAACACCCCCCCCCCCCCCCCCCCCCGGACAACATAAGCTAACGCTAGCTGTCATTAGCTTCGTAGCGACACAGTGACGTGGTTCTGTTGGACTGAGCTCCCCCTTTGAGCTGCGCAGTTCTGACGGCTCAGTCAGTTCATAAGCAGTCAACTAACGCACCAAACCAGTGCCCCTCCCTCCATTACTTCTGTTTAGCTGTAAAGGCTTTGGAGGCGAAGGTGTCTGGTTACACAGGCTACGGCGGAGCCAGACTGAAACTGACAATTGGAGAAGAAAACCGTAGGAACCCGTAACGATTAATCCTGCTGCTCTGGTTAATCACTAAAGAAAATATTATGGAAAATGACTAGGAAGACAAAAAATGTACAGCGCTGCTGAATAACCGGATCCTTAGTTACACTGTGAATATATATTTTTGGTTTGGCCAGGACCATGTTTGCTTTCTGTATGGGATGATTCTTTAGTTGTATCTGAGCAGTAAAATGTATCAATTAAAGCATCCAGCAGCATAATAGACAGGCAATTATAATAAAATAATCGTATGACTAAATCAAAAGTGGATACATCCATAAAAAATATTAACGCATGTACTATTAGTGTTATCTGGTCTACTCTTTTACCAATCAGGGAAGTGACACCCAAACTATTTTTCTAAGGAGGGCTGAATAGTATGGAGGACCAATATGTAAATTGCCCAATAAATAAACCAATACACTTAAAATGTACCAATTGATTAAAGAAATAAGCAATAGTCTTATGTCTCTGTTAAAAAATATATTTATTTACTTTACCACTTTTCATGTTTTTATTTTATTTTTTTATTTATGCATTTTTAGATCTCTAAGACCAACATTGTAGTAATACATTTTTTTTCTTTTTATTTCCATCTCAATTCTTCATAGTATGTCCCCCTACTTACTGAGTTTTGCCTTAATCAAGAACATTAAAGTTAAGTTTGTAAATACTTTTGCAAATACCACGGCACAAAAAATGTTGCCGTGGTATTGAAAATGGTGTCGAGTATTTTTCTTACTACAGTTTCAATCTTGATATAGATAACTATCGTAATATACCTAGTTTATTATTTAGCTACAGGGAAGATGGAGAAAGAAGGAAGGCTTGAATCAAAGGTTTCAGTTTTTTTTCAACAACTCACTTACAGAAACGGCATCAAGCCAAATGTTAACAGAACTGGTACTGAAAACTTTACGTTCTGAATCCTGCTCTCAGTGGCAGCGTTAAACCAGCCAAAAATGTTGGACAGCAGCAGCAGACTTGTTAGCCGGATTCCCTGTGAGGAATAATTTATTATTATTATTATTATTATTAATCAACACAATCTTCAAAAACGATTTTCAGGTGGTTTCATTGTTATAACGTATCGAGGGATTGGCTATGCCTCGTTAGCCTTTATAAATAGAAAATAATCAAACCAAATCGCCACGCATTTCTTTACTAGTATCTCTTTGAAGTTCTTAAACACTAAAATGAATTATTTTCACAGATTAAAACAAATCTTTGTTCATTGCTGAATAAAGTGAAAGGACCTACAACCAAAGTTTGACCACTAGGGGCGCTGTTGAGCGCTGTCTGCTGCTCCAAGTCAAACTGGAGCTGCTTCTGCTCTTGAAGGGCTCTCCACCTTGGGAACGGGAGGCCAATGTTGCTCCTCGTTTTGACTCCTTCCTGGTCTGACAACTTTGCTGCTGTTGTTTTCTTCTGTGTGTCTGACCTTTAGCATCTCTTTGTTTTTTGTTTTTAGGAGCCTGGTGAGGGGAAGATCAATGAGGACCTGCCCAGCTGCTGGGAATGTCCCAAATGTTGCCAAGACTCTGAATCAGAGGTACGAAACTAGCATGTTCTTGTCCTTGGCTTAATTTGGCCGAGCAGGGCGGCGCTCTGTTTGTCGGCGGCTGCAATGGCTCCTGAGAACGTTGGACATTTAACCGCAAATGAGGCGTCTATACAGTCTGGTTCAGCACTGAACATTCAGTGCAATGTTGGTAGACTAGCCTGCGGTCGGCAGTTTATCCTAGAAGTACGTGTATCCTGCAAATCAACGACAGTGGACATTACAACTCTGCACACTTTGTGCAGCTTCAGACTGCTATACCAGCAAAACCCACCGGCCGACGAAGCAGCAGGAACTCTCACCAGCACGGGCCTAGAGACTCCAACCATCTCACCGGTGCACAAAAAACTGTTAGTTTGTAACCCCGGTTCTCTGAGCAGCATGAGTGAGTGTCTTATATCGGGAACGCCGCAGGTTTGACCTCATCTGAAGCTCCTATATCAATCCCCTGGCCCTGATTGGCTGGGGAAAAGGTCTGTCATTGTCAGGAGGGACCATATCCCACCCCCTTCTACTCAGAGAACTGGGTTTATGAAAGTAGCCTAAAGTTCTCTTTCATAGCATTTGTTTCCTCTCACAATAGGAACAATCCTGACTACCGGATTGCAATGCAGATTGTTTAAAGTGCATGTCATTGATGGGTGCTTGGTGCCACTGATACCAAGCTGAGCAACAAATGAGCCAGTGGTCGAGGTGTGACATTGACCTTACAACACCGAGCAAAGGTATGAGGAGAAGCCCAGCTTGCTGCGGCACAGATCTGTCCAAAACGCCTCAGCATCATCTTCCTCATCACCGGCTCCCCCCAGGGCTGCGTACTGAGCCCACTGCTCTTCCCCCGATGACCCAGGACTGCCGTGCCAGGTTCAGTACGAACCACGACATTTAAGTATGCAGACGACACGGCAGTGGTCGCTCTCATCAGGGACGACGACGAACTGCGCCCGTGTTCACAAAGAATCCTGACACTAAAAGTTCTTAGTGACGTCATTTTAGGAGAAATCTTAGAAATTTCCCGAATTCTACGATTTTCTTTATTATTATTTTACCTCGATAAGACACAAGTTATTCACAAAGCACCCTAGGCCTTAAGAGAGCTCCTACAGTGAAAAGTTAGGAGTAGTGAGGAGGACTTTTAGTGAGCCAAAGAGTGTCTGAACAGAGAAGATGGTGGAAACGGAGAGAGCTGATTGGCTGATCCACCACCTAACAGTGGAGAAAATAAGCACATAAACTTTAACAATCACACAATGAATAATATGGAGATAAGATAATCTTTATCATCCCCATAGAGGGAGATTAATTAGTTTCAACGGCCTGATGGGTTAAAGAATATATATATATATATATATATATATATATATATATATATATATATATATATATATATATATATATATATATATATATATATATATATATATATATATATATATATATATAGTGCTGAGGTCGTTTCTAATTCATTTAGCACACCACTAGATGGCGCCAGTGTGTAAATCTTACACTGGGGGTTTAAGAGCCTCAGAAGCAGGGATGATGGTGGAAACGGAGAGAGCTGATTGGCTGATCCACCACCTCAACAGTGGAGGAATGAGGACAATAACGTCTTTAAACGTCAATTGTAGACGTGTAGATGAAATAAATTTTATCATCCCCATAGAGGGAAATTGATTAGTTTCAGTGGCCCAACGGACTTTTTTCAACAACTTAATTACCAGAAACAACATCAAGCCAACTCATCAGACTCTAGCAAAGTAATTTTATAGAGGATAAAAAAATATTAGGGAAAGTATTGAATGATCATCAATAAAAAGTGGAGGAATTTACAAACAATATAGTACATTATTTCCAGAACAGCCTTCAATAATGAACAATTTAGAAGAACTGGAAAAAATTGCAGCAAAATATATACATAAATACAAACTCTAGACAAGATAAGAGGTGAGAAAGTCTTTTATGTGTCGCATGATGACGGCAGTCATATGAAGTTTGCTTGTGTGATGCCATCTGGCTTTTGACTGCTGCACAGAACACTTCTCACTTCAAGGTGAATGCAAAGTCCTCAGCAGGATTTTATTCTACGTAAAGGTGTGTTTGTGCATCGGGAGGCTGGTGTGTCGTTCAGCTACTCCTCTGCATCCAATCCCAAAGCTGTTCGTCAAGCTAATAAAAGCTACCGTTAGCTAATGTGGTTTGGGAGGTTTATAGCTGCGCTGATGCACGTTAAAAGAGCTTCATTGACTTTTCTGAGTTGGTCTCAAACATCCGTGTCGTACCGACCGTTAAGCTCATTAGAAATGTCTAATTTCAGCATAACTTTGACAACTTTCAGCGTAACGGTCCATTACGCTGAAATGTGCTGGCGGGAACCCTGGATGCACAATAATATCAAATAGATAATGTAGTAAAATGACCAGTATGGCAAATAAACATAACAAACAAATCCAAACAATGATGTAAATATGGTGCGTTTAAACACTTTGATGCTGTGACAATTTATTAATTTAGCTAAGTTTAATCACAATGTCACAAATTTTCTTAATCCATTCTGATCGGTTAACTTTTCTCCTTTGTTCACTGGGAGCGCATGTGTGTCTCCTACTATCAACCAATCACAGCTCATAAAAGACAGTGTCACGCCTCACCAAGATAAACATTTCTGTCGTCTCTTTGCTCAGAGTCGCTCTCAGCAGCATCTGAATCGCTCCTGGGTTGGACTCTTTAAGGCTGAGATAGGAGCTCTCTGAGAGTCTTTGTGACTGTGGGCCCTGATTCCACGACAGCGTCTTTCCACACGTCATAAGGGCTGCTAAACTCCCAATAATCCCCCCCTTCCATACATGCAAAGAACTAGTCACCTTACATGGGCACTGTGACCTGTACTGAACTATATGCGCTGTCGTCTGGTGGGTTAATTGTTGTAATACATCCTGCTGCTACATATTCTTGCACTATTCATATTGTCATGTGCACTGAGTGTGCATCTGAATGACAATGAAGTCTCTGAAGCTGGTGTTTAGTCAGTCGGTAAAACACGACGTCTGCTTGATCAGGTTACTGTCGATGAACCAAACTGGTTAACCTCTCAACCTCAGTCTTCCAGTGACGAGGAGAGCGACGAGTCGGAGGGCTCCACATTCATGCCGCAGTCGAAGCGTTCGTACCAGGAGGAGGGGGGCGTCGAAGGCCCGAGGCGAGGGAAACGCAGCAGGCTGCCGGGCCGGCAAACGGCACCGCCTCCCTCACAAAAGCTGCTGCTGCAGAGCCGCAAACGAGAGAGCTCGCTGGAGTACAGGCTTAAGAAAAGGGTAGATATGATGCTCATGGAGCGCAGTTAACTTTTTGACATCTTACCCTATGAAGGAAACGATTCAACTGTTTTTTTTTTTTTTTTTGTTTTTTTTTTCTCAACTTCCAGATAAAACTGGAGAGGAGCAAACTTTTAAGAGTAAGAAATGCTGTTTCATGGTTTCAGTATTGCACTTGAATCATTCCATGTTGCATTTAGGTTTCAGTGATGGGATTTAAGGTTTGAAAAAAAATGTCTTCTTTGCCTTTTTTCCAAAGAAACAGGCGTGTCTAGATCGCTCCCCGCGGCTCCTGGGATCCAGGCTGCTGTCTCGCCTGCACTCTCCAGTCAGCAGACTGTCTCCGGGCCAGAGCCGGGGTTCGGCTTGGGCAAGTGGCTCGTCCCGCAGCTGCATTCTGGGAGGTAACGGCTCGTTTGGGCAGCAGAAGTCCTCCCACGGCCTGCTGCTTCATCCCAAAGGGGAGCCACGCAGGGGTCACGGAAGGGGTGTGCGGCTGCGAGGTGGAGGAGCCGGACGAGGCATCAGAGGAGGAGCGAGGCATCCCGAGCCGGAGGACGAGACCGAGGACAGCAGCGACAGCACCACCACCAACAACAGCAGTAGCAGCGAGGAAGACGACGACGACGAGGTGATGGGAAGTGGGCTGAGCCACGGGAAGGGTGGGGATAAAGGGAACCTGCCACAGTCGAGGCGAGGGCAGCCGGCCACAGCACAGGACGGGTGTGGAAGTGGACTGGGAAACCAAAACGGCGGAGAGAAGGCGGACAAAGAGGAGGAGATGGAGCTTGACATTCCAAAAGGGGACAAAGATGGCTCCTGTATTAAAGTGACACTTCAAAAGCCACCCAGTGCGCAACAGGACTCCTCGGGCATCGTCCCTAAATTAGAGGCTGTTGCTCCTCAAACTGCCACCTCTACGACACACAACCAGAGCAAACCCCTCGCCAGACCCCCCATCAGGAATCGAGAGCCGTGTCCCGATCGGCACACAAACAGGCTCACACCTCCACACACCCGGAGCAGACACACAGACTCTCGGTCTTCCAACCCAGACAGCCTGGAGGCATCAAAAACAAGACCAGCCAGACCAGCCAAACTGAGCAACGGGGCTTCCTCCTCCGCGTCATCGGAGCTTCACCATCTCAGGCTCCCTCTCTCTGCCCTGCAGGAGGCGGGGGGAGAAACGGACCGAGACAGTGCAGGGAATGGTCCGAGCTGTGAGAGGGAGGTTTGGGTCTCCGTCTTTCGCTACTTAAATCGAGCAGATCTCTGCGTCTGCATGGCCGTCTGCAAGAACTGGTACAAATGGTAAGATCTGTCGTCTGATGCCGGTTTATTTAACACAGCAATCATTTTGGATCCGATTAACAGCTAAAAGGCTCTCTGTGGGCATCTCTTTATGATTCCTGTTAATTTCTCTCACTCAAATAGAAAAACTTTGCTTTACAGGCCAATCTGTCAGGTAAGTGTCAGAATCTGTGCTGGTCAAATTAAAATTTGCAGACTTAAGCTACAGAATGGTGCACACCACTGTTTATCTTAGCTTTAGTTAACATGAATGTCACAATCTGGTTTCATTCATTGGGGAGATGCTAAGTGTGCATCTACACGTGTGGGGTAAAGAGTTTTAAACACTACTGCACAGCGTCTGTTTCACATTTATCCCAGATTCAGTTTTATTAAACTGCTCCCAGTGTTTGATGATAAACGGAGACGACGTGTCTTCAAAACAGCTGTTTGTGGAACAGGCTCTATAAGATTTGGCTCTGGGTCAATACCGGAGCCAATACCTTCATTCCTCGCCCATGTGTCGCCTTTTTGGACGTTTCAAACCACATTTGACACCAGTGTGCTCGAACCCATGAATATCAGTAGATTTTTACTAGTAGTGAAGTATTTTTTTTCAGGAAAGGTAACGCTGCTCACCCATTATGACTCCTGATCTAATTACGTTGAGCGACGTTTTCTTACAATAGACCAGAAGTAATTATAGAAAACCAATTTAAATAAGCAGTCCCCACTCCCCCACCCCCCTATCTTGGAGGGATTGTGGGTCTTGCGTCTTGAATAAGGAAACTGGAAGGTGTGTTTTGTTATTCACGGTGATGTTTGTCGGCAGGTGTTTAGATAAAAGGCTTTGGGCCCGGATTGACCTGAGCATCAAGCGCAGTGTGACCCCTCAGGCCCTCACCGGCATCATAAAGAGACAGCCCGTCACACTGGACCTCTCCTGGACAAGCATCTCCAAAAGACAGCTCAACTGGCTTATTGGCCGCCTGCCCGGTACTGCACACGCTCCAGCTCAGTGTCTTACTCCTGATCTTTATAGAGTTTTTTTTTTCTTCTCTTTTTTTTTTTTTTGCATAAATCTACAGTAGTGCTACAGAACGAAAACAAATGTGAACTATTATCCATTTTGCAGGACTAAAGGATTTGATGCTGTCCGGTTGTTCCTGGTCATCTATTTCAGCTCTCTGCTCCACCGGGTGTCCCCTCCTCCGCTCCTTGGACCTGCGAAATGCATACGGCGTCAAAGATGCGCAGATCAGGGATTTAGTCATACCTCCAGGTAAGTAGAACGCCGCCTTCAGAACGCAAGTATGGCTTTCAAGATCTGCTTGACTTATTTTTTTTATTATTTCTTTTGGTTTTCTTACTCCAGGCTGCGACAACCGCAGCCAGTTGAGGAACATGCAGTGCTTGCGGCTTGCGGGCCTGGACATCAGCGACTCCACCCTGCGGCTGGTGATCCGCCACATGCCCCATCTGACGAAGCTGGATCTCTCCCACTGCAACGGCCTCACCGACCACTCCGTCAACCTGCTGACCGCCGTCGGCTCGTCCACCCGAAACACGCTGACGGAGCTCCACCTGGGAGGTGAGCGGCGTCGTGGGCGCGGGAGCGGAGCTCGCGCTTCTGATTTCACGGCCGCTAACGTTTGCGTTCCTTCCTCTCAGGCTGCGGCAAACTGACCGACGCGTGTTTGAAATATCTGCGCCGCTTGTCGTGCATCTCTCTGCTCGACCTGCGGGGCTGCAAGGGCGTCTCCAGAAAGGCGTGCGAGGCCTTCATCTCCGAGCTGTCGGTCAACACGCTCTACTGCCTGTCGGACGAGAAACTGATCCAGCGGATATCCTAGTCGCCGGCCTTCTCTGGCGGCAGAGAGGCGCCGGGCCGAGGGCGGGGGTCCTGACCTGACTCTTCACGGGGAAAGTCGCATGCAGGAGGGGTGGGGTCTGACCCCGAGGGCTTGCTTACTTCACTGGTGTTTGGTAAAGGGTGTTGTCAAAGCCAGATCAATAGGTCTTACGTTTTGTTTTTTCTGTGTACCTACAGAGACGCTCAGGAGCCTTTTTTGGTGTTCATTTGAGAACTAGTTTTTGGAAAGAGCATCTAATTTTTCATTAGCTGGACTGGGAGGATGATTAGCTCAGTGTGACCTGTGAGCGTCATCTCCCTTCAACATCCTTTTTTTTTTTTTCCCGTCTCCCAATGACTCCCATCACAAGCTCCCGCCTTTAGGAATTAGTTAAGCAAAGCCTTTAAGTTGCATCTTTTGGATATAAATAATGGATCTATTGTGCTAATCCATCATACATTCTTACTTTCCGTGTGGCAAAGCTGCATCTGTTCAGTTTCAACAACATTCTGGTGCTCCTAGTAGTTTTTTTTTTTTCATTGTCAGGGTTAAATTATCAACTTTTGCTTTATGCACAACTGCTATACTTGGAGATATGTTTTTTTCGTCTTAAACTTAAAAGTAAAAAAACAAAAAAAAATCATCAGACTACTGGAATGGCCTGTGTTTACCATTGTGCATTCAGCTTTGTAATTAAGACATATTAGAGCAGTACATCGGCGGTATACGTGTTATACGTTGTTGTAACGCTTGAGAAGGTACAAAGACTGTGAGTTGGCAATCAACACGGCATCGAGACCTCACCCCGTGAAAAGGGCAGGTTGGTTTAGGTGTGGGGAGGGGGGGGCGTAAGCCGAGGACAAGGCGTCAGATCAATGGTGCGTTTCCAAACAGCAGTTCAACTTCAGGTGCTATTACTTTCAAACTCGTATTGCTTTGTTTTTGTACAGACATTAAAAGCAAAAAATATTGTAGATGAAACTGCTCCCCACCCCTCTTTGATACAATTTTTTTTTTGTTATGGATAAAAACAACAACAACAACTTAGTCACCTTTGTTCACCTGTCCATGTGGAGATATGAGATTTCATTTGGAGCTCTTGCTCGTTTGTTTTCGTTCCCTTCAAGTGTTAAAAGCTCCGCAGCGAAGCTCTCCTCCTCGGACTGCTCACCTGGCCATATCCCCAAGAATGAATATAATTATATAAATATTTACTTTTGTGTAAATGTGCTGGGGTTTTTCTTTTTTTTCTCTCCCTCTTTTAGATTATAAACAGAAAGATCCTGTAGCATTGTAATTATTTTCAGAAGCTTTTTTCACTTCATGTCGTGTTATTTTTCAAGAAAAATAAAAAAATTGACTGATTTCTGTATTTTTGTTGAGCGTCAACGCCAGTTGCGCCGTGCTCACGAAGTCTTTCGCAACAAATCGATTTTAATGGGACGTAGATGACCTGGGTGATTAACTAAACGGCGTTTTGAAATATTTTATGAAAGTATAGAAACTGCCTAAACCAGCTCGACCATTTGTAGGAACATAATGATCCCATAAACCTGACGACTGGTGATGCCACCCTGGGTGTGATGAGGCCTTTAGGTTGCTATGGGGCAGATTTGGACCATTCTTGTTTGCAGTGTTATTAAAATAGAGCAGCTTAGTCATGGTAAGGTATGGCATCTTTGTACCTCGACAACGCTACTCCAAAAATCCTTGTTTTGTTTTCTATCAGCTACTCGGGGTTTGACTTCCTACCCCGGTGTGTTTTCCCCATAATGTTACATAATGTCTTCAGTTTCACTTCTATGTCTCGAACTGATCGCTGGACATTTTCTTTCAGGGTTTATTTTTCTGGCAGAACTCATGGTTCATTCAATTACTGGAAACTGTCCAGAAGCAGCAAAGCAGCCCCTGCCTGTCGCCATCTTTCACAATTAATAGGGAATCCTTTTAAAAATGTTTTTGGCAAATGGTCTCTGTTTGATCAACGGTGGTTTTCTAGGAACCTTTCCAGATGCCATTTGTTCAAAGTGTGGTTCATTTTGATGAACCGTGACCTGTGAGACTTGCAGCGCTGCAGATGTCCTGGTTTCTTTTTTGAGTTGCTGACGTGTTCTTGGAGTAATTCTGGTTGGTTTCTCCATTTGTGGATAATGGCTCAGTGGACTCCCAAAGCCTTATAAATTTTATAATTTGTAACCGTTCTCAGACTGACAGAAGTTGACTGTGTTCTTGAATTCCTTCAGATGAGGGCAAGATGCGCTGCTTTTTGTGCGGATTTAGCCTACTTCATGTTGCCAGACAGGTTCTGTTCTCTTCTGCTCGAGCTTTCAGTTTGGTGACGGGTGGTAACATCAAATTCAGCTTTTTAAATGATGTGAAAAATCACCGCTAATAAATCATTTATTAGCGGTGATTTTCACACAGGATCAAGTTTGTTCTCATAGTTTTTTTTATTATTATTATTTAATCTAAAATATTTTCTAAATTGCATTTTTAAATAATTTTAAATATGCAAAGAAACTTCAGAAACAAAAATCTGAGGAAGTGCTTTTTCACAGCACGGAGGGTTTTTATTTTATTTTATTTTGTAAATCCTTCCCTCCCGGCTCCACCCAGTATCTGTGCCACCTGGAAACAAAGCCAAACAAACCCCGCCGCCGCAGCAGCAGCCTGGTCGTGGCGGAGGATCGGGGCGCACTGACAGATGAGGCAGCAGCTGTCATCCTCTCATCTGGCTCCGAGCTGCGGTGACCTGGATGTGGAAGCGGAACAAGGGGCCGCATATCGCTTTATTTTGGTTACAACACTCCTATGGAGACGGAGGATGCGCTCATCCGCACCGGGGCAAGCTAGCTAACTTTAACATTTCGGCTGTTTTTATCAGCATTCTTTTACTACTACAGTATAAGTATTTTTTATTTTTTTAAAGAAATGAAAGGACGCCGCTATGCGCCGTTTGTTGGTTAAACCCAACCACCCCGCAGCATGCAAGCCAGCGGCAAACAGAAGCTGAAAACAATGTTGTTAGCTAGTTAGCCGAGGTTAGCCAGCTAGCTGCTAGTTAACTAGTGGGCTGAGTTAGCCTTCCTGACTCAGCCCACTGAGAGTTTCGCTGCTTCATGTTGGTTACTTCACTAAAGTAACCGGTTGGCACTTTCTTTTTATAGGTGACACAACTTTTACTCTCAGAGTTTTAACGTTTTTAAGCCAAAAACAAAACAAAAACAACGAAGCTAACTAGCTAGCTAGCTAACCAGCGGTGCCGACCAGTTTCCCCGCGATCTCCTCAGCTTTCTAAGTATTTGCAAAGAGCGTGTCAGCCATGGCTCAGGAGGCCTTCCCTTTGCATTTCCTCGTCTGGAGCAACCAGTACCTAGAGCTGGACCGTGAGCTGCAGGGCGGAGAGGTGAGTGGCTGTGGGCGGTGGTGCTTCCACAGGTGCGCTCGTCCTGGCACCGCAGTGCGCCGACTGACGCATCGTGTGTTGTGTGTGTGTGTGTGCTTTTTGCGACGCGCAGCAGGACATGGGGCGCCTGGATCCACGGGGGCGCACCCCGCTGGAGCTGGCCGTGTGTCTGGGCCACCTGGAGTCCGCCCGGGTGTTGCTCAGGTATTCTGCAGACCCGACGCACTGCAACGCGCAGGGCTGGACCAGTGAGTGCTTCAAGCTGCTGCTGCCGCTTTGCTTCCTGTCCTCAGGCTGCTGCTCTCCGCTGAATGCCTGGATGTCTGCTTCAGTCTTGCAGGAGGCGGTGAGCACCGGGGACCCAGAGCTGGTGCAGCTGGTGCTTCAGTACAGAGACTTCAAGCGAGCCACGGAGAGACTGGCGGGCATCCCAGAGCTGCTCAGCAAACTAAGACGGGTAAGATCATCCTTTTGTGATCCTTAATCTCCTACATCCATGCTGCTCTAAAATACCCCCCCCCCCCCAAAAAAAAAAGATGCTTCCAGTTGAGTCAGAGGCCTACACTGTGTGGCATTGTATCGTTTCCATTTCAAACAATATTTCTGACACATCACCAAAAGGTTTCAGAGTCATCCGACGCAAGAAGATGGCGGTTGTTTGAGGACGGTCTCGGCTTATCCTTCCATCAACATGCCTCTTCTCTCTCGACAGGCACGGGACTTCTACGTGGAGATGAAGTGGGAGTTCACCAGCTGGGGTGAGTGGATTTATGATTTCCACACGGAGGTAGATTTCAGCACCACTGGTGCTGGACAGCTCCCACCGCAGCAGATGACGTCCAGATTGAAATGACACCTGAAAGGAAGGTGGAGTTCAGTCTGGTTGGCGATCAGCTGTTCAGATGTTGAAAAATAAGTTGTTTTTGGATTTAAAAACTACAAACTCCCAACATTTTTAGTCTAGAAACTGATTAGCCAACAGCTTGTATTTTGACACTTTATTGAAAGTCAGATAACACGACAAAGACATGCTGTGATGTGCAAATCTTGTAATTCATATTTTTGTGTTGCATTCAAAGCTACTACCCCTACTAAGAAATGTCTGTGATGATGTGCCATGAACCTGGAGAAAATAAATCAGATTTGGTCATAATTGTAATCTGCAGGTCAGAGAAAAGCCTTATTTGTCCGTGTCTACCCTAAATGACTACTAGGAAGTTTATGTGGGAATAAGGTTGCACTGTCATTGATTTTTCTTAAAAAAAAAAACCCAAAAAAAACGTTTTTGCTTAAATATTTTACATTTGTTTTAAATTAGTTTAATGTCAGTGAGGTAAAACTTTGGGTTGCGCTGGTTAAAACTTACGTTTCATAAGGAAAAAAATTGTTACTTTCAGAAATTGGCTGTGATGCAGGTGGAAATGTTTTGCCAATATCTTGGCTTTTCAGGCCTTGCTTCGTGAATTTGTAGTCCATGACCCAGCTTTAAGCAGCTCCCTATTTAGAAAGTAGGGGGAAAAAATCTATTTTGAGAAAGCAGGAAGAGCGTGGAACAACATTTTTAGGCAGCCGTTTTCTCAGTTTGCAAGGAAACAGCGAGACCAGCGACAGCTAAAGTTTCTCCACAGACTAATCAACTTGCTCTGGTAAAATAATAAAACCAAGTTTTTGTGCTGCTTTCTCTGTCATTTGTTGATAAAATCTCTCCCACTCTTCCTCCCCTCTCGTTGCAGTGCCCTTAGTGTCCAAGGTTTGTCCCAGTGACGTCTATCGGGTTTGGAAAAGCGGCTCGTGCCTCCGTGTTGACACCACCCTCCTGGGCTTCGAACACATGACGTGGCTGAAAGGGCGGCGCAGCTATATTTTCAAGGGTGGAGGTGCGAGTTATAGAAACGTAAAGAAATAAATAGCAGCCCCGGAACTGATTTACAGCCTCGGTTTAAAATCTCTTCTTAGATGATGGCGCCGTTGTGATGGAGGTAGACCATGAGAAGCAGGTGGTGTACACCGAACCGCTGGTGCTGTCCCCTCGTGATGCGCCCTCCCTCCTGGCAGCCATGCAGCCGTCGCAGGAGAACACGGCCCAGAGGCTCACGTCGCCCATCGTCTCCACACACCTCAACACACGCAACATTTCCTTTGAGCGGTAATGTCCACGTACATCACATCCTCAAAGTGCAAGTGGAAATATGGAGAACACCCTCGCTTAAAGTGCCGTGTTTCTGTTGTTGACTCAGGAATAAATCCGGGATCTGGGGCTGGCGGTCTGAGAAGAGCGAGGTCGTAAGCGGGTACGAAGCCAAGGTAATCACACTGCTGATCCAGCCTGACGTTGTTGATTTACCACATGAACCGGGTTGATTCACTATAACCGTTTTTATTTTCTAATATTCAGCTTTAACTGAATTATTATTGTACAATGACATTTTGTGGCTGTGGAAATGTGTTCCTGTTAAAACAGGACTTGTTTGGACTGATTCCTTTTTATATCAAGTGTATAAAATTGTTTTGTAGCAATACAGTGTGAGAGCGGCAATTAACTCCAGGGCTGTTTCATTTTGACGTTTTCTCGCTGCCAGAAATACTACAGACAGACATCTTTTTTTTTTTTTTTTTGCAAGTCTATCTATTCATATTGATAGACTTGTTCCCCCTGAGTGTGATTTAATATTTCTGCACCGGGACTAAGGTCAAAGACCGAGATGTTTCCGCAAATGTTCCACGTTGTGTGTTTAAATCACACGATACGCCTCTATTCCAGTTTGTCTGCAACATAAAAAAAACAAAAAAACAGATGCTGCTGTCTATTAAAGGTGAGAAAAGACGGGTTGTCCGTGCTTTCTGCCTTGTGTGTCCAGGTTTTCAGTGCCACCAACGTGGAGCTGGTGACTCGGTCAAGGACGGAGCATTTGTCGGACCAGGACAAGTCACGAAACAAAGGTGCGAAGATGCAAAATAACACAAAGACAGGAAATTCTGTGACTCCATCAATATATCCATACTGTTTGGAAGCAATAGTCCTGTAGGTGTTTTTCGGCTAAATAAGTCACTGCAGAAACTACAAACTATTCTTCGCTAATAATAGTACAATATACCTCCCACTTTGTGCGTTATTCCAAGTTTTGGTACAAAAGGTGTAGTAATGATGAAGAAAATTCTGGTTTTCAAGTGTTTCTTTTCACAAAATAAAATGTGCATGTGTATTTAGCCGTCTTTATTCTAGTACCCCTAAATAATCCACCTCCTTCAGAAGTCACCTAATAAGCAGAGTCCCTGCCTGTCTGTACAGATGCGCTGAGAAGGCCTCGTTGGTGTGTTCGAAAACTTTAGTGAGCAAACAGCGCCACTGAGACCAATGAACCCAGCAGCCGGGTCAAAAATCAGCATCTAAAGCTTTGAGCATCTCACAGAGGCCTGTTCGTTTAAAAAATGGTAAAAAAGTATGGCACATCTGCAAACTTACCGGGAATTGGCCGTCCACTTACACTGAGAGGCCGGTCCAAAAAAAAGCAATAAACAGAGAACCACAGAGGAGGTCGTCTGTAACGCTGAAGGAGAAATATGGTGGTGGCTTTATGGCGGTTAGAAAAAAATATATAAAGTAAAACAAAAAAGAAAAACTTAATAATTTCGTCCTTGCATTTGAAGGTTTTATCACAGGAATCCCCAGTGAGAAACGTGAAAACATGCTAAAAAATGTAGTCGTTGTGAATGCTGTTAAGACGAACTATATTATGGTCAGATCCAAATGGTTAATCAGATGTTGTAGGTTCTAAGTTTGCACTAAGTGATGAACATTTATGTGTTTGTAGCTAAATGGCATCACAAGGATTTCTGCTGTTTTAAAAAAAAATAAAAACAAATATTTAGTTTATGTTTGCAGCTCCCAGAACTCATTCAAGCTGCAGCTTATCAGAGCAAAGGGAGGGAAATATATTTGACATTTGTTGCCTCACTGTTTAAAACAACATGCTGACAGTGCTGCTACCAGAGATCACAGTGGGAAAGGGAGCAGGGGTTTGGCTGCATTCATGGGATAAACTATTGGATAAACCTTTATTTGTCGTGTCAAAAAGAAAACTCAAATATTAACCCTCTGTCTAGTCGTGTTGATCCAAACTAATGTCCTGCATGTTTTCCCCAGGCTCTAAGACTCCCCTGCAGTCTTTCCTGGGGATTGCGGAGCAGCACACCGCTCACAATGGGGTAAGGGCCTCCACGTTCGTTCCCACACCACCAGCCTCCTCCATCGTTCTCACAAACACTCACAGCCTCCCCTGTCCGTGTTCCTGCCAGAGCAACGTGTCCCAGTGCGCCAGCCCTCACAACCCCACGGCCATCACAGCCGAGGAGTACTTCAACCCGGAGTTCAACCTGAACGGCCGCGACATCGGACGACCCGTCGAGCTCACCAGCAAAGTGCAGAGGTGTGGTAGAGGCGGCGCAGCGTCGGATCGGTCTCGTTTCACCAGCGCGTCACGTTGCTTTTCTGTCTCTTTTGTCCGTTTGTAGGTTTAAAGCCACTCTCTGGCTCAGTGAGACGCACCCTCTGTCCCTGGCTGAGCAGGTGACGCCCATCATAGACCTCATGGCCATCTCCAACGCCCACTTTGCTAAACTGCGGGACTTCATCACCCTGCGGCTCCCTCCGGGCTTCCCTGTCAAGATAGGTGAGTGCAGTCATAAGACGCATGGAAGCTTCGCTGTGATTTCTGCCGCTGTGGACGCCAGTAGATTCGACCGGAGCTTCACTTTGGAAAGGTGGCTTCATACAGTAAAGCGACAGGCCAAAGGAATCCTCTCTGGTTTCCATTGGTAGAGATGTCCAGTGTCACGTTGACTGGCTGCTACCCGGCTGCGCCGTCTCTCCCATCTGATTGATCTCCCTCTCTGTCCCGTAGAGATTCCTCTGTTCCACGTGCTGAACGCCAGAGTGACGTTCAGCAACTTGTGCGGCTGCGACGAGCCGGTCAGCTCCGTGACGGTTCACCAGGAAGAGAACTCTGGAGAGGCCGGTAAACCGCTACACACAGTGAACATTAAAGACATTCACACGTGCGGCGCCTTCCACATTCGCATCCACGTTGATCTTAAGTCGGGAGCTTTTGCTGCCGTGAGATGGCTACCTGCTTAAACTTGCCGGCATCTATCAGAGCAAACGTTTGAAAAGTCCTAGGAACCAAGTTTGTCTTTCCACCGTTGCACGGGGAGCAGAATGGTTGGAGTTTAAAAATAAAACCTTCGGCAGCTCTCTGTTCGCCGACCGCAGCAAAGAGTGGCATATCAGGGTCACCTGGTCTCCATAGCAACTGCTAGATGCTGTTTACGTTCCTGGAATAACTTCACCGACTCCCAAGGTGCAGCGGGTCAAAGACCTGGTCAAGTGAAGGCTCCAGCGACGCTCAGAGCACAGGGACACAACTTTATTTGCAGACCCTGATGAAAATCAGCAAATAAAGTTGTTTTCTAGAACTTTTTTTTTTTCTTTTCCATGCAACAAATCAAGTTCACATTTTTGCCACAGAAAACATTGCCGACGTAGGCAAGGCAAATTTATTTGTATAGCACATTTCAGTACAGAGACAATGCAAAGTGCTTTACATGATTAAAATATAGGAAAATAAAACAGAATAAAAGCAAGTAGGAATAAAATGTAGAAACAAAATAGAACATGGAAAAATAGAAACTAAAAGCAAACATTAAAAACAGTTGGACTACAAAGTTGAACTAATGTTTCAGTAAAACAGTTAAATTAGAAAAGTCGAAGGCAATCCTGAACAAATGTGTTTGTAATCTTGATTTAAAGGAACTCAGCGTTTCAGCACTTTTACAGTTTTCTGGAAGTTTGTTCCAGATAAGTGGAGCATAGGAACTAAATGCTGCTTCTCCTTGTTTAGTTCTGGTTCTAGGTATGCAGAGTTGATATACTGATAACAAGTCTGTAATGTATTTAGGTACTAAGCCATTCAGTGATTTATATACTAACAATTGTATTTTAAAGTCTATTCTCTGAGATACAGGGAGCCAGTGTAAGGACTTTAGAACTGGGGTGATGTGCTCTACTTTCTTAGTCTTAGTGAGGATGTGAGCAGCAGCGTTCTGGATCAGCTGCAGCTGTCTGATCCACTTTTTAGGCAGACCTGTGAAAACACCGTTGCAGTAATCAATTCGACTAAATATAAACGCATGGATTAGTTTTTCCAGATCCTGCTGAGACATTAGTCCTTTAATCCTGGAAATGTTTATTGCAGCTACGATGCCGCTCACTCCCGCTTGCTGGAGGTTTTCAGTGCGTCGCATCTTTAAGTGCATCAAGTTTTCCACCCTCAGGTCAGTGTCCCACTGAGTTCATATGCGAGGTGGACCCCTCCGTGTTCGAGCCACCTCCGGACTACACCACGCTCGGGCCGGGCCGCAGCGAGCCGCTGAGGGACGAGGACGACAACCTGCTGCAGTTCGCCATCCAGCAGAGTCTGCTGGACGCCGGCACCGAGAGCGATCAGGTCCGTGATCAGCCTGGCGCAGAGGCTACGGCGCATCGGCTCGGCCCAGTCAGGCATGAGACTTTGGTCGGGATAGATAACGAGGCAGATTTATTGGCCCGGAGACTTTATTATATCGAGTACAATGGGCTGAAATATGCCAGTAATAAAATCCAGGTCATAAAGGAGAGTAGGACTTCATTCAGTAAGAAGAAGAGTCTGTGAGGCGGGCAGACGATGTGCGGCGAAGTGGAATGGGATTGAGAACGTTAGAGATATGAAGGTTATTGCACAGCGTGGAGGTGTATAGATTTTACACTGAAGTTTCATTTACTGGAATAAAAGCAGCTGGACTCTATTTCACTGTAAAGTAATGCGATGCGGCCTTGTACTATTACTGTTTGTGAAGAGGATTCAATTTTTATATTATGTCGACAAGAGGAAGATTTGAGAGAAATCTGTTAAAGGTTTTCTCAGAATTAGGAAAACGCAGCTTGGCTGCAGATGAGGAAAGCATCCTCAACATTTTAGGACCTGTCAGTAGGAAATATTTACAGTTCTTTGCAAAAAGATATTGTCTCTCCTACGTCTTTATCATATTTCATCACATTTTAACCACAGCGATCAATGTATACTACTTTATTGGGGTTTCCTGTGGCAGACTAATTCAAATAGACACGCATTTGTAAAGTCAATTGAAAAGGATGCAAAATATTTTAAAATTAAAATCTTAAAAGTGTGGCAGGCATTGGTATTCAGCTTTTGGGATTTTGCACAAAGATGTCAAATTAGCTTTATTTAGAGAACGCACCTTCCTCCATGTTTGCTGGTGTCAAACTTCTTGTGACTTTTCCTCTTGCGTGTCCGCCGGACAAAAACTCACATTTGTGGAGCACAACTAGCACTAGTCCTGTCCATAGATGCTTCCACATGAGCTGTGGATCTCTGCAGCTCCCTCAGAGCTACCATGGGCCTCTGGGCTGCTTCACTGATGGATGCTCTCCCTGTCTTAGTATAGCTCAGTGGGGTTGCAGTTGTTTTTCTTTTTAGATGATGGATTGAGCAACACTCAGCGAGGTCTTCAAAGCTTGGGGAATCAAAGTTTTTCTGAATAAAATAATTGAATAGCCCTGGATCATTTTACTTCAGCTTCACTGCCCTTCGCTACTTTGCGTTAGTTTGTCTCACCAAATCCCAATAAAATACACTGTTTGTGGCTGGAATGGGATCAAACGTGAAGAAGTTACTGGTGTAAATAGTTTTGTGAAGACAGCTGACTGGACTGCAAAGGCTGGATTAAAAAAAAAAACATCCAAAGCTCCACATGCAACCAAAAAGTTTTAAATTGCGTAAAAAGCAAGTTTATTGTTAGCCTTCGGATGCAGGAGTTAGTTTTTGTCTGGAGTACTAAATGTCAACAAATGAGCGCTGCTGTCTTCAGGCTGGGTCCAGTCTGGTTTAGCCTCTGCAGCAGGAGCAGCATTTCTTTATTTTGCATGAGTCTTTGCATCTGTTTACATTTGTTTGCCTCCAGTCGCAAAAGCGCAGAGCTCTCTGTAGATCGCGCTGTCGTGATGGGTGATTCAAATTCCCCACAGGCCCTGGTCTTTATCTAAAGCCGGGAAACGTCTGCTTCTACATTTCCAGGTGACCATCTGGGAGGCGCTGACGAACAGCCGCCCGGGGCCACAGTCTCCGCTGTACGAGGAGGACTCTCAGCTGGAGAGGTGGGAGGCTTTTCACCTGCTTCTCTCTCCCCGTCTGTCACGCTGGACTGTTTGTATGCAGAAAAAAAGAAAAAAAAAAAACGGGATATGTCTATGAATCAGTCATTTTAAAGAACTAACTGAAGAGACCGTAACTGGGGGCATAAATATGTGGGAATTTTTATTTATCCCTAATACTATTTGGTTATAACTGGAAGATCTTTTATAAATCTTGTTTCTTCAAGAGAAGTGCTGGCATAAAGTGTAATTTAGTGAACGGATATTAAATTAGAGTTCAGTAATTAGCTTTTTATTCCCCCTCTTCTCCTGAGAGCAGCACCTCTCATTTATCCTCTAATTAAGTTGAAGCGATGAACTCTTTAAAGAACACTAAAAACGACCGCCTTAGAGACCTTTTTGTTGTTTCTTTTGGTCTCATCTCAGGGCCATCCAGGAGTCCCTCTCCATCTCGCTGGCCAGCAGAGAGGGAGACGACACGGCCGACCCCGGCCTGCCCGCCTCGGTGTCCCCGCCGGACCCCGCCTCCAACCCGCCGCTCTCCTACAGCGCCGCCACCGATCCGAGGCTCTCCGGACACTTTGGCGTGTCGACCAGCTTCGACGAGCAGCTGCGGCTCGCCATGGAGCTGTCGTGCAGGGAGCAGGAGGAGAGCGACAGGTGGGGCTGCGTGTTGTTCCTGCCCGCAGGTTATGACGCCATCTTTCTGTGAGCGAGCGATGCAGGTCGACCTGCAGCTCAGGAAGACCCATTTTTGGTGTTTGTTCACACGCTCTGCCTCCTTGAAGCATCTCTACATCTACATGAGCTGCACTTCCCCACTCCTCCCTTTGGACCGCAGGTTGTCAGACACCACAGTACGCACACCGTCATGCTTGCTCAGATTTATTTGCTGTGCTGGTCATCCTCGTTATTATCACTGGGGGTGATGAAAATCTGTCATGAAAACAGTTTATTGCCATGTAGAAGTAAAATATAAAGCGTACAGAGCGACAAACTTCGCTCCACACACACAGGCTGTGCTTGCTCACAGAATCATCGTCATGTTGGTCAAGGCTCTCTATGGCAGGTTCAGCAACTGAGGGAGCTGACTTAAATGAGTAAGCAGCTGATGTGCCAAAAAAGCTGCCAAACATGATCAGGCAGCTGGTGCTCGTAACAAGCCTCACCAGACAGCTTCAGTCCATATCGGATGTACAGGATGGAGTAAACGCATCGTAGCCAGCTAATAATAATAATAATAACGTTGGAAGGGCAGGGAGGCGATTCTGCGTGATCTCCTCCCAGCAACAGAATCCAATTCTCGGCCTGTGTGGCTACCGCTCTGCGGCAGACGTTAGCGAGAAGAAGAAAAAAAAAAGCTCCTCAGATTGAAATTAAAAAAAAATGTGCAAGTGCAGATTTTCTGTTTATAATTCTCTGTATTAAGCCGGGCGTACACTGTACGAGTTTTTCAGTCGTGGTACTTATATACATCTCAAACTGTGCGACGGAACCGCGGGTTTTAAAAAGTTCACCGCTCACGATCTGTGCAGCGCGGCGCTTGGACGCGACCGGACTGCTCACACTGTACGTCGTGCCCCCTCTGGGACCGCTCGCTGTGATGGCAGAGGCAGGCGAGCGACGGTAGGTGACAGGGACCCAGAGCAGGGGTTCGAGCCCAGCTCTGGCGAGGCCCGCAGGAGGCACCGGGCGTCGGGGGAACGGAGGGGAGAGAGGAGGGACGAGACGCACCGGCAGCCGCTCGGCACGGCAGGTCGCCCAGCCCGCACCCCCCCGCGAGCGGAGGAGTGCCGAAACAGGCGGCGGACCGCGGAGGAGTGCCGAAACAGGCGGCCAGCGCGGACCGCGGAGGAGTGCCGAAACAGGCGGCCAGCGCGTTGCCGCCCTCCCCAACGCCCCCGCGAGCGGGCCGGGCGGAGGTCGCTTCAGGGACGCCCGCTCCCCTCCCTCCGCTGGTGGGGACGGAGAGGAGGGGAGGGCGCCCCCTCGTAGCTCTGCTTGAACAGCAGGATGCGCTCACGAAAACCTCACGACAGCCGACTGATTTTCAAACATGTTTGATTTTCACCGATCGTCCGATTCCTGATCGGGAGGTAGTCGTGAGAAGCCAGTCCCCCCTCCTCCCCCCCTCTACGATCAAGCTGAAATTCACCCCGATTCAAAAATGCCCGCACGACTGAAGAATCGGCCCGAAAAGGGGAAAAACTCGTACAGTGTACGCCTGGCTTTAGTAGAAGCTTCATGGTAGAAGAAATTAGACACACGCATCCCGCGGTGTGTTCGCGCTCTGCCCATAGAAATAATGTTCAGCCTTTTGCAGTCTGGACGCTGAGGGTAAACATGCTGTGGCTCTGACTGCAGCGCTGAGAGGGAGAACGGGAGCGGGACGGGGGAGGCGCCCCACGGCAGCACCTGCCGCTGGAGGACAAGAGTAGGAACGATACATGCTTTCACGTCGGAGTCTCCAAAAGTCGCCAGTGACACCAGAAAAGTCGCTAGATTTGTCGCTAGTCGCTTTTTTGAAAAAGAGTCACTAGAGGGGTCTTAAAAGTCGCTAAGTTGGCAACACTGCTGGGCGCCTTACTGTTATGAGCAGAAGATGAACTCCTCCGTACGCCCAAGGAAGAGATGTGAGGTTCTCTGTTCAAACTTGACCTAAAGTGGCCCATGCAGCTTAATTACCATCCTAAACAGGGTCCGAAATTAACACTCGCCAAATGCGAGTAAATTTCCCGTCTGGCGAGTGAATATCAGAGGGCTAGCTGCCACATGGCGAGTAAATCTTTGTACCAAATAAATTAAAAATAAAATAAAAATAACAAAGCCCATCTGGGCTGCGGATGATCCGTTCACAGAGCTCAGTCTAGACCCGCCTTCTGCGGAGCTGGTTCAGCTTCTTTCACATCTTATTTCTGGGGAGAGCGGCTCCCAGATAAAGCATTCATTCAAAACCAGTCATGGCTGCACGCTGGATCAGAAAACAGCAAAATTATGTTACATGTTATATACAGTTGTGGTCAAAAGTGTACATACACTTGTAAAAAAATCATAATGTTATGGCTGTCTTGAGTCTTCAATAAGTTCTACAACTCTTATTTTTCTGTGATAGAGTGATCGGAACACATACATGTTTGTCACAAAAAACAGTCATAAAGTTTGGTTCTTTCATAAATTTATTATGGGTCTGCTGAAAATGTCACCAAATCTGCTGGGTCAAAAATATACATACAGCAACAAAATTTGTCAACTTTGGTGATGTAGCGAGTTGTGTCAATCAAATTAGCTTCATGTCATGGCCTCTTCACTTCTTCTAAGTGATTCTGATTGACTACAGCTGTTGACTTCTCATGAGCCCATTTAAATAGGGCTCATTTGACCCAGTGATTAGACTCAGCTACAAAAGCTACAATGGGAAAGTCAAAGGAACTCAGTGTGGATCTGAAAAAGCGAATTATTGACTTGAACAAGTCAGGGAAGTCACTTGGAGCCATTTCAAAGCAGCTACAGGTCCCAAGAGCAACTGTGCAGACAATTATACGCAAGTATAAAGTGCATGGAACAGTTGTGTCACTGCCACGATCAGGAAGAAAACGCAAGCTATCACATGCTGCCGAGAGTAGATTGGTCAGGATGGTCAAGAGTCAACCAAGAATCACCAAGAAGCAGGTCTGCAAGGATTTGGAAGCTGATGGAACACAGGTGTCAGTCTCCACAGTCAAGCGTGTTTTACATCGGCATGGACTGAGAGGCTGCCGTGCAAGAAAGAAGCCCTTGCTCCAGAAAAGGCACCTTATGACTCGGCTGAAGTTTGCTGCTGATCACATGGACAAAGATAAAACCTTCTGGAGGAAAGTTCTCTGGTCAGACGAAACAAAAATTGAGCTGTTTGGCCACAACACCCAGCAATATGTTTGGAGGAGAAAAGGTGAGGCCTTTAATCCCAGGAACACCATGCCTACTGTCAAGCATGGTGGTGGTAGTATTATGCTCTGGGGATGTTTTGCTGCCAGTGGAACTGGTTCTTTGCAGAAAGTAAATGGGATAATGAAGAAGGAGGATTACCTCCAAATTCTGCAGGAAAACTTAAAACCATCAGCCCGAAGGTTGGGTCTTGGGCGCAGTTGGGTGTTCCAACAAGACAATGACCCAAAACACACATCAAAAGTGGTAAAGGAATGGCTAAACCAGGCTACAATTAAGGTTTTAGAATGGCCTTTCCAAAGTCCTGACTTAAACCCCATTGAGAACATGTGGACAGTGCTAAAGAAACAGGTTCATGCAAGAAAACCATCACATTTAGCTGAACTGCACCAATTCTGTCAAGAAGAGTGGTCAAACATTCGACCTGAAGCTTGCCAGGACCTTGTGGATGGCTACCAAAAGCGCCTAGTTGCCGTGAAAATGGCCAAGGGACATGTAACCAAATACTAATGTTGCTGTATGTATATTTTTGACCCAGCAGATTTGGTGACATTTTCAGCAGACCCATAATAAATTTATGAAAGAACCAAACTTTATGACTGTTTTTTGTGACAAACATGTATGTGTTCCGATCACTCTATCACAGAAAAATAAGAGTTGTAGAACTTATTGAAGACTCAAGACAGCCATAACATTATGATTTTTTTACAAGTGTATGTACACTTTTGACCACAACTGTAGGTGCAGACTTTTTAAGGAACTTGTAAAATCAGGGGCTTCAGCTCAGACCTACTATTCCTTCTCTTCCCTCTAAAGGAGCCCTTTACAGTCTTTATTTATGCATTTTCCCCACTGTTTATCCCTCGCTCGTAGCGCACGAGGGTAAAATCCAGCAGCTGGATCAGCGTAAAGACGCAGCGTGAACCCCTGTGTGCTTTAAGTGTGGCAGCTGAGAGAAAAATGTTGAACCGTATAGGCTTGATGAAACTCTGCCTCATTCACAAATTAGACCAACACGGATAGAATAATGATAATCTGTAGTGTCTTTTTATTGCCTGGATGTAAATGTGATAATTCTTATTGTGCCTTTTATAATCGACTACAATATTTTCTTATTAAAGTCAGGAAACAAAGATTTCTCTTCCAGGGTCCAGACAGCCACGCCCCCAACCACGCCCCCCGAAAATTAACATAATCTCACTCTTAATTTTTGATAAAAATTGAGGTCTGGTCAGGATTAATATTTTGGCCGGTAAAAAATATGCCTGGCCGGTTGATTTTTACATCCACCGGCTAACTTGGCCGGTGAATCAGGAAGTTAATTTCGGACACTGATCCTAAACACAGCAGAAAACCTCTGACGACATGTGATAAAGGTTCTGCAATGGCCCAGAAAGTGCCCAGACTCCAGCTTTCTTGCTGTACTTGATCATTAAAAAGGTTCTTTATGAATAAACATCAAATCCACAGGACTTCCACTGGTCAACACGGGTAAACCCCCAATTCTTCTTTCTTCAGGCAGCGTAAGGAGGAAGAGGAGGAGCTGGAGAGGATCCTGCAGCTGTCTCTCACTGAGAAGTAGCGTCGCAGGACCTCCAGCTGCAGCGGCACGGGTCCACACCGAGGAACAATCACCTTAATTTATTCAGCTTTATTATTATTATTTTTTTGAATCCCAAGACATTAATTTATTATTGCAGATATTTTATTTTGTCTTTCTCACATGAAGGCTGCTAACACACAGTGTGAAAGGAACTGATGTTGGAAATGTGAAAAATGAGTCTGTGGAAACAGTTACTCTGAATTAAAATATTTGTACACTTTAAATGAAGGACGAGACAAAAAGGGAGCTTTTTTTCTTTTCTTTTTTTATTGAGTATTTTTCACAGTTGTGCTGTTCTTTGAGTGACGAATGATCCTTAAGCTTATATGATCCACTGCATTGAAAGCAAAAACATTAAAACATAATGGAATAAAAACTTCTAAACATATTATGTTGGCTTACTCCTAAGTGTGAAGAAAAAAAAATAAAGAATAAAGATCATCCTGGATTATGGTCTTCTGTTTTCAACATGCATTAAAATATTTTACATGTTTACAGTTTAATTATGTATTTTTTTATTATTAATTGAACGCAACTGAAAATAAGGAGGTGTTCATAATGAGATGACTGGTTTGGCAATCACTGAGGGTTTCCTTTTATCGGTTAATGAGACTAAATACCACATATATTCATATAAATGCATTTGATAGACACTTGTTTTCTAAGTGACTTAGAAATGTGGATATAATGTAGTTACAGAAGGAAGACCAGTAGTCAGCTCTGTCAAAGTGGTGGCAGTGCGTTGGGGGGGGAGGTAGGGAGGGAGACGCCCCGGTTCTGATGGCGCTCAGTGGGCCGGTGCAGCAAAGTGGTGCAGGCACTGCTAGCCGACAATCCCTTGACATTTCAGAAAATGCAACAAAAAATAGAAATTTTATAATAGTGCGACACTTGGACAAAAACGGTATGGAGGCCTGGTGGTGCAAAACACAATAGCAAAAAGTTAAAATATTTTACATTTCCCTAAAACACTAAAGAGACATTAAACAAAAACGATTTTTTTAACATTGTTCGTTTTTACAGTTTCTCTGTTTTGCCATTTCAGACTTCTTCAGTCAGCTCTTCGTAGTTATCTGGCCATTTCCACACCACAAGCTTTTAATAAAACAGTATCGAGGGCAGAGATCTGCAGCTTTATGGGGGTACACATGTAAACAACATCGAGTGCGTAGATGAGATAAAATGAAGAGATGAACCTTTAATACGCGCAGCTGAATCTTAAACACGTTCTTTCTCTGAATTGTGCAAAAAGCTTTCGGATTAGAGCAAAGCACAAGCTTCGACCTCTGCTAGGCTTTCATTTTGCCTGACTGAGATAAAGTCAAAAGTTTTTGTCAAAAGGCCTCAGAAGAACCAAAAACCTCCAGTTTTTAGCAAATTTACTCCTTTCTGCCCTGGCTTTCTAACTCTCCGTCTGATCTGTGGATTTTAGATGTTACTTTAAAGACGGTTGTCTGATAAATCTTTCAATAATCATTTACTTACAAATTATTTTTTTAAACAAATAGTTTGTAATTTTGTCAAAAAACAGTACCTAGGAAAATACGTTAACCCAAACTTCTGTTTATATGGCTGCTTTGCTGTTTTAAATTCTAGACAGTGTTGGAAGAAACGCGTCCAATGGCGCCCACACGATTTCTACCTTTCCTATAATTAACTAAGAGCTCATTTATTTCTGATTTACCCTCTGCACATATTTAATATCCCCACAGAAAAACGTGTGGGGGCAGAACTCGAGTCAAATGATCACGGGAAAACGTGTAAAATACGAGCCACATATGAGTCTGACGTTAAGATTGGCAGGATTTTCAAGTTCATGTCATGGGAACATTTGACCACTGGATCGTCTTGGAGGGTTTTTCACAGCCTCCGTTCTGGTAGGTGGGTTCTTCGTCCTTGCCGGTTTCTATGTAGGCGTTTTCTTGTTTCCTCATTTGTAGAATTGCCTCGAGCTCATTGGCCACCTGCGCAGCTTGAGGCCCAGAAAAAAGAAATGTTACTTGCTGGGGTCAAATTCATCTGGAAACACATTGAAGCACATTTAGTTGCACCCTAGTTATGAGGCAGGAAAACCCTTCAAATAAATTCAGCTTTCATGGCAGTAGCATAATCTCACACAGGAGAATGTTCAACCATTCATTTGAGTTGTTGTTTTTTTCCAGTGGAAATCAAATTTTAATGTTAAGAAATTACCATTTTTAACAAAACCACCAGTGGTGCAGTTACCCATTTTCTAAAGCTAGATCATGCAGAGAGAGTCATATCTGACTTTTTTCCTATTTGTTGTTTCCATCTCCTGCTCTCCTCTCTTCCGTTAACCCAGCAGGTTTTCTATTTGGGTCTTGGTACAGAGATGACCACATTTTTGTCCGGGCCAAACCAGCCAAAAGTGTTTATAGTTGAAAAGTTTGGTTTCAATCTCATCTGGCCAAGGCGTATGGTTCCAGTTAAAATCTGAGTAAACTCCACGTTAGTTCGCGAGGGTTGGACAGAAAAGGTCCAACCAGTTGGCTTGCAGATAGCGTCCAGTGGTGATGGAAACTTGGTGCCACTACTTGCTGCAGTTCTGAAACAGTGCCTTTTGGAGGTGTGTTTTTTTTAACCTCTTGCCATCCTTTCTCCTGTGTGAGGCTTACTGGTAACTGTGGCGCTGATGATATTGTTAAAAGCATATTTCTTCTTTAAATGTAATCGTTTACATCACTAAAAAAGATGAATTTATTTTGTATTTGTCTTACACATTCTCAGTCAGGGTGCAAACAAATTTCTGTATCTACCTTTCTTTATCATGTGCTCATCTGGGAGGTGGTCATCGGGGATCACATATTCTCCCTCATCAGGCTTGGGCAAAGGTGGAAGATCCTTGTCCTTGGTCTGGGAGCGCTGCATGGGCGCCACCTGGGCTCTGGGGACTGTAGGTTGCGGGAGGCTCACACACTTTGGGGGAGGCGACATCACTGTCAGAGAAAAACGGCTGTTAATCTACGTTAGCGGTGTCGTCAGCGGCCTCCCAGAGCAGTGCTCAGCCTCACCTATCCGGGTGTCGTAGGGCTGAGAGACGACGTAGGGGCGGAGGCGGTACTCGGTCTTCTCCAGGAAGTACTTCAGCACATCGTTCAGTGAGCGGACGGTCATCTGCAGAGCGGAGGGCACGTTAAGGAAGAACTCATTATCAGATGTACCAACTGGATGTTTCACAGGTGTACTAATGACGAGGTACCAGGGAAACACAGGTCAGAAGAAGATTCTGCTTTCACAACACGGCTATTTCCCCCTGATCTCCCTGAAATTAATAAAATAAATGAAATTAAACAAAAAAACTATATCACAATCAACTGTGAAGCTACTGTGGTGTAAAATACATAATATAACCCTTTGCCTAATACAGAGTGCTCTGGACTTGCGTTCAGTCATCCTTTATTTCTTAATATTCTACAATGAGCCCATTGTCTTGTTCTTGTGAGCCTTAGGCTTATGGGTTTTTTTGTGTCTCTGTTTTCATCATTTTCCTTTTTGTGTTCCCTAATGTGTTGCCTTATTCATTTTTTGTGTTCAGTTTGTTTGTTTGTTATTGTGTTTGTACATTTGAAATTATTTCTGTCAGGTCTCTGTTAGATTTTTTTCCCTCTTGATTTGATAATCTCTCCGTGTCTCAGTCTGGCTCCATCCATGTTAATTAGTCTCCCTCCCTCAGCTTCCTTGCCTTCTTTCTGCCACAGCTGCTCCACATTTCCTCTGATTACCTCATCTGGTTCCTTTGTCATCCTCCACCCAGGCCTCAGGATTTAAGCGCCTTCTTTCTCATTGTTTCCTGCTGGATTCTCCCGTTCAACTACCAAGTGCTCTGTTACTTCATTAGTCTGTCCTGTTCTCCCTGTGCCATACCATTTGTAAATTTTCTATTTTATTCATTAAATCACTCTCTTGCCAATTATATCTCCACTGGGGTTCTTCTCTTAACTGACAACCATGACACTTATAATCTTTTAAAGGGGACTCTGCGTATTTCTTTCCCCGCCTGTTCCTTAAGATTTATTTTGACTTTGGCTGCCTGTTTCCTCTTTTTCTTATCAGTAGTAGATAAGTATTTGTAATTTTTCACCTGATCTATAAATCATTCAGGCATCCTAAACTCCAGGTATTTGCCCACACATAAGACAACTTTCAAAAAAATGTTTTTCGTAAGGATCATAAGACATCTTAAGCACAGCCTGTAATGAAGACACAATTTGTTTGCATTTTGTTAGTCAAATATCCGAACAAGAAAGACAGCAAATAGTATTTTAGCACCAACTAGATGATTTCCAATGAGGTAGTGGCTGAAAACCTCTTTAAGGATGTATTTCACAATATACTGTAATTAATTTTTTTTTTATTTCGTTCAAAAAACCTAAAGAACAAGCGCTCAAAATTGGAAAAAAAATGGAGCATAATTTTTTAACTTTTGCATCATGTGGTACAATATATAGTATTTGTAATATTGCCTGTGCAAATTCTCAGCTTTCTGGGTCATCGCCACAGCAAACAGGCTTAAATTGGAGGCAAACAGACTTCGTTTAGTTCTTTCTGAAAACGTTTAGACACCTATCCAGGAGTCTTCGTCAATTGCTGCTGTTTTTTAGACCGCTGGCCAGCAGCTCGGGGTAAGATTCAGCAGTCCACTTGCACCTAAAGAACAATGGGCACTCTTTTGATGACAATGATGTCCAGATTTTGGACAATGAGAACAGATGGTATCAAAGGGGGGTGAAAGAAGCCATCTTGGTCAAAAGAGAAAAGACATCACTGAACAGAGGGGAAGGATTGTAATAGCAATAGTAGTAATATCATCTTTATTGCGCCCGGGGAGCAATCAGGGGTTAAGGGTCTTGCTCAGGGATCCAGAGTGCAGGCACCCTTGTGCTTCCAACTCCCCAGTGTTTACAGCTCGGTCCTCCAAATCATTCCAAAGAGATTACATCAGCATCTCATCATGATCCAGGTGACCAAGTCCTCCACTCACACCAAGCAATAGCTTCTAACGACCCAGGACAGTGAAGGTGGGTCATTGATTTGCATCTGACTTAGAATGTGTCTAGGAAGATGAGCCTCTAAGTCTTTAACAACAGCAGCGCTCCAACTACAGGCTGCTTAAGTGTGAGCCGCTAGAATTGACAAAGACTCCTGTATAAGGGGTTGAAACATTTTCAAAAAGAAGTGAGCAAAAGTCTTCTGTCCTGTAATTTAAGCCTTTTTGCTGTTATTTTTTTATGTTATTTATTATCAAAGTGAATAGGTAACCACTGATTACCTTTTTCAATCCTAGAATTACAACAAAAATAAGAGACAGTGTAAAAGTAGCTCATTTGGTTTAATTGCATGACCCTAAAGCTCTGATAGGAATATGTTGATGCAGCTTTTTTAACCACGGCGGGCAGCTTTTGAGATCCGTTGAAGTTTACCTCCTGATGTAACCAAGAAGGGAAGCCTTGACTGTTTATTTTTTTACTGGACATGAATCATTTACTATGTTACACAATTGCTTGAATTGAGTGGTGCAACTGCTCAAAACTGAACTAGTCGCACTTTGTTTTGGCATTTCTATGTTGTCTACTTCCATTCCAGTAAATCTAAGAGGGATCTTATGACACCTGGCCTTCCTTTCAAAGCTTTAGCTACATATTAGATAAATACAGATAGGAGGATTAGACCTGTGCTTTTTAAACACTTATTAAACCACCAAGCAGTCGGAGTTACATCTGAGAAGTCTGACAATCAACAACATCTTTTCTCTACATCGGTCTTTCAGTTACTTTAATTTTGACGCTTCATAAATCATTTGACAAAAAAACAAAACAAAAAAAAACAACAATTGATTCAGCATGTCTGATGTATAAAACTGCGCCTCAATTATTTCAAGCCATGAACATCAGCCAGGCGGGAATGGCCAGAATTTTCAAACCATTTTGACATCGTTAGATTCCCGATACTTTTGGGATGTAATTTTCCAGGATAACTTTAAGTTGTGATGTCAGTTGTGCTAAGGCAGAAAACCGCATCATCATTTAGAAAACAATAAACCAAATGAATCATTTAGGGCAGAAAAAGACGCTTTGTTAAATCTAGTTTCTTTGTTTTCTTTGCAAAGTTGTTGCAAGCTTTCTGGACAGTTTTCTACAGGAAATCTAAGTAGTTTTATCCAAAAAAATCTCTGCCTGGGGTCTTTCTGCATGGAGTTTACATGTTCTCCCTGTGCCTGAGTGTCTACTCTCTGGGTACTCCGGCTTCCCTGGTAGCTCTAAACCCTCCTTCAGAGAGAGTGTGAACATGGCTGTGTCTCACAGTTTACCCTGTGATGAACTGGCAACCCTAACCCCGCCTCCCACCCAATGAATGCTGGAGATGGCCACTATCACCAAACTCCAGCCCCTAAGCCTTCATTTTAGGCTTCAGCAGCTTTGGACTGCGAGGACAGCGGCTCAGCCAAAAGTACAAATCATTCCGACTTACTGGATTCTCCAGCTCAATCACGAAGCCAGAGCTTGTGTAGGTCACCCTGTAGTTCTTCAGGACAGGCCCCCTGCAACACAACGCACATCAAGATCACCCTTCTTATCGCTTCTAATGGTTAATTGTCTAACTGGCTCAAATGTTGGTTTTTGTTTAACCTTATAAGACAAGGATTAGAGAAAAAAAAAGTCTTGGTTGAGAATTAGAAGTCTAATATTTTGTTGGATATTTTTCTCTTCTGCACATTTGTCTCTACAGCAACAACAACAACAACAACAACAACCACAGTCTAAACCATAAAGCAGTATACTTTTGCAGTCAGCTGGTTTATCTCTGGGAGAATCAGAGTTGTTGGATAAGTTCAGGACAGAGTTTGATCAAACCTGGCCGTCTTTTGTCTGAGCGTCAGAGCGTAGTTCTTGGGAATGGTGGACGGGCGGAGGATGATGTTTCCATTCTCGGGGTTCTTCTCGAGCATCTTCTCCGCCTCCTGTCGAGTCACGTTGAAGTAACAGCTGCAGGGTTCAGAGAAAGCAAAAAGACATCAACGTCTCTGATAAGTCACTGAAATAAAAAGTGTATTAAAAAGAGCTGTTAATAGGGCTGAAACCAAATGGCCTTAAGATCAGTGCTGCCAGTGCTGTCAGGCAACGATTTCATTTTTTTATGACTTATATCTGATGGGTTATGTGACACCTGAACTTTACAGGAAGTGAGCCCGTGAGAAAATGGATATTTAACTGAAGGGAACATAAATTCTCACTACAAGGGTGGTGCAGGACAGCTCTCTCATCGTGTTTGGATGCACAGACAAACAATGTTATATATAATGGGTCAGAATGCCTTAGTCTAACTCACATGGGCATGTCAGGCAGCGGAGTGTGTTTGGACTGCAGGAAGCCCGGGCGGGGTGGAAGGGCAGGGCGCTCCAGCTGGGGGGATCGTTTCTTTTCCAGAGACAACATCTCCTCCAGCTTCATTTTCTGACCAGGCAGCATCTGGAGGTTTCTGGGAATCTCTTTCTGCAGTGACGTACAAATCACAACCGATAAAGCTGTCAATTAGTGAAAATGCAGTTCATGGTACAATGTAGCAGAGAGAGCTAAACACAGACTTGCTATAGTTCAACCAAAACATTGAACTGATCTGAAAAGTAGGTGCAATATTCAGGAGAGGAAACAAGTTAGCTAAGGTTTAACTAAAAACTTATCAGTTTTTAAGCTCGTCATTTCGGACGGAATACATCTTTGCAAGAACCTTGAGCCAAACTATGAACCAGGAAATTTCTGTTTTCTTGTCTATTTTCTGCATGACATTTGTAATATTCTTGTTGGAGGAGGCGAATTATCAGGGCAGAAAGATCTGCTTCCAAATAGTCGATGTTTATTAACTCTTTGGCACTTAGCACAGCTTAAAAGTCCATCCCCAACATCTATGTTTACGTCCAGTATGCATACTCACATCCACCGGTAGGAGTGATTACTAAGACGTGGTAAACAAAGGTTACTAAGCAATGGTTGGGCTTAATTAATGAGGTTAATTATTGACATGAATGAAGCTCGAGAAGCTTACAGTGATCTGAAGAAGGAATTTCTAAAATATGTTGGAAAACATGCCTTGTTTAGGAGTTTTCCACGACGACACTGATTACCCTACAGAGCTAAAATACATAGCACCTCAACTCAGCAGGACCTTCACAAAGCAGCCACAACCAAGTGTTGAGTTTTTCCATAAGCAGAGATGATGACAAAGTGTTGCTGGCTGTAGCGCCGGAGCATGGTAGAAAAATTACATCTTAAATCAAATTTCCATCAGTTTTTTATCAGTTCTGACATTGTTAGCACATGGAAACCATTTTAGCAGATAGTTATTATTCTAATAGTTTCCAGTGTCCAAATATATTTAGCTTTGTTTTAATTTATATTGTGTTTAATGAGGAAACTCATTAAAAAAGTCTGTGCTGGCCAAGATGACAGCAGCTTATGGTATTATTAGTTTTAATGCTCACTGTAATCATAATTTTAATGTTCTGTTGATATATATATATATATTTAAAGATGATGGTTGGATGTTGCCATGGTAAAATAGAAAAAGAAAAAAGAAATCCTGAAGCAATGCTGCCAGATGTCAACTTTAATGCATCTTTCTACAAAGCGTGCCATGCTTACACCCTACCCGACTCCTGCCCCTTATTGATAATAGAATTGTTTTTAGCTGACAGCCGACATGCAGCAACATTTTGTTTAACTAGATGAATGAATAATGAGATATTGATGAATCCAGTTCTATCTAATGACGCAAAGTGTGCACAAATCACTTTGAAAGAACAGTTTCCCGCTGAGTATTAATTCAAATGGGAGTTTCCAAGCACACAAACTTCATGTTGACCCTGAGCTTGTTTTTGTTCTTATTTTCGACTTACATTAACCACAGTCAGAATGTAGCCTCTCCATTCCTCTCCTGTGTCAGCATTGTCCATCTGCACGATTGGAGAAAACAACACAAATAAGACAACATGCATGCGCACATTTTCCACAAATGATACCTCTGACAATTCCTATAAAACGTTTTTCTTTTAATTCATACCGTACTTTTTCCAAACCTGTTGAGTTTTTAGAAACTTGTTATTAATTCATGATCTGACCTATAGATATGATAATGATAAGTCAATTTCTTTTGGCCACAAGACCGGACCAGGACCCATATTTCTCTTGCCATCAAGTCTCCAAAACACTCCTCCGATACTATCTACATGGTCAGGGGCTGTTTGGCAATTAAGTAATTTCTGCCCTACTGCTGCAAATGTAAGTCAGTGGCGTTTACTAAACTCTGCTGGGACTGAGGGTGTTGGTCAGATGAGACAAATGTTGAGCTTTTCTTCAACACACACCAGCTTTGTGTCAAACAAAGAATAAATATATGTGAAAAAGCCTCATGTTCACTGTTAAGTATGGTGGACGATCTGTGATGCTGTGGGCCTGTTTTTTTTTTCTTTTCTTTCAAAGGCCCCGGGAATCTTGTTAGAGTGATCAGCATCATGAACTACATGACATTTTAAATAAAAATCTGAAGACCCTACCTCAACGGGTCTTTCATCAGAATAATTACTGCTACTTTATGGTTGAACAAACATTCATCTAACCCTTCTTCTATGGGATCTCAGTCCCCTGTCCTAAATCCTAGTTAAACCTGTATATTCAAATCATTCAGTTTATTAAAATCAGGTGGATCGTTTGTTCCTTTTTTTTTTTTTTTTTTGTGAGGTATGTTAAGTCGGTTAGAGGTTTTACTAACCTTTAACTGCACCTCCTCTTGGGGCAGAGCTAAGGTGAAAATGGTGGGCACCTTCTTTTTATAAGGAGACTCCAACTCCATGGACTTTAGCAGCTCCAGGTCCAGCCTTTCTGTATACTGGCAAACAAACAGCCAGTCAGGCGCTGGTTTAATTGGTGAAATATCAGCAGACATGTACTTCCTCATTGCCCTCCTTCTTCGTTTCCTTGGGTTCAGATCTCGGGGGTCACCGACCCCATAAACACAGGCACAAGGAATCGGATAACATTACACTGGAAGCGATCACCTTAGTCTGGGTCCTTACTGTGTCTTGGGTGTCATTGTTGTACAGAAACAGCGTTGATCCCCTGAGCTCTCCGTAGAAGTGCTGGAAATCCTAGAAGCCATAAATGTTACGTTAAATTGCTGCCTCAGATGAAATGTTCCCTTTGCACACAGTGGTGCAACAAAATGAATTCACATGCAGTTTCATTTCTTTCTTCTACTTGGTGATCATAACTATTAACTTACGTTTATCAGAAAAGAGTACAACCGTTTAAGTGAGTTTTTTTTCCCTTTTCTTAACATTGAGAAAGTGAGTGTTCATTAGCAAACGTTGGTCTTCTTGATAAGTTATTGACGTGAAACTGCCTCCTGTAATGTAAAGCAGCCACATTTTGGCCTCAGCATCAAAGTCACTCTTCAAATTAAGTTTGTAATTTATCAGTTACAAAGAGGATCAGACAAAAACAACAAAATAACTAAAAAAAACACTCAAATAACTCCAGTAGTGAAAATGTCTGTGTTTAAATTTCCTGCTTTGAACTACAGCATAATTTCAGCTTGAGTTCTTCTACCTTATCTTTGGCGCTCTTCTTCAGCAGGTTTCCAGAGTAGTAGAGAGGAAGAGCCGTGATCGTCTCCCTCCTCTTGTGGACAACTCTCGGGTGCTTCGACATCGTCCGGCTCTCCCTCACATCTACCGGTTTGCTCTCCTCGTCTGGTTCCCCCTCGACTCTCTCGGACCGTCCAGCTGAGTCCTGGGAAAACGGAGCTCTTCTGTTTTCGTCCGAGCCAAAATCCACTGGTTTTACTGCCTGAGATTATCACTGCTCTATAAACCACCCCCTCCCTCCCCGCTGATGAACTTTGTCGCGCAATCTCAGAGCTGCTCTGGCTGTGTATGAGGAAGCGCTGCACTGATTTACAAAGAAGGAAGTAGTTAGTTTAAAAAAAAAAAAAGAAAGAAAAAATTCCAAATAATTATCATGCTTTGTACTTTGCCCCTGGTATAACTCAGGATGATTTGCACTACCTACTAAAATGCAATAAAGCGTGTTGGCTTGGGTTCTCACACCAACACGCTTCTTTAGAGATGAAACTTTATAAAATGTCAGGTGGATTAATCATTAGTAATAAAAACAAGGTGCGAGTAGGCAAATGGCTGAACTTTATTAAGTCCCAATTTACCTTAGATCTGTGTTTGAGTGTTCATGTTTAATGCTGACCGGACCAAAACCGGAGCTTTATTGTGGTCCTATTTACTACCTCAATCCTGTAAGAGGGAAATATATGATGCACGATGAAAAAGCACCACCTTTCTGTCAGTATAAATTCCTGCACTGTGAATAAGTAGCTTACTTTGGATTTACTGCCGTCGGTACTCAAGACTCATAGCTGCAGCGATGTAAATTCAGATAAAACTTTTTATTGTCCAACAGACAGAAACAAGTTTGGTTGGAGGAATAGTCCAGTGAGAAAATGGAGAAATCAATTTTTTTGTTTTTGTTTTTTGCATAAGAAGCCAACTGTCTGAAAATTTTTAGAAATAAACAACAAAGTGACGTTTTTTGTCGCGCCTGTTGCTGTGAAACTCTCTGTCTTTGTTAAGATGCATTTGTTGAAGTGTACCAACGGGAGGCTTTTCATGACTCTTTGACTCAAAAATGTTTTGACTTGCTAAGAGAGAAGGCTTTGTAAGGTAACCCTGGCATATTAAAAAAATAAACAGTTTAAAATCTGTTTATGGCAAATGTTTGGATACCCCCCCAAAAAAACGCATTATAAAGAAATGTGTCGTGTTTAAAACAATTATTTGATTGAACAGCATGCCAAGTCTAGGTGAATCCTGCTCTAGGCGTGTCTTGAGTTAAAAATAAAATTTCATGACAAATTATATCAGTAGATTTCATGGGTAACATGGAAAAACAAGTAACTAGAGAAGGAAGGATGTTATTTATTCTTATGTTTGCTGTTTGTCTCCACTGGTATTCTAAGTAATTTTGAGATTTCTCTGATTCTTGTTTCCTCCCAGGCTTTTGATGGGATTCTGGTCTGGTCTTTACTACTATAAAAGTTTTATTTTTCCTCTAAAATTCCTCTGTTTATTTGTTTGTTATTGCATCCTTATTGGAAATGAAAATAATCTTTAATGATTACTATCACTCAAAAGGAAGTTTTAAACCTCGCAGTTAAATACTGCTTGGAAATAGTCCAATGATCCAATGATGTGCAAGTTTCTGAGTTTGGACTGCTCATCTAATCTCAATCCTTCTCGGTCTGATACTGAGTAACATTCAGTCATGGTAAAAAGAAAGTACACCTAGTATTTTAGGGTTTTTAGCCACATTGAGACTAGTTGAGTTTGTTAAATGTGTCAAACTTCACTATCTTGGCTTCATTGTTGTCTAATAAATGAAAACACTGTGGAATCTGTGAAGTGAAGTTTCAAACTTTTAAGGTTAGGTAGAACTAGTTTTAGAACCTGGTAAAAGCCAGTTTGTTTCTTCATCCAAAGCCTCTAAGCAGTGGCGGTTCCTGCATGGATGTTGAAGTTTCTTTTTTGTGCTAATTGCAGGCCCCTCTCCAAGTACAGTACCTGCCATTGCACCAAACTTATCTGTAAGCACCCCATCATACTACAGCAGTCTGTAGCCCGTGGTCCAAATCTGACAAATCGTACACACCTCTCTGTTAGATATTTGCGGCCTTGTGTGACTGCCGTCAAGATGAGGAAATATGAGGCGCAGTTTTAGTTTAACCCGAGGTGAAAGTGTTTAAAGATTAACTGCCAATAAATACCAGGTTGAATGTTGAGATAAATGGCTCTGTTGCAAAAAGTGTGACGCCTAATCAATAAAAATGAAGGAAAGATATTGATGTGTCAATATTACTATTATTATTATTATTATTATTACTACTGATAGAGCCAAGTAGCCCTACTTTCTTACATTCCGAAATATTGTAATCGTAAAGATTTAGCATCATGCAATTAAAGCAAAGTCAGTAAAGAACATTTGACTTGGCTTTAAAGAAGCTGTGTGGACCAGTGTCTGACGTCATTGCTTGAGTTCTCATTTTTATTTATGTATTTATTTTTACTGTCAAATAAACCAGAGGGCTGTTTCACAAAACCAAGACAGAGGATTAAGCTGGGATTTTCCTGATATCTTGGCTACATTAAGCCTCGACTCGGTTTCACAAAATCAGTAACCCCATAAATTACCATGGCGGTTTATTCTGTGCAGCTAGCCTGCTGCAGACCAGGCTAACAGCCTGGTTTAGTTAATCCTGGTGCCCTATCTGTTCAGTCAGCGGTCACACTGATCAGAATTCAGTGGGTTTTGTCAGTGAGTCTTTTTCTGGCTTTTTGTATTTTTTCATCAACCTGCATTAAAATACCACTGACACACACTGGTATTCAGTCAAGTACTATTATTTTAAAAATTATGATAGTATGCTATACCGTTAACTTTATTGTTATCCATGTGGGCTTTACCACTATTCAATTATGTTTTTGAAGACTGATGTTCTAAGTTTGATAGACTTTTGATAGATTACTGCATCTATTTATTTTATATATTTGCTATATGACAATTATCAAATTTTGTTAAGTTTCATCATCATGTCACACATTTCTGTCTAATCGGTTAATTTCTCTCCTTTGGTTACAGGGAGCATGATCCTTTTTTTCTTCTTACTATCAACCAATCACAGCTATCTGAATCACTCTTAAGCCAAGACTCCTAGGTAGGAATCTTTAGGCTAAGATAGGAGCTCTCTGAGAGGACTCAGAATCTTTGGCCGTTTCTCAATATGCGTTCTTGAGCGTTCTCGTGTGCTCGTGTGCTCGTGACACGTCATCAGCCTCAGCCCGAGCACTGTTCCAATCCAGAGAACGCCAAATCGAGAACGCGCCGAATTCCCCGGATGTTGTTCTCGCCCCGCCCTCTTTATCGAGCATGCATCAGAGCAGACTTGTGCGTTCTTCAGACTGACCGCTTTCCCAGAATGCACCGCGGCAAGATAATTTTTAGGCTTTTTATAAATTAAAAAGGTTGTTTTAAAAAAATTTGTCAATAAGATTTATTGTGGTGTAGTATATAAATACTTTTGAATGTTAAAGAAATGCTAAAGAACTGTGCGTCTCATGACGTCACAAGTACGCTTCTGTTCCAATACACCATACGTGCTGCGTGCTCGCGTTCTTGTCAAGTCCGATCTTCCTGTGTTCTCGCCAAGACCGGTCTTGACGAGAACGCGAGTCCGTAAACGGCCCTTGTGAAGATGGGCACTGACTGCTTTCTTCTTCTTTTGTTTTTTATTGGCAGATGCGACCAACTTAATGTGCATTTACCGCCACCTACCAGACTGGAGTGTGGTCATCAATGCACTGACTGCTTTGGTTTCTCCTCATCTTGAGTGCCGCTCTTCAGCAGCTGTGTGTCGTTGGCTTGTTAAGCTCTGATTGGTCAGAGTCGGTCTCTGGCAAGATTTATAAACCCTGTTTGAGGAACTTTTCTTTACTGCTGGTCTTCACCATGGCTTGTCAGGTCCTCCTGGGGTATGGAACTTTGTTATGGTGCAGTTTTGGATTTTAAATGTTGTTTATTTTATATTTGCTGTCTACATTTTCAGGGTTTCCCTGTTTGCCTTGCTTGTTCTGAATGCTCATGGTGTTCCTGTCAAAGGTATGGTGTTTTTTTTCACTTTTAAAATATGACTTGTTTATTGAAAACCTACGTTTGTTAAACCAGGTGTTCTTCCACAATAGGTACAAAAGGCCAACACCAGAGCAGCAGTGACACCAATGCAGGGGGAAATGTTGCCTCTCACAGGAGAGCAGCTCCTGGATACACTGCACCTGTGTCCTACAATGCTCCTGTTGGTGTCTTCAGGCAAGACCCCAGTCTGACCCAGCCCCAGTTTGTTGGTGTGAGCTCCATGCCTGCAGCTGGATACGCTGCCACTTCTGGTTCTGTTCCAGCAGGATATTATAGTACTGGTGCCTATGTGCCAGGATATGTTGCCAGCTCTCAACAAGCTGGAGCTGCTCAGTCCTCTGTTCCAGGTTAATGGTTGCAAACATGGTGACTTTGACAATTGTGAATAAAATTGTTACTAACTTAAATCCTATGTCCACCTCCTCCAGAAGCCAAGTGGACTAAGGCTCCTCAAGCCTTTGAGGAAGCTCCAACAGATGTCCAGAGTTCTAGTGCCCTTCTCCCTCCTCTCCCACCTCCTGGACCTGTTCTCCAGTCTGGGGAGATGTCCAATATTGTGAAGGAAGCTGAACTTGGAAACTACCAGCAGCAGACGGAGGAGTTTGGTTACCCAGCTTACTCTATGGGTCCTGGCCAGCCTCTTCCAGCTGTAGCTCTGCCTGGTCATGGTGTGGGTGGCTTGTGGGGCTACCAGCCTCTCTATCCTCTTCCATACCCCTTTCCCTATCCTTACCCTGATTTTGACTACAGCCTCCTGTATGGTCTGTACCCTCCTGGCACCTACACCACCTTCAGCAGAGACCATGAGAAGGGCAAAGACTACTACCAGACCACCCACTATCTGAAAGACCATGGTGCTGATGTTCCACAAACACCCCAGAACCCTGGAACTGGGCAGCAGAAGGTCTACCTCAGTACATCCTAGAGACCTGAAGGGAGATGGAGGTAAGTTCAGTATATGCAGATGCCCTGTGTCATAACTCTTGACTTAAACTTGTGTTTTTCTCTTTAGATGAGATGCCCTAGTCTTGGTGGATGAATTTACTGTTTTCAAATAAACTTTTAAAAAAATAACTGACTTTGCATATTTTGTACACTTGAGGAAATGTAGTCCAATCTCTGAGCCCCAAAAGGAAATCTATACAAACCATAAGATTCTGTCACTTAAGTGTTTAAGGGAAATATTTGTATTTTTCTCATGAATAGGTATTTCCATGAGTGATCCTATATTAACTTTCAATTTGTCTTGGTCAATGCTTGGTATTTACAAAGATTTGTAGTAGTTGATACCACTATTCAAATCTGAGTTTGACATTGTTTTCCAAAGGCTGTCTGCTGAAAGTTTCATCTGTTCATACTGCTCTGCTGCTTCGGGAGTTATGGAAGGGTCAGTGAAAAGGCACCCTCTAGATTCAGGTCATAAAATGTATTAAATATATAGTTTCCAAATGTGTCTTGTCTTGGGTCTGGTGCTTATGTTCCACATGAGGGTTCATCAAAAGCTGCTTCTTCAGTTTGAAGATTGGCATGCATATAACTCATCCATTGTAGCATCTGTGATTGACCTCTTGGTCTTTTGTAGACGGTAAGGGATGCGCATTTAGCTGAATTGCTTGCATCTGGTTTGGCATAATCTTGTTTGCTGAGCCTGACTTGAGCTCTGTGGAGCAAGCCAAAATGGCTTGCTCGCACTGTCAAGACTGGCTTTTGTGAAACTGGACTTGGTTTCAAAAACGCACTAGCATAAATTATCATTGCAATTTACTCTGTGCAGCTAGCCTGCTCCAGACCAGGTTTAGTTAATCCTGGTGCTTTCTGTTCAGTCTGTGGTCAAACTGAGAAACCAATGTGTTTTGTCATTCTGTGCTTTATATTTTATTAGCCCAGCATTAAAATACCAGTATTTGTAATAACTCAAGCTATATTTTAAAATTATGATGGTAGCCTATGCCATTAACCCTTATCCATGTGTCCAGTAGTGGAGAGGGTGTTTCCGCAAAGCCCATATCAAGGCTTGCTTCCTTAAGGGGAAGAGCCAAAGTGATGCTCAAAGCCTCGCTACCCAGCCGTACCACGTGCCTGCTTCAGGCAGCGGTTGATAGGCAAAGTGCTTCAGTGTTCAGACAAAATGTGGGCGTTTGGAGAGTTGTCTGTTCAAGGTAGAAATTTGATAGCTTGGATAGAGTTTAGAGTCTGCTTAGTTTGGAGACGGTTTGTAAGGTTTAGATGAGAGGAGACGATGGAGCCAGCTTGAAAGAGGATTTCACCTATGTGGGGAATATTTGACTTGATTTCTCCCAATAAGGCAAGGTAAATCTAACATTCTTAGGATTAGATTTGTCTACCAAGAACTGTATTTTCACTGTTTATTTATAGGTGAGGTGCATTAGCTGGCCTAACTGACATCCCTTTATCAACATCAGAGTTCAACATTATTGGAGGGTGCCTTTCTGTGCTGTTTCCATTTTATGACGACACTGCTGAGCTGTCTGTAGAGGAAAATGTTTCTGCCTCCAAAGTGGTTCCCCTCCTGAAAATGTTGGAGCAAAGTCAGCCTCCTTCAGGAGGAGATAACAAAACCAGCAGCACCAGCACATCAGAAGTTGGAGACCACCTTACCAGGCATCTACGGGAAAAGCTTCAGACTGTGCAGACCATGAGCATCCTATCCCTAGCTACCCTCCTCGACTCTAGACTCAGTCATAGGTTTTGGTTGATTGAATGTTTCATGATAGTTTGAGGTTTTATAAAAAATGACTGTTTTGGATTTTCTTCTTTTGCTCACTGTATATAGTTTATCTTTAATTGAATTTTCTCAATAAAAATGCTAAAACAAACTGGTGTTAAAAAAGAATCTAAAACCAAGAACTGCTGAAAACTCTTATTTCTGAATAAACTCTCCCGTTTTGCACATCAATGTCCAAGTTGCACTAGCACTTTAAATGTCTAAGTCCATGCCATTTCATTAAAGTGACAGAAAAAAAATACAGAGCCCGCCAAATATAACATTGTACTTAGAAAAAATATTTTAATATACAAATGTGATAATCGCAAGATACATTAATGGGTTTTACTTATTAATGATAATTCCCAAGGGCCCTAAAGAATACAAATAGAGACAAGCGTCATTTTGCTGACTGAGCTCACATAACTCCTTAAAGCTCTACACTAGCCTATGTAGTTCTGCGCACACAACTCATCCATTGTGATCAACCTCTTGGTCTTTTGTAGACAGCCGATGACACACATTTTTTCTCTATTTTATGTCAATTATCTAAATTTTTTTAAGTATGTCACAATTTCTGTCTAACCGGTTAATTTATGTCCTTTGGTCACAGGGAGCATGATTCTTTTTTCTTCTTGTACTATCAACCAATCACAGCTCTTAAAAGACAGCGTCACCCCTAGCAACGGGGTCAACCACACCTCCACACTAAGATAAAAAATTCTCTCGTCTCTTTGCTCAGAGTTGCTCTCAGCAGCTATCTGAATCACTCTTAAGCCAAGACTCCTAGGTAGGAATCTTTAGGCTAAGATAGGAGCTCTCTGAGAGGACTCAGAATCTTTGTGAAGATGGGCACTGACCGCTTTCTTCTTCTTTTGTTTTTTATTGGCAGATGCAACCAACTTAAGGTGCATTTACCGCCACCTACCAGACTGGAGTGTGGTCAACAATGCACTGACTGCTTTCTTCTTCTTCTTCTTGTGGAACTTTATGGCGGTTGGCAACAAACTTTAAGTAGCATTACCGCCACTTACTGGTATGGAGTGTGGTTCTTAATGGTCCATTTTATCTATATATACCTATATATAAATATATATATATATATATATATCAATCTATATCTATCTATCTATCTATCTATCTATCTATCTATATGTACCTTAATATTCTACTCATTTATATAATTTACTCCTTCTATAATCAAATTCTATGATATAATTTAGTTTTCTTTAAATATTGAATAACTATTTGTATATGTTTACTCCCCAAATGCTTCCTCAAAATATCTAACAAATTAATCTTTTCCTTAATACATTTCAACTCTTTCTTCATATAAGTTCTCTCTCTTTCATATTTATTACATTCTAATATCACATGTTCTACTGTTTCATATTTTCCACAATAATCACATTTACCGGTATTATGCTTTTGAATTTTATAAAGTGTATAATTAAGTCCCGTATGCCCAAATCTTAATCTTGTTATCACCCTCTCCTCTTTTCTATTTCGTCTTCCATTTCTTTTTCCTCCTACTGTTTTTTGAATTTTATAAAACCATCTACCTGTTTTTTCTTCATCCCACCTTTTTTGTCATTTTTCCATAAGTTTTTCTTTAATCATACTCTTTCCCTCAGATTTACTTATTTTAATGATAAAATTTATAGGATTTTGAATTGCCCTCTTTGCTAATTTATCTGCCCTCTCATTTCCTTCAACCCCAATATGCGCTGGAACCCACACAAATATAACTATTAAACCCATGTTTTGTATTCTGAATAATGTATGAAATATTTCTAATAAAATGTCCATCCTACTATCTGATTTATTATATTTTAAACTTAATAATGCAGAACTTGAATCTGAACAAATGACTGTTTTTAATGGTTTTAAGTCTTCTACCCATTGTAAAGCTAATAATATTGCCAACATTTCTCCTGTGTATACTGATAATCCGTCTGTAATTCGTTTTCCCATTCTTATATTGAATTCTGGTACTACAAATGCTATTCCTATTTTTTCATTTATTTTTGATGCATCTGTATAAATTTGAATATATTGATAATAATTGTTTAAATGTAACTGTACTGAATAACTATCTACAATGTAAGATTTATCTTGTTTCTTTTCCATTATTGTCATATCTACTGTCGCTTCTGGTAAAATCCATGGTGGTATAATTGATATTGGTGTTGTTTGAGTAATTTCTAAATTATTCATTTTAAATTCTTTTATTTTATTTTCAATTGTCCATCCAAAACTCCTCATTTCTTTCTTTTCTTTTTCCCAACATGGATTTAAAATTTCACAAGTTGGATGTTCTAAGTTATTACCTTTTAAATTCAGCCAATAATTTATTTCTAGTTTTGTTCTTCTTAAATCTAATGGCATTTCTCCCATTTCTACTTCTATTGCTGCTGTTGGTGTGGTTTTAAATGCTCCAGTACATAATCTTAACGCCTGATGTTGAATAATGTCTAATTTAGCCAGATGTGTTTTAGCTGCTGAACCATAAACTATACATCCAAAGTCTATGTTAGATCTAATCATACCTGTATAAATCTGTTTTAGTGATTGCCTATCTGCTCCCCAGTCACTGCCAGCCAAGCATCTCATAATATTTAAGATTTTCTTACATTTATCAATAATCTTTTGAATATGTATATTCCATTTTAGTTTTTCATCAAACCATAATCCTAAAAATTTTACACACTTTACTTGCTCTAATTCTTGTTTATATAATTTTAATTTTATTTCCCTGTTTATTTTTTTCTGATTAAATATTATTACTTTTGTTTTTTCAACTGAAAACTTAAATCCCCATTGCAACGCCCATTTCTCTATTTCAATAATAACCTCTTGTAATTTCTTTACAATGAAATCTACATTTTTCCCTCTTTTCCAAACAGCTCCATCATCTGCAAAAAGTGAACACCCCACATTCCTTTTCCAATATCTTTAAATACATCATTTATCATAATTGAGAACAATAACGGACTTATAATACTCCCCTGCGGGGTTCCATTTTCTACTATATATTTTTCTGATATAACTTCACCAATTCTGACTTGTATTTTCCTATTTGTTAAAAAGTCTTTAATCCATTTAAATATTTTCCCTTTAATACCCAACATGTATAATTTAATTAATAATCCCTCAACCCACATCATATCGTATGCTTTTTCTATATCAAAAACACTGCCACTACACTTTCTTTATTTACTTGTGCTCTTATAATTTCATGTTCAAGACATAATGTTGAATCATTAGTACTTCTCCCTTTTCGAAAACCACTTTGATATTTTGACATATATCCTTTATTATTTAAATAATATACTAGTCTATTATTAATCATTTTTTCCATTATTTTACATAGATTTGATGTTAACGCTATTGGTCTGTAATTTTGTGGGTTTGAATTATCTTTTCCTGGTTTAGCTATTGGTACTATAATTGATTCCTTCCAGTTAATCGGTAATTTTCCCTCCTCCCAAATTTTATTATATAATTGCAATATTATATCTTTTGATTTTTCACTAAGTTGACTTATCATTCTATACCAAATTTCATCTTTACCTGGTGCTGTATTTTTTGTCTTTCTAAGTGCATCATTCAATTCAACTTTTGTAAACTCAACATTCAATAAATTATTTGTTTCTTCAATACTTTCTAATAAATCTTTATATTTAAGTTTTGTATTTTCTCTTCCTTTTCTTCCCTCTTCACTAATATTATTTGAACTGTGAATTTTACTAAATGTTCTTGCCAATATTTCAACTTTATCTACATCTTTTATTATATTTATATTATCTATTTTTAATATAGGATATTCAAACTCTCTTTTTATGCCATTCATTCTTTTAATTATTTTCCATATTTTTTCTATTTTTGTGTCTCTCCCTATTGTACTACAAAAACTTCTCCAATACTCTCTTTTTGCATTCTTAATAGTTAGGCCCGAGCAGCGAAGCGCTGCGAAGGCCTATTGTTTCTGTGTTGTTTCTTATTATTATTAGGCCCGAGCAGCTAAGCGCTGCGAAGGCCTATTGTATCTGTAGTGTTAATTATTATTATTATTATTATTATTATTAGGCCCGAGCAGCTAAGCGCTGCGAATTAGGCCCGAGCAGCTAAGCGCTGCGAAGGCCTATTGTATCTGTAGTGTTAATTATTATTATTATTATTATTATTATTATTATTATTATTATTCTGCCCCCCTAAAGAGGGGCCTTTTTGGGGGCTTTCTCATTTTCAAAAACTCACCAAACTTGGCAGATGCATGGTGACTGTTTAAAAATTTTGTATTTTAAGGTCGTCACAAAAATCTAAAGAAAAATGCCTCAACGGCGCCACCTAGAAATTTTCAAAGGACCCTTTGCTATTCACTTACTTCGTCGTAGAGACATGAAATTTGGTACAGTTGTAGAGCTCACCAAGACGCTCAGAATTTACAATTAATGTCATAGTGTAAATATCACAGGAAGTCGGCCATTTTAGATTGAAAGTCTGATTTTGACCTCAATTTTGACAGTTACAGCATCGGTATAAGATCTAACTCCTCCTAGAGATATCGAGCGATCGGCTTGAAACTCGGGCAGTCTGATCATAAGGCATGGCCAATCAAAAGTTATCAAAACGGTGAGTTTTTGAGCATGCTGAAGGGGCGTTGGCAGGGGTCAAAGTTCACCTATTCGCCACAAAAAATAAAAGTGTTATATCTCCTACACAGAAACACACAGAGGCACCAAACTTTCTGTGATTAATCATCATCAGGTCTCCTATAATATCCAATGGTCAAATGATGACATCACTTAGGCCACACCCCCTGACAACAGGAAGTGTCATGTTTTGCTGTAAACGGTCGCTATGTTACCCCTCTGAGCTAATCAACATGAAACTGTGTCCACAGACAGAACACATGTTGTTGTGTTGTGGATTCCAGCCCCAAGTCGATTCGATGGAGCAGGAGAGCGTGGCGGCGTGGTGAAGTCACCTCAAACGCCGCTGCCATACGTTTGGCTCTGAATTCCACATTTTTGGGCCGAGCTGCATAAAACTCACTTGGATGCATCCTTATCCACCCCCCAACAGGAATCCATAACAAATTTTGGTGGGCGTGACCTAATGCCTCAACGGCGCCACTTAGCAATTTTCAAAGGACCCTTTGCTATTCACTTACTTCATCGTAGAGACATGAGATTTGGTACAGTGGTAGAGCTCACCAAGACGCTCAGAATTTACAATTAATGTCATAGTGTAAATATCACAGGAAGTCGGCCATTTTAGATTGAATGTCTGATTTTGACCCCATTTTTGACGTTTATAGCATTGGTATTTGATGGATCTCCTCCTAGAGATTTTTAGCGAGCGGCTTGAAACTCGGGCAGTCTGATCATAAGGCATGGCCAATTAAAAGTTATCAAAACGGTGAGTTTTTGAGCTTGTTGAAGGGGCATTAGCAAGGGTTAAAGTTCACCTACTCGCCACAAAAAATAAAACTGTTATATCTCCTACACAGAAACACACAGAGGCATCAAACTTTCAGTGATTGATCACCATCAGGTCTCCTATAATATCCAATGGTCAAATGATGACATTGCTTAGGCCACGCCCCCTGACAACAGGAAGTGTCATGTTTTGTTGTAAGCGGTCGCTATGTTACCCCTCTGAGCTAATCAACATGAAACTGTGTCCACAGACAGAACACATGTTGGTATGTTGTGGATTTCAGGCTCAACTGGATTGGATGGAGCAGGGGGGCGTGGCGGCGTGGCATATTCACCTCAAACGCTGCTGTCATACGTTTGGCTCTGAATTCCACAGTTTTGGGCCGAGCTGCTTAAAACTCATTTGGATGCATCCTTATCCACCCCCCAACAGGAATCCTTAACAAACTTTAGTGAGCAGGACTTAGTTTCTCTATAGCGCCACCAAGCAAATTTCAAAGGACCCTTTGGTATTCACTTACTTCATCGTAGAGTAATGAAATTTTGTACAGTTGTAGATCTCAGCAAGACGCTCAGAATTTACAATTAATGTCATACTGCAAGTATCACAGGAAGTAAGCCATTTTAGATTGAAATCTGAATTTTGATACCAAGTTGACATGTAAAGCATATGTATTTGATCATACTTGTCCAGCAGGGGGCAGCAAGAGACCACAAATAAACCCCAAAGGAATTTCTCTTGGTAAGTAAGTGATCTTAACTCTTTGGTTTCCTTGTATATTTAAGTTGAACAGATATACAAATCCTGCTTGAAAACTGACAGACTCTTGTTCAATACATTTCAGTTTTTATTTATATAGCGCCAAATCATGAAACATGTCATCAGGGGTGGATTGGGACAAAAAATTGGCCCTGGCATTTTGGATTAGACTGGCCCACCACATTTTTTTTGTGTACTGAATGTGTATACCAACTGTGCAATACCAACTGTGCAATACCTTGAAGTCAGGATAATGGAAATTAGTGAGTGGACACTTAAAATACTTCCAAAATCTTAATTTATTAACACTGTAAAATGTAAACTCCACCACAGCACAGCAACTATTCTTAGATCAGAGAGAGAGAGAGAGAAAGAGAGGTGTCACGGTCAATCACACATATTATCACGTTACATCATTATAAGAAGTTATTGTAAGTTGCTCATCAGATCTATTCAGTCTTCCAGATACTGTAGGGTAACATTGGACTAATGTGCACTCACTGTGTAAAAGAGGATGCCAATGACAAAATGAACCAGAGAAATGCCTCACTTGTCATCATGGAAAGAAAGAAAATATATAATAACATAATATAAATTTTGATTTACTTAGTCATTTGTAATAAGTATTTTATTTATCTAATTTCCTAATTTTTGATCATATTTTCTTTAAAATCGCAGACTTTTCGCTATTTTTCATGTAAATCCTTGGTGGCGCTTCATAGCGAAGCCGGTGAGGCCGCAGCGAGCTTGGCCTCCCCTGGGATTGCGCAATCCCATGGTAACTGCGCTGACTTCCATTCTGTGAATGCATCTTCCTGTCTCTAGATCATAAATTCAATTGTTCAAACAGTTATGAACTGATTTTCCACAATTTAATATATGTGGATTACGAATTGTGTTTTGGTCATCAAACTGTGTGCAGATAACATGTTTTCGTGGTGCTGGCCGATCATAAACAGCAAAGAACTGGTTGTAGGTGAGGCCAGCAGTTCCTTGGCCACTAGGCAGGGGGCGCTCAAGGGGCACCGCTCGTGATCCCCAAATAGTAGAGTCAAAACAAGTTATTGATGTTTTATTAGCGAGTTTTGCTAAACAAGTAAAGCACTAAAAAGACTCTAAACATACAGCTGGAACAGGACTGATCAGGGAAGGCTTTCCTCCCTGGCAGTGAGCTCCACTGAGACTGAGAGACTTTTAAAACTGAAGAAGATAAAGAGAACTTTTACCGGAAAATGATGATATTTTTGTTCTGAAAGAGCGCCACAGGGACTTAAATTATAAGTAGAGGTAAGACAGCGATACTTATTCATGTTTTGTTTTTGTGATAAAATGTGCATAATGTGGGTTATAGTTTTAGAATGTGTTACAAATGCAGAAATCCATCATAACTCATAAACTGTTACCAATCAAATGACAATTTTTTTCATCAAACAATCAATATTTTTCCATGTATCTTGGTGAATTTATTTGGCTCAATCAGTCTCCTTCAGCACTTTGCAACGAGTCTACTCTGTAGAGTGTATATATTTGTAAATCTGACTCTGATGACGTCAGTGCCTCACCAGCTATGAACTCTACCGCACGTCACTGACTACAACCACCACCACCATATTTTACACCAGACACCGGAGCAGATGAAGGGCCTGCTGTTGGGAACATGTCAGTCAGTTTGACACATTTCGCAGCATCCGTTTGAAGAACTCGTTTCTTTTTTTCGTGCAGTTTCTCTGCGCCTCCCTTGCGTTTCTTATCCATTACTACTGTGAACACCGCTGCACAAAGTTCCACATGGAGCGTGAAGGTGTTTTTCTACTTTATGATTGGCCTAGCCCTTTAGACTGTCAGGGATGATAACCAATGGGCTGCAGTAGCCTGTGGTAAGGGCTGGATGATCGGAACAGACTCTTGCGCTGCTGATATTTTTCTTCATGCATTATGCAAATATAACGAGGCAGATATATAAAATAATAATAATATTAATAATAATAATACATATTATTAATATACATGTCGGGTCTGCCGGCCTGCATGTCATCTAAAGGCAGTTTACAATGTCAAAATCAATCAGATTATACATATTAAGTCAGATTATCCAGATTGGTAAAAGAAATTCCTATATAAGGGAACCAGTTGATTTCATCAAAGTCGTAACAAGCAGCATTGACTCCTGAAGAAGCGTAGAGCCACAGGGAGAGTCGTTTGCATTGTACATGGCTTTGCAGCAATCCCTCATACTGATCAAGCATGAAGTGACAGCAGAAGGAAAAACTCCCCATTAACAGGAAGGAAAAACCTCCAGCCGAACCGGGCTCAGTATGAACGGTAATCTGCCTTGACCGACTGGGGGTTACAAAAGAGAGAGAAGAGACACAACAAGACAGACAAAAAAGCACAGAAGCACACATTGATCCAGTAATCTGTTTTACATTAGATGGTAATAGCAGGTGATCTGTCTTCCCTGAATGATGTCACAGCTAACAGAACGCCAGACCAGGTGTACCTACTATGAAGAAAAAATAGAAAAAACAAAAAGGTAAAAGCTGAAATGACAACAGTCATGCAAAATTGAAGAACAATAGACCCTGATGTCCTCCAGCAGCCTAAGCCTATAGCAGCATAACTATAGAGGTAGCTCAGCGTAACATGAACCACTCTAACTATAATCTTTGTCAAAAAGGAAAGTCCCAAGAGCCAGCTTCTAGTGGAGGAGTTCAAGTATCTTGGGGTCTTGTTCACGAATGAGGGGAAGATGGAGCGGGAGATCGACAGGCGGATTGGTGCAACGTCTGCTGTGAAGCGTGCGCTGTACCGATCCGTTGTGGTGAAGAGAGAGCTGAGCCAAAAGGCCAAGCTCTCGATTTACCAGTCGATCTACGTTCCTACCCTCATCTATGGTCACGAGCTTTGGGTCGTGACCGAAAGAACGAAATCCCGGATACAAGCGGCCAAAATGAGTTTTCTCCATGGTGTGTCTGGGCTCTCCCTTAGAGATAGGGTGAGGAGCTCAGTCATCCGGGGAGGACTCAGAGTAGAGCCGCTGCTCCTCCACATTGAGAGGAGCCAGTTGAGGTGACTCGGGCATCTGGTCAGGATGCCTCCTGGACGCCTCCCTGATGAGGTGTTCTGGGCACGTCCCACCGGGAGGAGGCCCAGAGGAAGACCCAGGACACGCTGGAGAGACTATGCTGGCCTGGGAACGCTTTGGGATTCCCCCGGAGGAAGTGGCCCAAGTGGCTGGGGAGAGGAAGGTCTGGGGCTCCCTCTTGAAGCTGCCCCTGCGACCTGACCCCGGATAAGTGGAAGACGATGGATGGATGGAAAAAGGAAAGTTTTAGGATTAGTCTTAAAAGTAGACAGGGTGTCTGCGTCACGGACCAAAACTGGGAGTTGGTTCCACTGGAGAGGAGCATGATAGCTAAAGGATCTGCCTACCATTCTGGTTTTACAGACTTTAGGAACCACCAGCAGACCTGCTTTCTGAGAGTGAAGTGGTCTGTTAGAAATTACTAAAGTTTGTACACAACATACACATGTGGAATATTGCTAACGTGTTACTTTAGCAATTTTCCAATTGCCAAAGTGTTACTTTTACATTATTACTTTTGGGTGTGTATCCACCAATTTAACTGTCAAACTTTCATAAAAGCTGTCTTAATGCAAGAAACGAAACCCTTAAACACATGAAATAATTAACTTTAAATAACTAAAAAGGTTTTGTTAACTTTTCACATGAAGCTGGATTAACAGCTAGTAAGATACCTTTGATTAAGTTGGTATACTAATGTTTAAACCAGGGGTGTCAAACGTACGGCCTGCGGGCCGGATCTGGCCCGCCGAACGATTTAGTCCGGCCCGGTGGCCAAATGCATTTTTATTATTCAACGGCTGTGTCTCCTCGGTGCATCGACCGATCTGCACCACATTTTTTGTGAGTCGTGGGGGAGCGCTGCCCAACGCATACGTGTGTATTGCATGGTAGACGGGTGAGGAAAATGCATGACAGCTTCTGCGGTGGCTGGCGGCGGGAGGTGCGCGTACCCTAGCGGTGGCCCTTAGGCCAGAGCGGCGCTTGGCTGCGAGGGCCGATCATCACCGCTTGCGGTTTTAATTATTATTATTATTCTGCCCCCCTAAAGAGGGGCCTTTTTGGGGGCTTTGTCTTTTTCAAAAACTCACCAAACTTTGCAGATGCATGGTGACTGTTTAAAAATTTTGTATTTTAAGGTCGTCACAAAAATCTAAAGAAAAATGCCTCAACGGCGCCACCTAGAAATTTTCAAAGGACCCTTTGCTATTCACTTACTTCGTCGTAGAGACATGAAATTTGGTACAGTTGTAGAGCTCACCAAGACGCTCAGAATTTACAATTAATGTCATAGTGTAAATATCACAGAAAGTCGGCCATTTTAGATTGAAAGTCTGATTTTGACCTCAATTTTGACAGTTACAGCATCGGTATAAGATCTAACTCCTCCTAGAGATATTGAGCGATCGGCTTGAAACTCGGGCAGTCTGATCATAAGGCATGGCCAATCAAAAGTTATCAAAACGGTGAGTTTTTGAGCATGCTGAAGGGGCGTTGGCAGGGGTCAAAGTTCACCTATTCGCCACAAAAAATAAAAGTGTTATATCTCCTACACAGAAACACACAGAGGCACCAAACTTTCTGTGATTGATCATCATCAGGTCTCCTATAATATCCAATGGTCAAATGATGACATTGCTTAGGCCACGCCCCCTGACAACAGGAAGTGTCATGTTTTGTTGTAAGCGGTCGCTATGTTACCCCTCTGAGCTAATCAACATGAAACTGTGTCCAGAGACAGAAGACATGTTGTTGTGTTGTGGATTCCAGCCCCAAGTCGATTCGATGGAGCAGGAGAGCGTGGCGGCGTGGTGAAGTCACCTCAAACGCCGCTGCCATACGTTTGGCTCTGAATTCCACATTTTTGGGCCGAGCTGCATAAAACTCACTTGGATGCATCCTTATCCACCCCCCAACAGGAATCCATAACAAATTTTGGTGGGCGTGACCTAATGCCTCAACGGCGCCACCTAGAAATTTTCAAAGGACCCTTTGCTATTCACTTACTTCGTCGTAGAGACATGAAATTTGGTACAGTTGTAGAGCTCACGAAGACGCTCAGAATTTACAATTAATGTCATAGTGTAAATATCACAGAAAGTCGGCCATTTTAGATTGAAAGTCTGATTTTGACCTCAATTTTGACAGTTACAGCATCGGTATAAGATCTAACTCCTCCTAGAGATATTGAGCGATCGGCTTGAAACTCGGGCAGTCTGATCATAAGGCATGGCCAATCAAAAGTTATCAAAACGGTGAGTTTTTGAGCTTGTTGAAGGGGCATTAGCAGGGGTCAAAGTTCACCTACTCGCCACAAAAAATAAAACTGTTATATCTCCTACACAGAAACACACAGAGGCATCAAACTTTCAGTAATTGATCACCATCAGGTCTCCTATAATATCCAATGGTCAAATGATGACATTGCTTAGGCCACGCCCCCTGACAACAGGAAGTGTCATGTTTTGCTGTAAACGGTCGCTATGTTACCCCTCTGAGCTAATCAACATGAAACTGTGTCCAGAGACAGAAGACATGTTGTTGTGTTGTGGATTCCAGCCCCAAGTCGATTCGATGGAGCAGGAGAGCGTGGCGGCGTGGTGAAGTCACCTCAAACGCCGCTGCCATACGTTTGGCTCTGAATTCCACATTTTTGGGCCGAGCTGCATAAAACTCACTTGGATGCATCCTTATCCACCCCCCAACAGGAATCCATAACAAATTTTGGTGGGCGTGACCTAATGCCTCAACGGCGCCACTTAGCAATTTTCAAAGGACCCTTTGCTATTCACTTACTTCATCGTAGAGACATGAGATTTGGTACAGTGGTAGAGCTCACCAAGACGCTCAGAATTTACAATTAATGTCATAGTGTAAATATCACAGGAAGTCGGCCATTTTAGATTGAATGTCTGATTTTGACCACATTTTTGACGTTTATAGCATTGGTATTTGATGGATCTCCTCCTAGAGATTTTTAGCGAGCGGCTTGAAACTCGGGCAGTCTGATCATAAGGCATGGCCAATTAAAAGTTATCAAAACGGTGAGTTTTTGAGCTTGTTGAAGGGGCATTAGCAAGGGTTAAAGTTCACCTACTCGCCACAAAAAATAAAACTGTTATATCTCCTACACAGAAACACACAGAGGCATCAAACTTTCAGTAATTGATCACCATCAGGTCTCCTATAATATCCAATGGTCAAATGATGACATTGCTTAGGCCACGCCCCCTGACAACAGGAAGTGTCATGTTTTGTTGTAAGCGGTCGCTATGTTACCCCTCTGAGCTAATCAACATGAAACTGTGTCCACAGACAGAACACATGTTGGTATGTTGTGGATTTCAGGCTCAACTGGATTGGATGGAGCAGGGGGGCGTGGCGGCGTGGCATATTCACCTCAAACGCTGCTGTCATACGTTTGGCTCTGAATTCCACAGTTTTGGGCCGAGCTGCCTAAAACTCATTTGGATGCATCCTTATCCACCCCCCAACAGGAATCCATAACAAACTTTAGTGAGCAGGACTTAGTTTCTCTATAGCGCCACCAAGCAATTTTCAAAGGACCTTTTGCTATTCACTTACTTCATCGTAGAGTAATGAAATTTTGTACAGTTGTAGATCTCAGCAAGACGCTCAGAATTTACAATTAATGTCATACTGCAAGTATCACAGAAAGTAAGCCATTTTAGATTGAAATCTGAATTTTGATACCAAGTTGACATGTAAAGCATATGTATTTGATCATACTTGTCCAGCAGGGGGCAGCAAGAGACCACAAATAAACCCCAAAGGAATTTCTCTTGGTAAGTAAGTGATCTTAACTGTTTGGTTTCCTTATATATTTAAGTTGAAAAGATATACAAATCCTGCTTGAAAACTGACAAACTTACTCTTGTTCAATACATTTCAGTTTTTATTTATATAGCGCCAAATCATAAAACATGTCATCAGGGGTGGACTGGGACAAAAAATTGGCCCTGCCATTTTGGATTAGACTGGCCCACCACATTTTTTTTGTGTACTGAATGTGTATACCAACTGTGCAATACCAACTGTGCAATACCTTGAAGTCAGGATAATGGAAATTAGTGAGAGTGGACACTTAAAATACTTCCAAAATCTTAATTTATTAACACTGTAAAATGTAAACTCCACCACAGCACAGCAACTATTCTTAGATCAGAGAGAGAGAGAGAGAAAGAGAGGTGTCACGGTCAATCACACATATTATCACGTTACATCATTATAAGAAGTTATTGTAAGTTGCTCATCAGATCTATTCAGTCTTCCAGATACTGTAGGGTAACATTGGACTAATGTGCACTCACTGTGTAAAAAAGGATGCCAATGACAAAATGAACCAGAGAAATGCCTCACTTGTCATCATGGAAAGAAAGAAAATATATAATAACATAATATAAATTTTGATTTACTCAGTCATTTGTAATAAGTATTTTATTTATCTAATTTCCTAATTTTTGATCATATTTTCTTTAAAATCGCAGACTTTTCGCTATTTTTCATGTAAATCCTTGGTGGCGCTTGATAGCGAAGCCGGTGAGGCCGCAGCGAGCTTGGCCTACCCTGGGATTGCGCAATCCCATGGTAACTGCGCTGACTTCCATTCTGTGAATGCATCTTCCTGTCTCTAGATCATAAATTCAATTGTTCAAACAGTTATGAACTGATTTTCCACAATTTAATATATGTGGATTACGAATTGTGTTTTGGTCATCAAACTGTGTGCAGATAACATGTTTTCGTGGTGCTGGCCGATCATAAACAGCAAAGAAGTGGTTGTAGGTGAGGCCAGCAGTTCCTTGGCCACTAGGCAGGGGGCGCTCAAGGGGCACCGCTCGTGATCCCCAAATAGTAGAGTCAAAACAAGTTATTGATGTTTTATTAGCGAGTTTTGCTAAACAAGTAAAGCACTAAAAAGACTAAACATACAGCTGGAACAGGACTGATCAGGGAAGGCTTTCCTCCCTGGCAGTGAGCTCAATTGAGACTGAGAGACTTTTAAAACTGAAGAAGATAAAGAGAACTTTTACCGGAAAATGATGATATTTTTGTTCAGAAAGAGCGCCACAGGGACTTAAATTATAAGTAGAGGTAAGACAGCGATACTTATTCATGTTTTGTTTTTGTGATAAAATCTGCGTAATGTGGGTTATAGTTTTAGAATGTGTTACAAATGCAGAAATCCATCATAACTCATAAACTGTTACCAATCAAATGACAATTTTTTTCATCAAAGAACCAATATTTTTCCATGTATCTTGGTGAATTTATTTCGCTCAATCAGTCTCCTTCAGCACTTTGCAACGAGTCTACTCTGTAGAGTGTATATATTTGTAAATCTGACTCTGATGACGTCAGTGCCTCACCAGCCATGAACCCTACCGCACGTTAGAGACTGACATTTTTTCGGGAATCCCGCGGGTCACGTGATTCCCACGGGAATCCCGCGGGATGGGAGTCAACATCAGTAAATATCACGTGATTGGGACGGTACAGGATTAAATATAAACGGGAGCAGACGGGAGCGGGAGTAAACCAACAACAGGTACAATTAACTAGGATCGAAGCCAAAAGATTAAATAAAATAGAAAATCAAAAATGTAGGTTCGCCGCCGCCATTTTGTAGTTTTTTTCCAAGAAACCGAAACTATAATGCTGGTCAAAGAACTACACGACCCAGAAGCCAACAGTGCATCCGGTTTATTTTTTCCGCCAGCGCTCAAAAAACAGAATGGGAGTTGGGGGGGAGTTGGGGGGGGGGGGGGGGGGGGGGGGGGAAATCAACCGCTAGTGGCGAACTCAACCTGGAAAAGTTGGATCGGCAACGCAAAGTCAAAAGTAAGGACTTATTTATTAAACTCACAGCGCAACTGTAAAGTTGCAAATATTAACAAACTTGAGGAGAGTTGAATGTCACGGTGTTAACACTCAGTACCTGCTTGTAAAACGTGTTTCCTGGACTAATTTCCCAATGTGCAACAGTGTAATAATACGGCCAATAACTTAAAACTACTTTATTATTTTATTTAGTATTGTCTGAACAGTTGTGTTTTTTTCTGTTTTAACCCAATAACTGAACAATGTGTTAACACTTCTGTTTCACTATTTAACAAAAGTAAAACATGTACTTCCATGTCTGGTCGGGTAAAAATGAGACGGAGCCGACTGGACCGGCTGTTCCTGGGTCCAGTTAGCTCCGCCTCCAGCTCCGCATCATCCCCGAAAATTAACATAATCTCACTTTTAACTTTTGATAAAAGTTGACAGATCTGTCTAAGAATGTGTTTAATGTTCAATGAATGTATTGGTTCTGATAGTAAACCCTAATTAGTTTGTGGATATTTTATTGCAAATGGAAAAATACTAATATGCTTGAATGATATTCAACTTTTTTGTAATTTTTTGTTTTACTAAACTGAGTTTTTGAACCACTTCGGTACATTATCTAAATTGTGACAGTAATGCCTTTATGCACTTTTTTCTTAACTGAGTATAGATCTCTTTCTCGGTGCATTATTCTTTAGTTTCAGCAATTTGAAATGTAAAAGTAACTTCATTGTTCATGTGAAACAATTACTTAATGAATTAGTAAAAAGCAACATTGTACATTTTGTTTATTCAACTAAGATAGGCATGGTCTGTTTCCGTGTTTGTTACTTTATTTATTTATTTATTATTATTCCTTTCACTTTAACTGGCCTTTACTACAGCTAAAACAGGAACTTAACTGACCCTTCATAGACATTCAGGTTTAATGTATTTCCAGAAAACTTAATGAAGACAACAAGAATGGGAGTAGGGCAGGAGCGGGAGTCATTCTGAGTGGGAGCGGGATGGGAGTGGGAGTAATTTTACCAGGAGCGGGACGGGACAGGATTTTTTTTTCTACTCTGGCCCGGGATTGGGACGGGACACAATTTTTATCAGTGGGAGTGGGACGGGACAGGAGTGAAAATCCACTCCCGTGTCACTCTCTACCGCACGTCACTGACTACAACCACCACCATATTTTACACCAGACACCGGAGCAGATGAAGGGCCTGCTGTTGGGAACATGTCAGTCAGTTTGACACATTTCGCAGCATCCGTTTGAAGAACTCGTTTCTTTTTTTCGTGCAGTTTCTCTGCGCCTCCCTTGCGTTTCTTATCCATTACTACTGTGAACACCGCTGCACAAAGTTCCACATGGAGCGTGAAGGTGTTTTTCTACTTTATGATTGGCCTAGCCCTTTAGACTGTCAGGGATGATAACCAATGGGCTGCAGTAGCCTGTGGTAAGGGCTGGATGATCGGAACAGACTCTTGCGCTGCTGATATTTTTCTTCATGCATTATGCAAATATAACGAGGCAGATATATAAAATAATATTAATAATAATAATACATATTATTAATATACATGTCGGGTCTGCCGGCCTGCATGTCATCTAAAGGCAGTTTACAATGTCAAAATCAATCAGATTATACATATTAAGTCAGATTATCCAGATTGGTAAAAGAAATTCCTATATAAGGGAACCAGTTGATTTCATCAAAGTCGTAACAAGCAGCATTGACTCCTGAAGAAGCGTAGAGCCACAGGGAGAGTCGTTTGCATTGTACATGGCTTAGCAGCAATCCCTCATACTGATCAAGCATGAAGTGACAGCAGAAGGAAAAACTCCCCATTAACAGGAAGGAAAAACCTCCAGCCGAACCGGGCTCAGTATGAACGGTAATCTGCCTTGACCGACTGGGGGTTACAAAAGAGAGAGAAGAGACACAACAAGACAGACAAAAAAGCACAGAAGCACACATTGATCCAGTAATGTGTTTTACATTAGATGGTAATAGCAGGTGATCTGTCTTCCCTGAATGATGTCACAGCTAACAGAACGCCAGACCAGGGGTACCTACTATGAAGAAAAAATAGAAAAAACAAAAAGGTAAAAGCTGAAATGACAACAGTCATGCAAAATTGAAGAACAATAGGCCCTGATGTCCTCCAGCAGCCTAAGCCTATAGCAGCATAACTATAGAGGTAGCTCGGGGTAACATGAACCACTCTAACTATAATCTTTGTCAAAAAGGAAAGTCCCAAGAGCCAGCTTCTAGTGGAGGAGTTCAAGTATCTTGGGGTCTTGTTCACGAATGAGGGGAAGATGGAGCGGGAGATCGACAGGCGGATTGGTGCGACGTCTGCTGTGAAGCGTGCGCTGTACCGATCCGTTGTGGTGAAGAGAGAGCTGAGCCAAAAGGCCAAGCTCTCGATTTACCAGTCGATCTACGTTCCTACCCTCATCTATGGTCACGAGCTTTGGGTCGTGACCGAAAGAACGAAATCCCGGATACAAGCGGCCAAAATGAGTTTTCTCCATGGTGTGTCTGGGCTCTCCCTTAGAGATAGGGTGAGGAGCTCAGTCATCCGGGGAGGACTCAGAGTAGAGCCGCTGCTCCTCCACATTGAGAGGAGCCAGTTGAGGTGACTCGGGCATCTGGTCAGGATGCCTCCTGGACGCCTCCCTGATGAGGTGTTCTGGGCACGTCCCACCGGGAGGAGGCCCAGGGGAAGTCCCAGGACACGCTGGAGAGACTATGCTGGCCTGGGAACGCTTTGGGATTCCCCCGGAGGAAGTGGCCCAAGTGGCTGGGGAGAGGAAGGTCTGGGCCTCCCTCTTGAAGCTGCCCCTGCGACCTGACCCCGGATAAGTGGAAGACGATGGATGGATGGAAAAAGGAAAGTTTTAGGATTAGTTTTAAAAGTAGACAGGGTGTCTGCGTCACGGACCAAAACTGGGAGTTGGTTCCACTGGAGAGGAGCATGATAGCTAAAGGATCTGCCTACCATTCTGGTTTTACAGACTTTAGGAACCACCAGCAGACCTGCTTTCTGAGAGTGAAGTGGTCTGTTAGAAATTACTAAAGTTTGTACACAACATACACATGTGGAATATTGCTAACGTGTTACTTTAGCAATTTTCCAATTGCCAAAGTGTTACTTTTACATTATTACTTTTGGGTGTGTATCCACCAATTTAACTGTCAAACTTTCATAAAAGCTGTCTTGATGCAAGAAACGAAACCCTTAAACACATGAAATAATTAACTTTAAATAACTAAAAAGGTTTTGTTAACTTTTCACATGAAGCTGGATTAACAGCTAGTAAGATACCTTTGATTAAGTTGGTATACTAATGTTTAAACCAGGGGTGTCAAACGTACGGCCTGCGGGCCGGATCTGGCCCGCCGAACGATTTAGTCCGGCCCGGTGGCCAAATGCATTTTTATTATTCAACGGCTGTGTCTCCTCGGTGCATCGACCGATCTGCACCACATTTTTTGTGAGTCGTGGGGGAGCGCTGCCCAACGCATACGTGTGTATTGCATGGTAGACGGGTGAGGAAAATGCATGACAGCTTCTGCGGTGGCTGGCGGCGGGAGGTGCGCGTACCCTAGCGGTGGCCCTTAGGCCAGAGCGGCGCTTGGCTGCGAGGGCCGATCATCACCGCTTGCGGTTTTAATTATTATTATTATTATTCTGCCCCCCTAAAGAGGGGCCTTTTTGGGGGCTTTCTCATTTTCAAAAACTCACCAAACTTGGCAGATGCATGGTGACTGTTTAAAAATTTTGTATTTTAAGGTCGTCACAAAAATCTAAAGAAAAATGCCTCAACGGCGCCACCTAGAAATTTTCAAAGGACCCTTTGCTATTCACTTACTTCGTCGTAGAGACATGAGATTTGGTACAGTTGTAGAGCTCACCAAGACGCTCAGAATTTACAATTAATGTCATAGTGTAAATATCACAGGAAGTCGGCCATTTTAGATTGAAAGTCTGATTTTGACCTCAATTTTGACAGTTACAGCATCGGTATAAGATCTAACTCCTCCTAGAGATATCGAGCGATCGGCTTGAAACTCGGGCAGTCTGATCATAAGGCATGGCCAATCAAATGTTATCAAAACGGTGAGTTTTTGAGCATGCTGAAGGGGCGTTGGCAGGGGTCAAAGTTCACCTATTCGCCACAAAAAATAAAAGTGTTATATCTCCTACACAGAAACACACAGAGGCACCAAACTTTCTGTGATTAATCATCATCAGGTCTCCTATAATATCCAATGGTCAAATGATGACATCACTTAGGCCACACCCCCTGACAACAGGAAGTGTCATGTTTTGCTGTAAACGGTCGCTATGTTACCCCTCTGAGCTAATCAACATGAAACTGTGTCCACAGACAGAACACATGTTGTTGTGTTGTGGATTCCAGCCCCAAGTCGATTCGATGGAGCAGGAGAGCGTGGCGGCGTGGTGAAGTCACCTCAAACGCCGCTGCCATACGTTTGGCTCTGAATTCCACATTTTTGGGCCGAGCTGCATAAAACTCACTTGGATGCATCCTTATCCACCCCCCAACAGGAATCCATAACAAATTTTGGTGGGCGTGACCTAATGCCTCAACGGCGCCACTTAGCAATTTTCAAAGGACCCTTTGCTATTCACTTACTTCATCGTAGAGACATGAGATTTGGTACAGTGGTAGAGCTCACCAAGACGCTCAGAATTTACAATTAATGTCATAGTGTAAATATCACAGGAAGTCGGCCATTTTAGATTGAATGTCTGATTTTGACCCCATTTTTGACGTTTATAGCATTGGTATTTGATGGATCTCCTCCTAGAGATTTTTAGCGAGCGGCTTGAAACTCGGGCAGTCTGATCATAAGGCATGGCCAATTAAAAGTTATCAAAACGGTGAGTTTTTGAGCTTGTTGAAGGGGCATTAGCAAGGGTTAAAGTTCACCTACTCGCCACAAAAAATAAAACTGTTATATCTCCTACACAGAAACACACAGAGGCATCAAACTTTCAGTGATTGATCACCATCAGGTCTCCTATAATATCCAATGGTCAAATGATGACATTGCTTAGGCCACGCCCCCTGACAACAGGAAGTGTCATGTTTTGTTGTAAGCGGTCGCTATGTTACCCCTCTGAGCTAATCAACATGAAACTGTGTCCACAGACAGAACACATGTTGGTATGTTGTGGATTTCAGGCTCAACTGGATTGGATGGAGCAGGGGGGCGTGGCGGCGTGGCATATTCACCTCAAACGCTGCTGTCATACGTTTGGCTCTGAATTCCACAGTTTTGGGCCGAGCTGCTTAAAACTCATTTGGATGCATCCTTATCCACCCCCCAACAGGAATCCTTAACAAACTTTAGTGAGCAGGACTTAGTTTCTCTATAGCGCCACCAAGCAAATTTCAAAGGACCCTTTGGTATTCACTTACTTCATCGTAGAGTAATGAAATTTTGTACAGTTGTAGATCTCAGCAAGACGCTCAGAATTTACAATTAATGTCATACTGCAAGTATCACAGGAAGTAAGCCATTTTAGATTGAAATCTGAATTTTGATACCAAGTTGACATGTAATGCATATGTATTTGATCATACTTGTCCAGCAGGGGGCAGCAAGAGACCACAAATAAACCCCAAAGGAATTTCTCTTGGTAAGTAAGTGATCTTAACTCTTTGGTTTCCTTGTATATTTAAGTTGAACAGATATACAAATCCTGCTTGAAAACTGACAAACTCTTGTTCAATACATTTCAGTTTTTATTTATATAGCGCCAAATCATGAAACATGTCATCAGGGGTGGATTGGGACAAAAAATTGGCCCTGGCATTTTGGATTAGACTGGCCCACCACATTTTTTTTGTGTACTGAATGTGTATACCAACTGTGCAATACCAACTGTGCAATACCTTGAAGTCAGGATAATGGAAATTAGTGAGTGGACACTTAAAATACTTCCAAAATCTTAATTTATTAACACTGTAAAATGTAAACTCCACCACAGCACAGCAACTATTCTTAGATCAGAGAGAGAGAGAGAGAAAGAGAGGTGTCACGGTCAATCACACATATTATCACGTTACATCATTATAAGAAGTTATTGTAAGTTGCTCATCAGATCTATTCAGTCTTCCAGATACTGTAGGGTAACATTGGACTAATGTGCACTCACTGTGTAAAAGAGGATGCCAATGACAAAATGAACCAGAGAAATGCCTCACTTGTCATCATGGAAAGAAAGAAAATATATAATAACATAATATAAATTTTGATTTACTCAGTCATTTGTAATAAGTATTTTATTTATCTAATTTCCTAATTTTTGATCGTATTTTCTTTAAAATCGCAGACTTTTCGCTATTTTTCATGTAAATCCTTGGTGGCGCTTCATAGCGAAGCCGGTGAGGCCGCAGCGAGCTTGGCCTACCCTGGGATTGCGCAATCCCATGGTAACTGCGCTGACTTCCATTCTGTGAATGCATCTTCCTGTCTCTAGATCATAAATTCAATTGTTCAAACAGTTATGAACTGATTTTCCACAATTTAATATATGTGGATTACGAATTGTGTTTTGGTCATCAAACTGTGTGCAGATAACATGTTTTCGTGGTGCTGGCCGATCATAAACAGCAAAGAACTGGTTGTAGGTGAGGCCAGCAGTTCCTTGGCCACTAGGCAGGGGGCGCTCAAGGGGCACCGCTCGTGATCCCCAAATAGTAGAGTCAAAACAAGTTATTGATGTTTTATTAGCGAGTTTTGCTAAACAAGTAAAGCACTAAAAAGACTCTAAACATACAGCTGGAACAGGACTGATCAGGGAAGGCTTTCCTCCCTGGCAGTGATCTCCACTGAGACTGAGAGACTTTTAAAACTGAAGAAGATAAAGAGAACTTTTACCGGAAAATGATGATATTTTTGTTCAGAAAGAGCGCCACAGGGACTTAAATTATAAGTAGAGGTAAGACAGCGATACTTATTCATGTTTTGTTTTTGTGATAAAATCTGCGTAATGTGGGTTATAGTTTTAGAATGTGTTACAAATGCAGAAATCCATCATAACTCATAAACTGTTACCAATCAAATGACAATTTTTTTCATCAAAGAATCAATATTTTTCCATGTATCTTGGTGAATTTATTTGGCTCAATCAGTCTCCTTCAGCACTTTGCAACTAGTCTACTCTGTAGAGTGTATATATTTGTAAATCTGACTCTGATGACGTCAGTGCCTCACCAGCTATGAACTCTACCGCACGTCACTGACTACAACCACCACCACCATATTTTACACCAGACACCGGAGCAGATGAAGGGCCTGCTGTTGGGAACATGTCAGTCAGTTTGACACATTTCGCAGCATCCGTTTGAAGAACTCGTTTCTTTTTTTCGTGCAGTTTCTCTGCGCCTCCCTTGCGTTTCTTATCCATTACTACTGTGAACACCGCTGCACAAAGTTCCACATGGAGCGTGAAGGTGTTTTTCTACTTTATGATTGGCCTAGCCCTTTAGACTGTCAGGGATGATAACCAATGGGCTGCAGTAGCCTGTGGTAAGGGCTGGATGATCGGAACAGACTCTTGCGCTGCTGATATTTTTCTTCATGCATTATGCAAATATAACGAGGCAGATATATAAAATAATAATAATATTAATAATAATAATACATATTATTAATATACATGTCGGGTCTGCCGGCCTGCATGTCATCTAAAGGCAGTTTACAATGTCAAAATCAATCAGATTATACATATTAAGTCAGATTATCCAGATTGGTAAAAGAAATTCCTATATAAGGGAACCAGTTGATTTCATCAAAGTCGTAACAAGCAGCATTGACTCCTGAAGAAGCGTAGAGCCACAGGGAGAGTCGTTTGCATTGTACATGGCTTTGCAGCAATCCCTCATACTGATCAAGCATGAAGTGACAGCAGAAGGAAAAACTCCCCATTAACAGGAAGGAAAAACCTCCAGCCGAACCGGGCTCAGTATGAACGGTAATCTGCCTTGACCGACTGGGGGTTACAAAAGAGAGAGAAGAGACACAACAAGACAGACAAAAAAGCACAGAAGCACACATTGATCCAGTAATGTGTTTTACATTAGATGGTAATAGCAGGTGATCTGTCTTCCCTGAATGATGTCACAGCTAACAGAACGCCAGACCAGGTGTACCTACTATGAAGAAAAAATAGAAAAAACAAAAAGGTAAAAGCTGAAATGACAACAGTCATGCAAAATTGAAGAACAATAGACCCTGATGTCCTCCAGCAGCCTAAGCCTATAGCAGCATAACTATAGAGGTAGCTCAGCGTAACATGAACCACTCTAACTATAATCTTTGTCAAAAAGGAAAGTCCCAAGAGCCAGCTTCTAGTGGAGGAGTTCAAGTATCTTGGGGTCTTGTTCACGAATGAGGGGAAGATGGAGCGGGAGATCGACAGGCGGATTGGTGCGACGTCTGCTGTGAAGCGTGCGCTGTACCGATCCGTTGTGGTGAAGAGAGAGCTGAGCCAAAAGGCCAAGCTCTCGATTTACCAGTCGATCTACGTTCCTACCCTCATCTATGGTCACGAGCTTTGGGTCGTGACCGAAAGAACGAAATCCCGGATACAAGCGGCCAAAATGAGTTTTCTCCATAGTGTGTCTGGGCTCTCCCTTAGAGATAGGGTGAGGAGCTCAGTCATCCGGGGAGGACTCAGAGTAGAGCCGCTGCTCCTCCACATTGAGAGGAGCCAGTTGAGGTGGATCGGGCATCTGGTTAGGATGCCTCCTGGACGCCTCCCTGATGAGGTGTTCTGGGCACGTCCCACCGGGAGGAGGCCCAGAGGAAGACCCAGGACACGCTGGAGAGACTATGCTGGCCTGGGAACGCTTTGGGATTCCCCCGGAGGAAGTGGCCCAAGTGGCTGGGGAGAGGAAGGTCTGGGGCTCCCTCTTGAAGCTGCCCCTGCGACCTGACCCCGGATAAGTGGAAGACGATGGATGGATGGAAAAAGGAAAGTTTTAGGATTAGTCTTAAAAGTAGACAGGGTGTCTGCGTCACGGACCAAAACTGGGAGTTTGTTCCACTGGAGAGGAGCCTGATAACTAAAGGATCTGCCTACCATTCTGGTTTTACAGACTTTAGGAACCACTAGCAGACCTGCTTTCTGAGAGTGAAGTGGTCTGTTAGAAATTACTAAAGTTTGTACACAACATACACATGTGGAATATTGCTAACGTGTTACTTTAGCAATTTTCCAATTGCCAAAGTGTTACTTTTACATTATTACTTTTGGGTGTGTATCCACCAATTTAACTGTCAAACTTTCATAAAAGCTGTCTTAATGCAAGAAACGAAACCCTTAAACACATGAAATAATTAACTTTAAATAACTAAAAAGGTTTTGTTAACTTTTCACATGAAGCTGGATTAACAGCTAGTAAGATACCTTTGATTAAGTTGGTATACTAATGTTTAAACCAGGGGTGTCAAACGTACGGCCTGCGGGCCGGATCTGGCCCGCCGAACGATTTAGTCCGGCCCGGTGGCCAAATGCATTTTTATTATTCAACGGCTGTGTCTCCTCGGTGCATCGACCGATCTGCACCACATTTTTTGTGAGTCGTGGGGGAGCGCTGCCCAACGCATACGTGTGTATTGCATGGTAGACGGCTGAGGAAAATGCATGACAGCTTCTGCGGTGGCTGGCGGCGGGAGGTGCGCGTACCCTAGCGGTGGCCCTTAGGCCAGAGCGGCGCTTGGCTGCGAGGGCCGATCATCACCGCTTGCGGTTTTAATTAGGCCCGAGCAGCTAAGCGCTGCGAAGGCCTATTGTATCTGTAGTGTTAATTATTATTATTATTATTATTATTATTATTATTATTATTATTCTGCCCCCCTAAAGAGGGGCCTTTTTGGGGGCTTTCTCATTTTCAAAAACTCACCAAACTTGGCAGATGCATGGTGACTGTTTAAAAATTTTGTATTTTAAGGTCGTCACAAAAATCTAAAGAAAAATGCCTCAACGGCGCCACCTAGAAATTTTCAAAGGACCCTTTGCTATTCACTTACTTCGTCGTAGAGACATGAAATTTGGTACAGTTGTAGAGCTCACCAAGACGCTCAGAATTTACAATTAATGTCATAGTGTAAATATCACAGGAAGTCGGCCATTTTAGATTGAAAGTCTGATTTTGACCTCAATTTTGACAGTTACAGCATCGGTATAAGATCTAACTCCTCCTAGAGATATCGAGCGATCGGCTTGAAACTCGGGCAGTCTGATCATAAGGCATGGCCAATCAAAAGTTATCAAAACGGTGAGTTTTTGAGCATGCTGAAGGGGCGTTGGCAGGGGTCAAAGTTCACCTATTCGCCACAAAAAATAAAAGTGTTATATCTCCTACACAGAAACACACAGAGGCACCAAACTTTCTGTGATTAATCATCATCAGGTCTCCTATAATATCCAATGGTCAAATGATGACATCACTTAGGCCACACCCCCTGACAACAGGAAGTGTCATGTTTTGCTGTAAACGGTCGCTATGTTACCCCTCTGAGCTAATCAACATGAAACTGTGTCCACAGACAGAAGACATGTTGTTGTGTTGTGGATTCCAGCCCCAAGTCGATTCGATGGAGCAGGAGAGCGTGGCGGCGTGGTGAAGTCACCTCAAACGCCGCTGCCATACGTTTGGCTCTGAATTCCACATTTTTGGGCCGAGCTGCATAAAACTCACTTGGATGCATCCTTATCCACCCCCCAACAGGAATCCATAACAAATTTTGGTGGGCGTGACCTAATGCCTCAACGGCGCCACTTAGCAATTTTCAAAGGACCCTTTGCTATTCACTTACTTCATCGTAGAGACATGAGATTTGGTACAGTGGTAGAGCTCACCAAGACGCTCAGAATTTACAATTAATGTCATAGTGTAAATATCACAGGAAGTCGGCCATTTTAGATTGAATGTCTGATTTTGACCCCATTTTTGACGTTTATAGCATTGGTATTTGATGGATCTCCTCCTAGAGATTTTTAGCGAGCGGCTTGAAACTCGGGCAGTCTGATCATAAGGCATGGCCAATTAAAAGTTATCAAAACGGTGAGTTTTTGAGCTTGTTGAAGGGGCATTAGCAAGGGTTAAAGTTCACCTACTCGCCACAAAAAATAAAACTGTTATATCTCCTACACAGAAACACACAGAGGCATCAAACTTTCAGTGATTGATCACCATCAGGTCTCCTATAATATCCAATGGTCAAATGATGACATTGCTTAGGCCACGCCCCCTGACAACAGGAAGTGTCATGTTTTGTTGTAAGCGGTCGCTATGTTACCCCTCTGAGCTAATCAACATGAAACTGTGTCCACAGACAGAACACATGTTGGTATGTTGTGGATTTCAGGCTCAACTGGATTGGATGGAGCAGGGGGGCGTGGCGGCGTGGCATATTCACCTCAAACGCTGCTGTCATACGTTTGGCTCTGAATTCCACAGTTTTGGGCCGAGCTGCTTAAAACTCATTTGGATGCATCCTTATCCACCCCCCAACAGGAATCCTTAACAAACTTTAGTGAGCAGGACTTAGTTTCTCTATAGCGCCACCAAGCAAATTTCAAAGGACCCTTTGGTATTCACTTACTTCATCGTAGAGTAATGAAATTTTGTACAGTTGTAGATCTCAGCAAGACGCTCAGAATTTACAATTAATGTCATACTGCAAGTATCACAGGAAGTAAGCCATTTTAGATTGAAATCTGAATTTTGATACCAAGTTGACATGTAAAGCATATGTATTTGATCATACTTGTCCAGCAGGGGGCAGCAAGAGACCACAAATAAACCCCAAAGGAATTTCTCTTGGTAAGTAAGTGATCTTAACTCTTTGGTTTCCTTGTATATTTAAGTTGAACAGATATACAAATCCTGCTTGAAAACTGACAGACTCTTGTTCAATACATTTCAGTTTTTATTTATATAGCGCCAAATCATGAAACATGTCATCAGGGGTGGATTGGGACAAAAAATTGGCCCTGGCATTTTGGATTAGACTGGCCCACCACATTTTTTTTGTGTACTGAATGTGTATACCAACTGTGCAATACCAACTGTGCAATACCTTGAAGTCAGGATAATGGAAATTAGTGAGTGGACACTTAAAATACTTCCAAAATCTTAATTTATTAACACTGTAAAATGTAAACTCCACCACAGCACAGCAACTATTCTTAGATCAGAGAGAGAGAGAGAGAAAGAGAGGTGTCACGGTCAATCACACATATTATCACGTTACATCATTATAAGAAGTTATTGTAAGTTGCTCATCAGATCTATTCAGTCTTCCAGATACTGTAGGGTAACATTGGACTAATGTGCACTCACTGTGTAAAAGAGGATGCCAATGACAAAATGAACCAGAGAAATGCCTCACTTGTCATCATGGAAAGAAAGAAAATATATAATAACATAATATAAATTTTGATTTACTTAGTCATTTGTAATAAGTATTTTATTTATCTAATTTCCTAATTTTTGATCATATTTTCTTTAAAATCGCAGACTTTTCGCTATTTTTCATGTAAATCCTTGGTGGCGCTTCATAGCGAAGCCGGTGAGGCCGCAGCGAGCTTGGCCTCCCCTGGGATTGCGCAATCCCATGGTAACTGCGCTGACTTCCATTCTGTGAATGCATCTTCCTGTCTCTAGATCATAAATTCAATTGTTCAAACAGTTATGAACTGATTTTCCACAATTTAATATATGTGGATTACGAATTGTGTTTTGGTCATCAAACTGTGTGCAGATAACATGTTTTCGTGGTGCTGGCCGATCATAAACAGCAAAGAACTGGTTGTAGGTGAGGCCAGCAGTTCCTTGGCCACTAGGCAGGGGGCGCTCAAGGGGCACCGCTCGTGATCCCCAAATAGTAGAGTCAAAACAAGTTATTGATGTTTTATTAGCGAGTTTTGCTAAACAAGTAAAGCACTAAAAAGACTCTAAACATACAGCTGGAACAGGACTGATCAGGGAAGGCTTTCCTCCCTGGCAGTGAGCTCCACTGAGACTGAGAGACTTTTAAAACTGAAGAAGATAAAGAGAACTTTTACCGGAAAATGATGATATTTTTGTTCTGAAAGAGCGCCACAGGGACTTAAATTATAAGTAGAGGTAAGACAGCGATACTTATTCATGTTTTGTTTTTGTGATAAAATGTGCATAATGTGGGTTATAGTTTTAGAATGTGTTACAAATGCAGAAATCCATCATAACTCATAAACTGTTACCAATCAAATGACAATTTTTTTCATCAAACAATCAATATTTTTCCATGTATCTTGGTGAATTTATTTGGCTCAATCAGTCTCCTTCAGCACTTTGCAACGAGTCTACTCTGTAGAGTGTATATATTTGTAAATCTGACTCTGATGACGTCAGTGCCTCACCAGCTATGAACTCTACCGCACGTCACTGACTACAACCACCACCACCATATTTTACACCAGACACCGGAGCAGATGAAGGGCCTGCTGTTGGGAACATGTCAGTCAGTTTGACACATTTCGCAGCATCCGTTTGAAGAACTCGTTTCTTTTTTTCGTGCAGTTTCTCTGCGCCTCCCTTGCGTTTCTTATCCATTACTACTGTGAACACCGCTGCACAAAGTTCCACATGGAGCGTGAAGGTGTTTTTCTACTTTATGATTGGCCTAGCCCTTTAGACTGTCAGGGATGATAACCAATGGGCTGCAGTAGCCTGTGGTAAGGGCTGGATGATCGGAACAGACTCTTGCGCTGCTGATATTTTTCTTCATGCATTATGCAAATATAACGAGGCAGATATATAAAATAATAATAATATTAATAATAATAATACATATTATTAATATACATGTCGGGTCTGCCGGCCTGCATGTCATCTAAAGGCAGTTTACAATGTCAAAATCAATCAGATTATACATATTAAGTCAGATTATCCAGATTGGTAAAAGAAATTCCTATATAAGGGAACCAGTTGATTTCATCAAAGTCGTAACAAGCAGCATTGACTCCTGAAGAAGCGTAGAGCCACAGGGAGAGTCGTTTGCATTGTACATGGCTTTGCAGCAATCCCTCATACTGATCAAGCATGAAGTGACAGCAGAAGGAAAAACTCCCCATTAACAGGAAGGAAAAACCTCCAGCCGAACCGGGCTCAGTATGAACGGTAATCTGCCTTGACCGACTGGGGGTTACAAAAGAGAGAGAAGAGACACAACAAGACAGACAAAAAAGCACAGAAGCACACATTGATCCAGTAATCTGTTTTACATTAGATGGTAATAGCAGGTGATCTGTCTTCCCTGAATGATGTCACAGCTAACAGAACGCCAGACCAGGTGTACCTACTATGAAGAAAAAATAGAAAAAACAAAAAGGTAAAAGCTGAAATGACAACAGTCATGCAAAATTGAAGAACAATAGACCCTGATGTCCTCCAGCAGCCTAAGCCTATAGCAGCATAACTATAGAGGTAGCTCAGCGTAACATGAACCACTCTAACTATAATCTTTGTCAAAAAGGAAAGTCCCAAGAGCCAGCTTCTAGTGGAGGAGTTCAAGTATCTTGGGGTCTTGTTCACGAATGAGGGGAAGATGGAGCGGGAGATCGACAGGCGGATTGGTGCAACGTCTGCTGTGAAGCGTGCGCTGTACCGATCCGTTGTGGTGAAGAGAGAGCTGAGCCAAAAGGCCAAGCTCTCGATTTACCAGTCGATCTACGTTCCTACCCTCATCTATGGTCACGAGCTTTGGGTCGTGACCGAAAGAACGAAATCCCGGATACAAGCGGCCAAAATGAGTTTTCTCCATGGTGTGTCTGGGCTCTCCCTTAGAGATAGGGTGAGGAGCTCAGTCATCCGGGGAGGACTCAGAGTAGAGCCGCTGCTCCTCCACATTGAGAGGAGCCAGTTGAGGTGACTCGGGCATCTGGTCAGGATGCCTCCTGGACGCCTCCCTGATGAGGTGTTCTGGGCACGTCCCACCGGGAGGAGGCCCAGAGGAAGACCCAGGACACGCTGGAGAGACTATGCTGGCCTGGGAACGCTTTGGGATTCCCCCGGAGGAAGTGGCCCAAGTGGCTGGGGAGAGGAAGGTCTGGGGCTCCCTCTTGAAGCTGCCCCTGCGACCTGACCCCGGATAAGTGGAAGACGATGGATGGATGGAAAAAGGAAAGTTTTAGGATTAGTCTTAAAAGTAGACAGGGTGTCTGCGTCACGGACCAAAACTGGGAGTTGGTTCCACTGGAGAGGAGCATGATAGCTAAAGGATCTGCCTACCATTCTGGTTTTACAGACTTTAGGAACCACCAGCAGACCTGCTTTCTGAGAGTGAAGTGGTCTGTTAGAAATTACTAAAGTTTGTACACAACATACACATGTGGAATATTGCTAACGTGTTACTTTAGCAATTTTCCAATTGCCAAAGTGTTACTTTTACATTATTACTTTTGGGTGTGTATCCACCAATTTAACTGTCAAACTTTCATAAAAGCTGTCTTAATGCAAGAAACGAAACCCTTAAACACATGAAATAATTAACTTTAAATAACTAAAAAGGTTTTGTTAACTTTTCACATGAAGCTGGATTAACAGCTAGTAAGATACCTTTGATTAAGTTGGTATACTAATGTTTAAACCAGGGGTGTCAAACGTACGGCCTGCGGGCCGGATCTGGCCCGCCGAACGATTTAGTCCGGCCCGGTGGCCAAATGCATTTTTATTATTCAACGGCTGTGTCTCCTCGGTGCATCGACCGATCTGCACCACATTTTTTGTGAGTCGTGGGGGAGCGCTGCCCAACGCATACGTGTGTATTGCATGGTAGACGGGTGAGGAAAATGCATGACAGCTTCTGCGGTGGCTGGCGGCGGGAGGTGCGCGTACCCTAGCGGTGGCCCTTAGGCCAGAGCGGCGCTTGGCTGCGAGGGCCGATCATCACCGCTTGCGGTTTTAATTATTATTATTATTATTATTATTATTATTATTATTATTCTGCCCCCCTAAAGAGGGGCCTTTTTGGGGGCTTTCTCATTTTCAAAAACTCACCAAACTTTGCAGATGCATGGTGACTGTTTAAAAATTTTGTATTTTAAGGTCGTCACAAAAATCTAAAGAAAAATGCCTCAACGGCGCCACCTAGAAATTTTCAAAGAACCCTTTGCTATTCACTTACTTCGTCGTAGAGACATGAAATTTGGTACAGTTGTAGAGCTCACCAAGACGCTCAGAATTTACAATTAATGTCATAGTGTAAATATCACAGGAAGTCGGCCATTTTAGATTGAAAGTCTGATTTTGACCTCAATTTTGACAGTTACAGCATCGGTATAAGATCTAACTCCTCCTAGAGATATCGAGCGATCGGCTTGAAACTCGGGCAGTCTGATCATAAGGCATGGCCAATCAAAAGTTATCAAAACGGTGAGTTTTTGAGCATGCTGAAGGGGCGTTGGCAGGGGTCAAAGTTCACCTATTCGCCACAAAAAATAAAAGTGTTATATCTCCTACACAGAAACACACAGAGGCACCAAACTTTCTGTGATTAATCATCATCAGGTCTCCTATAATATCCAATGGTCAAATGATGACATCACTTAGGCCACACCCCCTGACAACAGGAAGTGTCATGTTTTGCTGTAAACGGTCGCTATGTTACCCCTCTGAGCTAATCAACATGAAACTGTGTCCACAGACAGAACACATGTTGTTGTGTTGTGGATTCCAGCCCCAAGTCGATTCGATGGAGCAGGAGAGCGTGGCGGCGTGGTGAAGTCACCTCAAACGCCGCTGCCATACGTTTGGCTCTGAATTCCACATTTTTGGGCCGAGCTGCATAAAACTCACTTGGATGCATCCTTATCCACCCCCCAACAGGAATCCATAACAAACTTTGGTGGGCGTGACCTAATGCCTCAACGGCGCCACTTAGCAATTTTCAAAGGACCCTTTGCTATTCACTTACTTCATCGTAGAGACATGAGATTTGGTACAGTGGTAGAGCTCACCAAGACGCTCAGAATTTACAATTAATGTCATAGTGTAAATATCACAGGAAGTTGGCCATTTTAGATTGAATGTCTGATTTTGACCCCATTTATGACGTTTATAGCATTGGTATTTGATGGATCTCCTCCTAGAGATTTTTAGCGAGCGGCTTGAAACTCGGGCAGTCTGATCATAAGGCATGGCCAATTAAAAGTTATCAAAACGGTGAGTTTTTGAGCTTGTTGAAGGGGCATTAGCAGGGGTCAAAGTTCACCTACTCGCCACAAAAAATAAAACTGTTATATCTCCTACACAGAAACACACAGAGGCATCAAACTTTCAGTGATTGATCACCATCAGGTCTCCTATAATATCCAATGGTCAAATGATGACATTGCTTAGGCCACGCCCCCTGACAACAGGAAGTGTCATGTTTTGTTGTAAACGGTCGCTATGTTACCCCTCTGAGCTAATCAACATGAAACTGTGTCCACAGACAGAACACATGTTGGTATGTTGTGGATTTCAGGCTCAACTGGATTCGATGGAGCAGGGGGGCGTGGCGGCGTGGCATATTCACCTCAAACGCTGCTGTCATACGTTTGGCTCTGAATTCCACAGTTTTGGGCCGAGCTGCTTAAAACTCATTTGGATGCATCCTTATCCACCCCCCAACAGGAATCCTTAACAAACTTTAGTGAGCAGGACTTAGTTTCTCTATAGCGCCACCAAGCAAATTTCAAAGGACCCTTTGGTATTCACTTACTTCATCGTAGAGTAATTAAATTTTGTACAGTTGTAGATCTCAGCAAGACGCTCAGAATTTACAATTAATGTCATACTGCAAGTATCACAGGAAGTAAGCCATTTTAGATTGAAATCTGAATTTTGATACCAAGTTGACATGTAAAGCATATGTATTTGATCATACTTGTCCAGCAGGGGGCAGCAAGAGACCACAAATAAACCCCAAAGGAATTTCTCTTGGTAAGTAAGTGATCTTAACTCTTTGGTTTCCTTGTATATTTAAGTTGAACAGATATACAAATCCTGCTTGAAAACTGACAAACTCTTGTTCAATACATTTCAGTTTTTATTTATATAGCGCCAAATCATGAAACATGTCATCAGGGGTGGATTGGGACAAAAAATTGGCCCTGGCATTTTGGATTAGACTGGCCCACCACATTTTTTTTGTGTACTGAATGTGTATACCAACTGTGCAATACCAACTGTGCAATACCTTGAAGTCAGGATAATGGAAATTAGTGAGAGTGGACACTTAAAATACTTCCAAAATCTTAATTTATTAACACTGTAAAATGTAAACTCCACCACAGCACAGCAACTATTCTTAGATCAGAGAGAGAGAGAGAGAAAGAGAGGTGTCACGGTCAATCACACATATTATCACGTTATATCATTATAAGAAGTTATTGTAAGTTGCTCATCAGATCTATTCAGTCTTCCAGATACTGTAGGGTAACATTGGACTAATGTGCACTCACTGTGTAAAAAAGGATGCCAATGACAAAATGAACCAGAGAAATGCCTCACTTGTCATCATGGAAAGAAAGAAAATATATAATAACATAATATAAATTTTGATTTACTCAGTCATTTGTAATAAGTATTTTATTTATCTAATTTCCTAATTTTTGATCATATTTTCTTTAAAATCGCAGACTTTTCGCTATTTTTCATGTAAATCCTTGGTGGCGCTTCATAGCGAAGCCGGTGAGGCCGCAGCAAGCTTGGCCTACCCTGGGATTGCGCAATCCCATGGTAACTGCGCTGACTTCCATTCTGTGAATGCATCTTCCTGTCTCTAGATCATAAATTCAATTGTTCAAACAGTTATGAACTGATTTTCCACAATTTAATATATGTGGATTACGAATTGTGTTTTGGTCATCAAACTGTGTGCAGATAACATGTTTTCGTGGTGCTGGCCGATCATAAACAGCAAAGAACTGGTTGTAGGTGAGGCCGGCAGTTCCTTGGCCACTAGGCAGGGGGCGCTCAAGGGGCACCGCTCGTGATCCCCAAATAGTAGAGTCAAAACAAGTTATTGATGTTTTATTAGCGAGTTTTGCTAAACAAGTAAAGCACTAAAAAGACTAAACATACAGCTGGAACAGGACTGATCAGGGAAGGCTTTCCTCCCTGGCAGTGAGCTCCATTGAGACTGAGAGACTTTTAAAACTGAAGAAGATAAAGAGAACTTTTACCGGAAAATGATGATATTTTTGTTCAGAAAGAGCGCCACAGGGACTTAAATTATAAGTAGAGGTAAGACAGCGATACTTATTCATGTTTTGTTTTTGTGATAAAATGTGCATAATGTGGGTTATAGTTTTAGAATGTGTTACAAATGCAGAAATCCATCATAACTCATAAACTGTTACCAATCAAATGACAATTTTTTTCATCAAAGAACCAATATTTTTCCATGTATCTTGGTGAATTTATTTGGCTCAATCAGTCTCCTTCAGCACTTTGCAACGAGTCTACTCTGTAGAGTGTATATATTTGTAAATCTGACTCTGATGACGTCAGTGCCTCACCAGCCATGAACCCTACCGCACGTCACTGACTACAACCACCACCATATTTTACACCAGACACCGGAGCAGATGAAGGGCCTGCTGTTGGGAACATGTCAGTCAGTTTGACACATTTCGCAGCATCCGTTTGAAGAACTCGTTTCTTTTTTTCGTGCAGTTTCTCTGCGCCTCCCTTGCGTTTCTTATCCATTACTACTGTGAACACCGCTGCACAAAGTTCCACATGGAGCGTGAAGGTGTTTTTCTACTTTATGATTGGCCTAGCCCTTTAGACTGTCAGGGATGATAACCAATGGGCTGCAGTAGCCTGTGGTAAGGGCTGAATGATCGGAACAGACTCTTGCGCTGCTGAAATTTTTCTTCATGCATTATGCAAATATAACGAGGCAGATATATAAAATAATAATAATATTAATAATAATAATAATACATATTATTAATATACATGTCGGGTCTGCCGGCCTGCATGTCATCTAAAGGCAGTTTACAATGTCAAAATCAATCAGATTATACATATTAAGTCAGATTATCCAGATTGGTAAAAGAAATTCCTATATAAGGGAACCAGTTGATTTCATCAAAGTCGTAACAAGCAGCATTGACTCCTGAAGAAGCGTAGAGCCACAGGGAGAGTCGTTTGCATTGTACATGGCTTAGCAGCAATCCCTCATACTGATCAAGCATGAAGTGACAGCAGAAGGAAAAACTCCCCATTAACAGGAAGGAAAAACCTCCAGCCGAACCGGGCTCAGTATGAACGGTAATCTGCCTTGACCGACTGGGGGTTACAAAAGAGAGAGAAGAGACACAACAAGACAGACAAAAAAGCACAGAAGCACACATTGATCCAGTAATGTGTTTTACATTAGATGGTAATAGCAGGTGATCTGTCTTCCCTGAATGATGTCACAGCTAACAGAACGCCAGACCAGGTGTACCTACTATGAAGAAAAAATAGAAAAAACAAAAAGGTAAAAGCTGAAATGACAACAGTCATGCAAAATTGAAGAACAATAGACCCTGATGTCCTCCAGCAGCCTAAGCCTATAGCAGCATAACTATAGAGGTAGCTCGGGGTAACATGAACCACTCTAACTATAATCTTTGTCAAAAAGGAAAGTCCCAAGAGCCAGCTTCTAGTGGAGGAGTTCAAGTATCTTGGGGTCTTGTTCACGAATGAGGGGAAGATGGAGCGGGAGATCGACAGGCGGATTGGTGCGACGTCTGCTGTGAAGCGTGCGCTGTACCGATCCGTTGTGGTGAAGAGAGAGCTGAGCCAAAAGGCCAAGCTCTCGATTTACCAGTCGATCTACGTTCCTACCCTCATCTATGGTCACGAGCTTTGGGTCGTGACCGAAAGAACGAAATCCCGGATACAAGCGGCCAAAATGAGTTTTCTCCATAGTGTGTCTGGGCTCTCCCTTAGAGATAGGGTGAGGAGCTCAGTCATCCGGGGAGGACTCAGAGTAGAGCCGCTGCTCCTCCACATTGAGAGGAGCCAGTTGAGGTGGATCGGGCATCTGGTTAGGATGCCTCCTGGACGCCTCCCTGATGAGGTGTTCTGGGCACGTCCCACCGGGAGGAGGCCCAGAGGAAGACCCAGGACACGCTGGAGAGACTATGCTGGCCTGGGAACGCTTTGGGATTCCCCCGGAGGAAGTGGCCCAAGTGGCTGGGGAGAGGAAGGTCTGGGGCTCCCTCTTGAAGCTGCCCCTGCGACCTGACCCCGGATAAGTGGAAGACGATGGATGGATGGAAAAAGGAAAGTTTTAGGATTAGTCTTAAAAGTAGACAGGGTGTCTGCGTCACGGACCAAAACTGGGAGTTTGTTCCACTGGAGAGGAGCCTGATAACTAAAGGATCTGCCTACCATTCTGGTTTTACAGACTTTAGGAACCACTAGCAGACCTGCTTTCTGAGAGTGAAGTGGTCTGTTAGAAATTACTAAAGTTTGTACACAACATACACATGTGGAATATTGCTAACGTGTTACTTTAGCAATTTTCCAATTGCCAAAGTGTTACTTTTACATTATTACTTTTGGGTGTGTATCCACCAATTTAACTGTCAAACTTTCATAAAAGCTGTCTTAATGCAAGAAACGAAACCCTTAAACACATGAAATAATTAACTTTAAATAACTAAAAAGGTTTTGTTAACTTTTCACATGAAGCTGGATTAACAGCTAGTAAGATACCTTTGATTAAGTTGGTATACTAATGTTTAAACCAGGGGTGTCAAACGTACGGCCTGCGGGCCGGATCTGGCCCGCCGAACGATTTAGTCCGGCCCGGTGGCCAAATGCATTTTCATTATTCAACGGCTGTGTCTCCTCGGTGCATCGACCCATCTGCACCAGATTTTTTGTGAGTCGTGGGGGAGCGCTGCCCAACGCATACGTGTGTATTGCATGGTAGACGGGTGAGGAAAATGCATGACAGCTTCTGCGGTGGCTGGCGGCGGGAGGTGCGCGTACCCTAGCGGTGGCCCATAGGCCAGAGCGGCGCTTGGCTGCGAGGGCCGATCATCACCGCTTGCGGTTTTAATTATTATTATTTTTATTCTGCCCCCCTAAAGAGGGGCCTTTTTGGGGGCTTTATCATATTCAAAAACTCACCAAACTTGGCGGACGCATGAAGACTGTTTAAAAATTTTGTATTTTAAGGTCCTCATAAAAATCTAAAGAAAAATGCCTCAATGGCGCCACCTAGCAATTTTCAAAGGACCCTTTGCTATTCACTTACTTCATCGTAGAGACATGAGATTTGGTACAGTGGTAGAGCTCACCAAGACGCTCAGAATTTACAATTAATGTCATAGTGCAAATATCACAGGAAGTCGGCCATTTTAGATTGAAGGTCTGATTTTGACCCGATTTTTGACGTTTACAGCATTGGTATTTGATCGAACTCCTCCTAGAGATTTTGAGCGAGCGACTTGAAACTCGGTCAGTCTGATCATAAGGCATGGCCAATTAAAAGTTATCAAAACGGTGAGTTTTTGAGCATGTTGAAGGGGTGTTAGCAGGGGTCAAAGTTCACCTACTCGCCACAAAAAATAAAACTGTTATATCTCCTACACAGAAACACATAGAGGCACCAAACTTTCTGTGATTGATCATCATTGGGTCTTCTTTAATATCCAATGGTCAAATTATGACATCACTTAGGCCACGCCCCCTGACAACAGGAAGTGTAATTTTTTGCTGTAAACGGTCGCTATGTTACCCCTCTGAGCTAATCAACATGAAACTGTGTCCAGAGACAGAAGACATGTTGATGTATTGTGGATTCCAGCCCCAAGTGGATTCGATGGAGCAGGAGAGCGTGGCGGCGTGGTGAAGTCACCTCAAACGCCGCTGCCATACGTTTGGCTCTGAATTCCATATTTTTGGGCCGAGCTGCTTAAAACTCACTTGGATGCATCCTTATCCACCCCCCAACAGGAATCCATAACAAACTTTGGTGGGCGTGACCTAATGCCTCAACGGCGCCACCTAGCAATTTTCAAAGGACCCTTTGCTATTCACTTACTTCATCGTAGAGACATGAGATTTGGTACAGTGGTAGAGCTCACCAAGACGCTCAGAATTTACAATTAATGTCATAGTGTAAATATCACAGGAAGTCGGCCATTTTAGATTGAAGGTCTGATTTTGACCCCATTTTTGACGTTTACAGCATTGGTATTTGATGGAACTCCTCCTAGAGATTTTGAGCGAGCGGCTTGAAACTCGGGCAGTCTGATCATAAGGCATGGCCAATTAAAGGTTATCAAAACAGTGAGTTTTTGAGCATGCTGAAGGGGCGTGAGCGGGGGTCAAAGTTCACCTACTCGCCATGAAACACAAAACTGTTATATTTCATATACAAAAACTCACAGAGCCACCAAACTTTCAGTAGTTGATCACCACTAGGTCTTCTACAATATCCAATGGTCAAATGATGACATCACTTAGGCCACGCCCCCTGACAACAGGAAAAACTGTTATATCTCCTACACAGAAACACACAGAGGCACCAAACTTTCTGTGATTGATCATCATCGGGTCTTCTACAATATCCAATGGTCAAATGATGACATCACTTAGGCCACGCCCCCTGACAACAGGAAAAACTGTTATATCTCCTACACAAAAACACACAGAAGCACCAAACTTTCTGTGATTGATCATCATCGGGTCTTCTACAATATCCAATGGTCAAATGATGACATCACTTAGGCCACGCCCCCTGACAACAGGAAAAACTGTTATATCTCCTACACAAAAACACACAGAAGCACCAAACTTTCTGTGATTGATCATCATCGGGTCTTCTACAATATCCAATGGTCAAATGATGACATCACTTAGGCCACGCCCCCTGACAACAGGAAAAACCGCTATATCTCCTACACAGAAACACACAGAGGCACCAAACTTTCTGTGATTGATCATCATCGGGTCTTCTACAATATCCAATGGTCAAATGATGACATCACTTAGTCCACGCCCCCTGACAACAGGAAGTGTCATGTTTTATTGTTAGCAGTCGCTATGTTACCCCTCTGAGCTAATCAACATGAAACTGTGTCCACAGACAGAAGACATGTTGCTGTGTTGTGGATTCCAGGCCCAACTGGATTTCATGTAGCAGTGTGGCATGGTGGCGTGGCGAAGTCACCTGAAACGCCGCTGCCATATGTCCAGACTTCCATAGGATATTGACAAATTTAATAAAAAGTAACTTAAAATTACCTTAAAAGGACAACATTTTTAAAAGTCAAAAGGCTTATTTAATGCTTTGAGAACATCTCTTCTATTCGGCTACAAGATCAACTGGATTCGATGGAGCAGGGCGGCGTGGTGGCGTGGCAAAGTCACCTGAAACGCCACTGCCATATGTCCAGACTTCCATAGGATATTGATAAATTTAATAAAAAGTAACTTAAAATTACCTTAAAAGCACAACATTTTTAAAAGTCAAAAGGCTTATTTAATGCTTTGAGAACATCTCTTCTATTCGGCTACAAAACCAACCAAAACAGGATGATCTTTTAAACTATAAGACCATTTTTAAGATGATTAAAATACATACATAGACATCAATACATAGATTTTAAGCTGGTGGGTCGCCACTGCCTCCGGTGGCCAAATGCATCGCTGCATCAACTGATCTGCACCAGTTTAATCTCGTCATGGCAAAATTACTTTTTCTCTTCATGTGTGGCCCTAATACTCCATCGTAAGAACACCGCTGTCGTTACCGCGGGTCCTGGGGAAAAAAAAAACGCTGCTCCTGGGGGGAATTTTTGATTATGCTCACGCATAGATGTGTAAAACTTCACATTGCAATTCAGACAGGCGCAGACTGCACCGTGCAGTTCATTTTAAAGAGGCAGTTTTGGCGCATATTCCGATAGAAACGGGCTGCGTGGAGCCTAAGTGTGTTGTCGTGGGCGTGTTTACCCGCTGCAGGTAACCGCTGTGAAACAATCAGAAAGATTTCCCTGATTAATAACATCTTTATGGCGCGCTAGACTTATTGTTACTATGTGCTGCTTTACCAGTTCTCTCTCTCTCGCTCGCTCGCTCGTCATCGGACAAAAGTCAAACTGCATCGTGTTTGTATTTGAAATTGTGCGTCAGACTCAGATTTAGAAGTGTTGTTACGACGTTTGAGCTGTAACTGCAACCGTTTTATATATATATATATATATATATATATATATATATATATATATATATATATATATAAATATATATATATATATATGGTAACTTTACTGAATTTGCAGCTTAAGAAGATTGGGTTTGACAGACAACACCAACTGTCCCCTCAATCCAGTGCACACAATACCACAACAGACCTCATCACGCTCTACAGTACATCAAGAAAACTAAATCAACTAAAACAAGTTCACGAGTGCACATGAAATGAAGTTAATCCATATTTGTGTGTCAGGGTGTCTAAGCATTCTCCAGAATTTGACATCTCAGCAGAGCCTGTAATAATTATAGAAAGTAACATTATAGTTGTTCTGCCTTTTGTTAAGACAGCAAGGAATTCATGTCGTGAATACATTACATAAATAAGATATTAATTCTTTGTCAGAGGAAATCCAAGGCAAAAATAGTTAGAAAAGTTTTGGGTTCATATTTAATCAGAGTGAGACATCACAACTTTGTTAGATCTCTATGTGAATTACGTGAGATAGTGAGTGCTCTCACCTTAAAAAAAGATCTTTGACGTATTTTGCTCCCGTTAAAAGCTGCTTTTCAGCTATGAAGCTAGGGAAACTGCTAACGTTGAAGTTGAATTTGTTCTACACGCTTCTGCCTTGGAAAAATATTCGTCTTTTTACAAAAAGAATGTTTAAAGCCAGATTTGGGAACAAAGGTTATTCAGACAACGCAAGAAAAGGAAGCTTTGTGTGGGGAACTTTTGTCCCAGCTGTCTAGCTGCATATGGCCCCAGGACAGCACAATAGTTTTCTTGAAGTATAATTTTGGAGAAGTAGAAACAAGTATTAATTTCAAAAGGTAGGTAAAAAAGGAAAAAAGTTTTTACAAAATCTTAAAATGTTGGATAGTCGTTATTTCCATCTTGCTGTGAAAATTTGTGAAATATTATCATTTTTAATGCTTAGATATAAAATCGCAAGGCCATTACTAAAATTGCCTTTTGTTGAAAATGTTTTTTGGCATGCCATACTTTATATTTATAGGTAACCTAGATGTGCATAATAAAAGAGTGGAACTAAAACCTGGTCTAATATTATTATGGAGCTTTAACTAGCTAATAGTAATAACGTTAGATGATTATATCTTTAAAATGAGATAACTGTCTCAAAAAATGTGATAGTTTACTTGGTCTGAAGAGATGATGCAATTCAATGTTATTTATATAGCGCCAATTCATGAAATATGTCATCTCAAGGCACTTTACAACGTCAAAATCAATCAGATTATACAGATTGGGTCAGATTATACACATTGGTCAAAAAAATTCCTATATAAGGGAACCAGTTCATTGCATCAAAGTCTTGACAAGTAGCATTCTCTCTTGAAGAAGCGTAGAGCCACAGGGAGAGTCGTCTGCATTGTCCATAGCTTTGCAGCAATCCTACCTACTGAGCAAGCATGAAGCGACAGCAGGAAAGAAAACTCCCCATTAACGGGAAGGAAAAACCTCCAGCAGAAACGGGCTCAGTATGAACGGTCATCTGCCTCGACAGACTGGGGGTTACAGAAGACAGAGCAGAGACACAACAAGACAGACAAAAAAGCACAGAAGTTCTACATTAGATGGTAGTAGCGGGTGATCTGTCTTCCCTGGATGATGCCACAGCTAACAGAACGCCAGACCAGGTGTGCCTACTATGAAGAAAAAAGAAAAATCAAAAAGTTAAAAGCTGAAAAGACAACAGTCATTCAAAATTGAAGAACAATAGACCCTGATGTCCTGCAGTAGCCTAAACCTATAGCAGCATAACTATAGAGGTAGCTCAGGGTAACATGAGCCACTCTAACTATAAGCTTTTTAAAAAAGGAAAGTCCCAAGAGCCAGCTTCTAGTGGAGAAGTTCAAGTATCTTGGGGTCTTGTTCACGAATGAGGGGAAGATGGGGTGGGAGATCGACAGGCGGATTGATGCGGCGTCTGCTGTGAAGCGGGCGCTATACCGGTCCGTTGTGGTGAATCTGCACCAGATTTTTTGTGAGTCGTGGGGGAGCCCTGCCGAACACGTTCGTGTAAATCGCCCAGTGGACGGGCGGGAAAAATGCGTGACAGCATCTGCGGTGGCGGGCGGCCCGCGGTGCGCAAATCCCAGCGGTGGCCAAGGCCGGAGCGGCGCTTTGCTGCGAGGGCCGCTCGATGCCGCTTGCGGCTTTAATTCTCCTTACTATTGCTTGTTTTCTTTTATAATCAGTTAAATTCTTATAAATTGGATTACCTTTTAGTACCTTAAATGCTTTATTTCTTAACTTTATTGCTTCTTTACATTCATTTGTCCACCACGGTACCATTTTCTTATAATTTTTACACCCTGTTTTCTTTATAGAATGACCTGCTGCTTCCATGATTATCTTACAAATGTTTAGATTTATATCATTTATATCCATTCTCATATCTACTTTTTCCAAGTTATTTTGACTCAAGTACCTAAATTTAATCCAGTCTGCCTTATTGAAATTGAGTTTTTTATTGACCTTTATATTCTTATAATTTAAATGTAATCCTACTCTAATTGTTATGGGATAATGATCACTACCTATTGTTGAATTCTTATCAATGAACCACTCACAATTACCAGCTAAAACATTTGATACTATTGTTAAATCTAAAACTGATTCCATCCCTGTTCTTACATTGATTCTTGTTCCCCTCCCATCATTAATACATACAAGATTTTTCATTTCCATTAATTCTTCTATAACTTGTCCATTTTTATCATTACATTTACCCCATAATGTACTATTTGCATTAAAATCCCCACACCAAATTACTTTCCCTTCCAAATATTCAGTTAACTCCTCCATTATTTCAATTGATAATGTTTTACATGGATTATAAAAATTTATTATTTTAAATTTACCTTCTTGTTCCCATATCTCAATTACTATAAATTCAAGTTCTTTGCCTTTCCCTAATATCTGATATTGTATCCCTTGCTTTATAAATATTCCACATCCTCCTCCCCCTCCCTCCTGTCGATCTCTTCTTATACTATTATATCCTTTAATCACAAAATCTAATGTTGTTTTTAACCATGTTTCCTGAACACAAATAACTTCTGGTTGATCTTCAAGACGGTCAATATAACCTTTAAGTTCCTGTCCGTTAGCAATTAAACTTCTTGCGTTCCACTGTAATATTAACATAAATTACTTTCACCTGATGGTCCTGGTTTCCCATCTCCCTCCAACTTTTTGTTTATATTTTCCCATGATCCTTCTTTAAACCCCAAAAACTTTTCAGCTCCTCTCACTATTATTTTAATCTTCTCAGTTTTATGCTTGGCTTGGTCAGTGCAATTAATAACATATGCTACAAATAATATTAGTTTTTCTACTGGTATTGTGATATTTTCCTCTAATTGTATTTTGGCTTGCAATGGATTTTGACTCGGTGTTTGTTCACTTTTTCTTGTTTTCTGTTCCTTCACATTTTTAACTGCTTCTGCATAGCTTATGTTTTTTGTCATTTTCCTCTGTATGATTTCTTTCGCCTTCTTTCTTTCTTCACACCCTCCATATGTAACTCTATGTTGCCCTCCACAGTTACAACATTTTTCTTGTACTTCTTTACATTCTTCAAACTTGTGATCTTCCCCACATTTTGGACATCTCTGCTTTCCTTTACAAACTGCTGCTATGTGTCCATATCTTTGGCATTTGAAACAACGAATTGGTGGAGGGATATATGGTCTGACCTGAAAACTGAGATAACCTATTTTAATGTTTTGTGGCAATTCTTTTTCTTCGAATTCAATGAGAATCGATAAACTTCCTACTCTTTCTCCATTTATTGTTCTGGACAATCTTTTCAAGTTGTTCACTTTTGCACCCCCAATACTTCTCTTAAGTTTCTCAAGATCTTCATCTAGAGGGATCCCATAAATCACTCCTCTAATCTTTTTATTTTCTCCCAACACTTTTTTCTCCAACACAGTTTTTTTACAAATATTATACACATTTAAAGCCTTATTCATTTGTTCTTCGTTTTTACAGACAACCAATAGGTTTCCATCTCGCAAAATCTTTACCATTTCGACATCTCCAATTTTCTTTTTTATTTCTCTTGACACCACAATGGGGCTGATGTTATCCTGTTCCTGTTCATTTTTAAGTTTTAATATTATTTTAAATTCCTCCCTCACAAGTTTCCTCCTAACTATCCTTTCTTCATCCGAACTACTTCCTTCCAGTTCTCGTTTACTGCCTTGAATTCCCTTTCCTTCATCTGTTTTATTTCTTCCACGTCCTCTCCCTCTTCCTCTTCCCACTGGCGTCCACCCTTCTAAATCCATACCTTCCTCTATTTCTACCTCCATTTCCACCAGAACCATTCACATACCAGTTTATGCCAAATCCACCTTTTCCAAATCCGATATATTTTTATGTTTTGTTTTTCCCGCGCCGCTCCAAATCCCACTGACTGCTTTGGTTTCTCCTCCTCATCTTGAGTGCCGCTCTTCAGCAGCTGTGTGTCGTTGGCTTGTTAAGCTCTGATTGGTCAGAGTCGGTCTCTGGGAAGATTTATATACCCTCATTGAGGCACTTTTCTTTACTGCTGGTCTTCACCATGATGGCTTGTCAGGTCCTCCTGGGGTATGGAACTTTTTTATGGTGCAGTTTTGGATTTTAAACCGTGCATGTTTTATATTTGCTGTCTATGTTTTCAGGGTTTCCCTCTTTGCCTTGCTTGTTCTGAATGCTCATGGTGTTCCTGTCAAAGGTATGGTGTTTTTCACTTTTCAGATATGACATTTATTGAAAACCTACGTTTGTTAGACCAGGTGTTCTTCCACAATAGGTACAAAAGGCCAACACCAGAGCAGCAGTGACACCAATGCAGGGGGAAATGTTGCCTCTCACAGGAGAGCAGCTCCTGGATACACTGCACCCGTGTCCTACAATGTTCCTGCTGGTGTCTTCAGGCAAGACCCCAGTCTGACCCAGCCCCAGTTTGTTGGTGTGAGCTCCATGCCTGCAGCTGGATACGCTGCCACTTCTGGTTCTGTTCCAGCAGGATATTATAGTACTGGGGCCTACATGCCAGGATATGTTGCCAGCTCTCAACAAGCTGGAGCTGCTCAGTCCTCTGTTCCAGGTTAATGGTTGCAAACATGGTGACTTTTACAATCGTGTATAAAATTGTTACTAGCTTAAATCCTATGTCCACCTCCTCCAGAAGCCAAGTGGACTAAGGCTCCTCAAGCCTTTGAGGAATCTCCAACAGATGTCCAGGGTTCTAGTGCCCTTCTCCCTCCTCTCCCACCTCCTGGACCTGTTCTCCAGTCTGGAGAGACTTCCAATATTGTGAAGGAAGCTGAACTTGGAAACTACCAGCAGCAGACGGAGGAGTTTGGTTACCCAGCTTACTCTATGGGTCCTGACCAGCCTCTTCCAGCTGTAACTCTGCCTGGTCATGGTGTGGGTGGCTTGTGGGGCTACCAGCCTCTCTATCCTCTTCCATACCCCTTTCCCTATCCTTACCCTGATTTTGACTACAGCCTCCTGTATGGTCTGTACCCTCCTGGCACCTACACTACCTTCAGCAGGGACCATGAGAAGGGCAAAGACTACTACCAAACCACCCACTATCTGAAAGACCATGGTTCTGATGTTCCAAAGACACCCCAGAACCCTGGAACTGGGCAGCAGAAGGTCTACCCCAGTACATCCTAGGGACCTGAAGGGAGATGGAGGTAGGTCCAAGTTCAATACATGCAGATGCCCTGTGTCATAACTCTTGACTTAAACTTGTGTTTTCTCTTTAGATGAGCTGCCCGAGTCTTGGTGGATGAATTTACTGTTTTCAAATAAACTTTTAAAAAATAACTGACTTTGCATATTTTGTACACTTGAGGAAATGTAGTCCAGTCTCTGATCCAAAAGAAAATCTATACAAACCATAAGACTTGGTCACCTAATGGCTGTTAAAAGGAAAGAGATTTGTAGTAATTAATGCTACTATTAAAATCTATGAGTTTGACACTGTTTTCCAAAGGCTGAAAGTTTCATCTGTTCATACTGCTCTGCTGCTTAAGGAGTTATGGAAGGGTCAGCGAAAAAGCGTCCTCTAGATTAAGGTCAGAGAAAATGTCTTCAATATATAGTTGTTCCAAACATGTTTTCCTGTCTTGAGTCTGGTGCTTCAGTTCCTCATAAGGCTCCATCAAAAGATGTTGCTCATTCAGTTTGGAGATCGGTGCACACAACTCCTCCATTGTAGCATCTGTGATCGATCTCTTGGTCTTTTGTAGACAGCCAGGGATGCGCATTTAGCTGGGTTGCTTGCATCTGAATTGACTTGTTTGCTGAGCCTGAATTGGGCTCTGCGAAAACGGATAAAACCGGGCTGCATTAAACACGCTAAGTCAAGCCTGGCTTTCTAAATTTGGCATCTGTGAAACGGGACTGTTTCACAAAAGCACTAGCATATAAATTATCATTGCAATTTATTCTGTGCAGCTAGCCTGCTCCAGACCAGGTTTAGTTAATCCTGGTGCTTCATCTGTTCAGTCTGTGGTCAAACTGAGAAACCAATGTGTTGTCAGTTAATAATTTACTTGTGTGCTCTTATTTAAAGCCCAGCATTAAAATGCCAATGAAGCATATTGGTATTAAGTCAAGTAGTTATTTTAAAATTGATAGTGGCATAAACCATTAACTTTTATTATCCATGTGTCCAGTAGTGGAGGGGGCGTTAACGCAAAGCCAATATCGAGGCTTGCTTCCTTTAGGGGAAGAGCCAAAGTGACGCTCGAAGCCTCGCTACCCAGCTGTACCACGTGAGCGGTTAATAGGCATTAAAGTGCTTCAGTGTTGAGACAAAATGTGGGAGTTGGAGAGTCGTGGTTCGTTCAGGTTTTGGATAGAAAGTTGATAGCTTGAAGACAGTTTGTAAAGTTTAGGTGAGAGGAGGAGATGGAGCCAGCTTGAAAGAGGATTTCACCTATGTGGGAATATTTGACTTAGGTTTACCTTACTGGGAGAAATCAACATTCTTAGAATTAGATTTGCTTACCAAGAACTGTTTCACTGTTTATAGGTGAGGTGCATTAGCTGGCCCACTAACTGACATCCCTTTATCAACATCAGAGTTCAACATTATTGGAGGGTGCCTTTCTGTGCTGTTTCCATTTTATGATGCCACTGCTGAGCTGTCTGTAGAGGAAAATGTTTCTGCCTCCAAAGTGGTTCCCCTCCTGAAAATGTTGGAGCAAAGTCAGCCTCCTTCAGGAGGAGATAACAAAACCAGCAGCACCAGCACATCAGAAGTTGGAGACCACCTCACCAGGCATCTACGGGAAAAGCTTCAGACTGTGCAGACCATGAGCATCCTATCCCTAGCTACCCTCGTCGACTCTAGACTCAGTCATAAATTTTGGTTGATTGCATGTTTAAATTGAGTTTTTATAAAAAATGAGTGTTTTGGATTTTCTTCTTTCGTTCACTGTACATAGTTTGTTTTTAATTGAATTTTGTGAATAAAAATGCTAAAACAAACAACTGGTGTTTAAAAAACTTCTAAAACCAAGAACTGCTGAAAACTCTTATTTCTGAATAAACTCTCCCGTTTTGCACATCATTGTCCAAGTTGAACTAGCACTTTAAATGTCTAAGTCCATGCCATTTCATTAAAGTGACAGAAAAACATACAGAGCCAGCCACATAACATTGTATTTAGAAAAAATATACAAATGTAATAATCCTCCCTGGGCTGCCACCTTACTGTGGTGGAGGGGTTTGAGTGTCCCAATGACCCTATAGGAGCTATGCTGTCAGGGGCTTTATGCCCCTAGTAGGGTCACCCAAGGCAGAAAGGTCCTAGGTGAGGGACCAGACAAAGAGCAGCCCAAAAACCCCTTATGAGTAAGACAAATGGACATCGTGTTCCCTCGCCCGGACGCGGGTCACCAGGGCCCCACTCTGGAGCCAGGCCTGGAGGTGGGACCGCCTGGTGGCCGGGCTTTTGCCCATGGAGCCCGGCCGGGCTCAGCCCGAAGAGGAAACATGGGTCCCCCTTCCAATGGGCTCACCACCTGTCGGAGGGGCCAAAGGGGTCGGGTACGTTGTACAACGGGTGGCAGTCGAGGGCGGGGACCTTGGTGTTCTGAGCCTCGGCTGCAGAAGCTGTGCAGTAAATCTTAATGCATAAGGAGCTCTCGATTTACCAGTCGATCTACGTTCCTACCCTCATCTATGGTCATGAGCTTTGGGACGTGACCGAAAGAACGAGATCCTGGATACGAGCGGCCGAAATGAGTTTTCTCCGTAGTGTGTCTGGGCTCTCCCTTAGAAATAGGGTGAGGACTCAGAGTAGAGCCGGTGCTCCTCCACGTCGAGAGGAGCCAGTTGAGGTGGCTCGGGCATCTGGTTAGGACGCCTCCCTGGTGAGGTGTTCCGGGCACGTCCCACCGGGAGGAGTCCCAGGGGAAGACCCAGGACACGCTGGAGGGACTATGGCTCTCGGCTGGCCTGGGAACGCCTTGGGATTCCCCCGGAGGAGCTGGCCCAAGTGGCTGGGGAGAGGAACGTCTGGGCCTCCCTACTGAAGCTGCTGCCCCCACGACCCGACCCCGGATAAGTGGAAGACGATGGATGGATGTGATAATCACAAGATACATTAATGGGTTTACTTATTAATGATAATTCCCAGGGGCCCTAAAGAATACTAATCGAGGCAAGCTTCATTATATTGCTGACTGAGCTCACATAACTCCTTAAAGCTCTACACTAGCCTACCTGGTTTGGCGCACACAACTCATCCATTGTGATCAACCTCTTGGTCTTTTGTAGACAGCCGCCGACGCACATTTTGCTGGATTACTTACACCTGACTTGACATAGTTGCATCTCCTGAGCCTGGACTGGGCTTTGGGAAACGGATAAAGCCAGGAAGCATTTATTGCGCTATGTCAAGCCTGGCTTAGGCGCTTATCCTGGATTTCCAAATTTGGCTTTTGTGAAACAGGCCTCAGTTTGGCTACTGAAATGATGTACAATACAGCAAAAACTCTCACCTCTTTTACATCTTCCTATGCATATTATTGTATTTTTTCTTGTCTAAAGTGTGTTTTTATTTTTTTGTAACTTTTTTAACTCAAATTGTTTGAGATCATTTTAGTCTGTAAATATTGAAATTTCTCTGTATTATATTGTTTGTACATTTTTCCACTTTTTATGGTCAAACATCTTTCGTATCAATAAAATTACAAAAGCTCAAGGGCGTAGGTTTGATTTGAACTTTGGTAGGGACACTATTGGTCCAAAGCTTCATTGGTCTGATGTCATTGGTCCTACACAATATGCATGCTCCTATTTTTTGATGCTTGATTTGAGCATCAGGACGCGTTTTGCCTGTCTAAAGAGAAAAGGAAGCATTATTTGCTACATTTATACAAATTTTATAAGCACGACACACACTAGATGCTGTTTGTTAATGTTTAAAGCATCACTGGATCTGTTGAATGTCGAATTGGGACTTTTTTCCCACTTTGAAAAAATTTGCATTTGAACTTACCAGCAAAAGAGATAGACGGTAAATACGTGCCAATTAAACCCAATATATTCAAAATATGTCTGTTGTCTAGATATATCCTGTATTTTCTTTTGAAGATATAGAAATGCGCAGAGAAAAACCCCACCCTTATTTGTTTTTATCTAAGATACTCTGTCTGCATCATAAAGCACAGTAAAATTATACATTCAAGGTACTGCGAATAAATTTATTGTATTTACTTTGCACTGGAAGTAGAACTATAACTGATACTAACAGCATTTCAAATTTTAAATTCAAATTTCAACAAATGTACATCTGGGCTGTAGTTACTCTCTTTAGCCCATTTCATGTAATTTATCTTAACATTCCAAACACATTTCTTACATCATATATCTGAAGTGTAGATAACAGCTTCTCCTTACCTACATCCTCTCACAGAACTAATTATTTCTCTAACAATAGTGAGATGTCAATGTTTAAATGTGCAGTAAATCTTAATACATAAGGAGCATGGAGGACCCAATACTGTACTTTGAGGAAGATTGGGGACACCCAAACTGAATTGTTACATGAGTGGTTGTCCATTATTCAAGTGAGAACATATTAATATACTATTGGTATATACTAGTAATACTATTAAAGAACAGCAGATTAAACTTTAAGATATGTAAAGGCCTATATAAATTAATTTTGCGACCACATCGACAGATTAAATAATTCCTTACTTTTTTGGTATACCAAATTACCCTCGTAATGATGAAATATGTTGTGGTGTAAGGCCCTGATGATGAGAATGTCTAACTCCACCCCTGGTTTGTACTAATTTACTAATGGACAGTGTGGAAACCTTTGTACAATAAAACCAATGTAAATGGTATTCCTTGGTTTTATTTGTCTTTATTCTAATTCTAGAAGTAAAATAGTGAAATAAATAGCACTATCATTTTGTGGAATCCTAATTACGCTATTATAAATAAAATATAGCAGTTGTTTAGGTGGCATTTAGTGTTCTTCTACTGTATATTATGTAAAAGAAATTACACCTGCTATTTATGCCTGAACTGCCTCAAAGGGTCGACAAAAAATTAAAGCAATAACAGCAACAAAGTTTTGGTAAAGGGAAAGCTTCACCTTTTCTTTTTCAGACAGCTGTGGCTAAGAATCTGAATTTTTAATAGCCTACAGTCTTTGCTTTTCCATCTTTCCAGTAGTCTTCAGAACTCCTGCCTGGCACAGAATATTTGGTTTTATAGAAGAGATTAGGTTTTTGTTGATAAAATGTATTATACTTCAGAATTAAATTGTATTTTCAGATGCTAACGTCGGTTACTTACATTTCGCAAGTTTAGCAAAACAAAACTCTCTTCTGCTTCTTTACTTCGTTAATAGAATTTAAGGCAGTACAACCAATGAGAGTGGAGTTAAACACCACATAGCATAGTCACGTGTGCTGCAGATTTAAAGGGACAGGAAGACCGGGCAGGCAGTGAGATGGAGCGGCAGGAGCAGCCGCCAGGCAGCGGAGCTGCGAGAGGAGAAGAAGCGATGCAACAGCAACGTTGTATTGTAAATTACAATAAATATTACAATATTATTCACATCAAATTATTGGTAGGGACAATTAGGTCGGTCCAAAATTTTGGTAGGGACATGTCCCTATGGTCCCCATGCAAACTTACGCCCATGCAAGAGCTGCACCTTTAACCCGTCAGGCTGCAGAAACTAATTTCCTCCCATGGAGGTGATCAAGTTAATCTTATCTCCATATTAATAATTGTATGATTGTTTAGGAAGTTTATATGAACATTTTCTCCAATGTTTAGGCGAGAATCATTTGAACAGTCCTCTGTGTCCATCTTCCCTGCTTAAGCCTCTTATTTAAGTTCATTAAAAGTCCTCACTACTATTTTTTTTTTTACTTTATGAGCTCTCTTAAACATATATAATTTGTGAATGAATTTTATTTTAGTGAGGTAAAATTCTAAGAAAAATCTCTGAATTTCTCAAACAGAGTGCAGACAGAGGCACTGCTCCTCATTTTTCTCCACATTTTTTCTCCATTTTATGTCAATTATCTAAGTTTGTTAAGTGTCATCATCATGTCACAATTTCTGTCTAATCGGTTAATTTCTCTCCTTTGGTTACAGGGAGCATGATTTTTTTCTTCTTGTACTATCAACCAATCACAGCTCTTAAAAGACAGCGTCACCCCTAGCAACGGGTTCAACCATAGACATTATATAACGTCTATGGTTTATATTATGTCTATGAGGCGAGAGTTCTCTCGCCTCTTTGCTCAGAGTTGCTCTCAGCAGCTATCTGAATCACTCGTAAGCCAAGACTCCTAGGTAGGAATCTTTAGGCTAAGATAGGAGCTCTCTGAGAGGACTCAGAATCTTTGTGAAGACGGTCACTGACTGCTTTCTTCTTCTTTTGTTTTTTATTGGCAGATGGCAACCAACTTAAGGTGCATTTACCGCCACCTACCAGACTGGAGTGTGGTCATCAATGCACTGACTGCTTTGGTTTCTCCTCATCTTGAGTGCCGCTCTTCAGCAGCTGTGTGTCGTTGGCTTGTTAAGCTCTGATTGGTCAGAGTTGGTCTCTGGTAAGATTTATATACCCTCATTGAGGCACTTTTCTTTACTGCTGGTCTTCACCATGGCTTGTCAGGTCCTCCTGTGGTATGGAACTTTTCTATGGTGCAGTTTTGGATTTTAAACCGTGCATGTTTTATATTTACTGTTTATGTTTTCAGGGTTTCCCTCTTTGCCTTGCTTGTTCTGAATGCTCATGGTGTTCCTGTCAAAGGTATGGTGTTTTTTCACTTTTAAAATATGACTTGTTTATTGAAAACCTACGTTTGTTAGGCCAGGTGTTCTTCCACAATAGGTACAAAAGGCCAACACCAGAGCAGCAGTGACACCAATGCAGGGGGAAATGTTGCCTCTCACAGGAGAGCAGCTCCTGGATACACTGCACCTGTGTCCTACAATGTTCCTGCTGGTGTCTTCAGGCAAGACCCCAGTCTGACCCAGCCCCAGTTTGTTGGTGTGAGCTCCATGCCTGCAGCTGGATACGCTGCCACTTCTGGTTCTGTTCCAGCAGGATATTATAGTACTGGGGCCTACATGCCAGGATATGTTGCCAGCTCTCAACAAGCTGGAGCTGCTCAGTCCTCTGTTCCAGGTTGGTCACAGACATGATTCATGGTGACTCTTACAATCGTGTATAAAATTGTTACCAACTTAAATCTTATGTCCACCTCCTCCAGAAGCCAAGTGGACTAAGGCTCCTCAAGCCTTTGAGGAAGCTCCAACAGATGTCCAGGGTTCTAGTGCCCTTCTCCCTCCTCTTCCACCTCCTGGACCTGTTCTCCAGTCTGGGGAGACTTCCAATGTTGTGAAGGAAGCTGAACTTGGAAACTACCAGCAGCAGACGGAGGAGTTTGGTTACCCAGCTTACTCTATGGGTCCTGGCCAGCCTCTTCCAGCTGTAGCTCTGCCTAGTGATGGTGTGGGTGGCTTGTGGGGCTACCAGCCTCTCTATCCTCTTCCATACCCCTTTCCCTATCCTTACCCTGATTTTGACTACAGCCTCCTGTATGGTCTGTACCCTCCTGGCACCTACACTACCTTCAGCAGGGACCATGAGAAGGGCAAAGACTACTACCAGACCACCCACTATCTGAAAGACCATGGTTCTGATGGTCCACAGACACTCCAGAACCCTGGAACTGGGCAGCAGAAGGTCTACCCCAGTACATCCTAGAGACCTGAAGGGAGATGGAGGTAGGTTCAAGTTCAGTACATGCAGATGCCCTGTATCACAACTCTTGACTTAAACTTGTGTTTTCTCTTTAGATGAGATGCCTGAGTCTTGGTGGACATTTACTTTTTTTCAAATAAACTTTTAAAAACACAACTGACTTTGGTGGAATGCAATATATGAACCGAGCTGATTCTTCTTGCCTCAGCAAGATTAGCCCCCACTCAAGGTGTCTGGCAAACAAAAGCCAGAGGGATGGAAACACAAAATTGCAGATCAGTAATGTTAAATCCTGTAACAAACTAAACACTGACCTGTAAAATCTTATAGTCTAGAGTATTTCTGCTATGTTAATTAAGTCGGAGCATTTTAAATATTGAAATTTCTATACTATTTGTCCATTCTACATATGGTCTTTATCAATGTTACAAGAGCTGCACCATTAACCTGTCATGCTATGGAGGTCAAGTTGATCTTACCTCTATATTTGTATTATGTGCTCATCGTTGTCACTGTGTAGGGGGGAGACTCAGCCAAATTGTTTTGCTGTCTCCATCTTCCCTACTTAAGAAACTTTGTGCTCGTCTAAAAGTCCTAACTTGGGTTTTTTCTCCCTTAAGCACCAAGATGTTTTGAATAAGTTGAGGTAAATATCACTTTTTTTTTTCTTAAAATTAAATCAAGAGCTGTCTTTGGGAATATAGCCCATATTTCCACTGACAACCTCTGGCCAGGTTTCTAAATGAAACATTCAATCTGTTTTGCTAAACCAGCTTGACTGCAGGTTTAGTGCACAAGTTTTCCAGCTATAATCCATGTGGGCATTACTATTAAAATGTTTTGAAGACTGTTCTGAGTTTGATTGGCCTTTAGACTATTGCATGTGTTGAGGGAATTGGAGAAATGTTTCACCATTTTCCATGAAATTCTCATCATTCAAACATGGATGTTTGATTTCCTCAAGTGTACAAAATATGCAATCTCAAAGCCCCAAAAGGAAAAAACTATACAAACAAGACTGTTAAAGGGAAAGAATATTTGTATTTCTATCATGAATAGGTATTTCCATGAGAAATCTATTAACTTTCAATTTGTTTTAGTCAATGGTTGGTATTTTGAATGAAAACATTTGTAGTAATGCCACTATTCAAATCTGAGTTTGACATTGTTTTCCAAAGGCTGTCTGCTGAAAGTTTCATCTGTTCATACTGCTCTGCTGCTTCAGGAGTTATGCAAGGGTCAGCAAAAAAGCGTCCTCTAGATTCGTTTTTGATTGCTTTGACCTGTTTGAAGAAACTTGCAACCTCTCAGTTTTCATCATCACCATCTGAGCAGAGTAAAAAGACACCTCTTGCAAATGAGTTAACCCATTCTCATTGGTTTGACACATTTTCCCCGCCCTTTTGCAAAACAGTTAATGCAGATGTCATTCATGCAGTCTAACCTCCATTGCTTTAGCTGTGGTAGCCAATCAGAAACCATATGTTCCAAGCTCTTAGAAACTTCTTGAACAGAATGGAAGCACCTGATTGACACTTCTTTGCACAATTTTTTTTCAATTTGCAATCAGTTTGCAGGCTTCTCGTAAAAGGTGCCATGTTGTGTGTTCTTTGCAAGCATGGATGGTCTAAGGCAGAGGAGTCGGAGTAAGAGGTAGATGGCTCAGGGGAAGAAGATTATGAGGAAGAGGAATCCGTGTGCGAGGTGGAGGTGTAGCTGGAAGGGCTCAAATTACACATGAAATTCAGGTAACTATGATGTGGTAAATCATGGTCTTTCACTTAGAGGGGCGGGACAAAGAGTCCAACCTTTCCTCAATAGAAACACGGTTGCGTCCATTGTAAGAGTTTTTCAACGGGAGAGCAGGTATTGCTGCTATACAGTATATATACGGGGGTTGGACAATGAAACTGAAACACCTGGTTTAAGACCACAATAATTTTTTAGTATGGTGTAGGGCCTCCTTTTGCGGCCAATACAGCATCAATTGGTCTTGGGAATGACATATACAAGTCCTGCACAGTGGTCAGAGGGATTTTAAGCCATTCTTCTTGCAGGACAGTGGCCAGGTGACGACGTGATGCTGGTGGAGGAAAATGTTTCCTGACTCGCTCCTCCAAAACACCCCAAAGTGGCTCAATAATATTTAGATCTGGTCACTGTGCAGGCCATGGGAGATGTTCAACTTCACTTTCATGTTTATCAAACCAATCTTTCACCAGTCTTGCTGTGTGTATTGGTGCATTGTCATCCTGATACACGGCACCTCCTTCAGGATACAATGTTTGAACCACTGGATGCACATTGTTATGCCAGAAGATGGTTGAATATGCTTATTATTATTAATTATAATTTGGCATTATAATTTAAATAATAAATCATTCAACTCAAAATTCCGCTACAACAAAATATAGTTCAAATGGTGGTGATGTTAGCTATAAGCTTGTAAGTACTTATACCACTAATGCATTAGTTAATTTGCTGTTATGAACTCATTTATGCTGGGATAAATTATCTGGTCGGACTTGTGACCGACGAGGTTTATCCGGCAGGCTGTGAGAACCCCAATGTAACTGCAATTAGAGTTTAAATCCTTATTTGTCTATCACCATCCAATGATATTGTCTCTGTATTAATGTCAGATGTTGACTCCAAAGGAGATTAGCTCTGATTTCTGAATAACCAGGCAACTGTGAATTGGATTGAACACAAAACAATGTCTATTCCGCAGTCGTTGGTTTTATTGAACCAAAAGCAATTCCCTGTTACAGTAATTCTCTGATTCAACAACTTTGGAATTCTTACTCACTACTGGATCTAAAACATGCACAATATATGTGGAAATAAAAGAATAAACAAAACAAACAAAACAAAAGGAAAGAAAAACAAATGGATTCAAATGAGCGGTTGCAACTCTTAGTTCAGCTCACGGTTGTTTAAACCACATTCAGAACATCGGCATTTGACATAGCATTGACAGACAGAGCAGCTGTGGGAGTCCTACCGGACGCTTTGATGCCTTACAAAGCTATCAGCTAAGCTACAGCCCAGTCATCCGACACCCTCCCAAGATGGCGACTATGATGACGTATGCTCTGCAAATTTGCGTGAAGCGTGAGGGGAGGTCTTAATGATATCACCGCGCTTACGCTAAGGTGAGGTGGTACCTCGCTCCGAGAGGGAGTGGTTTACGCTCTGGTTCAAAGAGAAACCGCGAACTAAGATTCAAACAAAGCGATCAAATTCTCTGATAAGGAGAAGCGAAAGAAAAGGGGGAAAAGCATGGAGGAAGATGGAAAAGAACTGAAACAGTGACCCACGGCGGGGTTATAGATAAACCACAATCAACACAGCAAAATCAAATGTAAAATGCATGCACATACAAAGAAAATATTCAGCAAAATAATTCCAACTTCGTCGTGGAATAAAAGCATTAACCTGCACCTACAAAGTTCTAACGTCTGCCCAGGCACTTCTAAACATCCTATGGATGGAAAAGAAATAAAAGGGGAGAACCCCGTTACTTTGAGGTGGTCCGAATGAAAATCCCGGCTTCGATCCGGAGCGCTCCGGATCACGCGGCGTCCTCAACGCGTCTTGACGACCGCAGGGTCCGCAGGCTGCAGCGGGGACCAGACTGAGAGAGTTCCTTCGTCTTTCTCTCTCTCTCTGGGCTCCTAGACGCTTGTTGGGCCAACCAACGCGTCGTCCTCTCTCGATCACTGGGAGATAAGGCGGCTTCCAGTATTTGATCAGAGGGAATTAAAGGTACCTTTTTGAGTCGACCTCCTGTCTGTACAGGGAATAGTTTTGCTTCGAAAAAATCTCGGTCCAGCGAGAAACTCGAGCACGTGGCGTGGGATTGCCCCAACGGAAACAGCTGTGTGTGTGTCTTCTCGGGTTGGCAGGGCGCCAGGGAAGAAGATCGATTGCTAGGTGCAACCGAGTTTTATCAACTTTACCCTAGCAACGTTATCGGTTGCTAGGGCGCCGGCCATTTTGGGCCGCGTTGCATGATGGGAGTTGGTGGCCATTTTGACCACCGTGCATCATGGGAAATGCAGTCTGTCACGTCCTGACATGGCACAACATACCCCCCTTTAGCTTTGAAGAGTGGGATGCTGGTCACAGTCTTTAAAGCTACAACCAAGTCCATTCTGGCGTGACGAAGATCCGTTGTGCATGAGTGGAACAACCTAATAGTCTTTCTAGTAGTCCTTCGGGATTCATGCAGTTCAGTTCATCATCCAAGAGGGAAAGGAAAAAAAAAACAAAGCATTTATTGTGCCTGGGTCAGTGACCTAGCCTGGGCAGACTAAGCTATAGCTAGTAATTTCAATTGACTAATAAGGCAAACAATAAGGTAATAAAAAGAGAATGCAAACTTCACAATCACCATTTTCGATACATTCATTGGTCATAAGGTTTGAACTTTGAACCAAGGAAAGGAGGGAGGAAAAAGGGGAAAGGAAAGAGACAGCGGTTCGTAGTCTAATCAGCTTGTGGCCTTTGAGGAGCTGATGTTACGAACCTGGGGGCGACGAAGGTGAGGGTGTCAATCCTGGTTTGCAACTGTTTGATCTGCTTGTATGCTGCATATGCCATCGCCGTAGTGATGGCCCATCCAAATACAAGGAGAACCACAATAATGGTCATAATGTGAGTGTCGGTCGACTCTGTAGCTCTGGGGAAGCGAAGCAGAGGGACCGAGCTCAACTCTGATGGAGTGAGACTGAATTTAATCAGCTGGGTGCCTGCAAGTAAAAGCTGTCTTTCAATGCCGACATCAATGCTCAAATTGTATCCCTTAAAGACATCTATTATTTCAATCTCTGAGTCATATTTGTCAACATCAAGGTGATGCAGAACCATGTTTCCAATGTGGACTACAGCACCTTGAGGTGGGGAACAGAAAATGGTTTGGTTGGGCAGTTTTAGTCTAGTAACTGTGTCGTGCTGCTCGTAAGATAACAGGGCTTCTGCCTCTGGGGTGCTAACGAGCCAGCGGTTACCTGCCCGCTCAATTTTGGTTTCCACACCTGCATCTTTAAGGGTCATTCTAGCCTGACAGTTTTGTTCAGGGGATTCATTCCTTAGACCACACAGGTAATTGGTAACGTCTCTGATAAATGGGTTGCTTGGGCATACCCAGTGGATGTCCTTGGTTTTGGTACACAAATCCAAATTAGGAACTAAATAAAGTTTGGGGTCAGCATCATGATAGGCTAGCATCGAGGGGGTTTGTAGGTGTACGTGGGTCTCACCTTGCCAAAAACCGACATTCAATACTGATTTGAGCCTATACACGTTAGCTCTTTCAATGATGGGAAGGTTTAGCATAAATCCTATCTCCAAGTTGTCAGGATTTACAAATATTGGAATTGCACTACCTAGGCTGTAAGCCAGGTGTGTTTGTGGTGGTTGCAGTGCTTCACTAGAGGCAGATTTGAGAACCTTTTCAACCAAATCTACTGGTACCAAGTACGGAGGAATCCGTCCTTCAGCGAGGCTATTTACGGATGAGCTAACCTCTCGAGTGAGGTCCTGCATTAAATCTCTAACAACCTGAGTATACATCATGTCATTCTTTACCACTTCTGTGAGTGTTTCCAAAGAAATGCATGGTGTTATTGCTGAGTGTGAATTTATAGACGTGAAGTTATGTATGGACATTTGTTTTATTAGTGCACGTTTAAAATGTCCTGATTGAACATGCACTTGTCCTGTTTAATGCTATGCATTGTTCTCTTCGGCGGGGCGGAGTTAGGCTCCGTTCCCTGTGAGGAGAGTTTGGTGGACGGTTTAATTTGGTTCGCATGAACCCATTTGTGCTCCGGACTTTGCACGCTGGCCTCTAGGTTCTTTTGAGCCCACGTGAAAGTCGTTTGGAGATGGTCTTTTAAATCAGCGACGCACTGGTGTGCCGTGTAGACGGTTGTCACACTGACGTCTTCGGGCTGGTAGATGAGATTCAGGGGAAGTGTCATTTGTCTCCCTGTCATCGTCTGGAAAAGTGTCACCCCTGTGGAGCATGGTGAGGTAGAGCGGATTAGCATTAGGACCAAGGGAAGCTTTATGTCCCAGTCCCTGCCATGGCTGCTGGCATGTTCCTTTAACATACTGACCACGGTGCGGTTCATTCGCTCCACCTGTCCCAATGACTGTGGGTGTGAGGGGATGTGGAATTTAACTTCCACGCCCAACATGTCGAAAAGCGCGGTCATGATGTTTGACGTAAAATGCGTTCCTCTGTCCGAGTCGATGGGCAGGGGAAGGCCCCACCGGCTGAAAACGCGATTTAGCAGCAGGGCTGCTGTGGTGACGGCGGTGTCGTTCGGTGCCGGCAAACATTTGACCCATTCTGTGAAGCTGCCTGTTATTGTCAAAAGATATTTGTTATCTCTTGACGATTTGGGGACTGGACCGATCCAGTCAGTCTGCAGATGTGACCACAGAAATGTAACCCCCCTTCGCTGAAGCAGGGCTCGGTCTAGCAGTCGTGTGGGTTGTAACTGGCAGCAGGTTAAGCAGCCTTGTACATACTCCTGGGTGTCCTGGGCCGTTGAAGGCCGGGACGCCACCTGTTGGAGAGTTTTCAGATTAGCTTTGCAGCTTCCGTGTCCTCCTACTGATGAGTCATGGACGTGTGTCAATGTGATCCCAAGTTCGTTTGAATCTTTGGGCTGAATGGGCTGAAACTCATGGAGCAGCTCTTTAAGTGCTGTTCTCTCTGTTTCAGTGGTCAGTGCATCAGCTTGTTCCAGCTGCTGCATAATTTCTGTTTTGAAACCAGGGCAGGGCTCAGTGGGTGAGTCCCGGTTCTCTGGTTGATTTGGTGCTGGTTCTGTTGGGTTGGTTTCTATCGTATACGCCAACAGGTTTCCTTCAGCGTCAAGTGTAGCACCACAAATGGATCCAGCAGGCCGAGCTTCATGTCGCCTGGTTTGGATCATGTTGGAAGGAAAAGTAAACACTGTGTCTGGCGAGTCCTGTCTGCCGGTCAAGGATAAAGGCAGGTCTCCAATGACAGGAATGCTCAGCTCAAGGTCGGGGAAGGAGCTTTCGATGAGCACCCCAAGAGGTTTCTTCGCCACCACTTGGATCGGCATGTGGGTTGGATTCTCCACTAGAAGGTAAGCTGAGCGGTTGTTCAGCTCAAGCAGGGGTGTGCCCCGGATGACCAGGTTGGATTCCTGGAAATAAGAAAGGGGTTGGAAGAAAACCTGTGTGTTCTGTATTTGTTGTCCTTTCAGGATGGCTAATCTAATAGGTACACCTGCAGTCTGTGGTGGTATTAGCATGTTTGTTTCGCTAGCCACCTGGCAAGCCTGTGGGATTGTTTGCCCTGATCGCATAACTTCAGGGGTGCCCAGGAAGGAACTTGGGGTCACGTGAGCCTGAGCCCACAGGACCTGATTGCAAGTGTCCAGCTGTGCACCTAGCCGTACCAGAAAATCAGCACCAACAAACACTGGAGGATGTAAATTCTCCACAATGCTGAAAGGATGAGAGAGCTGCCTTGTGCCAATCTGTGCATAAAGTATGCACACCCCCGTTGCTTTCAGAAGCCGGCGAGGCCAGTCTGCTGAGAGCAAATAGTGGCTGTGTTTTGTTTCAGCCAGATGGGGCTTTTCACGGCACAGAGAGCTGTACAGATCTCTGCTGATCGCAGATTTCTCTGACCAAAGAGCCAGCAGCACGTCTGGCATGAATGTGCTTTCCAGGTGCACACCTTCGGCCACTCTGGGGTTATAGGGTTCAACTCCAGAGTGTTTAAGTGAGCAAAGGAAAGATGTGTGGCTGCAGAGAGAAGTTCTCTGATCGCTGAGAAGCGGTGGTGTGGCAGAGGATTTTGAAATCGGCTCTGTTGAAGGCAGAAATGGTGCTAAGAGTTCTTTGGGCTCTTCTGAGCAGGTCACCTGGTGGATAGGGACGGATGGTCCACTTCCAGAAGTAAGAGGCTTGGGGGTCCCCACTTGGGCCCAAAGATGACCATGATGGCAGTCAATGAGTGGAGCTAACCTGTTCAACAGATCCTGACCCACAAGAAAAGGTTCCGTGTCCAAAGTACAGATGTAGATGGGGTGAACAAGGGTCATGTCACGGAAAGTGATGTCTAACCACGCCCGTTTGGTGATGCATGACTGATCCTGAGTGTAGCTGGTGATGCCCACGTTACAGGTCTCCACCTGGAACGGTTTCCCAAGAGACACCATAGCTCTGGTCACCTCATCGAACAAATCTGAACACATTAGACTGATCTCGGAACCTGTGTCTAACAGAGCATTTGCTGTGACACATCCTCCTATAACTGTCGAGCAGTACAAGCGATGCGCGTTTTCACGATGGTTTAGCTCACCTAAAAACCTTAGAAAAGGGGTTTTCTGATCACCTGCTGATGGGATCTTAGAAGGTTGTTGGTGAATTTTTGGTTGGTTCCCCCACTTAATCAGATAAACTCTGTTAGAAGGGGGGACCTGGTCCACGCCTAGTCATGCTGACGTGGGTTTTGGGCCTGGTTTCCCAGGAGGGTCGGCAGGATTGGATGGTGGCGAGGACGGCTGCGGCGCGATCTGACGCACTGTGTCGGCTAGCAACCTGCGAAAAGTCTCCTCCATCTCCTTTCTCATTGACTCCTCCATGCGCAGGTTCCAGCCTTTGTTGTCATGTGTGCCTTTCTGCTTTTCCAACCTGTCAGTTTGCTTACCGTGTCGGGCTGGATCCGGCCTGTGCCATTTTTGAAACCTCTCACCTTCCATGCTGTCATGCTGACCTCTCCTATCATGAGAAGCTTTCTTCTGCTGCGGTTCAAAACCGTGTTGCTTCTTGAACCCAAATCTAGTTTTAGGTTTAGAGGGAGGCATCTCATGTCCCTCCAGACCTAACCTCTTTTCTGGTTCGATCTGAATCTGTAGAACCTTTTTATCACTGTCGGCTCCTTTGTTGGGCCGGACACGTGTTTCCCATGCAACCTGCGCGTATTTCCTGATTTCCTGCATGGTAAGTCTCTTGGTTCTACAATGCATGGTAACCTCATAACGCACGCTTTCATGAAGATTATGGAGGAACAAAGATTTGAAAGTGTGGTCTTCCTCCAAGCCGGGAGCATTTCGTCCCTGAAAGTAAGCAGCCCGTAAACGGCGGCAATACTCCTTGGGCGCTTCAGTTCTCTTTTGCTGAATTGCAAAAGCTCCAAGAGTCGCAGAAGCTGGGTCTGTGAACACAGAATATTCTTCTCTTAAAGCCTGACAAAGAGCAGAGTAACGGTCACGTGTAGCTGGAGGGAGGCTTTCTATGAAAACATGGACACTTCTGGACGTGGTTTTCCAGATAAGCTTCAATTTTTCTCGAGCCGAGGGGCTATATAAGTCTAGCAGACAGCGCTCTACCTCTCTGAGATAGTCATCAATGGTGGATTCTGTATTGCTAGGATCAAAACGCTCTATGTCTCGGGCCAGGGACTCAAGCTGACGCATCCGCAGTCCCTGTTCAGGGATCGGGGCTGGTCCATCTGAGTCCTCTCCTGACGACTCCTGCCTGCGGTAACCACGATAGCAAGGGGGCTCTGGTTCTGACCACCTACCTGGCATCGGCGGCCGTTCGTGGGACGCCGGGGGACCCTCCCTGTCATGAACTCTTGTCCGTGGACGCAGTTCAGAGGAGTGGGGTTTACCTGTGTCCCAGGAACGATGCTCCCGTCGCCCTGGTGGGGGGAAAGGATCATAGCAGACAGTGTCAGGGGTCAGGTGGGAAGCAGGTGTTTTCCCATGAATTGCATCATGTGGATCAGTCCTGATTGCCACCGTAAGTTGTTTAGGCATCTCTTTCCGTATCACACTGCTATATCTGTCCTGACCTTCGCTTACCCCTCGCTCAGAAGGTGTCTGAGGGCCCAGTTCATCCAATGTCCTCCAGGTGTGATCCCCATGTTTTCCCTCAGATCCTTCTGGCTGCAAGCTAATGAGATCCTCCTCTCGCTCCTCTGTGAGATGACAGCTGCCCTGAACACTTCTCTGTTCTAGCTCCCTAACTCTTTCCTCAGCTGCGATCCGCATCTCAACCTCTCTGTTACGCAGATCGGTCTCTAGCGTTAACCTTCGGTGGTATAACGCAGATAATTCACCAAAAACATCTGCTACCAATCTATCCTTTGGCTTGCTTTGAACCTCCTCCACCAATTCCTGAATTTTCCTCTCACAGTCCTCTATGTTAAACTGATTCAAGCGGTCTTGGTCCTCCGGTGTCATTTTAAGCAGTGAGCTAATGACACCCTGAGCCTCCATTCCAATGGAGGATTGTGGACCTTCAGCTCCTTTGACTGAAGAACCTTTACTATCCATTCTTTGTCAGCTATGGACAGCAGCACAACAACTGTAGCTCAGCACTACACAACAACAACAATCAAATAACACTGTAGTTTAGCTTAGCGCTAAACAACAGACAACAAACAACAACGCTGTATTCTAGCTTAGCACTAAGCTACAACGCATACACTTTAGTTTAGCTCAGCGCTAAACAACAACTGCTAACAACAACTGTTAAGTGGCTTCACTTTACTGTCAACAGCAACTCGCACTACGACTGACACTTTACTGCAGGAAGTGTGGTCAAATATGTGCGTTTAATTAGGCTGCGCAGGGGAAAATCAACCCTGCGACTTACAACTCCTATGTTTAGGAACGGTTAATATGCTTGTTTAACTTTGAGAATATTAACTGTGAGTGACATGGACCACTAACCTTTCGGCCAGTAATTAAGTGATAAAGCTGTGGCTTTGTTTGTGATGCAAGTTATTTAAGAACAGGTGCTCTACACATGTGTGGAAAATAGCAAAGTGTTTGGAACTTCAGAGGTGGCAAAGAATGACAGTTAAAAACCGCTAAATTGCAACCTTAGTTTCAAAATCACAGATCAACTTTGACCACTTATGATGAGCAGTAGGGGGAAAAGAAAGAAAAATAATTTAACAAAAATTAAAAGTTTAAAAATATAAAAAAAAATTCAAAAGGAATAAAAAAAATTATAATAAGTTGACAAAAATTATTAAAAGGAGTAACCATAAAGAAAGTTTTAAGAAACTGGCATTCAAATATCCATTCAGGGAAGCCGAGTGCTTTCACCTGAATTTTCAACCGTGACTGCAACTACCTATCCTGGCCACCAGATGGAGGCAGGGTGCCCTTCACTTTTGGGAAGACTGAGCTGTAATTACACACGATGTCCAGCAGATGGGGAATCGTTTCCCTCATCAAAACAATTATGATGCAATTACACACACGTCCACCAGATGGAGGCAAGGTCTCTCTTTTCAAAGCAGAACACGACACAGGAGATGACTGATCAGTAGCAGACGCTGGAGGCGCTGTACGTTCTAGTCAGGTTTAGAAATCAATATTCAAACCTCAGGTTAACAACCTCAAACCACCACAAACACGTACTTATTTAGTAGGAGTACTTCCTTAATCAATTATGACTGAATAGCCCTTTTGGCAAGGTGAGCAGTCAAAATGCTGGAATGTAGATTGTGTTCATTAAATTCATAAGTTGCTGGTTATTCAGTTTAGTCTAAAGGAACGCCAAATAAGTAGACTAGCCCACCCGGGCACGCCAGTAAATGTTATGCCAGAAGATGGTTGAATATGCTTATTATTATTATTAATTATAATTTGGCATTATAATTTAAATAATAAATCATTCAACTCAAAATTCCGCTACAACAAAATATAGTTCAAATGGTGGTGATGTTAGCTATAAGCTTGTAAGTACTTATACCACTAATGCATTAGTTAATTTGCTGTTATGAACTCATTTATGCTGGGATAAATGATCTGGTCGGACTTGTGACCGACGAGGTTTATCCGGCAGGCTGTGAGAACCCCAATGTAACTGCAATTAGAGTTTAAATCCTTATTTGTCTATCACCATCCAATGATATTGTCTCTGTATTAATGTCAGATGTTAACTCCAAAGGAGGTTAGCTCTGATTTCTGAATAACCAGGCAACTGTGAATTGGATTGAACACAAAACAATGTCTATTCCGCAGTGGTGTTTTATTGAACCAAAAGCAATTCCCTGTTACAGTAATTCTCTGATTCAACAACTTTGGAATTCTTACTCACTACTGGATCTAAAACATGCACAATATATGTGGAAATAAAAGAATAAACAAAACAAACAAAACAAAAGGAAAGAAAAACAAATGGATTAAAATGAGCGGTTGCAACTCTTAGTTCAGCTCACGGTTGTTTAAACCACATTCAGAACATCGGCATTTGACATAGCATTGACAGACAGAGCAGCTGTGGGAGTCCTACCGGACGCTTTGATGCCTTACAAAGCTATCAGCTAAGCTACAGCCCAGTCATCCGACACCCTCCCAAGATGGCGACTATGATGACGTATGCTCTGCAAATTTGCGTGAAGCGTGAGGGGAGGTCTTAATGATATCACCGCGCTTACGCTAAGGTGAGGTGGTACCTCGCTCCGAGAGGGAGTGGTTTACGCTCTGGTTCAAAGAGAAACCGCGAACTAAGATTCAAACAAAGCGATCAAATTCTCTGATAGAAGCGAAAGAAAAGGGGGAAAAGCATGGAGGAAGATGGAAAAGAACTGAAACAGTGACCCACGGCGGGGTTATAGATAAACCACAATCAACACAGCAAAATCAAATGTAAAATGCATGCACATACAAAGAAAATATTCAGCAAAATAATTCCAACTTCGTCGTGGAATAAAAGCATTAACCTGCACCTACAAAGTTCTAACGTCTGCCCAGGCACTTCTAAACATCCTATGGATGGAAAAGAAATAAAAGGGGAGAACCCCGTTACTTTGAGGTGGTCCGAATGAAAATCCCGGCTTCGATCCGGAGCGCTCCGGATCACGCGGCGTCCTCAACGCGTCTTGACGACCGCAGGGTCCGCAGGCTGCAGCGGGGACCAGACTGAGAGAGTTCCTTCGTCTTTCTCTCTCTCTCTGGGCTCCTAGACGCTTGTTGGGCCAAACAACGCGTCGTCCTCTCTCGATCACTGGGAGATAAGGCGGCTTCCAGTATTTGATCAGAGGGAATTAAAGGTACCTTTTTGAGTCGACCTCCTGTCTGTACAGGGAATAGTTTTGCTTCGAAAAAATCTCGGTCCAGCGAGAAACTCGAGCACGTGGCGTGGGATTGCCCCAACGGAAACAGCTGTGTGTGTGTCTTCTCGGGTTGGCAGGGCGCCAGGGAAGAAGATCGATTGCTAGGTGCAACCGAGTTTTATCAACTTTACCCTAGCAACGTTATCGGTTGCTAGGGCGCCGGCCATTTTGGGCCGCGTTGCATGATGGGAGTTGGTGGCCATTTTGACCACCATGCATCATGGGAAATGCAGTCTGTCACGTCCTGACATGGCACAACAACATGGTCCTCCAGAATGGTTCGGTAGTCCTTGGCAGTGACGCGCCCATCTAGCACAAGTATGGGCCAAGGGAATGCCATGATATGGCAGCCCAAACCATCACTGATCCACCCCCATGCTTCACTCTGGGCATGCAACAGTCTGGGTGATACGCTTCTTTGGGGCTTCTCCACACCGTAACTCTCCCGGATGTGGGGAAAACGGTAAAGGTGGACTCATCAGAGAACAATACATGTTTCAAATTGTCCACAGCCCAAGATTTGCGCTCCTTGCACCATTGAAACCGACGTTTGGCATTGGCACGAGTGACTAAAGGTTTGGCTATAGCAGCCCGGCCGTGGATATTTACCCTGTGGAGCTCCCGACGGACAGTTTTGGTGGAAACAGTAGAGTTGAGGTGCACATTTAATTCTGCCGTGATTTGGGGAGCCGTGGTTTTATGTTTTTTGGATACCATCCGGGTTAGCACCCGAACATCCCTTTCAGACAGCTTCCTCTTGCGTCCACAGTTAATCCTGTTGGATGTGGTTCGTCCTTCTTGGTGGTATGCTGACATTACCCTGGATACCGTGGCTCTTGATACATCACAAAGACTTGCTGTCTTGGTCACAAATACGCCAGCAAGACGTGCACCAACAATTTGTCCTCTTTTGAACTCTGGTATGTCACCCATAATGTTGTGTGCATTGCAATGTTTTGAGCAAAACTGTGCTCTTACCCTGCTAATTGGACCTTCACACTCTGCTCTTATTGGTTCAATGTGCAATTAATGAAGTTTGGCCACCAGGCTGGTCCAATTTAGCCATGAAACCTCCCACACTAAAATGAGAGGTGTTTCATTGTCCAACCCCTGTATCTCTATCTATTCCTATAGAGGAATTCTTCAGTGCATGGAGATGGAAGGTATATGATCACTGACCCTATGAGCAGATGCCCTTGCTCAATGCAATGACTGCTGCTGCCCATGATATAGATGCAGAGGCATGTCAAGGATGGATCAGGCATGCAAGAAAATCTTTCCCTAGGTGCATCGCAAGGAAAAATATTGAGTGTGATGAAGATGTGGCCTATTCGTCAAGAGAGAAGAGACAGACAGCCCTAGTATTTTCTGTTGGAATATTTCATTTGTAGCCACAATTCGAAAAAAAAAAGAATGAATAATCAATAAAATTGGGATCACAGCATATCTGATTCTGGATCCATTTTTTGCAAGAAGGCAAATTTGACTACAAATGACACTGACATGTAAGCTGCGTACAGTCTTTGGCTACAATGACCAGCAATGCTGCACTGATTCACATTGAGTGTGGTATTTTCTATTTTGTTGCCCCTTGTGTAATGAATGATTGGAAGGGCTCAAACATTTGTGTGCAGGTTGTGTTGTTTGAGGGCAAAATTTGCTTTTGGTTCATATTTTAAATGTTTTGGCAGAGTTGGAGCCCTTTGCAAACAAAATGTGTTATTTTGACCATTGTTGCCACTGTTTAGGCCTCTGCGTTAACCATTTTGAAAAATGTGGGTTTTGAGTTGACTGCTGCGTCAAAGCAATCAATAACAACTGTAAGGTCAGAGAAAATGTCTTCAATATATAGTTAGTAGTTCCAAACGTGTTTTCCTGTCTTGAGTCTGGTGCTCAAGTTCCTCATAAAGCACCATCAAAAGATGTTGCTCATTTAGTTTGAAGATCGGCGCACACAACTCATCCATTGTAGCATCTGTGATAGACCTCTTGGTCTTTTGTAGACAGCCAGGGATGTGCATTTAGCTGGGTTGCTTACATGTGATTTGACATGGTCTTGTTTCCTGAGCCTGAATTGGGCTTTGCGTAACAAATAAAACCGGGACGCATTGATCACACTGTCAAGCCTGGCTTTAGCGCTTATCCTGGATTTCTAAATTTGGCTTTAGTGAAACAATCCTCTGGGGTCCGTTCTTCGTACGTTGCTTAAAACGTCCAAGATCAAATGAGACATCCAAGATGACTTCATCCGGCTAATCATGATCCGGCTAATTGAGTTCTTCGAACACACCTGTTGTTTATGATTAGTATGGCTGGATTGAGTTATCTGAGAAACCTGCGCGTTCATGCATTTGTTTAAAAGGGGAATGTATCGATAGTAGAAACAATGATCAGCAACGCTGCTATTGGCTGTTCAGCATGGCCAAAGAACGCCCACAGTTTTTCTCCCAATCAGAACACGAGCTTTTAATTGAAGGTTATGCCGAATTTGAGTCATTAATTAAAACGACAGGGAACACCTCAAAGTCTGCTAAAGCCAGGAGAGAGGGCTGGCAAAAAGCAGCAGACAAATTACATGCATAAGTGCTGTCCGTGTTAGATGTTTCTATCACTTTCTACAGTATGTATTTTTGCATTTTAATAATTTCATATTTACTTTGTTATTTTATGTCAGAGCCTCTACGGGAGCCACTAGAACATGGGGAAAAAAGTGAAGTACAAGAATATTCTACAAAATGGTAGCCTTTAGTTATGATGCTGTATTTTAAAAAGCAACTTCTTCCTCTTTTTAAAAAGCCACTGTTAAATGATGTATTTGTCTGTTTATAACAGCTTATAAGAAGGCTGAAAAAAATGGGTTCTTTTTACATTTGTTGCATGAGGCATGTTTCACCCTTTTTTCCCCAAAATGACACAGGGTGCCATCCGTTCGTTATATAAACGGCATCTTCAACACAAATTTTTTATTTTGTCCGGAAAAAAAACACAAATTAAGAGGAAAAATTGAACTCCACAACTTGAAAAGGAGAAGAATTGCACTAGAGATCGAGTTGCTTCAAAAGGACCTTCAGAGTAAGTTCTAATACACCATTTCACAGTAGTATTGCTGACTTTACATAACTCTCTTATTGCAGGCAAAAGATGACTTGCTGGCTTTTCTTTATAAAGAATTGTTTAAATAAAAAGACAGGAACTAAGCATTATTTGTTTTGTCTTTTATTAAACATTAAAAAATGGTGTTCCACAATTCTGTCCCTTCCTCTGCCACTAGGTGGTCCAAGTGCACTGGCTGGATATCCCTATCTCCTCCATTTATAAAGCTGCGATCTAATCCTGTTTACATGAAATAAGCCGGCTCGCGAGCAGGTTTAAGTTTGCGCACATGTTGCTATGACAGCAAGTCCGGAATGAGTTTCGAAGAACCAAACGATCCAAGATCAAGCCAAATCGTCAACAATCAAATCCAGCTAACTGAGTTAGCGACGTACGAAGAATGGACCCCAGGACTCTTTTTCACAAAAGCACTAGCATATAAATTATCATGGCAATTTACTCTGTGCAGCTAGCCTACTCTAGACCAGGTTTAGCTAATCCTGGTGCTTTATCTGTTCAGTCTGTGGTCAAACTGAGAAACCAATGTGTTTTGTCAGTTAATCCATATCAGTGTGCTTTATTTTTTTAGCCCAGCATTAAAATACCAGTGATACATATTGGTATTAAGTCAAGTATTTATTTTAAAATTGATAGTAGCGTATGCCATTAACTTTTATCCATGTGTAGATTACTACTGTTCAATTGCGTTTTTGTTCTGAGTTTGACAAAAAGGCCTTTTGTAGACTTTTGCATGTTGAGGGCATTAAATAAATGGCTGAAAAAGCAAAAGAGAAAATGGTTTAATTTTATCTCTTTTTTTTTTTTAACCACAGAAACCGTTCCAAACTAGAGCTGCTATGAGATGAGGCGTGTGTCTAGTAGTGGAGGGGGCGTTTCTGCAAAGCCCATATCGAGGCTTGCTTCCTTTAGGGGAGGAGGCAAAATGATGATGCTCGAAGCCTCTAACATTCTTAGGATTAATTAGTTTTGCTTACCAAGAACTGTATTTTCACAGTTTATTTATAGGTGCATTAGTTGGCCCCACTAACTGACATCCCTTTATCAACATCAGAAGAGTTCAATATTATTGGAGGGTGCCTTTCTGTGCTGTTTCCATTTTATGACGACACTGCTGAGCTGTCTGTAGAGGAAAATGTTTCTGCCTCCAAAGTGGTTCCCCTCCTGAAAATGTTGGAGCAAAGTCAGCCTCCTTCAGGAGGAGATAACAAAACCAGCAGCACCAGCACATCAGAAGTTGGAGACCACCTCACCAGGCATCTACGGGAAAAGCTTCAGACTGTGCAGACCATGAGCATCCTATCCCTAGCTACCCTCCTCGACTCTAGACTCAGTCATAGGTTTTGGTTGATTGCATGTTTTATGATAGTTTGAGTTTTTATAAAAAATGACTGTTTTGGATTTTCTTCTTTTGCTCACTGTATATAGTTTATCTTTAATTGATTTTTCTCAATAAAAATGCTAAAACAAACTGGTGTTAAAAAAAATCTAAAACCAAGAACTGCTGAAAACTCTTATTTCTGAATAAACTCTCCCGTTTTGCACATCAATGTCCAAGTTGAACTAGCACTTTAAATGTCTAAGTCCATGCCATTTCATTAAAGTGACAAAAAAAAAATACAGAGCCCGCCAAATATAACATTGTACTTAGGAAAAATATTTTAATATACAAATGTGATAATCACAAGATACATTAATGGGTTTTACTTATTAATGATAAATCTCAAGGGCCCTAAAGAATACAAATAGAGACAAGCATCATATTGCTGACTGAGCTCACATAACTCCTTAAAGCTCTACACTAGCCTACGTAGATTGGCGCACACAACTCATCCATTGTGATCAACCTCTTGGTCTTTTGTAGACAGCCGATGACACACATTTTTTCTCCATTTTATGTCAATTACCTAATTTTAAGTTTCATCATGTCACAATTTCTGTCTAATCGGTAAATTTATCTCCTTTGGTTACAGGGAGCATGATTCTTTTTTCTTCTTGTACTATCAACCAATCACAGCTCTAAAAAGACAGCGTCACCCCTAGCAACGGGGTCAACCACACCTCCTCACTAAGATAAAAAATTCTCTCGTCTCTTTGCTCAGAGTCGCTCTCAGCAGCTATCTGAATCACTCTTAAGCCAAGACTCCTAGGTAGGAATCTTTAGGCTAAGATAGGAGCTCTCTGAGAGGACTCAGAATCTTTGTGAAGACGGGCACTGACCGCTTTCTTCTTCTTTTGTTTTTTATTGGCAGATGCAACCAACTTAATGTGCATTTACCGCCACCTACCAGACTGGAGTGTGGTCATCAATGCACTGACTGCTTTGGTTTCTCCTCATCTTGAGTGCAGCTCTTCAGCAGCTGTGTGTCGTTGGCTTGTTAAGCTCTGATTGGTCAGAGTCGGTCTCTGGTAAGATTTATATACCCTCATTGAGGCACTTTTCTTTACTGCTGGTCTTCACCATGGCTTGTCAGGTCCTCCTGGGGTATGGAACTTTTCTATGGTGCAGTTTTGGATTTTAAATATTGTTTATTTTATATTTGCTGTCTACATTTTCAGGTTTTCCCTCTTTGTCTTGCTTGTTCTGAATGCTCATGGTGTTCCTGTCAAAGGTATGGTGTTTTTTTTCACTTTTCAAATATGACTTGTTTATTGAAAAGCTACATTTGATAGACCAGGTGTTCTTCCACAATAGGTACAAAAGGCCAACACCAGAGCAGCAGTGACACCAATGCAGGGGGAAATGTTGCCTCTCACAGGAGAGCAGCTCCTGGATACACTGCACCTGTGTCCTACAATGTTCCTGCTGGTGTCTTCAGGCAAGACCCCAGTCTGACCCAGCCCCAGTTTGTTGGTGTGAGCTCCTTGCCTGCAGCTGGATACGCTGCCACTTCTGGTTCTGTTCCAGCAGGATATTATAGTACTGGGGCCTACATGCCAGGATATGTTGCCAGCTCTCAACAAGCTGGAGCTGCTCAGTCCTCTGTTCCAGGTTGGTCACAAACATGATTCATGGTGACTTTTACAATCGTGTATACAATTGTTACGAACTTAAATCCTATGTCCACCTCCTCCAGAAGCCAAGTGGACTAAGGCTCCTCAAGCCTTTGAGGAAGCTCCAACAAATGTCCAGGGTTCTAGTGCCCTTCTCCCTCCTCTTCCACCTCCTGGACCTGTTCTCCAGTCTGGGGAGACTTCCAATGTTGTGAAGGAAGCTGAACTTGGAAACTACCAGCAGCAGACGGAGGAGTTTGGTTACCCAGCTTACTCTATGGGTCCTGGCCAGCCTCTTCCAGCTGTAGCTCTGCCTGGTCATGGTGTGGGTGGCTTGTGGGGCTACCAGCCTCTCTATCCTCTTCCATACCCCTTTCCCTATCCTTACCCTGATTTTGACTACAGCCTCCTGTATGGTCTGTACCCTCCTGGCACCTACACTACCTTCAGCAGAGACCATGAGAAGGGCAAAGACTACTACCAGACCACCCACTATCTGAAAGACCATGGTTCTGATGTTCCAAAGACACCCCAGAACCCTGGAACTGGGCAGCAGAAGGTCTACCCCAGTACATCCTAGAGACCTGAAGGGAGATGGAGGTAAGTTCAGTACATGCAGATGCCCTGTATCATAACTCTTGACTTAAACTTGTGTTTTCTCTTTAGATGAGATGCCCTAGTCTTGGTGGATGGATCTACTGTTTTCAAATAAACTTTTAAAAACATAATTGACTTTAGAATGCAATATATGAACAGAGCTGCTTCTTGCTTTCTTGCCTCAGCAAGATTCACCCCCACTCAAGGTGTCTGGCAATCAAAAGCCAGAGGGATGGAAACACAAAATTGCAGATCAGTAAGGCTACTTAAATCCTAAAACTAAACACTGAGCTAAATCTTATATATTGTACTTGTCTAGAGTATTTCTGATATGTTAAGAGCATTTTAATGTGCAAATATTAAAATTTCAATACTATATTTGTCCATTCTACATATGGTCTTTATCAATGTTACAAGAGCTGCGCCATTAACCTGTCATGCTATGGTGATCAAGTTGATCTTACCTCTATATTATGTGCTCATCGTTGTCCCTGTTTAGGGGGGAGAATCAGCCAAATTGTTTTGCTAACCCCGTCTTCCCTACTTAAGACACTTTGTGCTCGCTTAAAGGTCCTAACTTTTTTTTTTTTTTTTTTCCCTCTTGAGCACCAAGATGCTTTGAATAACTTGGTGGTTAAAAAAAAATGTATTTCCTAAAATTAAATCAAGAGCTGTTTTTGGGAATATTGCCCATATTTCCACTGACAACCTCTGGCCAGGTTTCTAAATGAAACATTCAATCTGTTTTGCTAAACCAGCTTGAGACTGCAGGTTTAGTGCACAAGTTTTCCAGCTCTAACTTGAACAGAGTGAAGCCTACAGCTGTGGATGAAAACTGCTTTATGTGGCATCTATTTCACAAAATCAAAAAGATGATTAAGCTGGGATTTTTCTGACATCCTGGCTGAATCAAGCCTGCACTCAGTTTCACAAAGGCAATGACAAGTTACCATGGCAATTTATTCTGTGCAGCTAGCCTGCTCCAGACCAGGCTAACCACTGGGCTTGGTTAATGCTGGTGCCCTCTGTTCAGTCACTGATCAGAAACCAAATGCCACTGATGCACAGTACTCACTGGAGCTAAAATTATGATGGTTGCCTAAACCAACTATAATCCATGTGGGCATTACTACTCTTAAATTGTTTTGAAGACTGCTGTTCTGAGTTTGGTTGGCCTTTAGACTATTGCAGGGGTTAAGGGAATTGGAGAAATGGTTAAAGCAAAGGTGTGAATTTGGTGTTTCACCATTGCCCATGAATTTATCCTCCAGGAACATATTTCCTCAAGTGTACAAAATATGCAATCTCAAAGCCCCAAAAGGGAAAAAATATACAAACCAAACTGCCACTTAACTGCTTAAGGGAAAGAATATTTGTATTTCTATCATGAATAGGTATTTCCACGAGAAATCATAAATTAACTTTCAATTTGTTTTAGTCAATGGTTGGTATTTTGAATGAAAACCTTTGTAGTAATGCCACTATTCAAATCTGAGTTGGACATTGTTTTCCAAAGGCTGTCTGCTGAAAGTTTCATCTGTTCATACTGCTCTGCTGCTTCAGGAGTTAAGGGTCAGCAAAAAAGCGTCCTAGATTAAGGTCAGAGGAAAATGTCTTCAATGTATAGTTGTTCCAAAACGTGTTTTCCTGTCATGGGTCTGGTGCTTCAGTTAATAAAGCACCATCAAAAGCTGTTCATTTAGTTTGAAGATTGACGCCAACAACTCATCCATTGTAGCATCTGTGATCAACATCTTGGTCTCTTGTAGAAAGCCAGGGATGCACATTTAGCTGGGTTGCTTACATCTGATTTGCCATAGTCTTGTTTCCTGAGCCTGAATTGGGCTTTGCGTAACAAATGAAACCGGGACGCATTGATCACGCTATGTCAAGCCTGGCTTTAGCGCTTATCCTGGATTTCTAAATTTGGCTTTAGTGACACAATCCTCTGGACTTGGTTTCACAAAAGCACTAGAATATAAATTATCATGGCAATTTATTCTGTGCAGCTAGCCTGCTCTAGACCAGGTTTAGCTAATCCTGGTGCTTTATCTGTTCAGTCTGTGGTCAAACTGAGAAACCAATGTGTTTTGTCAGTTAATCCATTTACTTATCTGTGTGCTTTATTTTATTAGCCCAGCATTAAAATACCAGTGATACATATTGGTATTAAGTCAAGTATTTATTTTAAAATTGATAGTAGCGTATGCATTAACTTTTATCCATGTGTAGATTACTACTGTTCAATTGCGTTTTTGTTCTGAGTTTGACAAAAAGGCCTTTTGTAGACTTTTGCATGTTGAGGGCATTAAATAAATGGCTGAAAAAGCAAAAGAGAAAATGGTTTATTTTATATCTTTTTTTTTTTTAACCACAGAAACCGTTCCAAACTAGAGCTGCTATGAGATGAGGCGTGTGTCTAGTAGTGGAGGGGGCGTTTCTGCAAAGCCCATATCGAGGCTTGCTTCCTTTAGGGGAGGAGCCAAAATGATGATGCTCGAAGCCTCTAACATTCTTAGGATTAATTAGATTTGTCTACCAAGAACTGTATTTTCACAGTTTATTTAAAGGTGAGGTGCATTAGCTGGCCTAACTGACATCCCTTTATCAACATCAGAGTTCAACATTATTGGAGGGTGCCTTTCTGTGCTGTTTCCATTTTAGGACGACACTGCTGAGGTGTCTGTAGAGGAAAATGTTTCTGCCTCCAAAGTGGTTCCCCTCCTGAAAATGTTGGAGCAAAGTCAGCCTCCTTCAGGAGGAGATAACAAAGCCAGCAGCACCAGCACATCAGAAGTTGGAGACCACCTCACCAGGCATCTACGGGAAAAGCTTCAGGCTGCAGACCATGAGCATCCTATCCCTAGCTACCCTCCTCGACTCTAGACTCAGTCATAGGTTTTGGTTGATTGCATGTTTTATGATAGTTTGAGTTTTTATAAAAAATGACTGTTTTGGATTTTCTTCTTTTGCTCACTGTATATAGTTTATCTTTAATTGATTTTTCTCAATAAAAATGCTAAAACAAACTGGTGTTAAAAAAGAATCTAAAACCAAGAACTGCTGAAAACTCTTATTTCTGAATAAACTCTCCCGTTTTGCACATCAATGTCCAAGTTGCACTAGCACTTTTAATGTCTAAGTCCATGCCATTTCATTAAAGTGACAGAAAAAAAATACAGAGCCCGCCAAATATAACATTGTACTTAGAAAAAATATTTTAATATACAAATGTGATAATCACAAGATACATTAATGGGTTTTACTTAATGATAATTCCCAAGGGCCCTAAAGAATACAAATAGAGACAAGCGTCATTTTGCTGACTGAGCTCACATAACTCCTTAAAGCTCTACACTAGCCTACGTAGATTGGCGCACACAACTCATCCATTGTGATCAACCTCTTGGTCTTTTGTAGACAGCCGAGAACACAAATTTTTTTCTCTATTTTATGTCAATTATCAAATTATTTTAAGTATGTCACAATTTCTGTCTAATCGGTTAATTTATCTCCTTTGGTTACAGGGAGCATGATTCTTTTTTCTTCTTACTATCAACCAATCACAGCTCTTAAAAGACAGCGTCAACCACACCTCCTCATTAAGATAAAAAATTCTCTCGTCTCTTTGCTCAGAGTTGCTCTCAGCAGCTATCTGAATCACTCTTAAGCCAAGACTCCTAGGTAGGAATCTTTAGGCTAAGATAGGAGCTCTCTGAGAGGACTCAGAATCTTTGTGAAGATGGGCACTGACCGCTTTCTTCTTCTTTTCCTTTTATTGGCGGATTGCAAACAACTTATAGGTGCATACCGCCACCTACTGTACATGAGTGTGTAGCTCTATGGTTCCACCTACTATATTCTATTTTTTAATTTTGTGTTATGTAAAAATAAAAACAATGCTTTATTAATTTCCATATTTTCTTCCCTATCTCCATCTGTCCCTAAAATTCCTTTAATACTCCAATCTCTCCCTGTTTCCATAATTACTTTCCTCATCCTCTCTCTTTCCATTGCATATTTAATACAATTCATCAAAACATGATCCACATTTTCTTTTTCTGCACAACCCTCACATATATCATTATTTCTCTTCCCTATTATATACAAAAACTCATTCAAGTATGTGTGTCCAGTTCTTAGTCTAGTAAAAATTATCTCTTCCCTTCTGCTTCTTTTTCCATAATTTTTACATATTACAGATTTTTGAACCCTATATAATCTTCTTCCTTTCTCATCTTCATCCCATATTTTTTGCCATATTTCTGTTTCTTTCTTTTTAATTATTGATTTACCTTCCCCTTTCCCAAATGAAATCTGATCTTTATTCTGCTTTCCTAAAGCCTTTTTTGCTAGCTTATCTGCTGTTTCATTTCCTTTCACCCCTTCATGTGCCGGTACCCAACAGAACTGAACCTCTATTCCATACCTATATAACCTATATAAACTCTGATAAATTTCTATTACCAGGTCTTTCCTACTATTTCCTCCTGAATGAATGCTTTCTATTGCAGCTTTTGAATCTGTACAAATTACCACCCTATCCGGTCTAACCTCCTCCACCCACTGTAAACTAAAAATAATTGCAACCATTTCTGCTGTGTATATAGATAAAAGGTCTGTTAATCTTTCACATATACAAATATTAAACTCTGGGATAAATATCCCTATACCCACATTTCCCTTTGAATTTTTTGACCCGTCTGTGTATATTTTTAAAAAACTATAAAACAATTGTCTGATATATATGCTAGATTTAACCCCAACTTCATTATGTTTCCATTCTCTTTTCATTTCATGTATTTTTAAATCAACTTTTGTTTCTGGAAACAACCATGGTGGTACAGCACTAATTGGATTATTTTGTGAGAATGTCTTATCCTCCAGCTCGTACATTTTTGCCCATTCATTCACATTCCATCCAAATCCCTTTCTTGTGAATTTAGAATATTCCCAACAATTCTTTATTATGCTTTTTGCTGGATTTCCTTCACTACTGCTTTTAACTCTGATCCAATATGACAGTGATATTCTGACCCGTCTTATTTCTAACGGAGTTTCTCCAGCCTCTACTAAAAGAGCGTTAATAGGAGTAGTCTTAGTTGCTCCAGTAGCTAATCTTAATGCCCTATATTGTAATTTATCTACAATTTGTAATGATGTTTTTGCTGCTGCTTCATATACTATACAACCATAATCTATTGCTGATCTCATAAGAGCTCTATATATATTCATTAATGACTGCTTATCAGCCCCCCAATCATTCCCAGCCACTGCTTTCATGAGATTTATTACTTTCTTACATTTTGTTTCTAGCTGCTTAATATGCGTTTTCCATGTATATGAACTATCTAGCCATAATCCTAAATATTTGAATTCATCTACTCTTTTTATAGGTTGATCATATAACTTTATCTCTCCTATATCAATATTCCTTTTATTAGTAAAAATCATATAACAGGATTTACTTACCGACAATTTAAATCCCCATTCGTATGACCATTTTTCTATTTTATTAACAGCTCTTTTAATATTTTTAGCTAAATGTGGGACATTCCTTCCCCTCATCCATATAGCTCCATCATCTGCATAAAGTGCTGATTTAATGCATTCATCTAGATTTAAGAATATATCATTAATCATAATGTTAAAAAGTAAAGGACTAATTACACTTCCTTGAGGAGTGCCGTTTTCTACTTTAAAATCTCTTGAGTATTCATCCCCAACTTTAACTCTAATTTTCCTTTCTGTAAAGAAACTTGCTATCCAGTTATACATTCTTCCCCCTATTCCCATATTTTCCAACTTTATCAATAAACCTTCCCTCCACATTGAGTCATACGCTTTTTCAATGTCAAAGAATACTGCTATTATCAATTCTTTCATTTTTAATCCTTTTTCTATATCATTACCAATTCTCACTAATGCATCCATAGTAGACTTTCCTGTTCTGAATCCACATTGATAACTACTTATTATCTGCCTCTTCTCTAACATATACCCCAATCTTTTTACTAATATTTTCTCCATCCATTTACATAAGTGAGATGTCAATGCTATTGGTCTGTAATTATTTGGATCTGAAGAATCTTTTCCTGGTTTATTAAATGGGAGGATTATTGCAGTTTTCCATTTCTTTGGAACTTCACCTTCTCTCCAAATTTTATTAAAAAATTGTAATATTAATTTTAATGTTGCTTCCGGTAACCTTCTAAACATTGCATAGCATAAATTATCCTCCCCTGGAGCTGAATATCCAGTATCTTTAATAACTGTTTTTATTTCATTCATACTTATTTCTTCATCTAATGCTGAAACCGATCTATCTTTCTTTTTATAGATATCATTATATTCTTTTAATTTTTGTTCTTTTTGATTTCTATGTATATTTCCTAAATGCTCCCCACTATGCACTGCTGCAAAAGCCTCACCCAAAACATCTGCCTTATCTTTATTTAATACCACAATTTCTTGACCTCTAACCAATGCTGGAATTTTAACTTGACTTCTATTCCCACCCATTTTCTTAAACATTTTCCAAACATTTTGTAGTTTTACTTCTGCTCCTATGGAAGAACAATAATTTCTCCAAGTTTCCTTCTTAGCCTCTTTGATTATTTTACGAGCCTCTGCCCTTTTCTTCTTATATTTAATAAGATTTTCTCCTGTTAAATTTTTCTGTAGATTTTTAAAAGCTTTATTTCGTTCTTTAATCACTCTGCTACAATCCTCATTCCACCATGGCACAATTTTTTTTCTTCCCTTTAATAATTGTTTTTGGAATACTTATTTCTGCAGCATTAAGTATATGTTCCGTTACCTGTTTAGTACACTCATCTATATTTCCTTTTAATGTTACTAAATGACTTGTTTGCTCACATATTGTTTTAAAAATTTGCCACTTAGCTTTATTAAAACACCATCTTATTATTTTTAATTCATCTTGTTTAAATAAATTATCTTTAATGATTGTGCTAACAGGATAATGATCACTTCCTATTGTGGATTCTTCCCTCACACCCCAATTACAAGAACTAACTATCGAATTGGATACTAATGTTAAGTCAAGACATGACAAAGTACCTTTATATATGTCAATTCTTGTTCCTTGTCCATTATTAAGACACACCAGTGACCTTTCATCCATTATTTCTTCCACTATTTTACCATTATTATCCGTCTGTCTGCTTCCCCATAGGCTATTATGTGCATTGAAATCCCCACACCAAACTTCTCTTCTCGTTATTGATCCTGAAATTTTATTAAATACCTCACTTTCCAACTTTTTACATGGATTATAGTAGTTGAAAATCCTAATATTACCAATTTTTTCCAAATTAAATATTTCTACACTTACACATTCATACTGCCCAGGAACTTGATGTTCTCTATATGCCAATCCATCTTTAATGAAAGTTGCACAACCTCCTCCATTACTGTTGTTTCTCCTATCTCTTCTTACAGAACTGTAACCAGTAATTTTAAAATCCAAAGATGGTTTTAACCAAGTTTCCTGAACACAAATAACATCTGGAACTATTTCTAATTTATGTATATATTTTTTTAATTCTTGACCATTTACTATAAGACTCCTAGCATTCCATTGAAGAATATGTATGACCATTTTTTTTTTTTTTTTTTTTTTTTTTTTTAATCCTTTTCTTGATCATTTCCAACTGTACTCAGAAGTTTGTGTATTTGATCTGCTTGGACCTCTTTCATGTCTAGAAACCTTCCTGCTGCTTCTACAACCGTTTTGATTTTATCACTTTTCTTCTTCATTTGCACTGTAACATTTATAATGTGACAGATAAATGCCACAAAATTATCTTTTTTCACCACCATTGTATTTTTATCCACATTACATTTGTGTTTACATACATTACTTTCATCTGTTGAACTGACAATGGTTTGCTTTTCCTTTCTTTGTGATTTATTTTCCTGATTTAAAACTTCTTGAATTGTTTCTTTATTTCCCAAGTTATTTATACTTTCTTTTCTAACTTTCCTTAATGCCTCAGCATATGACACCTTCTCTGTTATTTTTATTCTTTGTGCTTGCCTTGCTTCCCTCTGTACTATGCACCCACCATATGCTGCACTGTGTTCTCCTCCACAATTACAGCACTTAACTTTGGCGTCTTTCTCACATTTTCCATACTCATGCGAACCTCCACATCTTGCACACCTTATTTTCCCTTTGCATTCCTTTGCTACATGACCCATTCTCTGACAAATAAAACATCTTATTGGATTGGGAATGTATTCTCTGACCCTGAAGTTTATATAGCCAATCTGCACAGATTCTGATACAACATTCTCAAACTGCAATATTACTGCCATGGTGTCTTTAACAACTCCATCCCTTTTATGTTTTATCCTTGTAGCTTCAACAACTTTGCCTCCTTTAATCTCTTGTTTGATTTCATCAACTGTCATGTCAATGGGAACACCTGTAATCACTCCTCTTAATCTTGCAGCTGCGCCAGGGATGAATGTTTTGACTCTCTCACCTACCAAATTTGTCATTTTGAGAATCTGTTCTTGTTGTTTTTTACTAACAGCATAAATTAATATCTTTCTATTATTCATAATCCTGGCTGACTTGATTTGTCCAATTTCTTTCTCTATTGCTTTAGTTAGTTTAACCGGATGTAAATGTCCTCCCTCTTCTTTGAACTCAACTGTAACTTTCCACTCCTCCTCCCCATTTGCTCTCTCTCCCTGCACTTTTTTTCCCGGGCTTGTATTTGTTTTTGTCTTTTTACTTCTTTCCTCTCTAATCTCACTCCCATCTGACCAACTTCTATCTCTTTCCTGTCTTTGCCTCATTTCTCGCTTTCTCCTTGCAGACCTAGACATCATCCACTCCATTTCTTCTCCACTATTTCCACCTGATGTGGAAGCCATAAAGCTACATTCAATGTACAGTTTATGCAATCCGCCAAACAATTCTCAGCTCCTACCAACTTCTCACTCCGCTCGTAATCCTCCTCTCCAACCCAGTCACCCAGCCGTAGCCTCCGCCCTCATCCCCTCCTGGCCAGCTTTGGTTTCTCCTCATCTTGAGTGCAGCTCTTCAGCAGCTGTGTGTCGTTGGCTTGTTAAGCTCTGATTGGTCAGAGTCGGTCTCTGGTAAGATTTATATACCCTCATTGAGGCACTTTTCTTTACTGCTGGTCTTCACCATGGCTTGTCAGGTCCTCCTGGGGTATTGAACTTTTCTATGGTGCAGTTTTGGATTTTAAATATTGTTTATTTTATATTTGCTGTCTACATTTTCAGGTTTTCCCTCTTTACCTTGCTTGTTCTGAATGCTCATGGTGTTCCTGTCAAAGGTATGGTGTTTTTAACTTTTCAAATATGACTTGTTTATTGAAAACCTACGTCTGTTAGACCAGGTGTTCTTCCACAATAGGAACAAAAGGCCAACACCAGAGCAGCAGTGACACCAATGCAGGGGGAAATGTTGCCTCTCACAGGAGAGCAGCTCCTGGATACACTGCACCTGTGTCCTACAATGTTCCTGCTGGTGTCTTCAGGCAAGACCCCAGTCTGACCCAGCCCCAGTTTGTTGGTGTGAGCTCCTTGCCTGCAGCTGGATACGCTGCCACTTCTGGTTCTGTTCCAGCAGGATATTATAGTACTGGGGCCTACATGCCAGGATATGTTGCCAGCTCTCAACAAGCTGGAGCTGCTCAGTCCTCTGTTCCAGGTTAATGGTTGCAAACATGGTGACTTTGACAATTGTGAATAAAATTGTTACGAACTTAAATCCTATGTCCACCTCCTCCAGAAGCCAAGTGGACTAAGGCTCCTCAAGCCTTTGAGGAAGCTCCAACAGATGTCCAGAGTTCTAGTGCCCTTCTCCCTCCTCTTCCACCTCCTGGACCTGTTCTCCAGTCTGGAGAGACTTCCAATGTTGTGAAGGAAGCTGAACTTGGAAACTACCAGCAGCAGACGGAGGAGTTTGGTTACCCAGCTTACCCAATGGGCCCTGGCCAGCCTCTTCCAGCTGTAACTCTGCCTGGTCATGGTGTGGGTGGCTTGTGGGGCTACCAGCCTCTCTATCCTCTTCCATACCCCTTTCCCTATCCTTACCCTGATCTTGACTACAGCCTCCTGTATGGTCTGTACCCTCCTGGCACCTACACTACCTTCAGCAGGGACCATGAGAAGGGCAAAGATTACTACCAGACCACCCACTATCTGAAAGACCATGGTGCTGATGGTCCACAAACACCCCAGAACCCTGGAACTGGGCAGCAGAAGGTCTACCCCAGTACATCCTAGAGACCTGAAGGGAGATGGAGGTAGGCTCAGTACATGCAGATGCCCTGTGTCATAACTCTTGACTTAATCTTGTGTTTTCTCTTTAGATGAGCTGCCCGAGTCTTGGTGGATGAATTTACTGTTTTCAAATAAACTTTTAAAAGATAACTGACTTTGCATATTTTGTACACTTGAGGAAATGTAGTCCAATCTCTCAGCCCCAAAAGGAAATCTATACAAACCATAAGATTCTGTCACTTAAATGTTTAAGGGACAGAATATTTGTATTTTTCTTATGAATAGGTATTGCCATGAGTGATCCTATATTAACTTTCAATTTGTCTTGGTCAATGCTTGGTATTTACATAGATTTTTAGTAGTTGATGCCACTATTCAAATCTGAGTTGGACATTGTTTTCCAAAGGCTGTCTGCTGAAGGTTTCATCCATTCATACTGCTCTGCTGCTTCAGGAGTTATGGAAGGGTCAGTGAAAAAGCATCTTCTATTTTCAGGTCACCAATGTCTTCAATATATAGTTAATAGTTCCAAATGTGTCTTCCTGTCTTGTGGTGCTCAAGTTCCTCAAAGCTCCATCAAAAGCTGCTTCTTCAGTTTGAAGATTGGCACCAACAACTCATCCATTGTAGCACCTGTGATAGACCTCTTGGTCTTTTGTAGAAAGCCAGGGACGTGCATTTAGCTGGATTGCTTACATCTGATTTGACAGTCTTGTTTGCAGAGCTTGAATAGGGCCGTTTCTCAATATGCGTGCTCGTGACACGTCATCAGCCCGAGCACTGTTCCAATGCCGAGAACGCGCCGAATTCCCCGGATGTTCTCGCCCGCCCTCTTTATCGAGCATGCATCAGAGCAGACTTGTGCGTTCTTCAGACTGACCGCTTGCCCAGAATGCACCGTGGCCGCAGCTTGATTCGAGACAGAGCTCACAGCGGTAAGTAAAAAAATTCTCTTTTCTGCTGCTGTTCTTCAAAAGTACGTTTTCAGATCGTTTGAGGCGAGAACATTATACTTTTAAGCTTTCTCTATGTGGCCTGTTTACAGAGTGCGTAATTAAAAAAAGTAGTGTGCATAATACCGCTGGTTATGATTTGTTTTGTGTTTATCAGACTGACGTGTGTTGCTTTATTAACTCAATACTTGCTGGAATAAATTGCAAATGTCTGCCAAGGACGACAGCAGCATATAAAATAAATAAATACATTCTATAAATGTTTGTCCTAAGTAAGTTTCTTCTGAGTCAGGACACAAAATATTGAGAGGAGAAAGAGGGAAAGATAATAGTATATGAAAATAACAGACATTTATTTTATACAAATGTTTAATCTTTGGAAAAGAATGAAGGTGTAATATATTCAACAAATTAACAGTTACTAACATGGTTTAAAACAAAGAAATAAATCCTATTAAGATCTCATACAAATAGACAATGCCTATAAACTTACAATTAAAAATAGTTGGAATGGAAATTTAATTATTTAATGTTTTTTCACAGGTGGTGGAAAAAAAAAAAGAAATGAAGCAGCATGTGAACATGACTAGAACTGATCTACATTAGGTCAGGTGTAGTCATGTTCACTTAAACATGCAGCCAGCTGGAGCAGCTCCCTGTCTTCAGCCGCCGGATGGTCATCCTCCTCTGGGTCAACCTCCTCGTCCTCCACGTCTAGCTGGTCCCCTGCCTCTATACAAATATTGTGGAGGATGCAGAAGGCAGCGATTACTTTTGGGGCAAACGTCGGGCAGATCTCCAGCGCCCTTAAGAAGATGGAATGCCACCGTATCTTCAGACCACCAAAGGCACGCCCAATGATGTCTCTCACCCTGGCGTGGTGCCTGTTATAGCGTGCCTCCACTTGACCTGTACCAAATATAAAATTAACTTGTAATTTAGGTTCTATGCTGATATGTCTTAATCTTCTATCCAATTAATATAATCTATGTATCAATTGTGTCATTGTTGGCTCTATTTAAGGACAAGAAGGCAAGAGATCTTACTGGCAAGCTGTTTCCCTATAGGATGCACCGCAGGCCAGCCAGTAGAGGGTCACCAGCACCTCTATCTCCTGTGGCCATCCATGGACCTTCTGGATGGACAGCAGCTGAAGGAGGAGGACGATGGTGGCCCTGTTTAGCCTGAAGGCTGGTTTCAGGTCTCCTTCATTAAAAAAATATTTGGAGGATTGGCACAGAGGTGTTTATCCTCACATATTTTGTTTCTGTTTCTTCCTGTAAATAAATGGCAAATGTTACCATAATTGTTTTTTTCAATTCTCACCTTTTCACACCATAAAACTATAACTGCTTAACATGCAGATTAATATAGTTCTCAAGAAATAAAAAGGTAAAATGTTTAGTGTTGTAAAACTAGTCAAGTATAGGACATGTAACAAATGGCTTCCCTTCTCTGGTATTTTTACCATTTCACTGAAAAATGAGCTGAACTAACTGCACATAATTTATAGATTAATCATTGTAAAGGTGGACAGAAGTAAAAATGTTTTTTCCTTTCTTAATCAGTGAGTAGCTTAACCCTACTGTTACTAATTTTAAAATTGGGTCTTCATTTTAATTTATAGAAAAATAGTCACAATTTCAACCTGATCACGTTTTTAATACCATCCTCAATGTTTTTTTAAAGATAAAAGTAGGAAGTAGGCTGTCAATCTTAAAATGCCTACCAGTTGGCAATAGAATGGTGAGCAAAGCCTGCCTTCTGAGCCTCCTCTGCTTCATCTATCTTCTCTTTGCTCGGATTTGCCTTCTCAACTGCATCACCTCCTCTTCAGCCTGCTGGTAAAGCTGACAAACGACTGAAGCAACAGCAATATTGCTCGTATCGCTCATTTTGCTTCTACAAAGTGCGGATTTTTTAAAAGAAGATTCAATCGCCTCTACAACTACAACAATTACAACTCCCAACAAAGAAATTCCCGCTATTGCTGGTTGTATATCCACAGTTCTGTATTTTTTTTTAGATATTTTATTAGACTTTTTAGAAATTAATAAAAAACCCGTTTTCAATGAGATATGGTGTAGTGTATAAATAATTTTGAACGTTAAAGAAATGCTCAAGAGCTGCGGGTGTGATGACGTCACGAGTACGCTTCTGTTTCAATACACAATACGTGCTCGCGTTCTCGTCAAGTCCGATCTTCCTGTGTTCTTACCGAGAACAGACTTGACGAGTACGGACTCGCGTTCTCGTGAATTGAGAAACGGCCTAGGGCTTTTCGAAACAGAAAAAACTGGGACGCATTGATCACGCTATGTCAAGCCTGGCTTTCTATATTTGGCTTTTGTGAAATAGGCCTCTGGACTCGGTTTCACTAAACCGCTATCATATAAATTACCATGCCACTTTTTCAGAAATACTTTAATAATCCCAGAGGGAAATTATTTAGTCTGTGCAGCTAGCCTGCTCCAGACAAGGTTTAGTTAATCCTGGTGCTTCATCTGTTCAGTCTGTGGCCAAACTGATAACCAATGTGTTTTGTCAATGATTAGATTCAACTTTATTTTCATTACACAGGTACAAGGCAACGGCATGCAGTTTAGGTCTAACCAGAAGTGCAATACCAGCAAGTGCAGGATAAACAATGGTTCCATAAGTACAGGACATGGGTTTTTACAGAATAAAAATAGATGGATACTATTATAAACAGCATTTTAGTGATTTGTCCTATGAATATAATATGTAGGTAACTAGTATTGAGCTAAATTTACAGCTGGATATGTACCAAATATAATATACAGGTGGATATTATAGAGTTTTTACAGATATGTATAATATACAGATTGTTATATAAGTTTACAAGTGATTATGTACAATGAATATATGTACAGATGGCTATTACTATAGGCAGAATTGTGAGCGTGATATAAAGGTGGCTATTACTATAAAATGAATAAAGTTTGGAGAGAAGCTATCTAAATTAAAGTGCAGTGGAAGGTAATTGCATATTACAGTTAAAGTACGGTATTGCAAATGTATATTTAAACAATTGGTACTGTGAATAAACAATCGGCAGTGCAAATCAATATTCAGTCAAGGTGAGTAGTGCAAGATGCATGTAAACAGTTGTTACTATAGTAACAGTCAGGAGTGCAAGTGAACATTACAGTCTTGTAAATAACAAAATGGAGGTAGGTGTGAGGAGAGTCTGTCAGTATATGTGGGGAGTGGGATCAGTGAGGATTAGAGTTCAATAAAGAGACTGTTCTGTGGATAAAGCTGTTCTCTAGTCTGCTGGTTGTGGTCCGGAGGCACCTGAAACGCCTGCCGGAGGGCAGGAGAGAAAACAGTCTGTGGGCTGGGTGAGATGAGTCCTTAAGGATGCTGCGAGCTCGATGTAGGCAGCGTTTGTTCTGGATGTGCTCAATGGTGGGTAGAGATGTGCTGGGCGGTTTTTACCACCCTCTGCAGTGCCTTGCGCTCTGCAACAGAACAGCTCCCATACCACACTGTTGCACAGTTGGTCAGGATGCTTTCTATTGCACAGTGATAGAAGTTCACCAGGATATTTGAGGATAGCTGATTTTTCCTCAGTGTCCTCAGGAAGAAGAGGCGCTGGTGAGCCTTCTTGACCAGGCAGGAGGTGTTGGTTGACCAGGACATGTCCGCTGAGATGTGTGTCCCCAGAAACTTGAAACTGGAGACACATTCAACAGCCATTCCATTGATGTGGATGGTGGCGTGCGTGCCTCTTGAATCTTTTCTGAAGTCCACGATGAGCTCCTTCGTTTTGGTGGTGTTGAGGAGCTGGTTATTTTCAGTGCATTATGTTTACTTATCTGTGTGCTTTTTTTTATTTTATTAGCTCAGCATTAAAATACCAGTGATACATATTGGTATTAAGTCAACTAGTTATATTATTTTAAAATTGATAGTAGCGTATGCCATTAACTTTCATTATCCATGTGTGGATTACTACTGTTCAATTGTGTTTTTGTTCTGAGTTTGACAAAAAGGCCTTTTGTAGACTTTTGCATGTTGAGGCCATTAAAGAAGTGGCTGATAAAGCAAAAGAGAAAATGGTTTAATTTTTTAACGCCATAGAAGCAGCTCCAAACTAGAGCTGCTATGGGATGAGGCGTGTGTCCGCACAGCCCATATCGAGGCTTGCTTCCTTTAGGGGAAGAGCCAAAGTGACGCTCGAAGCCTCGCTACCCAGCCGTACCACGTGCCTGCTTCAGGCAGCGGTTGATAGGCATTAAAGTGCTAAAGTGTTCAGACAAAATGTGGGAGTTTGTTGGAGAGTTGTTGTCCGTTCAGGGTAGAAATTTGATAGCTTGGATAGTAGAGTTTAAAGTCTGCTTAGTTTGGAGACGGTTTGTAAGGTTTAGATGACAGGAGGAGATTAAAGAGAGGAGACGATGGAACTAGCTTGAAAGAGGAGGATTTCACCTATGTGGGAATATTTGACTTGATTTCTCCCAAAAAGGCAAGGTACATCTAGTATTCCTAGGATTAATTAGATTTGCTTACCAAGAACTGTATTTTCACTGTTTATTTATAGGTGAGGTGCATTAGCTGGCCTACTAACTGACATCCCTTTATCAACATCAGAAGAGTTCAATATTATTGGAGGGTGCCTTTCTGTGCTGTTTCCATTTTATGACGACACTGCTGAGCTGTCTGTAGAGGAAAATGTTTCTGCCTCCAAAGTGGTTCCCCTCCTGAAAATGTTGGAGCAAAGTCAGCCTCCTTCAGGAGGAGATAACAAAACCAGCAGCACCAGCACATCAGAAGTTGGAGACCACCTCACCAGGCATCTACGGGAAAAGCTTCAGGCTGCAGACCATGAGCATCCTATCCCTAGCTACCCTCCTCGACTCTAGACTCAGTCATAGGTTTTGGTTGATTGCATGTTTTATGATAGTTTGAGTTTTTATAAAAAATGACTGTTTTGGATTTTCTTCTTTTGCTCACTGTATATAGTTTTAATTGATTTTTCTCAATAAAAATGCTAAAACAAACTTGTGTTAAAAAAGAATCTAAAACCAAGAACTGCTGAAAACTCTTATTTCTGAATAAACTCTCCCGTTTTGCACATCATTGTCCAAGTTGAACTAGCACTTTAAATGTCTAAGTCCATGCCATTTCATTAAAGTGACAGAAACAAAATGCAGAGCCCGCCAAATATAACATTGTACTTAGAAAAAATATTTTAATATACAAATGTGATAATCACAAGATACATTAATGGGTTTTACTTATTAATGATAAATCTCAAGGGCCCTAAAGAATACAAACAGAGACAAGCATCATATTGCTGACTGAGCTCACATAACTCCTTAAAGCTCTACACTAGCCTACGTAGATTGGCGTACACAACTCATCCATTGTGATCAACCTCTTGGTCTTTTGTAGACAGCCGATGACACACATTTTTTCTCTATTTTATGTCAATTATCTAATTTTAAGTTTCATCATGTCACAATTTATGTCTAATCGGTTAATTTATCTCCTTTGGTTACAAGGAGCATGATTCTTTTTTCTTTTTGTACTATCAACCAATCAGAGCTCTTAAAAGACAGCGTCACCCCTAGCAACGGGGTCAACCACACCTCCTCACTAAGATAAAAAATTCTCTCGTCTCTTTGCTCAGAGTCGCTCTCAGCAGCTATCTGAATCACTCTTAAGCCAAGACTCCTAGGTAGGAATCTTTAGGCTAAGATAGGAGCTCTCTGAGAGGACTCAGAATCTTTGTGAAGATGGGCACTGACTGCTTTCTTCTTCTTTAGTTTTTTTATTGGCAGATGCAACCAACTTAATGTGCATTTACCGCCACCTACCAAACTGGAGGGTGGTCATCACACTGTCATCACACTGTCTAATCGGTTAATTTATCTCCTTTGGTTACAGGGAGCATGATTGTTTTTTCTTCTTGTACTATCAACCAATCACAGCTCTTAAAAGACAGCATCCCCCCTAGCAACGGGTTCAACCATAGACATTATATAATGTCTATGGTTTATATTATGTCTATGGGTTCAACCGCACCTCTTCACTAGGATAAGAAATTGTTTCGTCTCTTTGCTCAGAGTTGCTCTCAGCAGCTATCTGAATCACTCTTAAGTAGTGATGTTACGTGATGTGCCGAGGCTTCGAGGCGTGTGTCGAGTAATGGAGGGGGCGTTTCCGTAAAGCGCGTATCGAAGCTTGCTTCATTTAGGGGAGGAGCCAAAAACGATGACGTCCGAAGCCTCGCTGCCCGGCTGTACCACGTGACTGCTTCGGGAAGTGGCTCAGATTTTGCCAGATGACCGGTTCATTCAGAACCAGTCATGGCTGCATGCTGGATCATAAAACAGTTCTGCTAACCAGATGCAGTTTAAAACGCCACTTAGTCTGTTTATAAGTTTCGTTTTTAATAATTCTGCATTTTTTAACTACATGCACCGTATTTCTGTGCCTCAGCGCTTGCTCCCCCCTCCTTTCCCTTGGAGCAGGTGCTTTTATCACCATTCACCAAACGTGAATCACTACGTTTAATGTCCTCACATCGGTAGCAACGTGTGCCAGTTAAAGTCAATAGGAGAGTTAGTAGCTGTGTTTCATGCTCTTTTGTTTTTAACAACATAGAATCAGTGGCGCTTCGGTGGGCTGCTGCCTTGCGCTTTAATTCAGGTGCGCACTTTTAAGGGTCATTTTAAAGAACTTGTAACATCAGGGGCTTCATCTCAGATCTGTCAGTACCCCTGTTCCCTTTATAGAAGCCCTTTACAGTATTTAGTTATGCATTTTCCCCACTGTTTATCCGTCGCACGCAGCGCACCAACGGGGGTAAAATCCGCCCACCGCACCGCCCAGAGTGCACTGACGAGAGCAATAGAGATTTGTCTGGTCAGCGCGGCGACTGAATGAGAAACCTGTCGCTGTGAAAGGTGATGAGAATGTTATAAACTGTAACAGTCTAGAAGTGCATTGAGCTGAAAAGAGGGAGACATCAGCAGCTGGATCGTGCGTAAAGACGCAGCGTGAACCTCTGTGTGCTTCAGTGTTGCTGCTGAGGGGAAACTGTTGACCATAATCCCCCCCCCCCCCCGCCCCCAAAATTAGCATAATCTCACTCTTAACTTTTGATCAAAGTTGAGAGGTCTGATTATTACACACCATGCCATATCACATGACACTACTATTTTGGGAATAATTACAAACAGAGAAGAGAATACATTCAATCAATATTTTATTATACACATATGTGTATACATAATTTATGTAGACAAATGATTTCGTCCTACACCTTTTGTGAAGTCATTCCCAAGAGCAATAATAGACAAAAAATCAATGCATCACACGTGTTAAGATACAGCTGGCTGTGATTATACACCTCGCCAGTAGGTGGTTTTGTGTGCACATGAAGCTCCAAGAAATGAACCCTTTCTCGAACCAGTTGGCTCAAGTGGTTCAATGCCTCATGAGGATTCATCTTGCCATCACTACTCTTAAGCCAAGACTCCTAGGTAGGAATCTTTAGGCTAAGATAGGAGCTCTCTGAGAGGACTCAGAATCTTTGTGAAGACGGGCACTGACTGCTTTCTTCTTCTTTTGTTTTTTATTGGCAGATGGCAACCAACTTAATGTGCATTTACCGCCACCTACCAGACTGGAGTGTGGTCATCAATGCACTGACTGCTTTGGCTTCTCCTCATCTTGAGTGCAGCTCTTCAGCAGCTGTGTGTCGTTGGCTTGTTAAGCTCTGATTGGTCAGAGTCGGTCTCTGGTAAGATTTATATACCCTAATTGAGGCACTTTTCTTTACTGCTGGTCTTCACCATGGCTTGTCAGGTCCTCCTGGGGTATGGAACTTTTCTATGGTGCAGTTTTGGATTTTAAATATTATTTATTTTATGTTTGCTGTCTACATTTTCAGGTTTTCCCTCTTTGCCTTGCTTGTTCTGAATGCTCATGGTGTTCCTGTCAAAGGTATGGTGTTTTTTTTCACTATTCAAATATGATTTGTTTATTGAAAAGCTACATTTGTTAGACCAGGTGTTCTTCCACAATAGGTACAAAAGGCCAACACCAGAGCAGCAGTGACACCAATGCAGGGGGAGATGTTGCCTCTCACAGGAGAGCAGCTCCTGGCTACACTGCACCTGTGTCCTACAATGCTCCTGCTGGTGTCTTCAGGCAAGACCCCAGTCTGACCCAGCCCCAGTTTGTTGGTGTGAGCTCCATGCCTGCAGCTGGATACGCTGCCACTTCTGGTTCTGTTCCAGCAGGATATTATAGTACTGGGGCCTACATGCCAGGATATGTTGCCAGCTCTCAACAAGCTGGAGTTGCTCAGTCCTCTGTTCCAGGTTGGTCACAAATATGATTCATGGTGGCTTTTACAATCCTGAATAAAATTGTTACTAACTTAAATCCTATGTCCACCTCCTCCAGAAGCCAAGTGGACTAAGGCTCCCCAAGCCTTTGAGGAAGCTCCAACAAATGTCCAGAGTTCTAGTGCCCTTCTCCCTCCTCTTCCACCTCCTGGACCTGTTCTCCAGTCTGGGGAGATGTCCAATGTTGTGAAGGAAGCTGAACTTGGAAACTACCAGCAGCAGACGGAGGAGTTTGGTTACCCAGCTTACTCTATGGGTCCTGGCCAGCCTCTTCCAGCTGTAACTCTGCCTGGTCATGGTGTGGGTGGCTTGTGGGGCTACAAGCCTCTCTATCCTCTTCCATACCCCTTTCCCTATCCTTACCCTGATTTTGACTACAGCCTCCTGTATGGTCTGTACCCTCCTGGCACCTACACTACCTTCAGCAGAGACCATGAGAAGGGCAAAGACTACTACCAGACCACCCACTATCTGAAAGACCATGGTTCTGATGTTCCAAAGACACCCCAGAACCCTGGAACTGGGCAGCAGAAGGTCTACCCCAGTACATCCTAGAGACCTGAAGGGAGATGGAGGTAGTTCCAAGTTCAATACATGCGGATGCCCTGTATCATAACTCTTGACTTAAACTTGTGTTTTCTCTTTAGATGAGATGCCCTAGTCTTGGTGGATGGATTTACTGTTTTCAAATAAACTTTTAAAAACATAATTGACTTTGGAATGCAATATATGAACAGAGCTGCTTCTTGCTTTCTTGCCTCAGCAAGATTCACCCCCACTCAAGGTGTCTGGCAATCAAAAGCCAGAGGGAAAATTGCAGATCAGTAAGGCTACTTAAATCCTATAACAAAAACTAAACACTGAGCTAAATCTTATATATTGTACTTGTCTAGAGTATTTCTGATATGTTAAGAGCATTTTAATGTGCAAATATTAAAATTTCAATACTATATTTGTCCATTCTACATATGGTCTTTATCAATGTTACAAGAGCTGCGCCATTAACCTGTCATGCTATGGTGATCAAGTTGATCTTACCTCTATATTTGTATTATGTGCTCATTGTTGGCCTTGTTTAGGGGGGAGAATCAGCCAAATTGTTTTGCTAACCCCGTCTTCCCTACTCAAGACACTTTGTGCTCGCTTAAAAGTCCTAACTTTTTTTTTTTTTTTTTTTTTTTTTTTTCCCTCTTGAGCACCAAGATGCTTTGAATAACTTGGTGGTTAAAAAAAATGAAAATGTATTTCCTAAAATTAAATCAAGAGCTGTTTTTGGGAACATTGCCCATATTCCCACTGACCACCTCTGGCCAGGTTTCTAATTGAAACATTCAATCTGTTTTGCTAACCCAGCTTGAGATTGCAGGTTTAGTGCACAAGTTTTCCAGCTCTAACTTGAACAGAGTGAAGCCTACAGCTGTGGATGAAAACTGCTTTATGTGGCATCTATTTCACAAAATCAAAAAGATGATTAAGCTGGGATTTTTCTGACATCCTGGCTGAATCAAGCCTGCACTAAATTTCACAAAGGCAATGACAAGTTACCATGGCAATTTATTCTGCGCAGCTAGCCTGCTCTAGACCAGGTTTAGTTAATCCTGGTGCTTTATCTGTTCAGTCTGTGATCAAACTGAGAAACCAATGTGTTTTGTCAGTTAATCCATTTACTTATCTGTGTGCTTTATTTTATTAGCCCAGCATTAAAATACCAGTGATACACATTGGTATTAAGTCAAGTAGTTATTTTAAAATTGATAGTAGCGTATGCCATTAACTTTTATCCATGTGTAGATTACTACTGTTCAATTGCGTTTTTGTTCTGAGTTTGACAAAAAGGCCTTTTGTAGACTTTTGCATGTTGAGGCCATTAAATAAATGGCTGAAAAAGCAAAAGAGAAAATGGTTTAATTTTATATCTTTTTTTTTTTTTTAACCACAGAAACTGTTCCAAACTAGAGCTGCTATGAGATGAGGCGTGTGTCTAGTAGTGGAGGGGGCGTTTCTGCAAAGCCCATATCGAGGCTTGCTTCCTTTAGGGGAGGAGCAAAAATGATGATGCTCAAAGCCTCTAACATTCTTAGGATTAATTAGATTTGCTTACCAAGAACTGTATTTTCACAGTTTATTTATAGGTGAGGTGCATTAGCTGGACTACTAACTGACATCCCTTTATCAACATCAGAAGAGTTCAACATTATTGGAGGGTGCCTTTCTTTGCTGTCTCCATTTTATGATGCCACTGCTGAGCTGTCTGTAGAGGAAAATGTTTCTGCCTCCAAAGTGGTTCCCCTCCTGAAAATGTTGGAGCAAAGTCAGCCTCCTTCAGGAGGAGATAACAAAACCAGCAGCACCAGCACATCAGAAGTTGGAGACCACCTCACCAGGCATCTACGGGAAAAGCTTCAGACTGTGCAGACCATGAGCATCCTATCCCTAGCTACCCTCCCCAACTCTAGACTCAGTCATAGGTTATGGTTGATTGCATGTTTTTTTGATAGTTTGAGTTTTTATAAAAAGATTGTTTTGGATTTTCTTTTTTTGTTCACTGTATATAGTTGTTTATTTTTAATTGAATTTTCTCAATAAAAATGCTAAAACAAACTGGTGTTAAAAATATTCTAAAACCAAGAACTGCTGAAAACTCTTATTTCTGAATAAACTCTCCCGTTTTGCACATCAATGTCCAAGTTGCACTAGCACTTTAAATGTCTAAGTCCATGCCATTTCATTAAAGTGACAGAAAAAAAATACAGAGCCCACCAAATATAACATTGTACTTAGAAAATATATTGTAATATACAAATGTGATAATCACAAGATACATTAATGGGGTTTACTTATTAATGATAATTCTCAAGGGCCCTAAAGAATACAAATAGAGACAAGCATCATATTGCTGACTGAGCTCACATAACTCCTTAAAGCTCTACACTAGCCTACGTAGATTGGCGCACACAACTCATCCATTGTGATCAACCTCTTGGTCTTTTGTAGACAGCCGATGACACACATTTTTTCTCTATTTGAGATGACATGTTTCATGATTTGGCGCTATATAAATAAAATTGAATTGAATTGAATTGAATGTCAATTATCTAATTTTAAGTTTCATCATGTCACAATTTCTGTCTAATCGGTTAATTTATCTCCTTTGGTTACAGGGAGCATGATTCTTTTTTCTTCTTGTACTATCAACCAATCACAGCTCTTAAAAGACAGCGTCAACCACACCTCCTCACTAAGATAAAAAATTCTCTCGTCTCTTTGTTCAGAGTCGCTCTCAGCAGCTATCTGAATCACTCTTAAGCCAAGACTCCTAGGTAGGAATCTTTAGGCTAAGATAGGAGCTCTCTGAGAGGACTCAGAATCTTTGTGAAGACGGGCACTGACTGCTTTCTTCTTCTTTTGTTTTTTTATTGGCAGATGGCAACCAACTTAAGGTGCATTTACCGCCACCTACCAGACTGGAGTGTGGTCATCAATGCACTGACTGCTTTGGCTTCTCCTCATCTTGAGTGCAGCTCTTCAGCAGCTGTGTGTCGTTGGCTTGTTAAGCTCTGATTGGTCAGAATCGGTCTCTGGTAAGATTTATATACCCTCATTGAGGCACTTTTCTTTACTGCTGGTCTTCACCATGGCTTGTCAGGTCCTCCTGGGGTACGGAACTTTTCTATGGTGCAGTTTTTGATTTTAAATATTGTTTATTTTATATTTGCTGTCTACATTTTCAGGGTTTCCCTCTTTGCCTTGCTTGTTCTGAATGCTCATGGTGTTCCTGTCAAAGGTATGGTGTTTTTTCACTTTTAAAATATGACTTGTTTATTGAGAACCTACGTTTGTTAGACCAGGTGTTCTTCCACAATAGGTACAAAAGGCCAACACCAGAGCAGCAGTGACACCAATGCAGGGGGAAATGTTGCCTCTCACAGGAGAGCAGCTCCTGGCTACACTGCACCCGTGTCCTACAATGTTCCTGCTGGTGTCTTCAGGCAAGACCCCAGTCTGACCCAGCCCCAGTTTGTTGGTGTGAGCTCCATGCCTGCAGCTGGATACGCTGCCACTTCTGGTTCTGTTCCAGCAGGATATTATAGTACTGGGGCCTACATGCCAGGATATGATGGCAGCTCTCAACAAGCTGGAGCTGCTCAGTCATCTGTTCCAGGTTAATGGTTGCAAACATGGTGACTTTGACAATTGTGAATAAAATTGTTACTAACTTAAATCCTATGTCCACCTCCTCCAGAAGCCAAGTGGACTAAGGCTCCTCAAGCCTTTGAGGAAGCTCCAACAGATGCCCAGGGTTCTAGTGCCCTTCTCCCTCCACTCCCACCTCCTGGACCTGTTCTCCAGTCTGGAGAGACTTCCAATGTTGTGAAGGAAGCTGAACTTGGAAACTACCAGCAGCAGACGGAGGAGTTTGGTTACCCAGCTTACTCTATGGGTCCTGGCCAGCCTCTTCCAGCTGTAACTCTGCCTGGTCATGGTGTGGGTGGCTTGTGGGGCTATCAGCCTCTCTACCCTCTTCCATACCCCTTTCCCTATCCTTACCCTGATTTTGACTACAGCCTCCTGTATGGTCTGTACCCTCCTGGCACCTACACCACCTTCAGCAGGGACCATGAGAAGGGCAAAGACTACTACCAGACCACCCACTATCTGAAAGACCATGGTTCTGATGGTCCACAAACACCCCAGAACCCTGGAACTGGGCAGCAGAAGGTCTACCCCAGTACATCCTAGAGACCTGAAGGGAGATGGAGGTAGGTTCAGTACATGCAGATGCCCTGTGTCATAACTCTTGACTTAAACTTGTGTTTTCTCTTTAGATGAGACGCCCGAGTCTTGGTGGATGAATTTACTGTTTTCAAATAAACCTTTAAAAGATAACTGACTTTGCATGTTTTGTACACTTGAGGAAATGTAGTCCAATCTCTCAGCCCCAAAAGGAAATCTATACAAACCATAAGATTCTGTCACTTAAGTGTTTATGGGAAAGAATATTTGTATTTTTCTCATGAATAGGTATTTCCATGAGAGATCCTATATTAACTTTCAATTTGTCTTGGTCAATGCTTGGTATTTACAAAGATTTGTAGTAGTTGCCACTACTCAAATCTGAGTTGGACATTGTTTGTCTGCTGAAAGTTTCATCTGTTCATACTGCTCTGCTGCTTCAGGAGTTGTGGAAGGGTCAGTGAAAAAGCATCCTCTTGATTCAGGTCACAGAAAATGTCTTTAATATATAGTTGGTAGTTCAAAATGTGTCTTGGGTCTGGTGCTCAAGTTCCTCAAAGCACCATCAAAGCTGCTTCTTCAGTTTGAAGATGGCATGCATGTAACTCATCCATTGTAGCATCTGTGATCGACCTCTTGGTCTTTTGTAGACAGTCAGGGATGCACATTTAGCTGGATTGCTTGCATCTGGTTTGGCATAATCTTGTTTGCTGAGCCTGAATTGAGCTCTGTGAAAAAGGCAAGATGGCTTGCTAGCACTGTCAAGCCTGGCTTTTGTGAAACTGGACTTGGTTTCAAAAACGCACTAGCATATAAACATGGCAATTTACTCTGTGCAGCTAGCCTGCTCCAGACCAGGTTTAGTTAATCCTGGTGCTTTCTGTTAATGTGACCCTAGCCAGATGTATTTCGCTCCGCCTAGCTTCACTCACATCCATCTGGGACTGATCCATAGGAATGGCCTTTTTTGAAGGCTGGGCCTTATCAAAAATCCTTGCATATGATTGGATAAGCCACTTTTCATCTTTATCAACGTGCTATTTCAACCACTCGCACCAAAGCCAACCTGTGACGCTGCCAGAGCGACGCAGGAAAAAACAAAATTTTTTTTTTTTTTTTTTTTAAATGTGTTTGCGGCTCTAGTGGCACGTGTTTTATTGACAGTGAGCTGACGGGAAGAGGGGGGAAGACAGCCGGCAAAGCGTCACGGGTCGGAGTCAATCCCGGGCCAACCGCGTCGAGGACTAAAGGCCTCCTAACATGGTTCACGCTAACCGCTCTGCCACGGAAAACAAGAATTGCCAAATCCGGTCGGGAGAAGAGTGAAAACATCGTTTCCAACAACAAAAGCCTTCAGAGCCGTTCTCTGGTGTTCTTTTAATGAAACAATATTAGGTAGATTGGACAACACGGAAGAAATAGCAGCATCAATGTTAACGCTTGCTTCCTCGTTGCGAGCCGCCATTGTCTGAATCAAAACTGTCTCACGGTCGGTTCTCCACTAAAACACATCTATGAAACTCCAGCCCTGCGTCCTGATTGGCTGGGCAATAAAATTGGTTGGAGAAATCACTCTCTATGGTAGAGGTCCCAGATGGATGTGAGTGAAGCTAGGCGGAGCGATATCAATCTGGCTAGGGTCAGGTTAGCTTTCTGTTCAGTCTGTGGTCAAACTGAGAAACCAATGTGTTGTCAGTTATTCTGTTTACTTATCTGTGCTTTTTATTTTATTAGTGTAGCATTAAAATACCAGTGATATTTGTAATAACTCAAGCTATATTTTAAAATTATGATGGTAGCCTATGCCATTAACCCTTATTATCCATGTGTCCAGTAGTGGAGAGGGCATTTCCGCAAAGCCCATATCAAGGCTTGCTTCCTTTAGGGGAAGAGCCAAAGTGACGCTCAAAGCCTCGCTACCCAGCCGTACCACGTGCCTGCTTCAGGCAGCGGTTGATAGGCAATAAAGTGCTTCAGTGTTCAGACAAAATGTGGGAGTTTGTTGGAGAGTTGTTGTCCGTTCAGGGTAGAAATTTGATAGCTTGGATAGTAGAGTTTAAAGTCTGCTTAGTTTGGAGACGGTTTGTAAGGTTTAGATGAGAGGAGGAGATTGAAGAGAGCAGACGATGGAGCCAGCTTGAAAGAGGATTTCACCTATGTGGGAATATTTGACTTGATTTCTTCCAATAAGGTAAGGTAAATCTAACATTCTTAGGATTAGATTTGTCTACCAAGAACTGTATTTTCACTGTTTATTTATAGGTGAGGTGCATTAGCTGGCCCCACTAACTGACATCCCTTTATCAACATCAGAGTTCAATATTATTGGAGGGTGCCTTTTTGTGCTGTTTCCATTTTATGATGCCACTGCTGAGCTGTCTGTAGAGGAAAATGTTTCTGCCTCCAAAGTGGTTCCCCTCCTGAAAATGTTGGAGCAAAGTCAGCCTCCTTCAGGAGGAGATAACAAAGCCAGCAGCACCAGCACATCAGAAGTTGGAGACCACCTCACCAGGCATCTACGGGAAAAGCTTCAGACTGTGCAGACCATGAGCATCCTATCCCTAGCTACCCTCCTCGACTCTAGACTCAGACATAGGTTTTGGTTGATTGCATGTTTTATGATAGTTTGAGTTTTTATAAAAAGATTGTTTTGGATTTTGTTTTTTTTGCTTACTGTCTATATAATTTATTTAATTTTCTCAATAAAAAATGCTAAAACTGGTGTTAAAAAAGAATCTAAAACCAAGAACTGTTGAAAACTCTTATTTCTGAATAAACCGTTTTGCACATCATTGTCCAAGTTGAACTAGCACTTTAAATGTCTAAGTCCATGCCATTTCATTAAAGTGACAGAAAAACATACAGAGCCAGCCACATAACATTGTACTTAGAAAAAATATTTACAGAACATGTAAAACATTTTTAATATAAAGATGTGATAATCATAAGATACATTAATGGGGTTTACTTAATTCCCAAGGCCCTAAAGAATACAAATAGAGGCAAGCGTCATATTGCTGACTGAGCTCACATAATTCTTTAATGCTCTACACTGGCTTCCCATTGTGTACCGTGTAAATTTTAATATTTTGGTACTGCTCTTCAGAGCCCTGCATCGACAGGTTCCCTCTTATCTGTGACTTGACTCAGCCTTACCTTTTTGCTTGCAGTCTGAGATCTTCTGAACAGAACCTGCTAAAAGCCCCTCAAACCCATTTTAGGACGATGGGAGACAGGTCCTTCCAAGCTGTTGCACCCAGACTGTGGGCTGCGCTACCACTTTACCTGCGCTTGGTAAACTCCGTGGATAACTTTAAAAAACAACTAAAACCTTTTTAAGCAAGCATTTTAGACTCACTTCCCCAAGGGCTAATATGACTGTATGTATCTTGTTTAAAAATGAATTTGTATTATTTTATTGCCTCTCTGACTACTCCTACAGTGCTGAGAAAGAAATTCTCAATAATTTCCCAAAATCTAAAAAAATGAACAAACAAAAAGCAATAGTGTAGTCTGTGTTTCCAAATTAGGAAGGTTTCCACCCAATTAGGCTACTTATGAACACATTGAGCTGGAACAAAATAGCTTATGGGCAGGTTGTAAAAATTTGGGAAGCTTTTCACATTTTTTTGGCTTTTAGAAAGAACCAAATATATCAAAATATTTGTCAATGTCTAGCAGAAAACTAAAACCATTTTAGTAAAATGCCATCTCCTTGAACTCATTTTACTGATAAATTTATTTTTTAAATGAGTCGAATCTGTCAAATCTGACATCATAAATGAATAATAGTTATAATGAATAATATTGTTATAATAAAACAAGAAAAGAATAATGGTTAATCAAGTGTCACTGTGAAATTGTATTGTTCAATCTAAACGCCCCAAGAGTGGTTCAGTTCTACTGATCAACTTAAAAATATTTCATAGCTGTGTGAAAGAGAAATGTTTGATTGAGCTATACTCTGTAAGAGAAATTAAGTTTATATTAAGGTAGATTTACAACTCATGTTGGGAAGCTATTGATAAAAGTTTTATTTTTCCGGTTGATATATCATGATTGTTAAAGTGATCTTGTGTGTTATTTGGTTGTCTGATTGTACATTTTGTGCGGAGCCCGCATGCGCAAAGTTTTTTTCAGCGCAGTTGTGTGCCAATGGCATGTTCTTATGTGTTTAATTGTTCTGTGCTTTTAACATGAGGGAGTTTGAAATTTTGGGGTTTTTTTTTAAGTTGGGCAGGTTTTATGCTGGTTTGGGCTAGAAACTAACAGTGAGATACTCCAACCTGTAGTGCTGTGTCTTGACTCAAAAGTCAAGCTTCATCATACACGCTGATAAACATGAGCGCTGGTGTCAGGCTGAACACTGAATGAAGTAAAGGTTCATACTAGCAGAGGTTCTGTAATTACAGCAGCTAGGAGAACAAGGATCAGAACAAAGCAGAGTTCCCTTCTGCCTCCAAGTAACCTAAATTTCCTCAGTTTGGCAGTTTTCCTGCTTGGTTCTGCTCCTTGTGCTCCTAGCTGTCCTATCTAACCCTCCTAGCGTGAATGTTTACTCCAGTGTTGACTTCAATGCTGACGTTTCAAACAGAAATTAATAGCGCTGCTTCCAACTCGCTCTCGTTTGCTTTGTTGTCACTTCTTATAATGGTTTGGTAATGTAGATATTAATACCGGCCTGCTCCTGCTTATCTCTGAAGGCCCGTCTTACCCCGGTTTAAGATTTGGCAGTAAAGGTGAAACAATTATCAGAGGCAAACATTAAAATATGCATATTTAATTCATCGGAATTCCAAAGGAGACAGACTTTACATTACCATTTCGTTGTAGTCAGTATAAACCCGACATCCTGGCTCATGGCGATGTAAAAGATTCTGTCTGTCTTTCACTACTCTGAACACATCTTTTAAAGGAATGACTGCCCCCCCCTGCTTAGTTCGGGAGGGGGTGTGTGGACAGACACAGCGGCTAATTTATTACTGAAACGGTCTTTATCAGGGGTTCAGCAAATGACCTCTCCCAACCATAAACCCAAGCTGCATGTTTATTTTGCCCTCAAAGGGGAGACACAGTCAAAAACCATGCATTCCTCAGTTCTTCCATACAAATACCTGATTAATATAACAACTAAGATATTTATTTTCCTCAACAGTAATCAGACCAAATTTCCATCCCGCACTACCGACACTGACGGTGACCACAGCCGAGCCGCGGCGTCTCTGAAGCCTATGAAGGTATGACCCAGCGACCTGCCCCTCTCCAGGTGTAATGAGCTAGCATGTTGACTTCAGTCGTTGATTTGATTGGTTGAATTGTATGATTGACAAATCAAAGATAATACTAATAGAACGATGGCCACTCCGAGATAAAAAAAAAAAAAAACAGCTTCCAGTCCAGGGCGGGCACGGCTGGCTCAGCAGGCGGGCGCCGTCCCCCAATGCCCGCCCATGCCGCCGGGTCTGCATCACATGTTCAGTTGTTTCATCTACCCCACAGTATTCACATTTACCATTCCAATGCTTCCCTAAGATAAACAGAGTACTGTTTAAGCCAGTATGCCCAAATCTTAATCAAGAAATAATTGTTTCTTCTCTTCTAGTTCTTCCTGTTCTTCTAATTTCTCCAGTTTTCTTTTGAATTTTATAAAACCAACGTCCTTTTTTTCCTTTCTCCCATTCCTTTTGCCATTTATTCTTCATTTTCTGTTTAATTAACATTTTAACTTCAGATTTACTAAAATTAATAAATAAATCCACTGATACATTTCTAAGAGCTTCTTTTGCTGCCTTAGCTACCTGTTCATTTCCTTTAACTCCGTAATGTGCTGGTATCCATACAAAATGTATTATTAAACCCATCATATTTATTCTATATAGTGTCTGTTGAATTTCTATTAAAATATCTGGTCTGCTTTCTGAGTGATTATACTGCAAACTAATTGAGGATGAACTAGAATCTGAACATATGACTGATCTTAATGGCTTAACTTCTTCAACCCATTGAATAGCTAATAATATTGCAATCCTTTCTCCCGTTTGGTTTCTTCATCTTCATCTTCTTCTTCTTCTTCTTCTTCTTCGGGACAGACTGCAGGATGGACCTCAGCTTGATGTCAATAGTTTGTGGAGGTGCAATGTAAAGGCCAGGCTGCGCTAGAATTCTGCTTTTATGTATCCAATGGGAATTAGAAGACTTTGTGCTTTTTGGGGGTTTTAGGGGAATTCTGTGCACTGTGTCTGATAAAAAAGAATTAAAATATGGCAAGCACTTAATGTAAATATTTTTAAACTGGAAGAAAACATGTTTTTAATAGTGTATTGTTAACTTATTTACTTGTGTAAATAAATGATTTGTTAAAAAAAAAATCTTCTTCTTCTTCTTCTTCTTTTTGTGTTTTATGGCGGTTGGCAAACAACTTTTGGTGCATTACCGCCAACTGAAATGGAGTGTGGATCAGGATTGAACTAGTCCAATATCCTACTACTAAAAAAAACCCCAAAAAAACAAAAAACAAATTCAACAATTAAAACCAAATCTTTATCAAATTAGTCTTTTTAAGATATCTCAATAATAAAGAATAACCCTCTGATTTAGAGTCAATGTCTAAAAGGTATTTTAACTTTAATTTATTGATTTGTAATCTATTTACCAATTAATTTCTCTCAATTACATATTTAGTGCAAAATAATATAACGTGCTCCACTGTTTCTTCTTGAAAGCAAAAATCACACTTTCCTGTAGCATGTTCCCCTATTTTAAATAATGTGCTATTTAAACCTGCATGACCAAAGCGTAATCTTGATATTATTATTTCCTCCTTTCTATTCCTTGATGTTTTTCTCATATAGCCTACTTTTCTTTGAATATTATAAAACCATCTTCCAGTTCTTTCTTCTTCCCACTGTTTCTGCCATCTTGCTCTAATCCTTTTCTTAATTACTGATTTTATTTCACCTTTAATAAATGGAACTATTATGTCAATTAGACTGTGTTTACTTGCTTGTTTTGCATATTTATCTGCCATCTCATTCCCTTTTATTCATATATGAGAAGGAATCCATATAAAAGAAACTATTAATCCCATTGCTTGAATTCTAAATAATAATTGCTGAATTTCTACTAATAAATCACGTCTGCTATCTGAGTGGTTGTGTTTAAATGAATATAACGCTGAATTAGAATCAGAGCAAACTAAACTTCTTAATGATCGGATTTCTTCAATCCATTCTAAGGCCAAGATGATCCCAAACATTTCTCCTGTGTAAACTGAAATTTCATCACTGATTCTTTTACCTGATTTAAAATTAAATTCTGGAACTACAAACGAAACACCATTATTTTTATTTTAATCTTTTAAATCATTCATAAAACTTTTTACATATCCATAATATTTTTTATCTAAATATTTTTGAACCATACTTGAATCTGAAATATCCTCTTTGTTTTTCTGTTTATACAGCAATGTTAGATCCGTCTTAATATCAGGCAACAAAGATGGATGAAGTAATGGTCTAATAACTATTTTATTTAAGATAATTCAAGATCTTTTATAGTCCTATCTGCTGTCCATCCAAAATAATTAAATTTCTTCTTCCCTTTTTCCCAACTTGGTTTTAAAATTTCCTGACAAGGATGAGTTTCACAATGATTCTTTAACTGAAACCAGTAGGTTGAAAGTAATTGTAATCTCCTCAACTGTAGTGGCATTTCTCCCATTTCTACCTGTAATGCTGGTGTTGGTGTTGTTCTTATGGCCCCTGTGCTTAATATCAATGCTTGATACTGAACAATATCCAATTTTTTAAGTAATGACACTGATGCTGAACCAAAAGCAACACATCCATAATCATAAACAGACCTAATCAAACCTGTATAAATTGATTTCAATGCTTTCCGCTCAGCACCCCACTCATTCCCAACCAAACACCTCATAACATTTAGAACTCTTTTGCATTTATCAATCATCTTCTCAATATTAACTTTCCAAGTAAGCCTTTCATCCAACCATATACCCAAAGATTTAAATTGTTTTACGCTTTCCAAGTCATATCTATAAATTTGTAACTTTATTTCTTCAGAAACTTTTTTCCTTGTAAAAAACAAAACCTTTGTTTTATCTACAGAAATCTTGAATCCCCATCTAAAGGACCAATCTTCTATTTTATTCTATTTTCTTACATTTTTACCCCTCTTCCAAATTGCTCCATCATCAGCAAACAAAGAAACACCTGTTTCACTTTCCACATCTTCAAACATATCATTAATAATAATAGAAAGAAATAATGGACTAACTATGCTTCCTTGGGGAATACCATTTTCAACATAAATATTTCCTGATAATTGGTTTCCTATTCTTACTTGTATAGATCGATTATGAAGAAAATCCTTTATCCAGTTGAACATTGAACCACCGACTCCCATCTTCTTTAATTTTATAAAAAATCCTTCCTTCCACATCATATTATAAGCGTTCTCAATGTCAAAGAAGACAGCTACCACATTCTCTTTATTAACTTGTGCCTTTCTAATTTCATGTTCCAAGTACAGAACAGGATCCATGGTATTTCTACCTTTCCTGAATCCACTTTGAAATTTAGGAAAAATACTCTATCGTTTCTACAAAATAAGTCATTCTTTCATTTATCATTCTTTCCATTACTTTGCATAGGTGAGATGTCAATGCAATTGGTCTATAACTCCCTGGATTTGATCTTTTTTTACCTGGTTTTAAAATAGGAACAATAATTGCCTCCTTCCAAGCTTTAGGTAAATGACCCTCTTCTCAAATCTTGTTGTAGAAATCCATTAAAACCCTTTTGGACGAATTATTTAACTGATTTATCATAATATCTGAAATTTGATCTTTACCTGGAGATTAATTTTTTGATTTCCCTAAAGCATTCCTAACTTCTACAAATTAAAAAGGAACATTTAATAAGTCATTACTATTTACAGGTTTCTCCTCATCTTGAGTGCCGCTCTTCAGCAGCTGTGTGTAGTTGGCTTGTTAAGCTCTGATTGGTCAGAGTCGGTCTCTGGTAAGATTTATATACCCTCATTGGGGCACTTTTTCTTTACTGCTGGTCTTCAACATGGCTTGTCAGGTTCTCCTGGGGTATGGAACATTTCTATGGTGCAGTTTTGGGTTTTAAATATTGTTTATTTTATATTTGCTGTCTATGTTTTCAGGGTTTCCCTCTTTACCTTGCTTGTTCTGAATGCTCATGGTGTTCCTGTCAAAGGTATGGTGTTTTTTTTTCACTTTTAAAATATGACTTATTTATTGAAAACCTACGTTTGTTAGACCAGGTGTTCTTCCACAATAGGTACAAAAGGCCAACACCAGAGCAGCAGTGACACCAATGCAGGGGGAAATGTTGCCTCTCACAGGAGAGCAGCTCCTGGATACACTGCACCTGTGTCCTACAATGTTCCTGCTGGTGTCTTCAGGCAAGACCCCAGTCTGACCCAGCCCCAGTTTGTTGGTGTGAGCTCCATGCCTGCAGCTGGATACGCTGCCACTTCTGGTTCTGTTCCAGCAGGATATTATAGTACTGGGGCCTACATGCCAGGATATGTTGCCAGCTCTCAACAAGCTGGAGCTGCTCAGTCCTCTGTTCCAGGTTAATGGTTGCAAACGTGATTCATGGTGACTTTGACAATTGTGAATAAAATTGTTACTAACTTAAATCCTATGTCCACCTCCTCCAGAAGCCAAGTGGACTATGGCTCCTCAAGCCTTTGAGGAATCTGGAACAGATGTCCAGGGTTCTAGTGTCTTTCTCCCTCCTCTTCCACCTCCTGGACCTGTTCTCCAGTCTGGAGAGACTTCCAATGTTGTGAAGGAAGCTGAACTTGGAAACTACCAGCAGCAGACGGAGGAGTTTGGTTACCCAGCTTACCCTACGGGTCCTGGCCAGCCTCTTCCAGCTGTAGCTCTGCCTAGTCATGGTGTGGGTGGCTTGTGGGGCTACCAGCCTCCCTATCCTCTTCCATACCCCTTTCCCTATCCTTACCCTGATTTTGACTACAGCCTCCTGTATGGTCTGTACCCTCCTGGCACCTACACTACCTTCAGCAGGGATCATGAGAAGGGCAAAGACTACTACCAGACCACCCACTATCTGAAAGACCATGGTGCTGATGTTCCACAGACACCCCAGAACCCTGGAACTGGGCAGCAGAAGGTCTACCCCAGTACATCCTAGAGACCTGAAGGGAGATGGAGGTAGGTTCGGTACATGCAGATGCCCTGTGTCATAACTCTGGACTGAATCTTATTTTCTCTTTAGATAAGATGCCAGAGTCTTGGTGGAAGAATTTACTGTTTTCAAATAAAAAAAATTGCAAAATAATTGACTCTCTGGCATGCTATATATGGTTCTGCTTGATTTGGCTAAGATATCTCCAAAGTCAGATAAGACGGCAAAGCACACGGTTTAAGAAAGCTGGGTTGGTGAATAATTACTGGGGGTAAATTCTAGCTTCTGAGTTTCAGAAAACTCAGAAGCCTTTACCCTGTTAAAGTAGGACAAATTATTCCATTAGACAACTTTGCTACCAAGCAGTTGTTGGTGCAATTTGTTTTTTCCTATTGGAAGATGAGATCTGTTGGGGAACGGCATGTACGTGTCTGGAGAAGCCCGTATGCTCAAGTGCAAATGCTCACCAAATCTGTCTGAGGCTGATCAGACTACTATTAAAGGTCTTATCATTTCTGGAATAATTTTAAAGTGTTACCATTTCTCACTGTTTTATCTAAATATTCTAAGCCTGCAAGTTGCCTTTCTAACGCCAGTGGATGCTCTAATCAGAATGACTTTGTGCTGCACTTTATGCCAACAGCATTTTAATTTAACGTAGGTGACTCAGTCACCTAGACATGCAATCAGTGCCCCTCCCCCCCCCCCCCCCCCCTTGTGACTATGTGGAAATAAAGCTCTAATTCTGTCAAATTACTCTCCTCGCCATGAATTGACTTAAAGCAATTCTTTGCCAACTGTTTTTCAGGAGCTTTAGATAAAGCTAAAAATGGTCTTTTTTTTTTTTTTTTTTTTTTTAATATAGCTTCTTTGGGAATATGGCCAAAAGCCTGCATTACATAAACTGACCACATGGCCGGGTTTCTTATTGAAACGTTTCTTTATATATTTAACAAGTTTGATTGTAGAAGCACAACCTTTCCAGCTCTTAAACATATCAAGGTAGTCTAGGTCACTCACAGACTGTGTTGTAAATAAAATAGACATACAGCATACAGAACACCCACAACTTCTAGGGTGTTAAAGTTTTATGAACTAAGATGAGCAGAACTAGTCCAGCCTACAGCTGCAGAATAAAAACAAACTGCTTTACCAGAGGCCTATTTCACAAAACCAAGAAAGTGGATTAAACTGGGATTTTCCAGATATAATGGCTGCATTAAGTCTGGACTCAGTTTCACAAAAGCAGTAACACATGAATTACCATGGCAATGTATTCTGTACAGCTGTTCCAAGCCAGGCTTAATCCTGGTGCCTAATCTGTTCAGTCACTGGTCAAACTGATCAGAAACCATTGCGTTTTGTCAGTGATTGTTTTCTTGTGTGTTTTGGTATTTTTCATTAGCCTGCATAAAAATACCAGTGATACATATTAGTGTTCAGTCAAGTAGCTGTATTTAAAAAATTATGATAGTAGCCTATGCCATTAACGTTATCCATGTGAGGATTACTACTGTTCAATTGTGTTTAAGACTGATGACAAAAAGGCCTTTAATATACTTTGTATGTTGAGAGGATTAGAAATGGCTGAACACAAATAGGTGTTAAAGCCTGCTGTTGCACCTTTTTCTACAAAATTCTGAGACTCTAAAGGGTGCTGTTTTGCTACCTCCAGAACAAATTTCTTTCCCATCAAGTGCACAAAATATGCAATCTCACTGCCCCACAAGAAAAACAAAACTATTCAAACCATAAGACTCAGTTACTTAACAAGTGTTAAGGGAAAGAATGTTATTTGAGTTTTTTTTTTTAATTGATAATTTAATTGCATATCGGGTATCCTGCAATTAACTTCTTTCAATCTCTTTTAGTCTATGCTTAGTTTATTAAAACACAAATATTTGTATTATTAATGCCACTATTAAAATCTGATATGAGGTGAACATTGTTTTGCAAAGGCTAAGTTTCATCCCTCTACTGCTTTTCTTTCAGGAGTTATGGAAATATCAGTGAAACATCGCCCCGTAGAGTTACCAAATTGAATAGACCAGAGAAAATGGTTTCAAACAAACGTGTTACCAATTTTATTTATAAAGCACTTTAAACACTATCAGGACCAAAGTGCTATACACAATCATAAAATACAAGTGATCAATCATGAAGCAATAAGCAAAATGGTATATAATGGTATATACAAGTGGCATTGTTTCCTTTGAGTATGATGCGCTTATATATGCTTCCGATTGGCAAAATTATCAGGCAGCATGGGCTTAATTTCCGCTGTTATGCTGATGACACTCAGTTATATTTATCCATAAGTCCTGATGAATGCAATCAATTACTTCAACTACATGCATGTCTTGATGGCATCAAAACCTGGATGACTTTAAATTTCCTTCTTTTAAATTCTGACATGATAGAAGTTTTAATCTTTGGACCAGAGTCCTCAAAAAATAAACTTCTTAATCAATCACTTAATCTGGATGACATCAAATTGGACTCTGGTAATAAAGTAAAAAATCTTGGTGTTTTTACCAAGACATGTCATTTAAATCCGATATTAAATAGGTCTCCAGGGTTTCCTTTTTTCACCTCTGGAATATCGCCAAAATTAGAAATATTCTATCCAGGGTAGATGCTGAAAAACTAGTCCATGCATTTGTTACATCAAGGCTGGACTATTGTAATTCTTTACTATCAGGAAGTCAACAAAATGCAGTTCAAAGTCTTCAGCTGATCCAAAATGCTGCTGCAAGAGTTCTGATGAAAATCAACAAGAGGGATCACATTTCTCCAATTTTAGCTTCCCTTCATTGGCTTCCTGTTAAACAAAGAATATAATTAAAAATTCTCCTTCTCACGTATAAAGCCCTTAATAATCAAGCTCTCTTCAAATATCACAGCTCTGATTACCCCGTATGTTCCTAACAGAGCACTTTGCTCTCAGACTGCAGGTCTACTGGTGTTTCCTACAGTCTCTGAAAGTAGAATGGGAGGTGAAAAAAGGAAACTCTGGAAACCTGTTTAATATGGGATTTAAATGACATGTCTTGGTCAAAAATAACACCAAGATTTTTTTACTTTATTACCAGAGGCCAAGATAATGCCACCCAGATTAAGTGATTGGTTAAGAAGTTTATTTTTTGAGGACTCTGGCCCAAAGATTACAACTTTGGTCTTGTCAGAATTTAGATGCAGGAAATTTAAAGTCATCCAGCTTTTGATGTCATCAAGACATGACTGCAGTCGAAGTAATTGATTGGATTCATCAGGATTTATGGATAAATATAGCTGAGTGTCATCAGCATAACAGTGGAAATTAATCCCATGCTGTCTGATAATTTTGCCGATCGGAAGCATATATATAGTAAAGAGAATTGGTCCAAGGACTGAACCCTGTGGTACTCCACAAGTGACCCTAGAGTTTGAGGAAGATTTATTAACATGAACAAACTGGAATCTGTCAGACAGATAAGATTTAAACCAGCCTAATGCTTTCCCCTTAATCCCTACAGTATGTTCAAGTCTTTGTAGGAGAATATTGTGATCAACTGTATCAAATGCAGCACTGAGATCTAACAGGACAAGTACAGACACAAGTCCATTATCTGAGGCCATGAGAATATCATTAGTGACCTTCACCAGAGCCGTTTCAGTGCTATGATGAGCTCTGAAGCCTGACTGAAACTCCTCAAGTAGGTCATTGCTTTGTAAATGTTCACAAAGTTGATTAGCAACTACTTTCTCAAGAATTTTAGATAAAAAAAGATTAGATATAGGTCTGTAGTTTACTAGCTCATCTTGATCAAGAGAAGGTTTCTTAAGTAAAGGTTTAATAACAGCTACTTTAAAAACCTGTGGTACATATCCATTTACTAAGGATAGATTAATCATGTCTAAAATAGGACCACTGATCAAAGGGAATACCTCCTTAAACAACTTGGTTGGGATTGGGTCTAACATACAGGTAGAAGGTTTAGATTAAGCTAAGATTTTAGATAGCTCAGAAAGCTCTACTGCTTCTAAACAGTTCAAACACTGTGCAGGTTCTAAAGATTCCTCCAATGCTGCCTCACTTACTGGGGATGAGGTAATCATGTTTGGGAGGATGCCAATTATTTTATTTTTAATGGCATCAATTTTATTTATGAAGAATCCCATAAAATCATTACTACTAAGAGCTAAGGGAATGGATGGATCAACAGAGCTGCAGCTCTGAGTAAGTTTGGCAACTGTACTAAAGAGAAATCTAGGATTATTTTTATTCTCTTCAATTAATGATGAAAAATATGCTGCTCTAACTCTGCGAATGGTCTTGTTATACAACAATAGACTGTCCCTCCAGATTAAGTAGGATTCCTCTTGGTGTGTAGAGCGCCATTTTCTCTCCAATTTCCTAACATTGTGCTTCAAGGAACGCAGCTCTGAATTAAACCAGGGAGCCAGTTTCCTGTGAATTATCACCTTATTTTTCAAGGGAGCTACGTTATCTAATGCAGAACGCAATGAGGAAGTCACACTGTTAGCAAAGGTATCGATTTGTGAATGGGAAGAAACAGCATTGCTGCCATCTACAGGGCATTTCTGCAATACTGAGGATATTAAAAGGGGGACAGAGTCTTTAAGTTTTGATACAGCATTATCCGATAGAGATCTACTATAATGGAACCCTCTTTTGGGGGTGGAGAACTCAGTTAGATTAAACTCAAATGTTATTAAAAAATGATCAGATAGGACAGGGTTGTGAGAGAATACTGTTAATTCTTCACAATCAATGCCATATGTCAGCACAAGGTCCAAAGTATGGAGCCGAGAGTGCGTTGGCTTATGCACATTTTGAGCAAAACCAATTGAATCTAGGATAGTTTTAAAGGCTACACTAAGGTTATCACAGTCAGTGTCAACATGGATGTTAAAATCACCCACTATAATAACCTTGTCAGTAGTTAACACCAAATCAGATAAGAAATCTGACAACTGATCCACAAACTGAGAGTAAGGGCCTGGTGGACGATACAAAACAATAAACAGAAGAGGTTTTATTGCTTTGCAGTTTGGATGAGGGAAACTGAGGGTTAAATGTTCAAAAGAACTGTAATTATCAATCGGCCTGGGACTAATTAATAAACCAGACTGAAAAATAGCCGCCACTCCTCCTCCTCTTCCCACAGATCTGGGAATGTGGAAATTTGAATAACTGGAGGGAGTTGACTCATTTATACTAACGTAGTCCTCTTGTAGCCAGGTTTCTGTGAGACAAAACAAATAAATCTGATTATCAGAAATCAATTCATTAACTAACAAAGTCTTTGGAGGGAGAGAACTTATATTTAATAGACCACATTTAATTCTTTTATTTTTTGGTTCAAAGTGATCCGTATGGATTTTTATAAGATTTTTATGATTTGTTCCCTTTAGATCAGTTTTTGATCTATTAAGTTTTGGCCGTGGGAAAGACACCGTCTCAATAGGATAATGGGTGGGTAACAGTACAGAAGCTGCAGAGAGGTGTGTTAAACTACGGCTCTATATCAACATATCTTTCAAAGGTCTTATATTTACACATTTAATGTTTCGTCTGTGTATTTTGCCTTTGTGTGCAAGAAAATACCAAGTGATTGAAAGTGTTTGCCAAACTCATCTTTGGGTTTTGTATTTGAAAGGTCAGTTTCTCAGGTCCATTGAAGTTTCTTTATCGCCTCCGTGTTAGCACTGGCCTTTTCTGTCCATTTTCAGTGTTCTTTTTGTGGCCTCAACCATGTCTGCATTCTGGTCAGCTGCGCACTGCCCTTCCAGAAAGAGCCATGTTCATGAACCCCCGTTCTCCAGTTTTTCTCTGAAGGCAGAATACAATCTGCCAGTATCTTTGCCAAAGGAAGTATTTGCAAATCACATTGTCTAATATAAAGTGTCCTCCTTCTTCCATAGTGTATTGTGGCTCCGTCCAAACAAAATTAAAGTCACAAACAAGCATGTTACCCACAGTGTTCCCTAAAAATGAGTCATAAGGTTTTCACCTGACCCCCATGGTGAACCCCTTCAAAACCTAAATATAATTATTTTACAGGGATCTTGTTTTCTTTACTTAAATACAATTAAGAATAAAATTTTCTCTTTAACCTTGTACCATCACATTTCCACGTTAAACCTTTTTATGGCCTTTGCAAACATTGTGATAAGTTTAAATATTTAATCAAAAATTGGATTAGGCAGAAGTCAGTGACATCACCTTTTCTTTGTACCCAGGATCAGCCTCTCAACTCTTTTTTTTTTTTTTTTTTTTGGGCAATTTGGTTCTCCATTCAGCACCCGGGAAAGTCTGAAAAGAGACTAAAATCTCTCCTTTAGCACATTCCAATTATATTGACCTTGTTTCTTTGAGAAGAAATGAGCAGAAAGCAGAATGGAAGTGTTAATAATGTTTAGTAGAAAAAAAAATACTTTTTCCACTGGAAGATCTCAATTTGCCTTGTGTAAGTTGGTTAATACTTAGCTTAATTTAGTCATTTTAGTCATATCCGCTTCTCCGATTGTCCAATATTGATTAAGACTTCATACCGTATGCCTGCAAAAGCTCACTTATCAGAGTCTTCTGTTGGAGGGAAGGTGGCATTTCAGGATTTCCATCCAGCTTCTAGAAAGCAATAGATCAGAAAAAAACCTTTATGTTAGTAAGGTAAGGCATGCAGTCAAAACCTGGTCCTCTTAGTCATTTTAATGTGATGTTTCTAAGTTCTGTCTGATCCTGGGAAGGTATGGCAAACTTCTTTTTTGTCTTTTTGTAATTTTGTTTTAAAACATCTTTAAAATTTACTGCATAACTACTCTGAATGTAGTTACATTATGTTACTGGAGATGCCAAAAATAAAAGCAAATAAAAATTAACAAAGAAATAACCAAAATACAAGAAATAAACAAAGGAAAAATGTCTCCTATGGAGCACAATTATGCTTGTCTCATTTAATACAAAGGATTAACATATTTCTGACTGTTGATTTCTTTCTGGTCCTTTTAACCACGGGAATTCACTGCTAATATTGCCTTTAAATAAATGCAACTATCCATACCTCAGTTGTCCAAAGGTAAAACCTTTAACTGAACTGATTTACACTTTGTCCAACATAATTATTCATGAATACAAGCAATGATTTTTTTCTTTAAGTTCATGAGCATCTTGTGTTTTTTGCAAAGATCATAGTTTTCCTCCAGTAATTTAGCACATCCAGGACACTGTCTAAACCAAAGCTAAGGGTGAATATTTGAGCTATACAGAAAGAAAATATTCAATTCAATTTTATTTATATAGCGCCAATTCATGAAACATGTCATCTCGAGGCACTTTACAAAGTCAAATCAATCATATTATACAGATTGGTCAAAGATTTCCTATATAAGGGAACCAGTTGATTGCTTCAAAGTCCAGACAAGCAGCATTCACTCCTGGAGAAGCGTAGAGCCACAGGGAGAGTCGTCTGCATTGTCCATGGCTTTGCAGCAATCCCTCATACTGAGCAAGCATGAAGCGACAGTGGAAAGAAAAAACACCCGTTAGCGGGAAGGAAAAACCTCCAGCAGAACCGGGCTCAGTATGAACGGTCATCTGCCTCGACCGACTGGGGGTTACAGAAGACAGAGCAGAGACACAACAAGAGAGACAAAAAGCACAGAAGCACACATTGATCTAGTAATCTGTTCTACATTAGATGGTAATAGTCGGTGATCTGTCCTCCCTGGATGATTTCACAGTCAACAGAACGTCAGACCAGGTCTACCTACTATGAAGAAAAAAGAGAGAGAACAAAAAGTTAAAAGCTGAAATGACGACAATCATTTCAATGTAATGCAATGCAAATCTGGAGAACAGTAGAAATCAGCAGAGTGAGGTAGCTCAGCATAACTATAGAGGTAGCTCAGGGTAACATGAGCCACTCTAACTAGAAGCTTTGTCAAAAAGGAAAGTTTTAAGATTAGTCTTAAAAGTAGACGGGGTGTCTGCCTCACAAAACTGGGAGTTGGTTCCACAGGAGAGGAGCCTGATAGCTAAAGGATCTGCCTCCCATTCTACTTTTAGAGATTCTAGGAACCACCAGCAGACCTGCAGTCTGAGAGCGAAGTGCTCTGTTAGGAACATACGGAGTAATCAGAGCTCTGATATATGATGGAGCTTGATTATTAAGGGCTTTATACGTTAGAAGAAGAATTTTAAATTCTATTCTTGATTTAACAGGAAGCCAATGAAGGGAAGCTAAAATTGGAGAAATATGATCCCTCTTGTTGATTTTCATCAGAACTCTTTCTGCAGCATTTTGGATCAGCTGAAGACTTTGAACTGCATTTTGTGGACTTCCTGATAGTAAAATATTACAAAATATAAAGTAAACCTTATCTGTGACCTGAATCTTGGTACCAAACCTGAACCTCATACATGGGAGCATTTAACCTTCAAATAGTTCCACCGACGACAACAACTCTATAAATAAAACACAAAAACCTGATTATCGCTATACTCAACTTCAATGATTCTTTAATAAAAATACTACCAAAGGACGAGGCGTCCTCTTGTTCTTCCCGTCTCATTCACTAAGGCCCGCCTCACCCGGTTTGTTAATTCGGCAGCAAAGGAAGAAAACAATTATCAGAGACAAAACACTTGGAATATACATATATTTATTACAATTGGAATTCCAAGGGGAGACACGCACTTACAACTTTATCCTAAAGCCCCATGTAGTAGACCACGGATACGCAATCTCACTGCCCCAAAACGAAAACTATACAGACCAAAAGGCTCAGTCACTAATAACAACTGTTAGTGGAAAGAATTTTATGTCACTTGATATATTTCTATCATGAATAGGTAATTTCATTGCACATCAGATATCCTATATTAACTTATTCCAATTTGTTTTAGAGTCTATGCTTAGTGTTAGAGCAAACAGTATTTGTAATTATAATTAATGCCACTATTAAAATCTGGTAAGAGGTGACATTTTTTTTTTTTTTTTTTGCAAAAGCTGTCTGCTGAAAAAGTTTCATCCCTCTACTCTGCTCTATTGCTTCAGGAGTTATGGGTCAGCGAAACAGGCCCTCTAGAGTCAGAATCGGAAAGATTGGGAAAATGGTTTAACTTTTTTGCCATTTGGGTAGCTCCAAACAAATGTGTTTTCCTTTATAACAGTAGCAGTGTTTCCTTTCTTGAGTTTGATGTGCTTTAATTCCTCATGAGTGTTCATCAAAAAATGTTGCTCGTTCGGTTTGAAGATTGGTGCATGCAACTCATTTACGTATTGTAGCATCAGTGAATCTGTGATCGACATCTTGGTCTTTTGTAGACAACTGGGGACGCGCATTTAGCTGGATTACTTACACCTGGTTTGACATAGTCGCCTTTCCTGAACCTGAATTGGGTTTTGTGAAACAGCTAAAATCAGGACGCATTGATCACATTATGTCAAGCCTGGCTTTAGCGTTTTTCCTGGATTTCCAAATTCGGCTTTTGTGAAACAGGCCTCTCATCATGTTTTGTAGTGTTTGATGAACACAGCAAGAGGGAATCATTATGATGCGAACACAGCCCTCTCAAAAAAACTCAGCAGTCGCCTCACTTTTTTGTGCTCATTATTTAAAACAGGTTTTTTTTATTATTATTTGTATAAATTTTTTTTTGGGGGGGGGGTATAGTAAGTAAGTAGTATTTTATTTATAGTACAATTATTTTAGGGCCATTAAATAGAGCATATTTTGCATTTAAGCTTTCCTTATAGTTACGTCTTGACTGGGTCACTGTAATTCTCTGTTATCAGAATGCCTAAACACATCAGTGAAAAGCCTTTAGCTGATGCAGACATTTGCTGGTGGAGGTCCAATGAGAATTAAAAGGAGAGATCATGTTTCTTTACTTTTTCTCTGTTTAATGACCCCCGTTAATTCAAAACAATATTATTCAGAGCCTCATAAGAATGATTTTAATGATGTTTAATACATTTTATGTGTACTGCATCATAAAATGTTATTACAATATTAAAATCTCAAAGTTTTTACAATATTTCTAAAAACAATGATCAAATTAGGAAATAGTGAATAATGAATTTTAAAGAATTGATGGCTCCATATGTTCTCAACAGGACCTTTCCCTGTCAGACCACAGGTTTATTGGTGTGTCCTCAAGTTTCTAGAACAGGAATAGTTTTTGACATTGAGCCAGACATCCTGTCTACTTTAAATATCGTTTTATTTAGACAAAACCTATAGTTAGAGTGGCTTAGGTCATCCTGAGCTGCTCACAGTTCCCTTTATCTCCTCTTGAAGTCTTTCTACATATTCTTATGCCAATTACGCCATGATCTCCTTGTTTCTCCTCATCGAAAGTATGCCTGACCTACCTCCTTGGACTTTGTCAAATTCTATCCTGGTTCTGCTGAAGGTGGTTCCTGGTAAAGAGTCAGTCCTCTTCAACTTGCCCTTGCTCAAAATGGGGAATCACAGGGAAGTATAGTTTAAAAAGGTACAAGTTTAAAGTCCCTTGAGAAAACCTCTGTTGTGCATGAATAGACAACATAAAGAAAGTAAATTGATTTATTAAAGGACACAGCACCAGTATCAATGTGCTCTTGTTTACAGTGTACACATGAGAGTTTTTGCATGTCTATCTAGGTAAATAAATATTCCCTCCTCGGTTATCCCTTTTTTTTCAGTGAAATTTTCCAAATGTTCGAACTGAAAATGAAGAAAACTGGGGTTCCCAGGAATAAACAAAGTGGGTTTTCCTATACAAGAAAAATGACATCTAAAAATTATGATTAATATTATATTAATATTATTGATTAGGAAACTGAAGGGAAGGGGTGCGGTGGTGGCACAGGGGCAGTCAAATGTGACCCATGTATGGAGATCTCAGTCCTCAATGGAGATGTCGCGGGTTTGAGTCCCGACCCGGAGACCTTTGCATTTCCTGTCTAGCAACTGTCAAATAAAAGCCTCTAGAGCTGCAGAATTTTAAAAAATGACGGGAAAATTATATGTATATATAAAAAAACCATCTGTTCATATTTGATCTATATTATAATAATGTGCTCTTGTTAGTATGACTATTATTAAATGCATCAAAGACAAAGTCTGTAAGGCATTTTTTGCCAAATGTTAAAGAAAAGAGTACCAAAGAACAGGTTTATTCCTTACTTTAATCACAACATTTGTATGTGCATTGCAGAAATGGAGGGAATAAATAAATCTAAACTTCTTTCGGCATCAGAATTATAGATGAAGCTGATCGTTTGTGAATTTATGCCTTCACACAAAAACACAACGGACTGATCGGGTGTTTTTCCCACCCTGCTGGTCCCTTCGGCAGCTCCCATCTTCCTAGATTCCTCATCCGTGTGGGCAGGCGAGGGAATTGGACACAAAGGAGAGAAAGCAGCCAGTATTGTCCATCACTGGGGCTCTAATGATCGCGCTTTTCAGCCACTGACTGAGAAAATTACCACAGGGACATGCCCCAAGACAGTGAACTGATCACAGCTGCCTTCTTGTTCTTTCTTCAAATTATGTAAATAAATAACAACATAAGGGGAAGGTGGTTTTATTTTTATTTTAACATGCTAGCTCTGATTTTAGACATGATGAATTGCCTTCTTCAGCTGCAGGTGAAATGAAGACCCAAGTAGAAACATCCACCAGATGTCACTACTGATACGTGATCACAGATCAATGCAGACTAACCCAGCAGGTCTGAATCATGGTTAGCCGGCAGCTGACGACGAAATGCTGAGCTGAGGTCACATCTGCTCCAGGTGTTAAAACAGAAACAGCGCTGGCTGTGGTGCTCACCGCAGGAGTCTCTGTCTGCTCCTGGAAAAACGAACAGCATAGGTTTTCCCACATCCATTTGTTCTAATTAGAAGAATGAGAAACAGCCCCAATGAACGGTTGTATTCGTATAGATAACTATGCTTATTTGTCTCCGAAGCTCCCCAGTCTAATGCTCTCAGTGATGAAAGAGTAGGCAGGGAGGAGAACGGAGACCTGGGGAGGCGAAATAGACCCCCTACTGCCTATAGTGTCTCCATCAGGCTAATGGTAACATAAGACACAAAGTCTTACTCATCCGTCTCCTGTGTGGTCTCTAGTTAAAAGCCATTCTCACAAATACTTACTGTATGGCTTATTTAATCATTTATTCTCATTGAAAGGTTATTTTCTGCAGTGATATATTTATTTCTAACAATTTCCATTAAAAACTGAGAGTGCATTTAGACATTTTAAAAGGATTTTTATGGGGAATTGTCCTGCATGTAAACAGAAACAGTTTAGATTGCATGCAGGAAAAGGGTGCATTGATTTAAAAGGTTTTTGAATTAGAGCCAAATAGAGCTGCTGGGTGCAAAAAGAATATCATCCAAAAATATTGAAAACTATTTCTCTGCCAAGAGCTTTAAGAAATTTGAAGCCATGGCCATGTGAGTGCCCTTTGCTGCTTAAATGACAGTGGAAAACAAGCAGAATGGTAACAAAAGCTGTTTTAAATAAATGTTTTAAGTTAAAGTTTAAAAAATACTTTTGATCAAGAAATGGTCCTATATTTTCTTTTTTTAGGTATTTATTACTTGAAAGACATAAATTTAGCATGAGAATAAATGTAAATAAACCAAAGAAAATCCATAATATCATAAGAAAGAAATCCTATAAAAATTACCCATTGACATGTTTCAATATTACAGATATAGTGAAACATTATAGGCTACATGTACATTCAGTTCATAGAGACTGATTCAGAAACATTTAATAGGAGACATGTTTATCTTGACAAAATGTGTGTTAAGTGTCAAATTTATATATAATAATAATAATAATAATAATAATAATAATAATAATAATAATAATAATAAATAATAATTACTGCCTTGGAAGCTGGAGACAGACACCAGCACCCCTCGTGATCCATGAGGGATAAACGAGGAAGAAAATGGATGGATGGATGGATGGATGGATGGATGGATGGATGGATGAATTACTGCCTTATGGTAACAGGTATGTGAAAAGCTGCTATAACATTTTCCTGAAACAGCTTTTTTATTTATAGCCTTGATATAGCATAAAGATCACATACATGCTAAGAAATCTACCAAGTAATAATTTAAAAGGCTAAAGTGAGAGTTTACAGAATAGCCATGCCAAAACCTTTTTGTTTGCTAGCCATAAAACATTGAACATTTCACTATGAAAATTCTGTTGAATCAAAATTAACTGTAAATATTACTAAACTATTTGCAAACTACACCAGACAAGGAATAAAAAAACAAATGTCTTATTCTGATTTGTTTGTTTCTTTAATTCTCTAAAAAACTCAAGTTTTTTTGTGATACTTCTGAAGTTAAACATATGGGTGTCAGTTTCCTTTGAATGTACTAATTTTTATCTTTAAGTCACAAGCACACCCTGCATGAACACAAGTTCATGATTCTCACCTGGATTTTGTTTGCTGTGGTTTCTGAGTCCCAGAATCCCGCTCATTGAAAACCTGGACTCAGGGGGACAGTTTGTTTCCATGGGAACAGATGATGCTGCTGATGCGGAGGAAGAAAACATGACTGAGAGGAAGACAGAACAGAAAGAATGATGATGGGGAAACACTCACCGTCTTCACTGGGCTTAGCATGAACTTTCTTCCTGATGATCCTGCAAAGACCATAACAGTCAACACTTATTTGTCAGATCTGAGAAACGCATAAGGGCACCCTTACCGGTTGATTGAGCTGATGCTGGGAATGCTGTTAAGGTCACACACTTGCTCCAGCACCAGCCTGTCTCGGATCTCCCAGGCAAACATGGTGGGGTTGTTGTGTTTCAGCTGCAGGATCTTTTGCACAACTGTAGGGGTTGCCACCTTGGGCTTGGAGCCACCTATCAGCCCCGGTCTAATGCTTCCTGTCTCATGGTACCTGGAGTGAATGAGAAACCAAGCTAGAAATTGTGGGTAACTTCTGTTTAATCATTGAACACTGAAAACCTTAAAAATATGATAAAGCTCCACATAATGGGTATTTATTTATTAAATACAATGCTACTCCATATTTGAAGTAAACTGCTGCTATTTTGTTAAGCTTCTGATAATCACATGCAGCAACGATGATGATCAAGATTTTGGCTTTTGCTCAAAAGCCCAGAGGAAAATATACAGCCCGAAAGACAAACAGACATGCAGACTGTTTAACAAAAACAATAAAAAAAGCATATGCATGCCTGGTTTTAGGACTTAAGGTTTACCCGCCGTTTAAAGAGCTTTAGGGTGGCCTTACTTTCTTCCAACACTTATTCCTCATGGAAGATATCTTTGTGAATTAATCTCTGACGGGACCCGGTTCACACTGCGGTTACCTGGTCAGTATTTTGCTGACGCAGCCGTGACTGACGCGCAGGCGGCGCGAGATCTCACAGGGGCGCACTCCGTGCTGCGCGAGCTCCACGATGCGTTGTCTGACCTCGTGCGGTAACGGCCGCCCGTTGATGAAGACCCCGCCGAGCTGGTTCACCCCGCCGAGCCCTGAGTGTTGGGACAGAGCAAGAAGATCCAGCTGCAGGACTTCAGTCCGCATCTGCGGTAGCCGGTACAGCTATAAGGTTTCAACATGCTACTTACTGTGCGTGACGGTGAACGGAACCAGTCCAAAACTTACTTCCATGTCAAAGCACCATGCCCTGCTAGACTTGTCGTGGTTCTGCCTCCAATCCAGTGTTTAGACATAAGAATAGAAACGTAAGCAAAACACCACAACAAAAAACTGCATCCTAGATAGCTCTGTTGCCTATTTGGATAGACATCAAAAGTTGGGCGACGTGCGCTCTCGGATCAAACCTGTATACAATACTAGGAATTAGAAATACCAAATTAATATCAAAGGATTATAAACTAAAAGGTTAAAAGCAGACTGCTCCTTCAGCACCTGACCTGTGGACAGCGGTAAAAGCATCTGAGCGCACAGGCGGGGTTGAGTCGCTCATTGTTTCTTTGAGCGCATTTACGCAAAGATGGGTGCAGACAGGATTTGATAAATGGCTAAAAACGTGTTTAACATTTCTCCTTAGTTCCAATTGAACTCTCATGTTTTAAAACTTATATCTGGATTAAAACTAAAATAAATCAGGATTACGTATTCAGATGATTGAGCTTGATATTGTGGATGTCATGGTGAACATTTATCCTACATGCTTTTAATTGCAACTAAGATGTGAACCCAGTATTGCGCCATTTCAATGCTGTAGAGAGAATGTTTTCTAATCTGCAATCTTACTGTTATTATGCATCAGTTGAAATAATACAAAATACTACATATATTGTTGCCACAGGGATGGCTGCTATAATATATAAGGATTTTATTAATTTTTAATTAGTTAACTTTTAAAAACTATGGTGTGCAGACAGATAATATATATTGATTGTTCAAATTCATTACCTCTTATTTTGTTTCAAAGAACCACACATTGTTGTGATCTTTTAATGTGGAATATATCACTAGTTCCTGAGGCTTTCTAAAGATTTTATTTCCGTTGACTACTTTTTCACCAATTTCCCACCCAGTCTTTGCCTGACCGCCCTGAAAAAAACTACTTCTTATGCTAAACGACGTAGACATGCGTCAGAAAGCGAACACTGACATCACTCTGCCACACCATTCTCATGGTTAAATATGGTGGTGGTAGCATCATACCCTGCTGATGATGCCTCTCATCAGCTGGGTATGATAGGTCAGAGTTGATCAGCAGAGCTGAACAAAGCTTAATACAAGATGTCAGTGGCTTCAAAAAAGCAGAGGCTGAGATTAAAGTTTATAATGACTGGACAGCCAGGCACCAAATGGCTAGCTCTGTATCAATAAATTTCATGTGTTGAACGGTCTAGTCAAAGTCCAGACATAAATCCAATTGAGAATATGTGGCACGATCCATTTTTCAAATCTTTATTTAAAAAATAAAAGGAGAATACCTTTTCTCTTCACTTGAGAGTTCTGCATTATTTTGTGTTGCTTTATTACATATATTACTAAATAATACATTGACGTTTGTGGCTGCAATGGAAAAATTAGGTTTCAAGGATTTAAAGCTTCTTTTTAAATAATAGAACAAAATACATTTGTTTGTTAAAATACATACATTTGAAAAAAACGCTTAAGAATGTAAAACCTAATTTGTTTTTTAATAAATACAGAATACACAGAATCCACTAGAACGATGTTGCAATAACTGTATAGTGGATTAGATTAAAATGAAATAGATTTGCTTCATTATTCCTTTCGCCGGAACAGAAAAGTGCCACTGATTTAACTCCGGGCTCATTTATTGGCCGGCCAACAATTTCCGGAAACGCCGGTTTAGCATTTGCGATCATTACCACATGTACACAAACATGCCTAGTGGAAACTAGTTTTTTTCTGCTGTATGGAGGAAAAGGTTTTTGTATCAACAAAGGTAATCGCTACCGATATACAGCGAAATAACACAGCGTGCAATAGGAAAGCGCCTTTAATTTGACCACATTGTTTTAATTTAGCCGTGCTTGAACTTTAGCTACATTGCTAGGTGCCAGTGCTGTGCAGCCTTAACCCTAACGTGCCCGACATGTCGGGTATATGTACAGGACACGTACTTTTAAACTATTTTAAAAGCAAGTTTATACCCAGCTGGATCCAATTTCATTTCGGTAGCGACGAGAATAAAAACAAAACTGTATAAATCCTTATTATCCCGCGCTCTGTAACTGCAGTACACCAAGTCGCCATTGAGCGTCGCTGCGCAGCCTGCCCGAGATTGCACTATGAACTATAGCAAGGAAAATGTCAAAGGACAGGTTTTCTTCGTCGAGGACTCCGCCGGTTCAGAGAGTGAGGAAGAAACGTGTTCTGGTTTCACGAGAAGCACGAAGCGGGATTCGCAGCTCAGCAGAGACGGCTCTCCTCCGCTCCTCCTCGCCTTCTCCTTGGCCTCTGGAAAGACTCAGCAGGACACCTGCAGTGTCTCCAGCGCTGGTTCACAGGAGGAGGAGGAGGAGGACAGTGATCAGCCCATTGAGGAGTGGATGATCCTGGAGGGAGAGGAGCAGATGGAGGACTCCAGCATCCAGCTCAACCTGGGCTGCTGGGACAGCTCTGAGGAGGACTTTGGAGATGAAGGTTAGAGAGATCTATGCTGACATTGTTTATATGTCATGTTATTGTAGTAGTGAAAGTGCAAAAATAATTTGATCTGATCATAATTCTACTGATAAAATAAAACCAAACATTATTGCAAACTGCCTCTTGAAGATGTGCACATTTTATTGTGTTACAGCCACACATTTCAGTTCTTGTTATTACAGATGTATATGATTTAACAACACATTTATTTATAGTAGACACATTTATAGTTTATAGTTGAGTGTAGGTTAAAAGATTTGCCCGTTCTGTGCAGAGCAGCAAAAACTCAGTGAGCTGAGAACATTTGAGAACACGTGTTTTCAAATCTTGGAATACATTATTAATTGGGGCGACTGTGGCTCAGTGGGTAGAATAGTTGGTTAGATTCAAGCTTCCCTGTCACATGTCAGTGTGCCCCTGGGCAAGGCATTTGACCCCGAGTCGCCTACCAATTTGTGCAGTATGAGGAGTGAGTGCAATTGGGTGTATGTGGCTAGTGTACTGGTCGCCGTAAGGCGTGTAAATTTATCTATTTTTCCATAGGGTTTGGTGGACACATGAAATGTTTTAATCTAAACCAGGGATGTCCAAGTCCAGTTCATGAGTGCCGTCATCCTGTAAAAAGCACTTAGTTGTAACACTGAAAAGTGCTATATAAATAAACTTGCCTTACATCTTTCAAATGCATGCATGCATACATCCCTTCTCCAACAATCCTGAATGAAAATGGCTGAATCCCATGTCACTGGTCTCTGCAGAGGCCTGGCAACAAGCCGTTTGTTTGCTTCAGTGTTGGAGAAGGGGTGGCTCTAAAAGTTGCAGGATAGTAGCTCTTGAGGGCTGCACTTGGGCAGCGCTGATCAAAACCAGTCCTCTGTAGCCCAGGCTGTGTGCCTTGAGTTGTCTTGTTGAGGAGAGAACTGCTGCCGCAGTCTCAAGTCTTTTGTAGCCTCTGAGAGATTTTCTTACAGGATCGCCTCTCAGCTGATTCTCTGAGCTCCAGTGTTTACGTGGACTCCCTTGTTCCTTCCCTGATTAATGCAAACAAGCGCACGATTGAAGTGTGCGGCTGCAGCGTGTTGCAATGTGAAAGGTTCCAGGGCTGTGAATACTTTTGCTCGTCTTGTGGCATTGCATAGTTCCTGCACAGTTTTGAAAAAGTGTACATTTTGCTGTTTACACAGTTTCTATTTCAATTTACATAGGGCTGTAATTTTCCTAAACGAATGTGGTTTGCTGTTAAAGACTTGAATTGCATAATTAAAACTTTACATTCAATTAAAAAACAGGCAGCTGTTTTCTATCTGGTATTCTCTGCCATCCATAGATTATGTGAAGTTTATTTTCTACAACTACGTGAACTTATGGGTCCCAAAATAGAAAAATATTTGGATGTTTTAATTTCGGAAAGCATGGAAATTTGAAAAGGGATAAAAAGAAAGTCTGCACGAAACAACCATATAAATAAGCGTTCCATTAAAAGGAATACAATAAGTATTTCTTTTAAAAAAAATGGACTCCCAAAAACGCAAATAAAAAAGCTCTGCAAAAATATCTTTCTTTCGCCGTGATTTTACACTTACCTGTTGCAGATCAAGATATGATCCGAAGGTGAACTTTTATTGTGCTAGCTTTTATTTTGCTTAAAAATAAATCTATGTCAATTATGTAGCAGCGAAGGATCAATATTGTCCAGATTTTGCACTAAACGTTAGTATTGCGCTTGAGGTGCAAAATTAATGTAAAACATAACAGCTATCAAGACACATGAAGGAAATTTTCAAACCACCAGTGCGTTTGCAGACACCGAAAACAAATGTACAGACTCCTTACCTGCCCTTTTATGAGCTACCGAGTTCTGAGTGAGGATGGTTGGATCTGGTGACCAATAAGGTGGCGCTATAGGGCTGCGTGATTTATAGAAAATGTATCGTTATCACAATATCACTACACAGATTTTTATGTCGCTAAGAACCACTGAACTGCAATTATTATTGAACTAATAGGTTCTCCGTGCCTGCGATATATTTAGTGACACTTGTTTAATGCACCATAAAAAGTTATAGAACGTAAAACGGTGGTAACGTGGCGAAGGTATTAGAAAACTACAACTACGTTGCCTCAATGTCAAAAATCCCCAGACACCAGCCAAAAGTAACTGTTAAGATGGAAATATTGAGTTTTTTTTCCAGTAGCTGGATAAGCTACATATTATCTGGAGTCTACATTTACATCTAAAAGATGTTTATTGTGGAGAAGTTTAATATTTTTTGTCACTCACATATTATACAGATTTTTTTATGCATAGACTGAAATATTGCGAGGTTTTATTTCTTGTAGTTGTGATTATGACTTAAAGTTGATAAAAACCCAAAGTTCAGTATCTCGGAAAATTAGAATATATTACGAGACTAATACAAAAGGATATATTAAACAGAAATGCCAGACCTTTGAAACGTTTGTTCATTTCTGTTCACTTAATACTTGGTACGGCATCAGTGCGTGGTTGCTTGGAGGCACTCCGCCTGTGGTGCTGCTGAGGTGTTCAGGAAGCCCAGGTTGCAAAGGTCCCAGACTCTGGAGAGAGAGTAGAGAGGCCCAGAATCCACGTTGCTTGAAGTCCAACAGGAAGTTTCCAGTCAGCGATGGTTTGGGTTGCCACGTCATCTTCTGGTGTCGGTACAATGGGTCTTCTGAAGTCCACAGTCAATGCAGCCGTCTAGCAGGAAAGTCTTGAGCAATTCTTTCTGCAGACAAGCTGTGGAGATGCTGATTTTATTTTCCACCAGGACACCGCCAAAAGTACCAAAAGCTGGTTCAATGACCATGGTGGTAATGATGCGAGACACCAGATCCAACAATGCAGATGAGCTGAAGACTTGCTTTCCAAATCAAATGCAAAGTTTACTTGCATCTAAAAAGAGGACTTTGGACCACCAACTGCAGACCTGCACCAACTGCAGGTTGCTCAAGCGCGAGCCACCGGTATTGACTAAGACTCCTGGGTAGGCGTCGAAACGTTTTCGGAAAGAGCTGAGCGAAAGTCCGGCTGCCTCCGATTTAAGCCTGTTTGTCGTTGCGACGACCCGGATAACTGAGAATTTGCACAGGCAGTCAAGGTTCTTTTCTCTGTAGCCCAGGTAAGACTGTTCTGACATCATGCATCTGGATCAGGAGTGGCTCGACACGAGGAATGCGGCGCTAGTTGCCCCCCCGTCTAGTACTTGTCTGTGTGTTGTGGCTCTTGATGCACCGACTCCAGCCTCAGTCCACTCCTTGTGAGGTGGTTCTCCCTGTTCCTGGGGCATCTTTTCCTACCATGCTTCTTCCAAGCACTTAATTTTCTGTTCATATGCTTTGATGCAGAATTCTGTGAACAACCAGCTGCTTCAGCAATTGACCTTTTGTGATTTACCCTCCTTGTAGGGGGTGTTGATGACCGTCTTCTGGACATCTGTCCCCTCAGCAGTCTTCCCCGTGATTGAGTCTCCTTCTGACCCAGACTGAGAGCCTGTTCAGAGGCTCAGGAAACCTTTGCAGGTGTTTTGAGTTAAATAGCTGATTAGGGTGTGACATCACAAGTTTCCAATATTTAACTTTTTCACAACATTCCAGTTTCGTGAGACTCTGTTTTTTGGGGTTTTCATTATCTCCACGCGTTAATCATCAAAGCTATAAGAAAAAAAAGGCTTGAAATATTTCTCTCTGTGTGATGAATCTATACACGGGTTTTACTTTCTGAAATGTGAAACAAAAAAGGTAACTTTTTCACAATATTCTAATTTTCTGAGCTGTATCTGTATGTTTTCTATAAACCCAAAGCAAAAGACATCATCGCAAGTGATGTCTTTTGCAACATTAGCCAACATAATGGTACGTTTTCCTAATATCGTGGCCGCTCCGCTGTCCAGTAACAGTCTGTAGTGATTCTCTCCACACAGATCCGACAGACCAGGAAGGGAGATCAGGAAGAGATATCTGGGCTGTATCAGACAAAGACAAGGTAATCTTTATTATCCCAGGTGTCAAAAATGATCGGAAAGAGCTTGTTGATGCAAAATAATAATAATAGTAATGCAGTAAAAATAGGCTGGTGGTTTGAGCTTTGACATCATTTTTATATCTTTCAATATGTCCAGTATGGAGCTGCTCAGGCTCTGGGCAGTCGCTATTTCATGGCCGCTCGCTCATCCATCTGTAGCATCTGCAGCAGGGCGGGACATGTCGCCAAAAGTTGCTACTTCCACAAGGTACAGCTACACTCTCGCCTGCTTTTTCGTTCTTTTTTTTTTTTCCTGTGGTCAGCTGCAGGAATTGATTGACAGAATCATCCCATCAATCATAGCCAAACATCTTGTTCTCCTCAGCAGAAACGTCCCACTTGTGTCCTTTGTGGCGTCCAGGGCCACGGCCAAAGATACTGTCCGAGTCGCCCCTGTTCCACCTGTGGCCTACCTTCACATGCCCCCATGCCCTGCAAAGTGCCTCCAGTGTGGAAACAGCACTGCCAGCGCTGTGGTGTCACCGGCCACATGTCTGATGTGAGTTTTTCTGTCACTTCCCATAGGGAACTCTTTGGATTGTTCAATTAGAGTGTTGCGTCTTTAAGAAATCAATGAAAGCTGATTCTGTAGCCCTAAGTGTGTGTGTTTGTGTTCACTAAGTGTTGCACTGTTTCCGCATGCATCTCTTCATCTTCAGTGGAACTACAGTGTTTTGCTGCTTGTTGCTCAGCGGGAAATATCTGCTCTTTGTTTTTGTTTTTTTCCACAGGCCTGCCCAGATACATGGCGGCAATACCACCTGACAGTAAGTGGACATGTTATTTAATTCCTCTTTGCTTATTTTAACTTCTTTGCAGGGGAAAGTGCAGGATTTCTTTGAGCTTGATCAGGTTTAACTTGAGGGAATTTGTTGGGTTTTTAAGCGATAGACATACACAAAGCATGGCGTAATTCTGAAATGGAAGATAAATTATTTTTTAAATGATTAAAAACGAATCTGAATCTATATTGTTTGAGTGACCTAATCAGTAAAAATATGTATCTAAATAGGTAAGTAATGTAATATTCTGTGAAAGCTTCTTTGGTTAGTGAAAATTAGGGAACAAACAGTCTGATGAAGACCAAGGATCACACCATAAAGGTCAGTGAGAAGGTTGTTGAGATGTTTAAAGCAGGTCAAACAACAACGACCCACGCTTTGAACATTTCTCAGACCACTGTTCAATTCTTAATGTGGAAATACAACATTGCACAACTACAATAACAAGACATGGTGGCCCAGCTAAACTCACAAGCAGTGGGTTAATCAGAGAAGAAGCCAAGAGTCCCATGGTAACTCTGGAGGAGCTGCATAGCTCCACAGCTCAGGTGATAGAATCTGTCTACAGAACTACTGTTAGCTGTGCACTCCACAAATCTGGTCTTAATAAAAGAAAGCCAAGATTAAAGCCATGAGATGTTCTGATTGCAATTTCCCACTAGTCCTGTCAGGTGCATAGCAAACATTTGGAGGCTTGTTTTCTGGTCAGATGAGACCAAAATACAACTTTTAGCTCCCAATGCAAATCAGGTGCAGACATCAGCCCACGTGGCATCATGCAGTGGGGGGATGCTTTTCTTCTTGGGAGACGGATGGAGCTTAATCCAGGGTAATCATGCAACAAAACCTGCTGGAGGCTGCAAAAACTTGAGACTAGGGCTAAGGTTCGCCTTCCAGCAGGAAAAGGACCCTAAACATATATTTATGTAGAGTAAAGCATATTCATATGCAAGAGTGACCTAGTCACAGCTTGGCAATAAATGCAAAGTTGACGTTGACAGACACTCACCGTTTTTCTCTAACCTAGGCTGAACTGTTTTGCAAACAAGGTTGGATAAAAAACGTCTGTCTCCAGATGTGCAAAGCTGGTAGAGACATGCCACAAAGGATGTGCAGCTGTAATTCTGCTACAGGTGGTTCTACAAGGTATTGACTCAGGGAGGCTGAATACAAATGCACGCCTCACCCTTTAGTATTTGTATTAGCTAGACAAAACTGAAGCTCATAGAACATTTTCTTTCCCTTCACAATTAGGCACTACTGTGTGCTGGACTATAAAAAAAAAATCGGCATTAAAATAATTGAAGTTTGCGGTTGTAATATGATAAAATACGGAAATGTACAAGGGGTGGTGATACTTTTACCAGTTATAAGTTAAGGATAAGAGCAGAAGAAAGGCAGAGGGAAATAATCTTTTAAATGGACTTTGTGACATTTAAAGTATGTGTATGTCTTTTAATATAATATATAGCAAGCCATCAAAGGTCAATTTCTTTTTTTCCAGGTCAAGTTAGGGGTTCCTTTCAGACCCAGAACTGCCTGCAGTCTCAAACACAAGAGTCACCATGCACATTGCTACAACTGCTCCTATAGGGGACATTATGGTCATGTAAGTAGCTGTATTTCACCATCTGGTATCCTGTTTTCCTATCTCCTCCTTATTCTCTTTCTCATTTGGCTGATTGTCGTTGTTGGTGTCAGGAGTGCACAAAGAGGAGGATGATCGGCGGCACTTTTCCGTCACTGCCTTACATTTGCCACTACGACACCCTAGAGGACATTCAACGGCGTGCAAGGACGCTAATACCAGCCACGGGTGATTAAAATTTGTTTTTAAATAATAGTTTAAAAATCTATGTGCGTTTAAAATGTTTTAAAAGGTTTTGAAAATTTTGAAATATGACCTTATAATAAAGAGGTTTGATCAGTGCTGTCTGTGTTTTCAGAGCTGGGGAGTGCTGGACTCCTTCCTTCTTCCCAGCAGGAACAGTCGGCCACAAAAACAGGGGCTTGTTGCAAAGATAAACCGTCTGTCCAGGGACGAAGCAGGACAAAGCCGGAGGCAGGCTCCCACCCAGGAAGAAGGAAGACCTGGCCTGAAAGGCGCAGAGAGAGGCGTGAGGTGAAGCGACTGAGGAGGGAGGCCCTGGCCAAGAGGGAAAGTGGACTTCTGGGAAGGCATCGTTGCGCCTCTTATGATGAAGCTTGCCCCGCTGACCCCTTCAGACACACCCTACTCAGTCAGAGACAGTCCAAACCTCCTCCGGAGAAGAAAAGGAGAGAGGGAAAAACTGGGAAAAACAGCAAGAAGAGTAAAGAAGCAGAGAGGTGGAAGAAAAGAGGGGGGACAAAACGTGGGGATTTGTATCCACACGGCGACCTCGACATTGGCAGCGAAAACCTTCTGTCTCCAAAGCAGAGAATTCGTCACCGAAGGAGATGAAAAGTGATCGATATTTCTATTATTTTAGTGGCATTAAATTAGTTTAGCTTTTATTTGTTTATAACTTGTATTTAAATGGAGGAAATAAAAAGAAGAGAAATTGTGATATTAGTTGAACCGTGTCTGGAAGGAGTTTATTGGAATCAGCTTTTTCTTCAGTTTTTTTAAAAATGTTCCTAAAGAGCAAGTAAGATAATAAACGTCAAAGGTTTTAGCTTTCAGATTGATTCAAATCAAGATTGTCAATATTTAGCCATAATGAAATTTTGGTGAGACACTGGCTCAGAATTCACACAAAATACGCAGACACAAATCAAGACATAATGTTTATGTGAAGTCTTCCTCTGCATCTATTGTACATTTTCTGATCCGCTGCTGTTCTCCCGGATCCAGGAGTTTCTGCGCTAGAGGTACAAAACGTCAATGTTTAGAGACTTAAACCTCCTAATATTTTTTTCTGCTTGTGGCATGGAGCTCCATTATGGTGGCAAGCACAAAGTTCATCAGTAAATTGTGCCGGGATTGTTGGAAGGAGTTTCTCTTTAAGGTCGTTTGTGATCTGAAACTGTATGTTTTACAGCTGAATTTTGAGAAGGCTTGGATGAGAAGCAACTCCATCCCGTGGTTTGTAGCAGGATTCCTTACCGACTGCACACTGCTCGTTGCAGTGCTCGTCCTATTTTCACCAGATGTCCCAAGCATTTAGACAAAGCCTTCATAAGAGAAACTAGCATTGCACCAGTCTTTGCTGCCTAAGCTTATATTTTCTACATAATTTTGGCAAATTACTCGTAGAGCTGCACATTATATTGAATCAGTCATTGCAGTATCCATCCGTACAATATCGCAATTGCAAAGGACTGCTTGAATGCAATCTTTATTAGGATATATTTAATTATATTTTGCATACCAATATAGTATTGGTCCCGGTCCCTAATGTATTTGCTGTTCAGAAATCTTCGTGTCACTGCGCTTGAACCAGGGTGGCCAGTATGATGCCAGTATATTATTAATGATTAAAACATGAAGACAGTTGGCTAAAACTGAGATCATGACATGTTTAGGGCTGATCCTGCATATGTTCCTTTGCTCTTGTGCAGAAAGGTTGGTTTTATTTTCATCCATTTAATTTCTTTTATGCAGCAATGGAGAGCCTTTGAACTGAAATACAGTTTCAAAGTTTGTTTAAATAGTGTGACGGTAAGTGTATTTCAGTTCAGAAGTTCTCATCACTAGTTGTCATTTGCACAAGTAGATTAAAAATCTTTGCTTTAATCACCTTTTAAGATTGGCCTCAGTGCTATGTTTTTACACAGGGATATTGCACTAAAATCCCAATTGAGATTTTACTGCGACAAATCATGTTGCTGTACAGCTTAGCCCTTTATTCACCAACATCCACCTGGTGCCAGAAATGAGCAAGCTCTGCACTGGTGGCGACACAGTCCTGTAGCGCTCTCTCTCAGAAAGGACCAGTGCTTCACGTACACTGTCCTGAAGATTTCGTCACCACATTCACTCCGATCAATGAAAACACAAATTTTATATGCAATAATTTTTAAGAGCAGTTACTTTAAATGTGAGGCCATCTTGATCCAAACGATAACTTGTTTTGAACAGAACTACTGTTCAATCACTTAAAAGGAACCATGTCTGTTAATCGGGTTGAACGAATGTCGACAGTGGAACTTCATTCGCAGTACTAGATTTTAGTTACGTTATTTTATCCATGTGCAAAATACACTAAAATAGTTTTCTGTACGAGGTACATTTTTAAAATAGTCTGGACCTTTGCAATAATAATATTCTGCACAATAATCTATCAACAGTGGGGTAACCTAAAGAAAAATAACCCAACTGAACCTAATATTGGTTTCTCTGTCTACACTGGCTGGGCAACATTTGTTTGCAAACATTTTATATTATAATTTTGAATTATATCATACCACTTTACTGATTACATTATGTGTAACGTTGATACAGATCCCAATGTTGTTTTTTCCCCCCTAGTAGGTAAAAGTCGAGTTTGAAAAAAATATATTTTATTTTCCTTTGTTGACTGTGAAATTTAAACCGTAGCCTATTTCTGTGTGTAAATCGATGCCCGGGCTGCAAGAAATGGTAACATTTAGGTTCATAAAAAGCAGTGGGTTGGTTTATTTACACGATTCTGCGCATATGAGTGTATGCCGAAAGAATAAACGCCGCGTGAAACCAGTGGGGTATTTTTTTTTCCAACGCGTTGTTCTCATAGTATTTCAGTTCTGCTGTGAAGCTGCTGAATTATTAATGAGCGGAGCAGCTGCCTGAGGTTTTCCAGACCAAAGCAATCGACTCTGATAAAAAAACGACCCAATTTGAGATGGGATATGACTTATGGCGTGTGCGGAAAACGTATAGTCGTGTACATTTAGGAAGCAAAACTTGTCTTTGTGTTTCTCTGTCCGGTATATTTTGAAACGTCGCCCAAAGATCGACGGTGACATGCTGCACGAGGCTCCGTTATCGATTGGTCGCGACTTGACAGCGATGCGAGACTCCCATTGATTGATCTCCCCTCCACTCCCCGCTGACCAGAGAAAACACCCGATAGCGAATGCGAGAGGGGATTTAAATTAGACAAAAACCGTCAGCTTTAGTTGACGGACGAGGCGGCCGTCTGGGTTCTCATGCTGGTCGGCGTCGTCTGCGGGTTCGCGTGTCCGAGAGTCGGCTCGGCGGTGGCGCAGGGCGACGTTAGCTGGGCTGTAATGTCGGCACCGTTGGACTTGTTTTCCCCCGTAGCCCTCGCTTCCTGTTAGCCTCGGGCTCGCTGGAAAATCGGAATTATGTTAATGACCGAGCAGGTATAGTTAGCCAGCACAAAAGGAGGTGGAGGTGGAAGTTTGCCGCCCGCGATAGCCAGCCCTTCCACCTGACTTCTGTTATTTCTCTCCTCACAAATCTCCGCTGCTAACTTTTTTTATTTAATGGCCAGTATCCGGGTTAGTTTGCTAGCGCGCCTCTGCTAGCCATCTTTGCGTCGCTTTGACGGCTCGGAGTGCTGAACTTGGCCGGGTTTTTGACGACAAAGAGCAGGCGGCGTTGAGTTGATGGTTAGATTCCGCGTGTTTGCGGCGGCTTCGCTCGCGTAACCAGTGCCTATAAAACACTTTAATCTCCCGGAGCTGTTCACTCTGCACAGACAAAGGGAAGAAAGGGCTTGTTCGGCTATTGAGGGACGTCATTGATTTTTTTTTTGTGTCGATTTATTTCAACTATGTTGTTTTTAGATATTTTGGTTGCAATTGTTTAAAACAAAAATCTAAAAAGGGAAAGAGAGAGGGGGGAAACGTTTTTTCTTCTTCTTCCAGTGAATGGAGCAGATGCAGATCGCGTTTGCATGCTGTGCTTCCCTCATCCTGCAGCTTCCAGGTTGATCTAATTTAGTTGCGCCAGAAATCGCCAACAGTCGCTGATCTCCAGAGCTAATTGCTAAGTTGGTAGATAGTCGCGGAGAGGGTGCATCGTCCACCTCCTCATCCATCCATCCATCCGTCCGTCCGTCCGTCCAGCCACCCACCACCGCCCACCTCCTCTCCTCCCCGGCCATGGACCCCCCCAGGACTCGGTCTCGGTCTCGATCTGGTTTCTACCACTTCTCCATGAACGGCGGCATCGGCGGCAACAACGACGGCGGCTTGATGAACGCCAGCGGCGGAGGAGTGAGCTACCCGCCGCTGAGTAACCCCGGCTGGGCGCCGCACCACGGAGGACGGAGCTACCCGGAGGGCCAGCAGCAGCAACAGCAGCAGCCGCCTCCGGCACAGCAGCAGCAGCAGCAGCAGCAGCACGCCCAGGGGAGCTACCTGTCCTCAGGGGGGCAGCGCCACTCCGCACACGGAGCTCACAGACACCCCGGGGCAGGTAAGCAGGAGTGAACGAGGCCCACAAGCCCCCCCCCCCCACACACACACACACACACACACCTCCCAAGGGATGCAGGCAGACCACTTGCAGCTTTATCAGGCTCTGAGGCATTAAACTCCAAAGGGTTGGTGTTTTCAGTGGCAGCTGCACAGAGGGCGGACTGTATGTTAAAAGGTTGTGGAAGTTCTGCTGTGAACTACATAAAATTATCTTCTACAGAAAAATGACCACGTTTCCTTCAGAACACTAAAAAAACACTTTTTTTTTAATTGCCAATATTGGGTTACAGCAGACGCACTAAGTTTCCCATATTAGAAGAAAAAGCTTTAGAGTCAAAAGAGAACTTTTTTTTTTTTTTTGATGTTTTAATGTTTTCTCAGCAACAAGAGCCCAATAAGGGTCTCTCATTCTCTGACGCTTGGTGTATTTCTTAAGTTTAAGGAATGGGTGCAAACGTGTCTGCTTTTGTATAAAAGTCCCTTTGTGGTTCCAGTTGCACTGAAAATTTAAAGTGTTTTGTCTTTAATAAAAGACAAAACATTGTGTTGTACTTACCACTTTAAGAGGATTTCAATTTGTCTTTAAAAATCTGGTCCTATATGTTTACATCTGGGTTAACTTTATGTGCTGCACGGCCAAATGTATAGTGACCCGACTTGAATTGCTGTCGTGTGCCTCACGAAAATCATCTCAAGTGCTGTAAATGGCCCTTGGGCCGCATTTTAGCAACACCTGCTTTAGTCAACGGGGCATAATACTCAAGTCTGGATGCCTAGTGGCAAAATGTTCTGGCAAATGTAGTCAAAACCCTTCTTTTTTTTTCCAATTTACTGGAAATATTACCTTACAATAGATTATTTAAACTACTTTTTAACACTCAACCAATTAACTGAATGTTTTATTTGTAAGAGTAAATAAAATAAGGTGGTTTTTAGGTGCACTGCGACATTGTAGCAACAAAATTATGGTCAAAGGTAGATGCCCAAAGTTGTAACTTGCTTCGTCTGAAAATGTCAGTCGGCCTTTAAAGAAATTAGGGCCCTATTAAAAACCCTTCTTCCGAAATCTGTTTTCATCCATGATTCTATTTTTGTGCATTCAAACTTTTCTCATAATAAGCTATGAAATCTAAAGAGGATGGGCCTATCACAGGATCTGCAATTGTATCATAATTGTCTTCTACCTAACCTACCAACAATGGTGACCAGGATGCTTTTTAATCGTAACTTAAAGTGTAGCTCACTCATTTATCAACTCGGACAGCCTTTAACTGCGATGTCATTGCATGACAGAAACGCACATGGATGATGCGAGTCAAATCCGGACCCACAGCCTTCCAAAAACAAACTACGAAGTGCACGCCCTCTTCTCTCTGGTCATTTTTGTTAATTACTTGAGATGGGCTGTGATTATACATCATGTCACGCAAAGGATTGTGGGATTCCTTATGGCTCCTTAGCACCGGTAAGGGACATTGCTAGCTTCCTAGGATAAATTAGCCGCCAGAGGAAGCATACAGGCTCCTTTTCCTTCCTTACTGACTGCACTATTCGGACAGCACTTATTGGCTAAAGAGTCCTTACCCAATAAGAGAATTTGGATGCACCCAACGTCTGCAGCATTTATGCTCCGTGCAGCTTTTCCTCTGAAGTAGCACTATTCTAGACTCTAGAGGGTAGCGTCGTACTCCTAAGCTAAGTGTACTACACCCCACTACATGTAGAAGTAGAAAACACAGTTTCCAACATTTTAAAGCCTCTTACTTTTTTCCGAGAGTGATGGCTATTTCTGTCCTGGAATTGTTAACTGGTTAATCACTGTGGTCCTACAGATGCCTATACTTACGAACCTCCGCCAGAAGGAGCACTTGCTTGTCTGCCATGTTTTTCCCCACGGGACTGTCCGCTTTGTTAGGAATTTTCCCAGGGGAAACTTTTGTCCGCACAGAGGGGCGCGAACAATGACGTAATATGGCCGCACGGACCTCGCAGATGCATCGAGCACAAACTAAGCTGAAGGGTGCAACTTTAATGTTACTGTGAAATTTAATGTATTTTTTTAATACATTTTTTTTTAGGTAAACTTGTATTATATGCAATATTGTCTTAAGAGTCTTAGTGCTGCCCTCTTAGGGTTGAACGGTGGCTATTGCATTTTTTTTTAGGTAAACTTGTATTATATGCAATATTGTCTTAAGAGTCTTAGTGCTGCCCTCTTAGGGTTGAACGGTGGCTATTGCAGTTGAATTTTCCTAATAATTCAAACTGCATGATCTCATCGCCATAGATATCCTTTTGTGTGGGGGGTGAAATTTCCTCCACCTCAAAAGACCGCTCTGTGGCAAAACCACCAGCGGTCACTCCATGTTTGAACAGGTTACTTTCCCTCGTCCTGACCGCTGCAGCAACGAGCACCGCTTAAAACTCCCTCCGCATGTCTTGGAACCGGCCATTTTGGTGGCGTTTTTCAAAATGTCTGGGGTCGGGGTATATGCCTTTACATCGGGGGGGGAGTTACACTTTAACGTAAAGGACAGTCTGCCTCGACACGCTTAGCTACAAACGTCTTTAGTAAAACGCCATCTTGCTTCTGAGGATCTTTGCCGAGGGATGAGCTCGTAACGTTTGTCCTCTGCGGTTCCAAATAATGGTGTATAAAACTTTCAAAGGATTTCTTTGTGTGCTTCATAAGCGAAGCACTTTGCATTGAACCCTTACTCATTAATGACCGGTGTTATAGTCAGGATTCTCTGATCCTACCAACATCTTCCACGCTGCTGGTTTGAGTCTGGATTCAGTATTAGTCGAGGGTTTTTTGTTTGTAAAGACAAAAAAGCCTGCCCTAACAGTTGCCTTATGGATTGAAAAGTACGTTTTTCATTTATCAGAGGAGAGATGAGTTTTAGACGTCGTACAGAAAGCTCTCTCCTAGTTTACTCCAGACACTCAACATTCTTCATCCAGATCGCTTCAAAGGCTTGAAACAACGCTTCTAAACACTTTGAGATGAAAGTCGTTGTGATTTTTATGTTTTTTTTTTTTCCTCCCCACCTTAGATTGCTCACTGCTGTGACACCAGCTGACATGGAGTTTGGCCTTCAGTTCAGTTTTAGTCTCCTCATCCGTGACCACTAATGGCCTTAAGCTTAAACTCAGCTGCCTTAAAGCTCTTGAGTTGCCCTACAATAGTCAGACTTGGGGTCGTTTAGTGGGACATGGCAGAATAAAATATAAGACGACGACACAGACCTCGGCTGCTGGGCCAGAAATGTCCTGTAATGAATGACGTAAACTATTTATTCACAACAGAAATGAATAATCTGCACATCAAGCCGCAACCAGAATGCCCTTATTTCTGTTTTCCCCGAGTTTCCACTTCAAGGTTCAGCAGGTTTTCCCTGCTGACGGCTGGAGAGCTGCTGGAGAAAACGCGAGCGACAGCAGAGTGGATTTAATCAAAACGGAAAAAGCTCTGAGGTGGATTAAAATCAAACTTTCGATAGAACGGTCATTTTAGCCGGACTGTCCCCACAAAGCTGAAACAACCCACGCGAAGAGGCGTGTCCTAATCTAACAGGCCTCAGCCAGGTTCGTGTAGAGACTTAAATGTAAAGGCTGTCAGCTAAGCAGCTACCTGCATATGAGTGCAAGCAAAGGCTGTTTATTTGGTTGTGCTTGTTAGCATCGTAGCATTTTGCGTCCCTTGGCATCAATTGCTGCAGTATATGAGCATACTGGGTCTGAAGCATGCGGTTGCCCGGTGCAGCTTTAATAATCAATGTTGCGTTCCACCCACATGGGCTCATGACAGGAGTGGTTTCACAGATCTGAATTGCAACACAGCATCACCACAGAAGAGCTTGCTTCTGTGAAAAACGGCTTTTCTAGTAACGGTTAAACATATTGTATCAAAGCTAATGGCGGTGAACATGTTCTGCCCGCTTGATTCCTATCCTCAGTTTTCTGTCGTGCCTCTTGTCGTTTGTCTGGAGAGGAAGAAATGGTGTCAGTCTTCCCTAGCAACTCTGCTCGAAGGAAACAGGGTCATGTCGGCTCGCCAGTGAAACCCGTCTGTTCTGGCTTGAAATCCCTTCTCCTTTTGCCCTTGGGATGAATCGGCGTAACTAGACCTAGTTCTCCACCCCCAAAAAAGTGGGTGTGTGGGGATCTAGACTGGATGAGGTGTAGAAGAGGGAAAAAGTCGCTGGCCCTGCTGCTGGCTTGTCCCCGTCTGCAGAGTTTACACGGCTCTAGAGTGATGTCACAGAGGCGAGAAAATGTAGGGGTTGGTTTCTTAAGGAGCCAAAAGGGCCGTTCGAAGGCGGGCTTTGGTGAAGAAGCACTAAGTTTATAACAGGGTGACTTTCTGCCTTCTTTGTAGTGATTTATAACTTTTTATTTTGTTGTTTACGTAAGAGAAAACGTTTTTCAGTTTAAGCACATCCTCTCATTTCTCTCTTTGCACATGTTGCGTCCAGATTTACACGTGGACTGAGAGATAAACAGATGAAAGTGAACTTTTATTCCTAAAAACTTGGTGTAGCATTATTCAATGGGTTCAGTAATGCTTCTTTTGTGTTATGCTGGTGGTTTTATAACATTTTATTAGTCATAGAGTAGTTGGCAATTAATCTGTGGAACATTTTTACAGTCCCGTATAAAGCGTTATACAGGACTGAAGCTGTATAGAGCTGTTCCAGTCATAGCGACCACCCACAGCGCTTTAAACTAGAGCCACATCAGTGGGCGACTTGGGGTTAGGTCTGATCGGCCTTATCCAGGGGCACGTCAACATTGGACAAGTGGAAGCTGGAATCGAACCCTCAACCTTCCGATTGCAAGACATCCCTGTGCACTGAAATTCTTTTGCTTGACCTGAAAATATGAACAGGAAAAAGGATGCGCATTTTTGTTTTATTTCAATGTAAAGGTGCATCTGAAAAGTTGTGGAGAGCTTCATTGTTTTGTCCTTTCTTATTTTAAAAAGCGAAACTCGTATTGATTGGTTACAGATAGGGTGACATATTTCAAGCCTGCATTTCTTATAATTACGGTGATTAATGTTCACAGTCTATGAAAACTCAAAATTCGGCGTCTTGAAAGATTAGAATGTTGTCAAAAAGTGAAATATTTAAAACTTGCAGTGTAACACCCTATTCAGCTGATGAACTCTAACCACTGCTCCACTACGCGAAGACGAATCCTTCACACGGGCTACAAATGTTGCATTCTTCGTGCCAAGCCACTCCTGAACCAGAGACGACGTCAGAAGCGTGTTAACTCACTTTCCATGGTCAGTGATGGTTTGGGGTACCGTGGTATCTGCTGGTGTCGGTCCAATGTGTTTCCTGAAGTCCAGAGTCAACGCAGCCACCCACCAGGAGGTTTCTTCCGCTAGCAAACTTTATGGAGATGCTGATTTTCATTTTCCAGCACGACTTGGCACCAGCCCACACCGCCAAAGGTACCAAAGGCTGGTTCAGTGACCATGGTGTTATTTAGCTTGACTGGCCAGCAAACCGGTCTGATCTGAACCCCCAAAGAGAATCTATGGAGTATTGTCAAGAGGAAGATAAAGCCCCATTTACACTACCCTTGTTAAACCGATCCATGCCGAGCTCAGACCGAGCTTGGATCAGTTAACCGTGCCAAGCTTGGTTCTGACGACCATTTACACATCACGCTAGCACGGTTCCTCGCCTCCTAGTGACGATCCGCGGTACTACTGCTCTCTAGGATTGAAGGAGGGACTCAAGCAAATAAAAATGGCTCCCGTAACATTCAGGAAGTTATGCTTGATTATTATTGTGATACTTCATTGTTTGCGGCGAGTCAGGCGAAGACGGCAGACTTGACAGAGTCAGCTTTTGGGAAATGGATAAGACAAACGAACGTCTAATCAGAGCTTACAGACACAGGAAACAATGACAGACGTTGAGGTTCATCACACTGCTAAGCAGAATCATAACTGGAAACCGTGTGTCACAGTAGGGAAGCTAGTATTTTTATGAATGTCTGAAACCGCAAAATTAGTCAGCTGACTGTAAGAAGATGACGCGGTCTGCTCATGCACTCTTTGTTATCAGAGAACCGTGCCACTGAAAAACCGGGCCGAGCCCACTCATCGAGCTGGTCTAGATTTAGCGCGGTTCAGTTGTATCTGGCACGGTTCAGTTCAGTTTGCGATCCATTTACACTCGAAAGTTATCTCAGTTACAGAGCTCGGACCGGTCTCGGCACGGTTAAAGGAGGGTAGTGTAAACGGGGTATAAGACACAGCAGAGCCAACAATGCAGACGAGCTGAAGCCCGCTATCAAAGCAACCTGGGCGTCCTGAACTGCTCAGCAGAACCAGAGGCTGATCACCTCCAAGCAACGGCGCATGGATTCAGTAACTCGTGCAAAAGGAAACCCAACCAAGTATTTATTGCCTAGGAATAAACATGCGTTTCAGAAATCCAGGTATTTCTTCTTAAAATGTCTTCAAATATCATTTTCTTATCTATTTTATGAAACAAATGTTTTTTTGAAACACTACGTTTCTGGTTTTCAATAATAAAGCCATATTAATCAAAATAACAAGAAATAAAGCCTTGAAACATTTCAGTGTGTATCAAATTAATCTTTTGGGCTTCACTTTCTGGAATCATACTGATAACTCTTGAACCATTTATGACATTGTAATGTTTTTAAATGTAGCTCTATTTGCTTCTAGATCTGTAGCACAGCTTAAAGGCTTTTTCTTTTTTTAGGAATCAGATTGAAAGCTGCAGTCACATACCAACTTGATCATCTTTAACCACCTGATGATGCATATTTTTGGAGGGTTTTATGTGTGTTTAGTGCTGGTGCCACCCTGCGTAGCGAGTCATCTCCCACGTATCAAACCCACTGCTGTGATAATTTTTATTTTCTTCACCAAGTTGCTTGCCTAATGGCATCACTAATCATTTTCAGTCCTTGTTTGGGATGATTGTTTCAGGCTTTTACTCTTGAAAATAGACTTGGTCAACCAAAAACCCTTCACTACTTTCACCTGATGAACTCACGCTCACACAAAAGCCGACTCTTTTAGATGCAGACAGTAAAAATGAAATGTTAATCTTGTCTTACACAAGAAGATTAAAAAGAATTGGTTTTGCTGTTCCAGTAGTTCTGAAGTGAGAGTGCGTGCTTTGTTTTTTTGCTTATAGGAAATAAAAGGTGTTTAAAACCATGTTGTGCTCCGTCTCTTGTCGCCAATGTTTTGGTTTATTAAATGTAAGCCATAGAACTAGGAGTATGGTAAGATTTGCATCTGTTTTCAATTTGCATCCTTTGTTCATCTGAGCTGCGGTTGCAACCAAAACATATTCAGCTTCCAATGCTCTCAGACAAAGGAAGTCCCCGTTCATTTGGATAAGCAAATATGTTAGTAAATTCCTGCCTGGTCTGTCGTTTTCCTTCCCGGCGACACACTTTGACTCGAGTGGTCAAGCTGCCGTGAGCTCTGACTAAAACGTGCAGAGGCGTCTTTCTCCACGATGCCGGTTTGTCTTAACAAGCTTTTCATGTTGGATCAGATGGAAGCAGGAACCGGTTGTGAGGTCGTTTCATCTCTTCTCCACTTTTTTTTATTTATTTTTTTAAGCAGTGAATAGTTTAAAAGAAAAAAAACAACTTTGTGGGCTTACAAGTGTAGATGTTGATATCAAATCTCTGTCACCAATTTCAAACTATTTAACCAGCCAGTCTGGATCAACATGTATTTTTTTTATTTATTTTTTCATCATCCAGGGCGGTTGACCCCCTTTGTTTGCTCTAGATGTGTTTTTCATGACTAAGCGTCAGTCTGTCTGGTGATGTTGTTTTTCTCAGCTATATTTTATGTTGTTCTTTTTTTAAATCTATTTTTAATTCTGTAATCTGCAGGAGGAGTGCTGCATTTTCATCCGGATAATGTGTGCAGTGAGGATCGAGACAAAGTAAGGATGAAAGACCACATGTCCCTGCCGCCCTCCTAATTTGGACAGAACCTGTCCAAATTTAAAATTACTTTTTAAATCACTGCTGCACCTTACTGCATATTTGTTTACATTTGTTTTACACTGCTTACATTTCAACTGCCTACTGTTCACTGCTGCACTTTATCCGGAAGTCAATTGAAACTTATCCTGTAAGTGACTGCGATTTATCACTGCACTTTATCCTGTACTGTAATTCACCGCAAGGTATCCTGTAGAGTTACTGCAATCTTTCTGAGCTGTGTGAAAACGAAATTTCGTTCTGTATGCACTCTGTGTATACAAAATGACAATAAAGAAAGTCTAAGTCTCTAAGTCTAGTCTATTCCACTCTTCACTCAGTCCCATGCGTCCTTCATTTTAGTCCGCTCTCTTATTTATTCCCTCGTGTGCAGATGGAGGACAGCCCGAGCCCCAAACGGCAGCGTCTTTCCCAGCAGTCCATGTTGGACCTCGGCTCGGCTCCTCCTTCCACTCCTTCCTCCCCCATCCGGCCGTGGGAGCTGCCCCCCAGCCGCAGGCCGCACCCCCACTACATGCCTGAGAGATGCCACACACCTGTCAGGAACCGCCGCAGGTATGTTCGTGACACACATTCCTCGCGAGCGTTACCCGACGATTATAATATCACACAATAAAAAGAACTTTGTGTTCTAGTTGTTGTTTTGCAGCATTATAGCCATTTCTGTGTGTTTGTCACGTCCGTTTTTGCACAAAGGGGATGTTTTTGTCACTTAGCTCGTCATCAGACAGTCTAGAAAAGTTGTGAAAAAAAACAATACACAGAAAACATGGAATCTTAAATATAGACAGGTGTTATAAAAGACTCTTAAGCTAGAAGAGAAGCACAAATGTGTTAAGCATGTATGTGCTAATTAGATCATGTGCAACTCTGTATGTAAAGCCTGCTATAATTAAAGCAATTGTAGATGGACTGAACTTTTAGATTAGGCTATGAAGAAAGTGCTGCTAATTCTTTAAATGCAAAATGACAGCTTTTACAAGTTGGCCATGATAATTGAATAAACTACTACATAAGATCTTTATTTAAGCTGTAACAAAATAGGCGCATCAGTTTTAGATTTTTGTCCACGTTTTTGAATATCTGGTTCAGCAAACAGACTGAAGAGGAAATGAATGCCCTGCGTGCCTTTATCCGCATAGTCTGTCCAATTTAAATGTTGAGATTTACATTCTAAAACTTGTTCACATTACTTTGCTGTTATAGTACCTGCATACTCCTTCAGTCATTCAACATTTTGTAACAAAAATCAAACACAACCCTACTTGTATTTTGCAGTTTTTTGTGATATTCCCACAGAAAGTGATGCATAATTATAAACTCTGGTCTGATATTCTTAACAGTGGCGGTTCTAGACCAAATTTACCAGGGGAGCCAAGGTGGGGCCGGTGTTTTTTCATAGGGGCACATAACAAAAGCATGAAACAAAACAGGACAATATTCAATCGTTTTATAATAAGTTAGCCACTTGTGGCTCTGGAAATGCAGGTTTCAGACCCCTGATCTAGCAGATGAAAACTGTGATTCCAGCTCAATGCGGCTGAAGCTAAATGTGAAACGCCTTCATTTCTAAATCCTTGTTAGAGTGAAACTGTAAAGGTAAAAAAAAAAAATTGGTCAAAGTGACCAATCAGCTATGGTTTCTTTGCCAGTGCATATAATCATAAGAAAGCTGCTGCACCACATGGGAATTTATGTTTTTGGTACATTTTATGTGCTGGACCAGCAGAATGTGATACCACACACAGACACACACACACACGAGAATCTGCAACGTGTGGTCCTCATCTTTATTTAACCATTTTACTGTTATGCCCCAAAACCCACTGCAATAAATGACCTTCAAAAGCCAACTCATGAATAGTCTGCCTGTGTGTAATTTACTCAGGGTTTCCGCGGGGCATTAAGTCATTAAAAGTCATTAAATGAAATTTTTTAAAATTAAGGCCTTAATTGGCATTAAAAGTCATTAAATGTGATTATCTGTGGCATTAAAAATGCCTTATTTTTTTTTTCTAAAAAAATATGGTCATAAAAACAGTTTCGTCAGATATATTATATCAGATATAACTGATTCCGCGTGTTTGCGCGGAACTGCTTCCGGTTAATCGTAAAGCCGTATGTTTTTACAATGTTCGGAAAAAAAGCTCGAGGCAGAGAAAGAGCTAGAGAATGGGGGAAAATGCAAATTTCAACAAAAGCGGATGGAAAACGAGGAATTCGGGACATGGCTGCAGCCTGTCGACGGTAAAGATGACGAAGGATTTTGCCGTGTTTGTAAAAAAAATTAAGCTTTGAACAATGGGTGTCACTGCTTCACGATCTCACATGAAGTCGGACAGTGTAGTCCAGGGTGTATGCGGGTATACACCGTATACCCACTTATTTTTCAGTCAGCATTGCCTATATCAACTTCTGGAGCGATATTTGTGTATTTTGTTTGAGCGCGCAGTGAGACAGGTATTCAGCGTTTAAACATGAACATGCGCGCGCTCAAAACTGATAAACTCTTCTCAACCCACTATCCTATCCTCGCGCTCGGTTCCGTGTCTGCCCGTGACCTGCTACTTCCACGCTCAACACCAGCTGTGCGCGGCTCGCTGAATTCTGTCTGTGTGCTCTTGACTTCAAAAACTGTCCACCTCACCAGCCAATCACAGACAGGTTTCTTTCCATCCAATCAGAGTAGGGCTTGCAAATACTGCATTCAGATGGATTAAATGAAAATGCTGCAGCTTTTGGGAGAAATTACTAAACATAACGGTGGGATTGAAGAAAAAACAACAACCAATAAACAGTTTAATATTTTAGCCTAAAATATTTTGTTTAAAATAATTCATTGAGTTACTAAGGGAGGTGTGAAAAATCTTTTTGTCTCTTTTCTTTCCAGCTTCTGGGTGATGATGCAAAAGTTTCTTGTGATCATAATCATCATCATTGTCATCATTATTTAAAGAGCACTTTAACACGAGGTACATCAAAATAACATCTAATAAAATGACTTGAGTAAAGAATCAACAGTTTAAAACAACAACAACAACACTAATAAGCTGTTTAAATCCTTAAAAACAAACAGAAGTTCTTTAAACTGAACTCTAAGATAAACAGGCAACCAGTGAAGGGAGGCCAGGATGGGCTAATGTGCTTTATTTTATCTTTTTCCATTAAAAGGTGTGCAGCTGCATTTGAACCAGCTGCAGACATTTGAGTGAGGACTGACCGATTCAGAGATAAAGAGAATTACACAAATCCAGCCATGATGAAATGAAGGCTTAGAGTAGTGTTTCCATATTTCTGCCTTTAAAGAATAGGTTTTACCTTTGCTTTGTTCCTTAAATGATAAAAAGGACTTAACTGAGGTCCCTTTTTGACTGTCAAGTTTAAAACCACCGTTCATTTTAAAGTCGAGGGGCTAAACATTCATTGTCAGGGTGTCTAAATCAACAGGATCAACAGTTGTTTGGGTGTTTCAACTGGTATATTTAACAATTCCTCATTTGCAAAGACAAAGAGATTTGAGTTTTGATGTTCTCCTCGTTATTAACTTTATCTTTTTCTATAGATTCTCTTTCTCATTCAATTTAGGACTTTCCATATACCTTATCATCTAGGTCTATATTGAAAAACCTACAGTAAAGTAATGAAATGTTGATTCTGGATGTAGTGTAGGAATTCCTTCAATATAAACCAAAGAACATTTTACATTACCTGCCAGAAGCTGGATAAAATCTTTGAAAAACAGACAACAGTATTTTCACACCTCATGTAGTAGCTCAAGGAAATATTGTAATCTAAATGTTTTAGGCTAAATGTTTTAGGCTAAAATGAGTAAACCCTTGTGATGGATTTTTGGGTAAACTAAATAGAGCAGTGTTACATGTCATTGTTTCTAAAACGGCATTTTTCTGAGCTGCGTCTAAAAGGGCAAACAATGAGAGTATACCCACTTCTCCAGGGACCACTACACCACTGCGGACAGTAGGGGTGGGTATTGCCAAAGAAGTCACGATTCGATTCGTATCACGATTCACATGCCACGATCCGATTCTATCACGATGCCTCACGATACTTGAATTATCGTGATGCATTGCGATATTTTCACTGAACACTGTTATAAAAAAAAATACAGCCATTACCAGTGGCTGACTGGCTGTGTATGATCTGGATAGTGTCTTCAATTGATACATAACTGAAAGCAACTGAATTCATACATAGCTGCATTTATTGAAACAACTTTTGGAGGTATTGCCATGAAAACAAATATTACTATTACTGGACTGGACACACTGACAAAAAGTGCTCAGGATTTATAAAACTTAAAATAACAAAATAAGGCTAATCAGTGCCGTTTAAATGGCCTCAGTGGTCCTTTAAACCAATGAAGTTGTATTCCACTTGTTTTTTCCAGATGTTCGCCAACCATTCATGCAATAGCGTACTGCGAGCGAGCTATTTTTAGAAACGTAACGTCACATCACGTGGTACGCAGTAGGTCAAACTTGCATAGTCCGCCGCTGTTTCGCTGTGGAAGAGACGTGCGTTACCCTTGGTTTTACTCGTTAAAACGACTGCTTTTTCCAAATCTAAGACCATGGTTTTTAAACATTGTTGCTATGGAACGTGCAACAGCGACTCGAGGTACTCTGATCGGCCGCATATGAAGGATGTTTTCTTCAAGACTGCCAAGGAGAAATGTGTGCGCTGGGTACACCGGTGCGGTCAGCCTACACAACAGTTCAACCCAGAAAAAGTTACCAAATTCACCTACATATGTAGCAAGCATTTTGTCGGAGGAAAGGGCACAACCGAAGAACATCCTGACCCAATTCCAGCGACATCAAGTAGTGAACAGGTAAGAGTATTTTGGTGGCCGACATGTTAATAATGAAGCGCCTGCTACCATGATAGCATATAGGCTATCATGGTAGCAGGCGCTAACATGATACCCTGCTACCAGGATAGCCTACTCAAAAACATTTCAAATAAGACAAACATTAAACACCGATTCCTGGACGGTGATTACAAACAAAAAAAAAAAATGGCCGACGACGCCATGACCGCCGCGCAGGAAAAAAACAACAAAGCTTACCGTTCGATCAACTCGGCCCGTTTTCCGGTCTTTTTAAGCCCTCGACACTCAAGCCATCGTTTGAGCTGCAGGTTGGTGTGCTCTTCCACAGTGCGACCAGTAATCCGTGCGCCTGGGACATCGTCTTGGGAAAGTTTCACGGCTGTAAAGTCGGTCATATCGCTGGTTCTGTTGCGCGTGTAATAGCTGGTTGCTACGGGCGCTCTCTACCTGTATGCCCTTCCAAAGCGGCAAAAGGGGCGTTGCTCTTGACGGTGACGTCACGTGCACGGTACGCTATTGAATTTATTAATTTTTTTTAAATCAATAATCGATACTTGCTGTGAAGAATCGATGCAGTAGATCGCGAAAATTAGAATCGCGATGCATCGTCATGACGATTATTTTGCACACCCCTAGCGGACAGCCACAGATCAGCTGCAAGGGGCAGACAACAGCTAACAATGTCAAGTTACTTTTCTGTAACCAACGCAGTCACGTCCGCATTAGCTACCGCAAACAGCACAGCAGCAGCTGGAGAAAACTTAACTGCCACTAACGTTGGGAAATCAGACGGTCTTCGAACAACATTTGGACCCAATGCAACACTGCATGCGGAGGTGCTCTGGTGTCTGAACACAGTGCACTTTCAGATTTATATTGGTCAAATTCCCTGTTCTTTGTGCACAAACTTGGCCCAAAAAAGCATATTCTTATTTTGATTTCTCACCTGGGGGAATATGAACCCCATTTTATTTGACACATCCAAGGAAATTGTTACTTTTATTAATTTTTTTTCATGCTATATTTCCTACACAACAGACCAAAATATCAATCAGCTCATGCTCATAATGAAAACCATTTTCATATTCAGTGTTTCAATCAAGTAATTATAGTACTGAATAAAGAGATGGGTTCACATTTCAATGCTAAACACATTTAAAGTTATTTAAAGTTTGCATGTTTCTGCTTATTTTAAAGCTTTTAGAAATTGTATTTCAGCATAATGGGAGCATTCGTTCAATAGAAATCTTTTCAATATTGGATAAGATAACCTTTTGAATAGAACGGTCCATTAAAACATCCATGTTGTGGAGATTGCAAGAGGATATTGCTGCAGGACCCATTGTCTGCAAATTTTTTTTTTGAAGGATCTTTGAAAGAAGCAGTTGATTAAAGTTTAAATATAGTGTTTGTGTACACTGCAGTGACCAGCTACAACAAACATCCTGACATCTCAACTGTGGGCAAAGACGTTAAAAAAAAACAACGCTTCTGGTGAATGTTGGGCTTAGTGGGAAGACGCTGTCTAGAGAAAAATCTCTGACCAACAGAAAAGGAAATGAGGAATTATTCCTTTTTTTGTTTTGAAGTTAACATGTGCATATTTATATTTTTTCATCTAAGTAGGAAGATTGCAAAACTACTTTATGTAGAAAATATTTTAGATTTTTTTTTCAGTTTCATCCAGTTTTATTAGTGAGTTTTTATTTAATTTAATATTTAATTTTACCTTTATAGCACAACAAATCTGGTTTCTGCTTTTACTTATATATTTGTTTACCCAAATAACCTCTAGTGTCTCACCCTCAATATTCAGGATTTGGCCAGAAATTCTTCTTTTTGCTGCTGCTCCAGTTTTCCCTTCTGTGTTTTTCCTTCAGTCCTCCTATGAGACGCCAGCGCGGCCGGAGAGACCGCCTGACCCGCCACCATCACCACTATAACAGCAACAACAATCACCACCACCATCACCACCCGAACAGCCACCATCATCACCATCACCATCTCCACGCCCACCACGGCCCGTCGCCTGGCCATCAGGACGAAAACTACCGGCACCCTGCCCCTCCTCAGGGTTACCCACCCTACAGCCAGCAACCTCCCAGAGGGCCGGGGTCTGGGCCTGAAGACCGTCCAGGTTACCATCCCCCTAACCCCTCCCCCAGGCCTCTTCACCAGTCGCCAAACCTGTCTCCCAGGCTGTTGCACCCTGGCGCCCATCCGCAGCACCCGCATCCCCACCCATCCCAGCAACAGAGCGGTGGGGTCCTGGATCTCCAGGAACAGGTGGGCTGGATGAGAGTTAAGCAGCTTTAATTGTGGGACAGGTGCAGAAAGGAATTCAGGCACTGTGTTTAAAAATAAAGATTCTTAAAAACAAAGGCACCAGAGATAAGGAGCCAGACCTGCTGTTTATAGTGCAACAAGCGTGTCTGTCTGGATTCCCAGTAATCCTGGTCAGGTGGTTCCTAAATCCTGGAACTGTGTTTGAGTGAGATTTCTGTACTTGTATCTTGAAGAATATTTGCCACTCGGATGAAAAGCTCCAGAACTAAGTAAGTCTTTTTGATTCAAGGTCTGACGTCCTTGAGAAGCTTAGAAACCCCTTCTACGCGAATACCTTGGGCTCTCACTGGCAAAAGAAACTTCCTCTAAAAGCCAGGCAGTATTGAAATAAATAAGCCAGATCAGCGTCCGGTTGGTTGTCGGCAGGCCAAATCCATTTTCAGTCTATACGACCATGGACTAAAAGCCATGTATATGTTTAACCTTTTATCTAATAAAATCAGATAAGGTGTAGGGACATTTGCTTTGATGCAGCAATGGAATAAACTTGAATTTCCATCATTTTTGGTCGGATCCTAAATTGCTAAATTTACCAAAGAACACTTTACTAAAATGTAATTGTTATAGTTCTTAGAAAAAAAAACCCTCAACAAAACAGAATCGGTCCTCGTCGGGAGGTGAGACCTCAGGAAATCAGACATCATTAACAAACAGGAAATGTCTCATCCAGGAGTGACCGACACACAGCTGAAGGTCCTAACTTCATTTTTTTGTTAGTACCAATTAAATGTGTCAGAAAGTGATAGAGGTAATGGTGAAAGTAATCTAGTTAGCCAAGATGCCTACCTTGTGTATTTCTAATTTGCAATAGCCAGTATTTAAAACTGCAGTTTTATTTTAAAGGACAAACATGGGGGGGGGGGGGTACGACCTGGTTGTTGGCAGGTGTTTAAAAACGCCCCTGCCTTTCAAATCAGTTTAGGATTTGGGTTAAACAACTTGACCCTGATCGGTGGGATCGTCATCAGTGCAGGTGCTATGGGACCTTCTCCCCCTGGATCCACCACCACTGAGCCCGACATAAGAGTCTGAATACTTTTTGGTGCCTCACCACTGGCTTATTGACATTTTTATACCTTATTGATTATTTCAATGTGTAAAGATGAATAGAAGCAGATGACTGTTGTCGCATAAACTGTCATAATGTATGAACAGATGGTTCTAGTGGACCTGAAATTATTGTTAACACTGAATCTTTGTTTGGCATTTAAAAATGTTTTTATGGTACGTAATGTGAATAAGGTCCAGTAACTAGCTGCTCAGTCCAGGTGTATAAAGCTGTGACCTTTTTCTGCTGGGTTTGCGGTTTCAGGGTTCGGTTCCGGTGTCGTATCCCGTGTCTCCTCCGGGTGTGCCACCAGGCCTGCCGCCTCGCTCTGCCCCGCAGCAGATCCCAGCATGCTCTGTGGTCTTTAGCGGGCAGCACTATCCCGTCTGCAGCGTCCCTCCTCCTGTAAGTGTCTTTGTGTCTTTTATGTGAACTCATTAGATTTCAACGTTAAGTTTCTCCGACGTCCAGAACACTATCGAAATTCTGCACCCAGCAAGCCTCGTTAAGTCAAATGTTTCGTTCCTCGTCTGTTGCCAGGTTCTTCAGACTTGTTCCGTTCAGCATTTGCCCATGCCCTACCCCTTCCCGTCCTTGCTGTCCAGTGACCCGACCTTCTTGATCCCCCCTCCTCACCTCACCCACGCTCCGCCGCACCTCTCCCACCACCCGCCTCACTTGCCGCAGCCGGCGCAGTTTGGACCTTATCCGGCGCAGCAGGCTCGATCGGTGAGTAGGAAGTCTCACGATAAACGGGCTCATCTGAGGGGGAATGCATTGAAGCAACAAAACGGGACCTTCTTTGTGTAAACCAGCTTGACAGAACCTAAACCTCTGCCCAGAGATGATGGGCACCTTGATGATGGCTCCAAAGTTGTCCTGCATCATTTAAAGCTTCCTGCCTTCATAGGACCTCACTCTCCTAAATAAGTTATATTAAAATCAAACGAGGGCTGAATTCACTTGATTTACTTGTTCTCATTAATCCAGTTGTAATTTTATTTTTCTCCCATTTTGTTTATTTCCTGTGATCATTTTGTGTATTATTGTCAGTTTTATGGTATGACCATAAACCTCTTTTCCCCTTTGGATTTTTTTTTTTTTTTTTAACACTTAAATGAGTATTACCTGGTTAAGTAAAAGTAAAAAACTAAACTAAAACCATCAGTTAAATGCAATTCTCGGCAAATTCAGACAGATTTAAGGAGTATTTTTTACTGTGTAACTTTAGCTTTTTTGGTGGCCTTCAGGAATGAAAGCTGAATCCTATTTTTGAGCATCTTCTAGAAGATGTGCATTTAATTTGCTGAAAAATTCTATTAGTGCAAATATGTGATTTTGTAAGTAATAACTTCCAGTGGCCTACTAACCAAATCAAGAGTTAAAAAAAAACTAACAAAAAAAATCTTTCTCCACATGTTTGGTGAATAAACTTGCCAAGCCATTTGGATCAAAGTTCAAATAAAAAAACACAAACTCTCTCATAAGTTACTTGAGGGTGATATAAGCGCTGAGGTGTCAAATGTAGCGTTTGGTTGGGGGAAAAAAACAACTGTAAAAACAAAACTCTTTAAAGTTTTATCTATTAGGGGCATCTCTACTCTTTGCTGAGGGGCGCACATTTTTAAAAGGCCATAATAAATGTTGATGTATACAGCTGTAAAGCGTTATTTAAATTTCCAATTTATTAGCAATTTGTAGTTGTGTGAATGAACAAAGGGCTAAATGGATACATTACGGCGTGTCATTTGATAAAAGGGATAGATTTTAAGGTTGTGGAACGTCAACATAAAGATGCTGATGTGCATCACAGAGGCTGATGGTAATCTTTCTCCGATTGATGGAGGTTTTGTTCTCTCCCACACGTTCTACCGATTTTATTTTACTTCTTGGTGAAGAAATGTATAAGGTGCAATAAACTATAGTAGCATTTGTGTAAATTGGCTCTTAATTTAAGAGCTAAACACTTGGAGACTTGTTGCTTATTTTACCCGTTTATTTCATGGGAAATATTGTTAGCAGATTCAAATTGATTGTTTATATTTCTGGTTTTAGATTAGAAAATGATGGCTAACAGTTTTTTTTCTTTTCTTTTAGCTTTATCATACTTATTTGCACTATATTGCAGCTTTTTAGCCCTTTTTGACTTTATTTCCTGTAAAAGACTTGAATTAGATGTTTTTTTTTTTTTTTTTTTTTTTTTTAGCTGTTAGAAATGTTTTTTTTAACACAGTTCTGTCCTCAGCCTTTACAGAGGATAGAAAATGACGTGGAGTTGCTGGGGGAGCATCTGTCTCTGGGCGCCGGGCTCCACTACTCCCCGGCCGCACACCCAGCCCTCACCCCACACTCGACGCCCCTCCACTTCCTCTCCCACGAGCCCCTGACACAGGAGTTCTTCGGAGTGGTGAGCCTTGACAGTGAAATGCGTTTTGAAAGCTGCGCATTTCTTCTTGTAATTATTGTTCTGACGCGTCTGCACCTTATTTTCTCTTCCCTGTAGTCTTATCCAAACTTCATTCCTCGGCGTCTCCCGGGGCGGCGGTACCGTTCGCAACAGCTTCCACCTTCGCCTTATCACCCCAGCCTCCTGCCTTACTTCCTGTAAGAGCTCAGGGAAACTCACTGCCCTCAAAACAGAAGTTTGATTTAGTTTTTCAGATTTGCCTTCATGTTTCTTGGTGAAATTTCTCTTTGCACAGCTCAATGCTGCCAGTCCAGCCCACAGGCCCCGCAATCAGCCTGGAGCTGGATGTAGATGATGGAGAAGTGGAGAATTATGAGGTTTCCCCCCTCCGCCGCTGTTGCATGTGTACCGTTGCCGTGTGGAGACTCTTAACTCTCTCGTTGTTGCTCATGTTTCCCCCCAAGGCCCTCCTCAATCTTGCCGAGCGCCTGGGAGAGGCCAAACTCCGAGGACTGACCAAGGGGGACATCGAACAACTCCCTTCCTATCGATTCAACCCAAATAACCATCAGTCTGAGCAAACACTGTGAGTGCCGGCCTTTCAAAGCACCTTTACATGCTGATAAGGGGCCAATATTATTGTTTCAGCTTGTCACAAGGCTGCCGTTTATAAGTTATAGCTTTAATCTGCATATTTTGTACATTTCTCTAAATCCAGAAGCAACTCGAAGTTTTCCACACATGGTGCCTGAAAGGTGATTTTGGTACTTTAAGACGACTGTAGCGATGTTTCTGCTGTTAGAATAACATTACCTAAACAGACAAGGTCTCTTCAGAATAATGTTGTCGATCTCTGTTACAGGTCGAGCGCGATCTTCCTAAATGTTTGTGTTGCTCAGGGCGTGTTTACTGTGTAGGACTGACGCGTTGCAGCACGGTACACTAACACATGTCTGGTTGCAGGTGTGTGGTATGTATGAGTGATTTTGAGTCCCGCCAACTGCTGCGAGTCCTTCCCTGCAGTCACGAGTTCCATGGAAAGTGTGTCGACAAGTGGCTGAGGGTGAGTCCGTACCCGCTGACCCCCGGGTCCGGGAGAAACGCTAAACCTTCGTTTTCTGTGGTTTTCTGTGCACACTGCTGCTGTGTCCCATTTTACCATGAAGTTAATTCTGTGATTCATTCAGAAATGCAGCTTGTGTACAAAGACTGATATATTCCAAGCATTTTATTTCGGTACATTTTGATCATTATACGCCTCGCAGCTAACATTCAGTTTCTTAGAAAGCTGGTCTCCTATAAAAGGCCAGATTTTTGATTGAGAAAGGCGAACCTACTGAAAAGTAAGTCCATGTACAATGCCGTGTGTGCCATCAAGACTTTAGCATGAATTGCTGCTTTAATTCAGGGTGGCATGGATGTGTTCAGCCTGTGGTAGTCCAGGAAGCTTTAATTATTGTCTGCAGCTCCTCTGCACTGTTGGTTCTGGTCTCACCCTCCTTTTGACAATACTGCATAGATCTCTGGAGTGTAGATCAGGCCCGTTTACTTTCCAGTCAACAAATGGTAATTAAAGCAGGTATTGATACTTCTAGACTTAGATTAGTCTTTATCATTCAGATTTGAATTATAAAATGCATATCTGGATGATCTTTCATCGCGGTGGCTCAGGAAAGGTGCAGAAACAAAAACAGAAGCATTGTTTAATGTATAAAATGAGCAGAACTGCCACCAAACTAAACCCACAAATGCTAGAAAGAAAGCTGTGTCTAAAATAGAAATGTTGTCCAATATCAAGAATTATAAACATGCCGTATCAAAGACTTTGTAAAATAACTGTCTATATTGCACATGGAGAGAGTAAGGGGTGCTACACCCCTGGAGCAGACTTTACCAGTAATCGGTCTTGGGTGAGGGACTGAGGAGGAGCCTCATGGCGCAGGGGAAGCAGCTGCTGCAGGACCTGCTGTTCTGCTCCACAGTCTCTTCCCTGAGACTTTTGGCTGTGTAGGCGGGTTCCTGCTGGAAAGTGAAATCAGCAGATAGAAATATGGCGTGCTCTGAAATGTTCTGGGAGACGTCCGTGTCGACTTTCGACTTGATCGATTAAAGCGGGCCAACACCAGCAGACGTCATTGTCCCCAAGATCATGACTGGATGTGGAAACCTCATTCTGGACCTCAAGGAAATTGGGTTTCTGTTCCGCTTCACTCTTCTTCCAGGCTCAATGACCTTTATTTCCAAATGAAATGCTAGATTTACTTCCATGTGAAAAGAGGATGTTGGACCACTGAGCAGCAGTCCGGTACTTGTATAATTAACCCGGGTAAGACGATCCTGACGTTGCCTCTGGTTCGGGATTTTAACACAGGGAGGCAACAGTTTGAGCCCATCTACTGAAAAAACCTGCGGTGGCTCTTAGAGCTCTGACTCCAGCTGTTGGTCTCTCCCAAATTCTTGGAACAGATTTTGCTTCAAAATGCTGCAAGGATATGAGTCTCCCTGTCGTTTGAGCACCTTTTTGCAGCCAGAACTTATTATGCTTGTCTACAGCCCTCTGTACCTCCAGCTTCTTTAGCAATGACCTTTTGTAGCTTACCTCCTCATAGCTGTCAATAGCTGTCAAGTCGCCTATCTTCCCCATTGATTGTGTGGCTCATTAGATAACTATGACTCCCCATTCCCATTATTAAATAAATTTTATATTGGTCTTATGTTGTATTCTAATTTTATGAGAAACAGGAGTTTGTGTTTTCATTGACATGTAAGGGCAGTGTGAAATGAATCGAGATTTTCATTTATTTGGCAGCGAGTTAGGTGTCGTCGTCTTTTATTGAATTTCTGCTCACCGTCACCGCTGAGAACACAGCTGCTAACGTGAAACGTCGTCTCTGTTCATCATCAGGCCAACAGGACATGCCCCATCTGTCGAGCCGACGCCTCGGAGGTCCAGAGAGACTCGGAGTGACCGCAGGAGGGAGCCCTACACTTCCTGCTGTCGGTCCAACACATCTAGCACTGCCCGCTCCTGATGAATCGACACACAAACACATGCAGCGTCACCCTACATGTTGGTGGAGCACTTTATTCTCCATAGTCGTCGTTTTTTTCTTTCTTAAAGATTGCGTCGGACATTTGATGTTTGCTTTAATCTGATGACTTGTCACACTTTCCTTTCTGTACATGCACACAGGTCCTCACGTTTTAAGTGAATGACTTACCTTCCTGCGGTAGTATGTGTGTCTGCACACCTGTGCATGCACCACCACTGTTGGTGGGCTCTGTAAAGCAGGGCTTTGGTACATGACTGTGTTGTGTGTGTGTGTGTGTGTGTGTCTGTGTGTCGGTGTGGGAGGGATTTTAGGGATCCTGGAGCATGAATGAATTGTTTTTGTGTCGGACAAAAGTAATGAGATGGGGTTTTATGTTTTTTATTATTTGCTCTCATGATTGATTTTTGTTCCTGTTTCTACTTTTATGCACTGTCTGTATGCATACTCAGTGTGTATGTACGTTATAGACTTTTCTCTAGTTTTTGACACTAAGGGTCCATTATGCCGCTGTGTTTCTCAGTTGCCTGTTTGAATTATTATTATTATTATTATTATTATTATTATTGTTGACTGGTTGTTTCCCTGCCTGAAAGTTACCTCATCATTCCGTTTTCATTACAAATGCTTCACAGCACAACTTTGACATTTAACAAATATTTTTTTCTTTTTTTTTCTTTTTTTTTTTTTTTCTTCAAAGAAAAAGTTTCTGTGGTTTGCAGTGGCACATGTTACATATATATCTATATATATATATATACTGTAAAAACATATGAATATCTATATACCAAATAAAAGGCTTGATATGAACTTTTCAAATGTTGTGTTTTGTAATAATTGTTTTTTTTATATATATATATATATATATATATATATATATATATATATATATATATATATATATATATATATATATATATATATATATATATATATATATATATATATATATATATATATATAGTTTTCAACAAATTAACAAAACTGCAGGACAGTTATCAAAATACAAAGATATGCAGAACATCGATCAGACTGCAATGACTAATTGGCGTCGGTAGACGCTGGCTTTGAGATCTTCTACAATGACATCATTAGTGAATGAATCCAAACAAGATTGCAGTTACAAATAAATTCCAGAGTACAACTGCCCAACTATAATTTATGTAACCATAAAAACAACAAAAACAGTGATACCCTGACCCAACCCACCCCAAGTTATCAAGGATAGAAGATAGAACAGCAAAAAAGATAGATGGGGTAATAATTGTTTTTAAGTCAAATATAAGAGACCTAGAGTGAGTAGAAAGATTTGGGTTTGGTTGGGGTACTTGTGAAACTTTGAGCACACGGCAATGGTTGCAGTTCCCTCAATGACCACTAGATGGTGGCACTGCACTTCTGCATTCCCCAACTTGAACCTTATTTTTGTCCAGTAGGGTAGAACATTTAAGATAGATATTGAAAATAAAATGCACTGGGATTATTACCTTAGTTTAAAAATTTAACGGGCTCTGTAAAAAATATATGCATACTGGTAGAAACAATTAGCCGCTCTGAGTTGATGTGGCCACTTCCTGAATGACGTCACTTTGTTTTAGAGGAATTTTGGCTCGCTCAAAACCAGGTTGCGTCCATTAGGATTTTTTTTTATTATGTCCCACAATATAATTTTAATGTAGCTGAGGTCTAAACTTAGGCTGGGACATTTTTAAATCCTTGAACTGATTTTTGTTTTGTTTTTTTGCCCATCCATTCTGTCGTAGATTTGCTGCCTGGCATGTTTCCTGGGCCTATACTCCTGGGAAAATTGGTAAATTCTTAGTGACTGAATGTCCTTGCTGAGGAATAATGTACTTCAGATTGTTTGGAAAGTGCCCTATGACCATTCTATTTTTCTTTTGTCTATGGTAAATTCTCATCTTGTATTTTGTTTTGTACTGTTTTATACTGCAGCACTTTGATATCTTTTTTATGAAAGGTGCTTTACAAATAAAACGTATTATGTCTGTTCTCCCTGCCATTGTGTTTACACACCTTTCGTGCTTCACATCTGCCAAACTGCCAAAATATCTGCCTGCAGTAGGTGGTGATGATTAAAATCTGCTGGTGATCAGCAATGAAGTGCTTTTCTTAGCAGCACCTGGCTGCTGTTGTAAATCCAACAGAAGCAGCAAAGGTGCACTTTTAGTTTTTAACACAGATTGTCCATATGTGGTTAATGTAAATAAATGCAGTGTTGGATCTCATTTTTGTATATTTGAACTTTTTATATAACTATATAATTTTAGAACCTTGTAACAAAAGAGAATGTACTTCCTTTGAACTGTGACTTTACAGTGCCATGCAAAAGTGTTCATCCCCCTTTTACCTTTGTTACATTTCAACCTGTGCTGTAATGTTTTTAATATTTTATGTGATGGGTCTGTACAAAGTATTCTACGTTGATAAGGTTAAATGAGAAAAATCTATATGCATACAAAAAATTGGCATGTGTGTATGTATCCACCAAGGTTCTGGTGCCACCAATTACCTTCAAAAGCCACCTGAAATCCACCTGTGGAGAAATTTGTGTGTGACATGTCGGTATAAACGCACCTTTTCTGAAAGCACTCAGAGGCTGCAGCAGCACAAAGCAAGAGGCATCACACCATGAAGACCAAAGAGCTCTCTAAACATGTCGGGGGCAAAGTTGTTAAGAAACCGTGTGAAAATCGGGTAAAAATTCAGGGAGTTATGATTTATTTTAGTTGGGCAAACCGCTTCCTCATGACAAATAAATGCCCTCGGGGCGAGTGACAGACCCATCCAAGATGGTGGCCATGCTGAACGTCAGCTCCAATAGGCAGCGCCAGTCCATGGAGTGGCTACCTGTGTAATGTCCATGGCTGAAGCAGTTTGACCTTGAGGAATGGACAAGATGAGACAAGCTCATAGAGGTTTATTCAAAGCAGCTTGCAGCTGTAATTGCTCCACAAATAATTTACTTTAGGGAGGCCGAATAGTTATGCATTCTCAAGTTTTCTATGATTTTGTCCTATTTGTTGTTTACTTCCCAATAAGAAAATAATACATCTTCAGCGTTGTAGGCATGTTCTTTGAATTAACTGGTGCAAACTCTCAAACCATTTTAGTTCCAGGTTGTGAGGGAACGAAACATAAAGAATGACAAGTGGGTGAATACTTTTGCAGGTCACTCTATATTGTTGGTGAAACACTCTTCACAGTGATAGAAATGTCTGCACGGACGAGTTGTCCGCCACACGTCTCCCAACAGCATTGCTGTTGTCCCGTACCTTGGGCTGGTTAACAGCAACTGTGTTGTACAAACCTATAAAATGTTTACGCAGAATTCAAAGGCCAGGTGTCGCCTCTGGGCTTTGCTGCACAAACGGCCTCATTTTAGAGAGCAGCTTGCCTGGGGCCGATCGAAAAGCACAGAACACAAATGTCACTGTTCTTAACTGAGCAGACAATATAGAAAGCATCGAGAGGGGGGTCTGTCTACAGCGCAGTGTTCGTCTTATCTGTTTACTCAATTCTTAAAACGTCCGTTTGGTGTCAAAATGCAAATCTTGTTTTAGAACCATATATCTGTATGTATTGGATTCAGAGGTCAAGATCTTGTAAAGATGTAGATTTTCAGCCTGATATGAAGTTAATTTGTCTACATGACTACTAAGAGGCACGTTTAAGTCTTTTGGAGGAACATTTTGCGCCCTGATGGTTTTAAAATGTTTTTATCAATTGGTTTTGTGTTGTAAACATAAAAATTTTGTCAATTTTCTTACCAATCTTTGGGCATTGAAGCAAGTCTTAAAGTAACACTGTACAGTCTTGAGTTTTTTTTAAAAGTACAGTAAAGTATGTACATTTATTTGGTTGTGTTGTGTAGTCCTGACACCCAAGTTCTTGGTCATACCGTAACTTTTTTGTGACAGTGTAGAAGTCTTTTTAGTTAGATTTTCCTCTGTTGATGAAAGAGGCAAATACTGATATAAATCAAGGGCTAAAAGTACAGTCAGGACACTTTCAAAACGTGTGTTGTGACCAGTTTCAGACTTTGTATGTTAAAACCTAAGGTTTTTATGGTGCCCAACAAATGAGCAAAACATGCACATTCTCCCAAAGAAGCTTGCTCTGCACAAAAAAAGCTGCATTTACACTTTAGCACAAAAAAGCAACCTATGATATGGATTTTTATTTTTTTGCCAAAAAGCTTTAAAAGATTAGTTTGTGTTTTAAAGCCACTATAATTATTTTTGAAATGGTTTAGTCCAGGTTTGACAAGTCTATTCCTTTCTGAATGATTAAAAAGTTTTTTGTTTTTTTTTGTGTGGAGAGCAACAAAGAATCCTAAAATGTATTTTTATTTAGAAAGCTAATTTAGGTAAAGTCTGACACCTCAAAATATATAGGCTTTTTTTAATCAAAACCTTTGATTTATTGCTGTATATGAATCAGACCCCAACTTCAGTGTCATCAGCCATGCTGTGCCTCCACTGTGCAAACCACAAGGGGGCATTCCTGTTGACTGTACATGCAAAGGAACAATGAAAAACGCTTTCAGGTGGTGCAACTGAAAACCATGTAGTTGTTTATCCATCTTGGCAACATCCCCATTCACCAAGCTGTACACATGCATAAAAAAGGGACCAGTACCTTTAGTTTGAGCTAATGTACACTTGCACACAGACTTGATTATATAAGTTTACCTCTCGGTAAACCATTCAGAGCGTTTAAGTACGTTTTGATTGTCATGACTGGTTCGTTGAATCCCAAACCAATTTCACAATGATCAGTCATGACATATTATTTGAACTCTACTTTGTGACTAATGGCAGGATAGTTTAACACTGCAGAAACGTGGCTTTCAAAGTAACTCTGGAACTTTCTCTAAGGTAGATCTGTAGAAATAGTCTACCATTCAGAAACTGCTAGCTGGTTGTGCAGGAGGTTCCTCTTCTTCTGCTTTGGGGTCTGACTCAAATATATACTATTGTACCATGGTGCATCTGTTTGGAACTATTTTCACATGTATAAAATTAGAATATTAAACAACATGGGGGGGATGTCATGTCAACAGTACCATAACTAGTCCTGACACAGGAAAACTTTGAATTCCATACCATTGGTCTAAATAAGCACCATATTTAAACCTGGACCACATATACAAAGGAAACATATACTTCAAGTAAGTGACAGGACTTTGTTTTCACAAAATTTGCTTGATTTTCCGATGTTTAGACCTGCCTAAACATGCACTTGTTTGCAATATACCAACATGCGTGGCAAGAAAGGACAGCTGCTCTAAATGTAAAGTTTTTGTTTAATGGAGGAAGAAGCCTTGTTTCAGAGGCCTGATGAGTCACTGTCTTTTTTATCTAACTTTTAGCTTCCAGTCCTCAGTTTTTCCTTTTTTTAATGCATCCCCTTACACACCCCAGTCTTCTGCTCCATCACCTCATTTCCTGCTTTTGCTCTCTCTCTCTCTCTCTCTCTCTCTCTCTCTCTCTCTCTCTCTCTCTCTCTCTCTCTCTCTCTCTCTCTCTCTCTCTCTCTCTCTCTCTCTCTCTCTCTCTCTCTCTCAAATGCTTCTTTCTCTCCCTGTAGTGAGCGGGCTCTCTTTGCTCTCTTCTTGTCTTTTTACTTATGCATCCTCCATTCCAGCCTCTTCCACTGCCTCTTTGCTTTTGCCTTGATCACCGCCCACTCGTTTAACCTGCTTCCGCTGCACTGAAGTGGAAGTGATGGGGGATTTCTGTCTGGAACTGGCGACCCAGTTACTTCCGGGAACAGACGCAGTTATCCTTGTGTTACCCATGTTTTACACACATATAATATGTCTTAGCAAGGCTGTTCCAAGTTGCCCAAGCATTAATAGCAGATAAAGACGATGCTGTTGTTAAAATGATTATATTTTAGCCAATGTTTATTTGAACAGTTTAATGCAATAATGAAGGTGAAACCTTACAAGAACTATAAGATGTACAAATCTGTTAAGGCTGGATTTAATTTGAGTGTAAAACATTACTTATATTTGTTACGGTTAGAAAATACTTTGAAATTCATCACATTTGATTTACTCATTGACTGTTCTTCTATTATTTATTTATTTACTTCCACAGCTGAGCTTTAGTACCCAGGAGGAATCTCAGTGGTAAAAGTTCTGGTTTGAATGTTCTGTTCCGTTGGTTAGACTTACTTTGGGTACTCGTGTATGTGTCCATGCCTTGAGGCTTTGCCCTGACGGCTGACGTTTTCCAGACAGCTTGTCTCGCAGTGACAGCGAAGATCAGTTCAGTTTGGCAGATCTCCGTTTGTGTCTGTCAGTATACGATTAAAAAGAGGACATCCCATTGAATACTTATGTAATCAATGGATGCAATCATTCCTGGAGAAAGCATTTCTTTTGATTACTCATGCAAACATTTTCTATAATCAGATCATGGATATTTTTCAGAGCACTTAATCATGATCTAGGTAGTATTTAACATGCATTTGTGTTTCTGCATAATTTTCAAATTTTTCAAATTCTATTATTTCCAAATTCAAAATTTTCACTTTCCTTTTCAAGTCAATTTTAAGCTATAAATAGAAGAATTAAGAATAGATTTCTTGCAGATGTTTAGCCTTGTAAAGTTACCTACTGACACAAAAAAACTACCTTTCCTTTAAGTAGGATTTAAACCAGTCGAATGCTCTACCAGAAAGGCTGACCCAATTTTATAGGTGCTCCAATAAAATGGAGTAATCAACTGTGTCGAATGCTGCTCTGAGGTCCAATAATACCAGATCTGGAGGGCTCCTTACAGAATGTTGCATCCCTGGTACACAAAGGAGTGTTATCGCAGATCCTTCCTCCCAGCAGTTGTTGGACTCATAGCCATTACTGCTCCTAAAATTAAGTTTTTTTGATCCAAACTATTTTTACAGTTTCCCCATTTCTTGAAAATAGTCCTCTGTTGTTTTTGTAATGTACAAATATACATTCACATTTTGTACTTTTTTACTCAGCTGCACATTTATTTGAATCTGTACAGAATCTTTCCTCATATTGTAAATTGCCGTTACTTTACAGTCTCTTATTGTTATTTTCTGCATTTAAAATTTTACCTTTGTGTGAATTGGCATGATTTGACTTGCGTGTCACTTTGCTGTTGGTACACCTCAATTTCACCACTGAGGGACAATAAAGGTAATTTCTATTCTATTCTAAATTGAGAAATGGAGGGATGGTCGGTGGATAAACAAATGGGTCAATGGACGGGTGGATAGTTGGATGATTGCCCAAACTGATTGATGTCTGGATGAGTAGGTAACCAAATGAGTGGCTAAATGGATGCAAACATGGACAAATTGATGGATGGACAATATATGTTGTATCAAAAGGATGTACACATATACGAATGGATGGATGTATGTGTGGATGGATGCATAGAACCTTTACACAATGGTATAGGCTAGATTCCTGTATATTATAGTGCACACAGTTTAATTTTCCAACAGGTTCCTCTCTTTCCTGTACTCAGCTCTTCATGTGTGCAAATGCAACAAAAAAAGGGAGAAAACTCTGTTTGTGTGCGAGTGGGAGAGAGCATGTGTGTAATGTGCAGATCATCCCAAGCTGACAGGGTACATGACTTCTCCATCCTACTGTTATATAAAAGGAAAGTGAGGACATCAAGCTCTGCCTGCCTCACGTTTATTCACACATAAGCGGGTATGTACTGGCACATTCTGTTTGCCTTTCGCCGACCCCCTTAAAAAAAAAAAAACCCTGGTAGGTTGTTCCCAGTCTGTCTATCTGAGTGAAACTTGTGCAATATTTATTTCATAGGGATCCCACTCTCTCTGAGGCAGATGGCTGCTGGCCCATGGTATCATCCTCTCAATTGTCAGAGGACATCACTGTCACTCGTGGAGCATGAGGTGTGTCTCAGGCAGACACGGGCGGGAGAAGTAAAGGGAGGTATGGAACGGAAAAGCTGCAATGTTTGCTTCTCTATTTGGGAAAGGCAGAATTGGGGAAAAAGCTTTTAATCTACCAAGGTAGAGGTTAAGAAACAACAGCTCATTGGCAGAATGCAATTGTGTTTCTATCAACACACTGTGTGCTGCGCTATACACAGAGTGAACATGGGCAGCAGGAGCCTCTGGTCATCTTCCCAGTCTGATGGATAATTCTCTCTCCAGGGAGCTGGTGCGAACCACAGAGACATGGGCAAAGTTCATCAAGTCATCTGATGACATAAAGACCCTGACTGCTGCTATTCTTTAGAGTGCAAACTAAAAAGTCCTTTCCATTTCAGAATCATCCACATGCATGGGACACATTACAAGATATGTAGTTTGATTAGAAACGTTGAACTAGAAAGCAATCTCAAAACTCATATTTTTTAAGTCATTTAATTCCTTAAATGCTTGAACATAACGTGCTTTGTCATGGTATTTGCATGTGTGTTTTTTTTTTATTGATGTCCTGTCCTGCAGTGAAATCTGTCCACAGACAGACATGAACACCTAGTTTAAGCAATCGCTCTTGTTATAACAGGACAGGCATTTTTTAATGATCAGTCATAGATTTATGAGCTGAAAACAAGTCCAGACATTTAGTCTTATTGACTGGTAAAGCAATGAAATCGGTTTTGATTGAAATTAAATCTTGAGCTGATAAATCTGGGTGCAGAAGCAAAACAACCACATCAAAATCCCCAAAACATAGTTAATTAATCCAGAATAGTTTCCATTTGTATGAAATGTGTCCAGTGTTCCAACTTTTAAATTATATTTTGAAAGCAATCGCTGCTTTTCATCATGTTCTTTCCTCTTCTGTGGTTTACCGCTTTAAAGGCTTTTTTATTTGCTGTGATCTCACATCATTTAGAAGTGGGGAACACAATATCTGATGCCATCTTACACAATGATTTGTTTAACGTCCTTTTGTTGGTACTATTTCTGCTCAGACCATCATGCCAGATTAAGCCGTAGAAATAAAATGTATTACTTTGCTGAAGTGATGGTTTTAAGCCAGAGATGGTGAACATAGAAAACCATTGTTGTGTATGTGAAGGTGGGTTGAGAGAAAGGTCAAAGTCAGGTAACTAGGTTAGCCTGTGAGGGAGATGAAGACAAAATTCTCAGATGGATATCTAATGAAAAAGCTATAGCAGCTGGTGTTAAAAAAGTGATGCAGCTTCTAATTTCTTAAAGCCTTTTTCTTGTTAAAGTTAAAATCAGCTCACCTGGACAATGGCTACTTTTCAATTGTAAACTTGACCCTAACTTTTGCATGATTTGTTGAGATGTCTTTTAGAACAATACAAAAAATAAAAAAGCCACAAAACACAGCTGAATTTTTCTTGACTTTCACCCAGCTTTATCAGTTTACCAAAGTAGATCATCCCAAGACTTTATAGCAACAGGTTCAACATATTTTTTGACTAATACCTAATTAGTCTTATAAAAAAGAAAACATTGCTGGAAAATAAGCCTGTTGTTTTTGTTGCTAACCATAACCATTATTGATATGTTACTAAAAATGGATGTTACATGTGCTTCCACTATTGACAAAGTGGAGACTGAAATAGTTTTTTTTAATCATAATAAACAGTGCTTTTTATTTTAATGTTAAAAGGCGACTTGTTGCTGCCACCTTTCTGTCTGTGTTGGATTATGGGGACATTTTGTATATATGTGCTTCCGCCCAGTGTCTTCATGAGATTGACACAGTTTATCCTTCTGCCCTAAGATTTATAATGAACTGCCACAATTTGACCGATAATTGTGGATTATATTCTCGGGACAGATGGCCATCTTTGGCCATATTTGACTACCCGCAGGCTCCATCATTGATGCACTTTTATATATAAACGGCAATTCTTGGTCTTCTTCCAATGAAATGACAATACAAAAGATCATCAAGCAATACTCTTTGTGTTCCAATGACCGGTACTTGCTCTCTGTCCTGAATGTTCGCACTGAACTTGGAAAAAAGGCTTTTGCCGACTTTCCCCCACAATATGGAACACTGCAAAATGTGTTGCAGCTTGATAGCTTGACCTCCCTGAGTGATTTTAAAGATAGATTGATGGTCTTAGAGATGACTTCTCTAAATTGTCAATGTTTTTAATTCTGTCTGATGTAACATTTTCCAGTTTTAATTTTTTTTAAATAGTCTTTGTGGATGCTATTTATATAAGATGTTTTACATGTAATGTTTTGTAACTGGTTTTAATTATTTATTTTTTTGCAAGCTCTTCCTTGAAAAAAGATTGTTAATCTCAGTGGTGACTTTCCTGGTTAAATAGAGATTTAATAGGTCAATGTCCTTACCTTGTTAGTGACAGTACACGTTTATGGTAAAACTTTCAGATTTTTCTTTTAATTGCCCCATTTGTTTCTATTCTCTGAATCAATGTTTGATTTTTTTGGCTAAACGTTACCCTCGGCTGGGAATAAAATACCTTAAATTATGTGCATTTGTCTGAGAAATGCATTTGACATATAGAAACATTGAAATTACATTTGACCTGAGATCATATTTCAATGAGTTATTCTAAAACTTCAGAAGTATTTATGCAACTTCCTCACCTTTTGTCACATGACATGCACAAACTTCAGAATAAAACAATAGGTGCATTTATACTGATACCCACTAACGAAAAGGTGGATGTCATTTCCTAATTAGGTGGCTTCTGCTGAGGGAAAACTATCATCAAAGAGTCTTGATGAGAAGTAAGTTATGCATAAGGAGAGCAAACTTAGACCACAGCATGTAGATCAGGGGGTCTGCTCTGGCTAACAGAGCTGTCTAGTGATCTTTATAGATTTCCTGTGGGCGGAGGTTGTGGTGACTAATTGTTATTCTTACAAGTAAAGGGTCTTGGTACCCAACATCGACCAGTACTGCAGCTGGGTTTTGTCAACAGACGGATACTGGAGGAGAAACGATTCCTACATCCTGAAACTGATTAGCAAGTTCAGTTAAGCAACACATGGCAACTTTGCACTTTAACTGTTTGCATCAAGCACATCATAACATTTCCACAACATTTCTCAAAGCACCTAGCTGCACGCCATTTAACAGATAATTAACACTTAAATCGTGCTCTTCTCTATATGATAGGTCAGTCTCATTTGTTAATTTATAAATAATTTTGTAATCTACTCATCAATTTCTCAGTGCTACAATTTATTGTCAGTTAAAAACAAGCCAAATAACATGAGGAAAAACTTTTAAATAATACTTGAATCAAACTTTATATTCATCAAATAACTTTTCATTTCTGTACATGTGTACAGAAATGAAAATCCTACAAAAGGGTAAATATTTCAAACAATGAATGAATAACAAGTTTTCTATTATCAAGAATCAAGAGTCTATTGTCATTTTATAGCCATAATGAAATTCTGGTGAGACACCGGCTCAGGATTCACACATAACACACAGACACAAAAGAAGACATGTTCAAGTTGGATATACCGACCACACTTCCTGAGAAGCTACGAGCATCAAATACTCCTTAGCATCTGAAAAGATTGAAATGTTCCAGTTAAAAAAGACAGATAGGAATCACTTTACAGAACGATGTAAATTACTGTGCAACTGTGAATGTATCAGACAAACGTGTATTGTGGTCAAATGGTCTCTAACGAGGCCTCGCCGGCAGGTCAATAAAGCTTTGAACTCCACACTAGTCCAGACAATTTGTATTAAGAAAGCTTCCTGCATGGGAAGTGAAACATCTTCAGCTTCAGAATAGAAGTCCAGTTGTTTTATTTTTTAAACTTTTTCTTTGGATTGTAGCAGACAAACGTTCCATGAGAAGTTTAAAAGTGTGCAAATAGTCATTAGCAAAAATCGAAACGTTCAAGTTGAACAACTGTGCAATTTGCCAAACATGTCCAAACCAACACTCACTGAGAAGCTAGCATGTGAGAGACAGCGTGAATAATTGTCACTCGAATTAATCTAATGCATCTAATGGTTATTCAGATCTCATCAGACTCTCAGAAACCTTATCTGAAATATCTCCAGCTTAATCTGATTGTGATCTTGCTCAAAGATTAAATGAAATGGTTTAATAAAGTGGAGCTCAGTCCATTCAGCTGATATGTGAGATGCACACATACACACAATGTGTCGATAACATACTGTGGCAGGGTGTCTTTGGGGCAGGCTCTATAACCATAAGCATTATTCTGACTCAAACTGGAATACTGAAGATGACCTGAATAAAAAAATAGAATGGTTAAAATGTCTCCACTGACATGGCCCTGCCCTCGAAATGCGTCAAGGGGACGGCAAAAGCCTGAAAGTATTCATACCCCTGGCAGATTTAGGTTTAAAGTTGTCTTTTACCAACATGTTTCGCCCAAATGGGAATAATATTAAACCCTTGGAGAGCCCCAGCCAGAGTCCCAACTTGACTCTGACTGGGGATCTTCCACAAGGCTGTAAAACAAACCAAAGCTGAATCATCAAAATATCAGTTAAACCATTGAAAAAGCTGGTCAGCAATAATGAGAAAGGTTTGAATGCTGTAATGCTTATAAAGATGTTCCTTCTGTTCGTCTGTCAATTCATTGTCTTTACCTGCTTATCGCTGCAGGGTTGGAGAGGCTGGTGCCTATCTCCAGCAGTCGCCCAGTGAGAGGCCGGGCAACACCCTGTACATCTCTACAGCCGGTCACAGGGCGACACAGTCCCACAGGACAAATAATCATCCACACTCACTACTCCTGGCAATTTGGAAAGACCAATTAACTTACCATACAGATGTTATATAATATATAGGCATAGTGATTGAGTGAAGAAAAGATTATAAGGAAAGACTGAGCTAATACTGGATCATTTATTCATTGTAATCCAAGAGTAAATCCTTTAAACCGGTATCATACAGCTGCACTGCAGGTTTTCAGCTGGAACTTGCACCAACCCTTCGAACTCTGGCTCTGAACTCTTCCACAAGGCTCGTGTTCAGTAGCACATTTCCTGATGTGCCCCAGATAATCATGACTCGTCTCGTTTTTCATATGCTAGTGCAAGCTGGTCAAACCCACAAGAGCTGAAGTGATGCAGCTGCACGGAAGCTAAACCAATGGGGCCTGTAGAAATCGTTGCACTGAATGAAAAAGGAAACGACACTGCTTCAGGAATCCTTTTGAGTCATTCGTCTTTTCTTTAATTCATCGCGCACGAGTCACCAACCAAGCAGTGCAGAGCGATCCATGGACGTGGCGTGGAGACGTACCAGAAGGACCGCAGGGGGGGCAAAATATTATGGAACGTTTTATTATTCATGAGTGTTCATGCCCATGTAAGTCCACTGGAATACAAAATTGCAAAACCACACCTGCATGTCAACCCAGCTGTGAATATGAATAGTTCCTCCCCAAAACGTGTGTAAACAAACATGCTCATGCTATAAAACTCCACAGAAATGAAAATTGACCTAAATTGAATGGAAAACTGTGTACTAAAGTGTACTGGACCATGTTAAAACATTTTTAAAGGAGCATAAAACTAAACTGTAATCTTCCCATTTATTTGAACATTTTTAATTATAAAATTCCTATAGTAATACTACAATTATTCTTGTGCACACTGAGAGCCTAGTAGGATGTGTTTTACAGTACTTTGAAAAAGTATTAGCCCCATTAAAGATTAATGTGTTAAAACATGGCAAATACAGTTAATAAATTATCTGTATTTAGCCAGATTTGTTCAGTTTAACTAGACACACACAGACTTGAATACTGCCTTACCTGTACAATGGAGAAATTGCTTCAATAAAACCTGTCTGACAACACAAAGTTAGCTAAACGATTTCAAAAGCCACAGACAATCTCTAAAAAAAATTTAAAGAACACAAAAGAAAGTCATTGACATCCATATATAAATGATGTGTTACAAAGCCATTTCTAAATGCCGGGGAACACATTCAAACCAAAGGGAAAGCAATTTTTTCAGAAATGCAGAAAACATGAACAGTCGTAAACCTTTCCAGGATTACCCAAAATACACCTGGAGTTCACTGACGACTTATCCAGGAGGTCATAAAGAACCCACAATGACATTTAAACCACTGCGAGCTTCATTTGCCTCAATTAAGGTGAGAGTTCACCAAAAATAAAATAGACTGTTCAAGAATGGCATCTGCGGGGCAGTTCTTTAATAACAACCAAAGCTGACCGGAAAGAACCCGAAGGCTTGTCTCACGTTTTCCAAAAACATGGTGATGATTCCCCAAACCTTTGAGAAATTGGTCTGTGGACTGATGAGAAAAAAGCAGAACATTTTGAGAGATGTTAGTCTGTTTACGTCTGGCCCAAAAGTAAGGCAGCCGTCCAGAAAAAGAAACATCACACAGGTGTGATTTCTTTGCTACTTCAGGACCTGGATGACTTCCCATGATTAATAGAACTGTAAATTCTGCTCAGTACCACACAGTTCTGAAGGGATTGATGTCAGGCCATCAGTTTGTGAAGTTAAGCTCAAGCACCCTTGGGCTTTGCAGCAGGACAATGATCCAAAGAACTCCTGCAAGTCAACCCCTGAACAGCTAAAAACACCAAAATGAAGTTTTTAAAGTTTTACAGTCAAAGGCTGGCCTAAAATCCAATTAAGATGCAGTGGCATGACCTTAAACAGACTTTTCATGCTGCAAAACCGACCAATTTAGCTGAATTAAAACAGTTCTTCAAAGAAGAGCAGCCAGCATTTCTCCACAATAATGTAAAAAAAACTCATTGCCAGTTAATGCAAATACTTAGTAGTTAAATGAAGACCTGGGAGTGACAGCAGAGTGGGAAGATTGATAGCTAAATGTAAAAAAAAAAAAAAAAAAAAAAAGCCCGATGGCTGCCGACGAGGGCAGAGAACAAAAGATTCAAAATGACAACCGGATGACAAGATGCGAGGAGATGACGTCCTATCATACTGATTCTGTCCCATTGGAACAAACAGTGTCGCACTGTGACAGGTTACCAGACTGGGGTTTAGAAAGCCCCGTCTCATACTGTCAGATGAAGACACTAATGTACCCCAGTGACATTAATTCATGGCAACATTGATGCGTCAGGGGAATTAGTCACTTCACCAGGGCACGCACTGTTACCGGCTCTGTTGCCTGAAGGGAAACAAGTATCAGATGGCAAGAAACTGATCATGGGGCTTTTCTAAAAGGATTTAACCAAAAGGCATTTATCCAGGTCAAATTATGTGAAATGCAATGCAGGTATAGGGAAAGAAACACATATTCACAATTTGATGTTACTGCGTGGAAAAGGGGCTTCATGTTGTCCAGCTGCAAGGTGAACCTCTGTCCCAGTCTCAGGTCTTTTGCAGACTCCAACAGGTTTTCTTCCAAGATTTCTCTGTATTTGGCTCCATCCATCTTCCCATCAACTCTGACCATCTTCCCTGTCCCTGCTAAAGAGAAGCATCCCCAGATCATGATGCTGCCACCACCATATTTGACAGTGAGGATGGTGTGTTCAGAGTGATGTGTAGTGTTATGTCTCTGCCACATAACGTTTTGCATTTTGGTCGAAGCTGTCTTGACCTGCAAACGGGACTTCTTATGGTTTTCTTTTAACAATGGCTTCCTCTTCCCACTCTATTTGTGCAGTGTTCACAAATAGAGTAGCAAGAGCGGCAAGAGGAAGCCATTGTTATAGTTGTTGTATAGTTGTCCTGTGTACAGATTCCCCCACCTGAGCTGTGGATCTCTGCAGCTCCTCCAGAGTCACCATGGGCCTCTTGAGTGCGTCTCTCTGGTCAGTGCTCTCCTTGTTTGGCCTGTAAGTTAAGGTGGTTGGCTTTGTCTTGGTAGATTTACAGTTATGTCATACTCTTTCCATTTCTAGATGAGGGATTGAACAGTGCTCTGTGAGATGTTCAAAGCTTGGGAAATCTTTTTATAGCCTAAGCCTGTTTTTATAGCCTAACTTTATCCCTTACCTGTCTGGTGTGTTCCTTGGACTTAATGATGCTGTTTGCTTCTCAATATTCTCTTAACCAACACACACACACACACACACACACACACACACACACACACACACACACACACACACACACACACACATATATATATATATATATATATATATATATATATATATATATATATATATATATATATATATATATATATATATATATATATGTATATACTGCTCTCTCCCCCACCCCTCACACTCCAGAGCAGGATTGATGGCTCCCCATTTCTCAAGCTCGGGTCCTCTACCAAAGGCCTGGGAGCTGGAGGATTCTTCTTAGTATCTTAGCTGTTCCTAAGATTGCGCACTTCTGGAATGAGATGTTGGATGTTTCTCCAGGTATCTGTTGGAGCCACTTCTTCAGAGTGGGGGTTACTGCCCCAACTCAGAGCACTTGGTATTTCTCCAGTTTCTCATGCTCTTATTTTTCCTGATGTTTCCATCATTAGGGATGGCCCCGTCGATCACAGCTGTCCTCTGCTGCTTATCAATGATCACAATGTCCTGTTACCATTTTGTCTGTTTGTATCTGGACGTCCCACCGGATCTTAGGTCTGTTATTCTCCACCGCCTTGGGATGAGACTCCCATTTTGACCTGGGGGTCTCCAGTTGGTATTCTGAACAGATGTTTCTGTACCAGCCAATTGGTTATAGTGCTCCATGTATTCCTTCCCTGTTCGTATCTTACACCCTGCTGTGAGATGCTGGATGGTTTCTGGGGCCTCTTTGCATAGCCTGCACCTGGGATCATGCCTGGTATGGTAGATCTGGGCCTCTATTGCTCTGGTGCTCGAGGCCTGCTCCCGTGCTGCCATGATCTGTGCTTCAGTGCTGTCCTTCAGTCCAGCCCTCTCTAACCATTGGTAGGATTGGTCATATCAGCCACTTCAACTATCTGTCGGTGGTTCATCCCATGTAGGGTTTTTTTCTCCAATGAAGGTTCCTTCAGTTCGTTCTCTTCCAGCTTCCATTGTCTGAAACATTGACTGAGTGCTTCATCCCTTCAGGCCATCTTCCAGACATATTCTTGGAGCTTGGATGTTTCATCTTCAATGGTGGCTCTGGTGCCCACTAGGCCTCTACCTCCTTCTTTGCGCTTTGTGTATAGTCTGTGGATACTGGATCTGTTGTGTGGATCAGTGAGTCAATGTGTTGCTCACTGTTAGCATACAGCTTTATGTCATCCATGTACAGGTAGCTGATAGTGGCCTCATTTCTGAGTCAGTATCTATAGCCAGACTTGTTGATTATTTGGCTGAGGGGGGTCAGGCCTATGCAGAACAGTAGAGGGGACAGAATATATATATATATATATATACATATATATATACATATATATATATATATATATATATATATATATATATATATATATACAGGTAAAAGCCAGTAAATTAGAATATTTTGAAAAACTTGATTTATTTCAGTAATTGCATTCAAAAGGTGTAACTTGTACATTATATTTATTCATTGCACACAGACTGATGCATTCAAATGTTTATTTCATTTAATTTTGATGATTTGAAGTGGCAACAAATGAAAATCCAAAATTCCATGTGTCACAAAATTAGAATATTACTTAAGGCTAATACAAAAAAGGGATTTTTTTTAGAAATGTTGGCCAACTGAAACGTATGAAAATGAAAAATATGAGCATGTACAATACTCAATACTTGGTTGGAGCTCCTTTTGCCTCAATTACTGCATTAATGCGGCGTGGCATGGAGTTGATGAGTTTCTGGCACTGCTCAGGTGTTATGAGAGCCCAGGTTGCTCTGATAGTGGCCTTCAACTCTTCTGCGTTGTTGGGTCTGGCATTCTGCATCTTCCTTTTCACAATACCCCACAGATTTTCTATGGGGCTAAGGTCAGGGGAGTTGGCTGGCCAATTTAGAACAGAAATACCATGGTCCGTAAACCAGGCACGGGTAGATTTTGCGCTGTGTGCAGGCGCCAAGTCCTGTTGGAACCTGAAATCTCCATAGAGCAGGTCAGCAGCAGGAAGCATGAAGTGCTCTAAAACTTGCTGGTAGACGGCTGCGTTGACCCTGGATCTCAGGAAACAGAGTGGACCGACACCAGCAGATGACATGGCACCCCAAACCATCACTGATGGTGAAAACTTTACACTAGACTTCAGGCAACGTGGATCCTGTGCCTCTCCTGTCTTCCTCCAGACTCTGGGACCTCGATTTCCAAAGGAAATGCAAAATTTGCTTTCGTCAGAAAACATGACTTTGGACCACTCAGCAGCAGTCCAGCTCTTTTTTTCCTTAGCCCAGGTGAGACGCTTTTCGCGCTGTTTCTTGGTCAACAGTGGCTTGACACGAGGTATGCGGCAGTTGAAACCCATGTCTTTCAAGCGTCTCTTGGTGGTGGATCTTGAAGCACTGACTCCAGCAGCTGTCCACTCCTTGTGAATCTCCCCCACATTTTGAATGGTTTTTTCTTCACAATCTTGACTAGGGCGCGGTGATCCCTATCGCTTGTACACTTTTTCTGACCACAGTTTTTCCTTCCCTTTGCCTCTCTATTAATGTGTTTGGACACAGAGCTCTGAGCTCTTCAGCAATAACCTTTTGTGTCTTTCCCTCCTTGTGCAATGTGTCGATGGTCGCCTTTTGGACAGCTGTCAAATCTGAAGTCTTCCCCATGTTTGTGTAGGCTTCAGAACTCGACTGAGAGACCATTTAAAGCCCTTTGCAGGTGTTTTGAGTTAATCAGCTGATTAGTTTGTGGCACCAGGTGTCTTCAAAATTTAACCCTTACACAATATTCTAATTTTGTGACACACGGAATTTTGGATTTTCATTTGTTGCCACTTCAAATCATCAAAATTAAATGAAATAAACATTTGAATGCATAAGTCTGTGTGCAATGAATAAATATAATGTACAAGTTACACCTTTTGAATGCAATTACTGAAATAAATCAAGTTTTTCAAAATATTCTAATTTACTGGCTTTTACCTGTATATACACTCACCGGCCACTATATTAGGTACACCTGTCCAACTGCTGGTTAACACTTAATTTCTAAGCAGCCAATCACATGGCGGCAACTCAGTGCATTTAGGTATGTAAACATGGTCAAAAGAATCTCCTGCAGTTCAAACCGAGCATCAGTATGGGGAAGAAAGGTGATTTGAGTGACTTTGAACGTGGCATGATTGTTGGTGCCAGAAGGGCTGGTCTGAGTATTTCAGAAAGTGCTAATCTACTGGGATTTTCACGCACAACCATCTCTAGGGTTTACAGAGAATGGTCCGAAAAAGAAAAAACATCCAGTGAGCGGCAGTTCTGTGGGCGGAAATGCCTTGTTGATGCCAGAGGTCAGAGGAGAATGGCCAGACTGGTTCGAGCTGATAGAAGGGCAACAGTGACTCAAATAACCACCCGTTACAACCAAGGTGGGCAGAAGAGCATCTCTGAACGCACAGTACGTCGAACTTTGAGGCAGATGGGCTACAGCAGCAGAAGACCACATTGGGTGCCACTCCTTTCAGCTAAGAACAGGAAACTGAGGCTACAATTTGCACAAGCTCATCGAAATTGGACAATAGAAGATTGGAAAAAAGTTGCCTGGTCTGATGAGTCTCGATTTCTGTTGCGACAGTCGGATGGTAGGGTCAGAATTTGGTGTCTACAACATGAAAGCATGGATCCATCCTGCCTTGTATCAACGGTTCAGGCTGGTGGTGGTGGTGTCATGGTGTGCAGAATATTTTCTTGGCACTCTTTGGGCCCCTTGGTACCAATTGAGCATTGTTGCAACGCCACAGCCTACCTGAGTATTGTTGCTGACCATGTCCATCCCTTTATGACCACAATGTACCCAACCCATGATGGCTACTTTCAGCAGGATAATGCACCATGTCATAAAGCTGGAATCATCTCAGACTGGTTTCTTGAACATGACAATGAGTTCGCTGTACTCAAATGGCCTCCACAGTCACCAGATCTCAATCCAATAGAGCATCTTTGGGATGTGGTGGAACGGGAGATTCGCATCATGGATGTGCAGCCGACAAATCTGCGGCAACTGTGTGATGCCATCATGTCAATATGGACCAAACTCCCTGAGGAATGCTTCCAGCACCTTGTTGAATCTATGCCACGAAGAATTGAGGCAGTTCTGAAGGCAAAAGGGGGTCCAACCCGTTACTAGCATGGTGTACCTAATAAAGTGGCCGGTGAGTGTATATATATATATATATATATATATATATATATATATATATATATATATATATATATATATATAGTTCCGTAGACGAGATGAACCACACAGAGATGGACAGACTGAATGATGGCTGGGCAGAAGGTTATCAGTAGCTCCTGTGGAAGGTTGTACTTCTTAAGTTGCTGCAGATCTCTTTGCTGGACCTTCTTTCCATTGGCGTTAAAGTGTGAGGACCATCTCAGTTCCTGACAGTGGCCGCTTGTTCAGCACCAAAAGTGATCCACAGTAGACACTGTATTGTTGAGGATAGTTATTGGAGCCATGGGAGTGTCCTGCTTATCCCAAAATCTATTGTCTACCGTACCATCTGCTGAAATGCCAACGTCAACAGAGTACATGGTCTGACATGCAACATGCATTCTACCTGATCCACCATCCTTAGATTGAAAACTTTTTAACAAATCTGTCTTTATGAGTTTATTTTTTTCTCAGCCTAAATATATGTCTAAAAATTAGTCAGAAGACGAAATTCTTTAACCTAAACAGTGAGGCGTAATTACAGGGTTTATAGAAAGGAATGAGAAGAATATTATAGTAATCAGAAACTATAAACATTAGGAGGAAAAAAAAAAATTTAGGAAACATAAATAACATGCACTTTTGGGCACAAAGAGAAATTCCAAAGGGATTTTGGATCACTGTGAGGCTGGGATCCTATTAGAGTTGTAGTATGGTTTGGACATCTTGGTGGTCCTCTCTCTGGATTCAGGAATGAATTGTAAGAAAAAAAATACCTTAATGTGACCATTGGACCGCAAATAAATAGATTGTTTTCCTCTTTCAATGGGGATTTTTAAAACAAAGCCTATGCAAAGATATCACTGGCTGGAAACAAAAGCCAGGCTCTGAAACATGCAGTGAGATTTTTTAAACAGGAAACGACAGCTCAGTGTCAAAAGTCATTTGATTGTCATGAACATTATTTTATATGCTTTGACAAGAATCTGGGCTAAATAAACGATTTAATGCTTAAAAAAAACAGACTACTCCTGTTTGTTCAAACAAGCTTTTTCCACTACTTTACAATGCAGATCAAATTCAGAATAGAAATGGTAACAGTGTAAACTACTGTATTATTCAAAACTACTGAGGTGTAAAAATATTGAACATAGCTCAGATTTAAATGGCTAGCTCTTCTGGTCATTCTAGTTGTTCTCAGTAATTGTTATTTCGAGTGTTTGCTTGACTCCTGAACTAAGAATCCGCCCTGATTCTCCAGACAGAGAAAATAGAGCTATCCCATAATGAGACCGTTTCTTTATAAGTCAGGCATGTAATATGGGTAATGTCCTGTGCGGCAATTTCAGCAGGCACAAAAACAAGTGCTCAGATTTTATGATCATATTCCATGCCTGTGTGTTTGGTATCTGGCTCTTCGGCTGACCCCACACTGAGCTCTGAGAAACTCTGATTCAATCTCTCTTCCTCTTCTCTGCTTTTAGGATGCAGAGATAATGCTCATTAGTGAGCTGGTCAGGGACTTTGGAGATCTAATGCTTGCATGCATTTTGCTTAGGTATGGCTGTAACACGGGTGTTATGGCAGGATAATAGAATCAGGTTGAAACTGGAGCCGTGACTATTTTGTGGAATATCTGCTGATGAAAGTATAAAACGCCTTTTTAAATGAACATTTTACCTCTGATCAGAGTATGCTCAAGATGTCCTAGGTTACAAGAGAGTTGTTCAAATTTACATACATGACACTTTGAAATCAGAGGAAAATCATTCTTTCAGTTAGATAAGAAGATTTCTAACAATTCTACATCTGAAAAGTTGAAACTTTGTGATTGATTGGAAGGTCACCCATAAATACATTAGTGTGTTTTAAATCTGTCTATCAGCATTTTGATTTTGTACACATGACAATGTATCTGTGATGTCGGAGGGGATAATTCAGTTTAGAAATACTTTATCAATGCTTGTCACATTATACAAGTTTCTTTAAAGAGTTGTGGTAGGGGGTTTCTCCAGTCCAGACTGTTTTCCAGGTGGACATTAAGGTATTTACACTCCTCCACCACCTGCACCTCATTTTCCATGATGGAAATAACGTTTGACCTGTTCCCATTTCTACAACTACAATCACCACCTTTGTTTTGTTCACATTCAAGAAAGAAGATTGTTCAAACCCCGTGTTCCACCAGTACTTTTTTTTACCCAGCTTCTTCTCCATCTCTGATACAACCAATGACTGCATTCTCCTAATTATTCATGATGATTTAATATGGCGTTAGCATTTGTTCAGAGCCTCTGTGGGAAAAAACCCAATACTGGATAACAACGTTTGTGATATAGATAAAGCTTTCCTAAAGCCACAAGGTCGCCGTAGTTTAATTAACATTTTGCTCATTAGGCCTATGGAAGTTTTTTTTTTATGGTTTTAAGAACAAATCAACTCTCAAGGCACGGGCTTCTTAAATTTCAATTAACCTAATAGTGAAAGGAAACTCCTTAAACGAGATTATGTTGGTTTCAGTAACTTTCGGGTATTAAAGGTCATCTTCAGGAATCTCGGAACTTTTATAACTTCCTGTTTGCTTCCAGACTTTCAAGCGTGGACCAAATCAGCAGCGAGCGAAACTGACGCAGCCAAGGCGATGTGAGGACCCGAGCGATTTACGCTTTCATCCGAAGATTGATCGGGGTTTTTATTTTTGAACGACAGCCTCCACGTCCCTCCTGCTCCCAACCAGTGTTTTCCATTAAACAAATCTCGCATTGTTGTTGAGGGAAAACCTGGCAGGACTCGGATCTCCACAGCCCGGTCCCCACTGCGCGCAATCACGGCAGCTGGAGCGGCGGCGGAGTCGGTGCGCTCTATCTGACTACACCAACCTCCTCATCCCCCGGCTCAGTCCGCAGCCCGTGCTCCTCTCCGTCCTCTAGATGCCTCCGAGCTTCAACAACTACTGGCGTTCAGCTGCAGACTCCGACACTATGAAACAGCTATAACTATATATTTTTAATATGTTTGTCTGTTTTTGGTCTTCCGTTTGACGCACTGATTTGGAGAAATAAGACAAGAAAAGCCAACATACTCTCTCCATGATCTGGAAGTTTGGGAGCGTGTGTCGCTCTGGAGGAGAGGATGCTATGGCAGTCCCAGTGAAAACATCCCTGGCTCTCCTGGTTCTCGCCGTGGCAGGTGAGTAGTTATCTCTAATCCCCCTTTTATTAGGACGACGTTCAGTTTGGTGAGCTGTCTCGACCTGACCGTTGTTGCTTACTGTCTTGACCATACCGACCATTGCCAGTTTATTGGTTGAAGGTGACTGCATTTTCTGCCTCAATATTTCAAATTATTTTTTTCTTAACGTTAAAGCATTAAGCTCTGGACGGTGTTGTATTTATTTGTGTGTAAATGTTTCATTCATACAGCTACTTTTCTTGTGCACTGAACATCAGCGTGAAGCATGCAGTAAGAATCAGATATTAGAGCACGTGGTTCAGTTAACTTGTCTTCCTTTGGTCGCAGTAAAACGGCGATGTTTGCACACATTTGCCCCAAATCTTAATTTAAGAAACAAAACGGTCTGTTTGGTGACTTTTAAGGCAGCTGCAAAGTGTTAAAATCGCTTATTTGTTCTCTTATGTGATTAAATCTCTTATGTGTATTCTGAGCCCATCTGCTACCATACCTTACAATTTATTCACACCCTTTGGTCATTTTTATATTTTGTTACATTACTACCACAAACATTGGCTGGTTTTATTTTTTTGTGTAATGGACCAATCCAAAGTTGGATCGTGCCTAGTTGTAAAGTAGAATTAAAGTAATGCATGGTTTATTCACACATGCATAGAACCACATTTTGCAGCAATTACCTGAACCAATGAATTTGGACCAGGTGTACTGGCCTTTTACACCTGAAAAGCATCCCAAAGACATGATGCTGCCACCACCATGTGTTACTATGGGGATGGTATGTATAGGATGATTGCATTTTGCATGCCTGGCAAAAGGTTTAGATTCTCTGTGAGATGAATATTAAAATCCTTGAATATTCTTGTACTTTATATCCTAACCCTCCTTTAAACTACTCTACAGCTTTATTCTTGACCCGTCTGGTGTGTTCCTTGGTCTTCATGAAGCTTTTATTAAATAATGTTCTCTAGCAAACCTCTGAGGCCCTCACAGAACAGTTGTGCGTTCTCTGACAATGAATTACAGGAAAACTCAATTTTTATTAGATGACTTCTGAAAACCTTTGACTTTTGAAATGTTTGTAATAATCTTTCACTCAGCAGACAGACTCAGCAGCAGAGACTCCTAGATTTCCCTCTTCCCAGACACACCCTCCAGCTCCTTTGGGGGAAGCCAGAGAGACATAGTCCCCCCAGTGTGTCCTGGGACGCCTGCTGGGCCTCCTCCCGGTGGAAAATGCCTTGAACACCTCCTGAAGGAGGCTTCATGGGGGCATTCTGAACAAATGTGTGAGCCACCTTAGCTGACTCCTCTGGAGATGGAGAAGCAGCGGCTCTACTCCGAGCTCCTCCTGGATAGCTGAGTTCCTCGCCCTATCTCTAGGGAGTGCGCGTTCAACCTACGGAGGAAACTCATTTTGGCCGCTTGTATCCAAGAGCTTGTTCTATCAGCCATGACCCAAAGTCATGACCATAATTGAGGGTAGGAACATAGACCAATCGGTAAATTGATCTCCCTTCACCACAGCAGATTGGTACAGCCTACGGATTACTGCGGTGGCCACACCAATAAATCTGTTGATTCTCCCCTCACTTGTGAAAAAGACCCTAAGATACTTAAACTCCTCCTCTTGAGGCAGGAACTCCTCCCAAGCTGGAGAGGGTAAGCGACCTTTATCTGGTCGAGAACCATGGCCTCAGATTTGGATGAGCTGATTTTTATCCACGCCACTTTGCACTTGTCTGCAACCCGCCCCAGTGCATGTAGGTCTTGGTTACAGGGGGCTACCAGAACCACATTGTCCGCAAAAAGCAGAGAAGAAATTCGCTTGTCCCCAAACCAGACCCCTGCGGCCACATGGCTGCACCTCCACATCCTGTCCATGAAAGTGATGAACGGGAAGGGTGACAGAGGGCAGCCTTACCGGAATGCATAGTTAAAGATCCCTTTATAAGTTGCACCTTGACCGCATGCTTTTGTTAGCCATCAGTAACCTTCTGGAATAAATCTGTCTGGGTATCTGACCACTCCATTATTAGAAAAGGCAGAGCTAATTTTAAATTTGCTTGGCCTCTGTAACAGATATGGATGCAGAGTCTACCAATTTTCAATATGGTTGATGTCATTCCATTTTAACAGCTTGACAGTAGCATGTTTTATCCACTGCAAATGGTTTCATTGTACGCTCGGGCTCGGTGCATCATTGGAGCACACTGTTGTGTTTCAATTTCAACCATCTAGCTATTGGTTTAAGGTAAAAGTTGAAGAATGTAGAGGTAGTCCTCCTCCTTTCTAATTTCATTCACTTTGTGCGATGCACCAGTACTTCTTGTAGTAACGCAGTCCCACATCATTTTTGGCAATTGGTGTTACCTTGACTCGTCCAATCTATCTGCTGTCAATGTTTTCAAGATAACTCCTGTCTTCTGTAACAATTTACACCATTAGGCATTTTGCTTGTCTACATTAGCAGCTGCAAATCTATTCTTTGTGGGAACCACATCCGTCCATATTGATGTAAAACTCACTTCATTGTGGATAGTGGACTGTCGCTCCAGTTCATTCTCATAGAGTTTGAAGTTTTCATTTTAACTCAATCTAGAGCCTTGGTGGCTTTTTGGGTTACTCTTGAGGCAGTGTTTGTCTTCTTCCGACAAAGTGTAGGAAATACTATATTTATTGGCATAAATATGGTTAAAAACCTTTAAAAAAATATATTTTTTTATGGCTGTAGTATAACGCCACTGGAATTTTTTTTTATTTACTCAGTCTCCTACTTGGTCTCATTTCACATGATTAAAGCTTACAAAGAGGCCATTTGAACATACGATCTCTCTAAATCATCTGTAGTCCTGGGTGGTCTCCTTTGCTCCTCTTTCTGCAGCTGATCCACACGTCTTCTATGGGATTAAGGTATTGCAACTGAAGATAACCTTGGAAAAAGGTGAATCTCATGTCTGGTGACCCATTTCTATGTTTATATTTCAAAGAGGTCCTGATGCTATCACCCTAACAAGGTTCTCAAGCCCTTTGGGAGAAGCACAAGCCCACAGCATTAGAGATCACCGACCTTGAGTTTGGCGAACTCTACATGTTTACATTTATGTTGGTTGGCCAGAAAATTCGCATTTGCCTGACACTACTCTCAAATAATATTTTGCAGTGTAAATAGCATCTCTAGTGGTTGTTAAGGAGAACTGTCCACTGTTTGCTACAGTTCTATAACAGAATGTTTTGGAGATTATGTTTTACTTCCTGTGCCATCCTCCTCTCTGGCAAGATAAATATGTGTGTCCTCCTCTAGCCAAGTAGTGGATGGTTAAAAGAAATTGGCCTGTCTGTCATGTCATATTTATACCACAGGGAAACAAAAAGTCACAGAGTATTAATTAGAAGCGTCTGGAAAGTTGGAGTAGCTTAAAAGAGAGGTATAAGATGCTTCAGTTTTTAGGGTTGTTTTAGGGGAATTAACAGATTAACTACGAGTGTTTTTGTATGATAACTTGTGACATGGTGTTTATCACCACTGAATATGTTTATTCAAATAGTCAAACACCTTCAGCACCAAGAGTTAAACTATTTAGGCCACCATACTGTGTGTATTTTGTCTGTCCATATCGTTTAGATTTTATATGAATTAGAGAAAATCTAAAACAAACTCTGGCCTGTACACCATGTTCTTATTTTATTCTGACACTAGAAAGGTACCAATGAACATAAAAACTAAATATGGAGTCTCCAGGACACCTCATCCACCTCACGGTCTATAAATTATGCGCTCTAATGAGGCTCGTTTGTCAGATAAAAAGTATCTTTTGCGAACAACAACCTTTAAGCCAGTATTAAGCCTCCTTTTCATTAATCTTACATTTCTACATAAAAAGTATTTTTAATTGGTCTGATATTCTATTCTCTTAAATGTAGTGGTTTTATTAGCTGTAGGTGGAGTATCCCTATAATTAATAGAAATATAGGCCTGAAGATGTGTTTTGCCTTAGGGAATTGAGTTTCTGACATTTATTGAATATGACTGTATTGGTTATTGTTTAACAAAATTTGGGATTATAATATTGGTGAAACAGGCAGGGTAATTGAGAAATAATCTATCTCTGTGAACAGATAGGCTGCAGTAGGTGCAACCCAAGCTGCAGCTTCATGTACAAGTCACACTGTGGGAGCAAAGAACAGAAGAAAGCCATTTTTCAAGGTTTTCTTCCATGTCACAAAGCAGCACATTTGCCAGACACTTCACCAAAGGAAAAAATAGAGCAGGACAGAACATGGCTAGATAGAGTGTTCATTGTGGTTGTTTTTTTCTCTTCCTTTTTGAGTGCAAGGAACAGTCTCCAAAGAGAAAACTGGGACAAAGCAACAACAAGATACTTGAAACCCCAGGTATGAAGATCCACTTCCAAAATGTCGAAGGTCTTGACCACAGGATTGAGGATGCACGAGTGGTACTTGGACTTTTTTAACAGAATGACCGATTAGGGCAGTCTACTGAATGAACCCAAGTACAGCTGAAGCCTGAATTGTTTTGGTACCCACAGATGGCCGTCCGCTGAATTATTTACGGTCCTAAAAAGAGACCCAAAGGCTGCAGAATCAGAAGTCCCCCCCCCTTTTCATATATAATCTGATGACAGATCATCCATCTGTGTCATTCAAATACAACACCATGTCCCATATCTTTTTTTCTCTTCGTTCTGATAGACTCTTTTTTTTAGGATTTTATGTAAGTAAAATTACTAGTTCGGTGACCTAAAGAATGATCACCGGTTATGTTTGAGTCTCGGTGCACCAGCGATGATGGTATTTTTATTTTAGTGACCATGAATTATTGACGTATGGAGAGTGCATTGAGGCGGACCAAAGTGTCTCTCTCTCTCTCTCTCTCTCTCTCTCTCTCTCTCTCTCCGTATGGGTGTGCATACATGTGTTATGAGACCCACTGGTAGACACAAAGCTTCATCCAAGCTTACGTCAGCCTATGCGTCTCGTTCATTTCCTTATTTGCTCTTTAAGCGCTGTCAGAGTTAACACCTTACATCACCTCATACAATCTGCGCTGGACTTCATGTTTACCATCATTTCCAGCATGCACACGAAGACACTCCTCTTTCCCAGTTGATAAATATTTTGTGGTCTGGTTTATTTTTATACCGCACCTTTTACATTTTTAAAGTAAAGTATGCATCTTCTGTTTGGCGTGGAACAGCCAAGAAAATAGAACCGCAGAAGGGCACATTCTCCAAAGTCAAAACCCTGCAATAAGGTTGTTTGAAATCCTACATTTCCTTCATCGCTGCACAGCGACCATTCTACAGAGATTTGAACAGTGCCCTTATGAGCGGTGGACCAGTGCCAGGCAATAGTAATCATACCCTTTAAACTTTTTCACAATTTGCCCAGGAAAATGTACAAGTATTTTATTGAGATTTCATGAGATAGATCAGCACAAAGTAAGGCATAATTAAGAAGTGGAAGAAAAATGATACATGATTTTGAATGTATTTGACCACAAAACATCAGAGAAGTGTGGCTTCATATGTATTCAACCTCTCTGACTCAGTGCTTTGCTCCACCACTTTGGAGGTATGTTCGGAGAAGTGCCAACAGCCCTTAGTCAGTCAGACTGGATGAAGAGTGTCTGTAAAAAGCAATTTTCATGTCTTGTCAAGTAATCTTTATCAGATTTAGGTCTGGACTTTAACTGGGCCATTCTACTACACAAGTATATTTTCACATTGCACTATAGCTCTGATTGTATGTTTAGGGTCATTGTCCAGCTGGGAGATGAATCGCTGCTGTAGCTCTATCCATCTGACTATCCTGCATGATGCTGTCATCACCATGTTTTATCACGGAAATGGTGGAAAATCTTAAAGTGGAGGGTTTCTGGCTTTCTTTCAAAAATTGGCATTCTTCTTGGTACTCTTCCAGAATTGTGAGGTTTGTGGTATGTGCTACTAATAGTTGAAGTGTCTTCAGATTATCCCATGTCTCTCTCGTTGGATTAGACACTCTTTGGTGGGCAAGCATGGTCAACAAACCAAGAGTTGTTTTGGCTTATTTCGGGGTCTATATTTTCCTCTGGGATGTTTTATTTATTTTGTTTTTTTTTGGGGGGGGGGGGGGGTGCTCTGGTTTGGGTGTTGATCTGGCCGGGATGGGGGAGCAGACAAAGACAGAAGACCTGTGAAGCAGGAAAGGGTAGTGTGATAATTCTGGTCTGGGAAAAAAACTGCAAGGGGATTGACTTGGTGAATGACTATCCATCCATCCATCCATCCATCCATCCATCCATCCATCCATCCGTCCATCCGTCCATCCATCCATCCATCCATCCGTCCATCCATCCATCCATCCATCCATCCATCCATCCATCCATCCATCCATCCATCCATCCATCCATCCATATATAATGTTTAGAGATTCATGGGCAAATGAACACGGTTTCAACCAGTGTAACATTAGTTCCAAGAAGATATTATCAACCAAATGCAAAAGTCTTTACTTTTTGTGTTAAATGTATTAAGCTGGCAAGACTGAGGGGTGGCAATTGTGACTTTGTGTCTTTATTATTTTCATATGATGTATGCACTAACACCTACGGTATAAGACTATATATGACTGGTACAAGGATGTGTTGTTATTTTATATAAAATGACAGTGAACTTCAGTTTCTCTTTGTCTGTGTCTATGTTTATCTCTGCATGTACCCAGCTGCCCTCTGCGCAGACGTAGAGGAGAGGCTGGTGAGTCACCTTTTGTCAGCGGAGCGGTACAACAAGCTGATCAGGCCGGCTGTCAACAACAGCCAGCAGGTCACCATTTACATACAGGTGTCTCTGGCCCAGCTGATCAACGTGGTAATTGAACACAGGATCCCAACACTGAAAAGACACACTACTATCACATCGCACACATGGTTATTTTAAAGGATTTCTATCTTTCTCTGAGGTGTGGTGCCATGTTTGTCTGCTTTTCAGAACGAGAGGGAGCAGATCATGACCACCAACTGTTGGTTAACCCAGGTTTGTTCAGTTGAGCTTTGGTGTACGTCACTGTAAATGAAAGTGTGTGTGTTAGAGAGAGATTACGGCACGCCTTTAGATACAGTGTATCAGTCATCATACGCACACAAATGTATTTAGGTTTGTCGCAGTGCAGTGGTTTGTAGAAAATTGTGCACAGACACAAAGCCAGTTCACTGGTGAGGTCAGCTCAGCATGTTAGCCAGGGATTCTGTCGTGTGCTGCTATTATAAATACACTTTGACAGCTGACTCAAGCAATATTTTTATGGGTGAACCGACATGTTAACGTATGACCGTCGAATTCATTTATTTTGTTTTGTTACAATTATTTGTGCATCCTTTTAAACTTCAACGTAGGGGCATGAATAATGGATGTGCTTTAAATGAGTCTGTTCATGCTTTTGATTTACATGGAATTGCATAACTCTAATCGTGCATCAGGGATGGAACGACTACAGATTAAGGTGGGATCCAAACGAGTATGAGGGAATCAAGAAAATTCGACTCCCGTCACAGCATATCTGGCTGCCAGATATCGTCCTCTATAACAAGTAAGATGGCTTCATGACAGATGTGGTGATTGTTTGTGTTTTTGCGACCACAGACGGAGTAAAATTAAGAGGTTAAAAGAAACTGTTTGAAAAACACTACTTTATAAGAGGTCTGGGTAATCGGTTTTTCTATTTCACGTCTGCTCTTTTATTTTACATTTTTTATTTTACTTGTCATTGCTTTGTGTAAAACATGTCAATTTCCTTTTACTAGCGAAGTCTCTGGTCTCTACAAAAGCATAATGTAGTACAGAAACATTATTTTTTTCAGGAATGATTGTGCAAAAATCTTGAAGAGAATTCGGTCTCATATGTGCTTAGGATGTTTTAGTTTCCCTCTTTAGAACAGGTTCTACATTAGATTACTGCCACAGAAGACTAACAATGACATAAATCCCCTAAATCAATGTTATTAAATACATTTTATATGTGATAATTTGAATAAAATCCCAGTAGTCTATGTCAAATAAATAATTAAATATACACTATATTTTCAACATGCAGCATGCATCTAGATTGTAACAATTATGTCTCCAGAGCGGATCATCAGGGCTGACATTCCCTCCATCCAGGACTTTTACAGGTCCAGAGTCAGAAACAGGCCAGCTAAAACATCCCTGCAGTTCCCAAACAACCTGCAGACCGACTGCAGACAGACTGCCACAGGGACAGTTTCCTCCCCCAGGTTGTCAATGTGGTGAACACCTAACAGAGTCCTCAGATCAATACCGTGCTTATTTACACCAATTCAACCACGTCTTCCTCTTTTGATAAAAATGAAAATAGTAACATTGGCCATTTTTGGTACATTGTACTTAAATTGTCCTCAATGTCCTTGCTGTATGAAGCAGCCTGGAAATGAATCCCGATTTTGATTCTGATATTGTAAAGGTCTCGATTTATTTCTTAATGAAATAATTAAATCAGGAACTCCAATCAAAATCTGAATCAAATACATGGTGAAATCATACATAATTTGTATGCCATTTTTTGCTTCCTCTGCTAAAGTACATCATGAAATAACTTTTATTGCTTCTGTGTCTTGCTAAATAAGCCCTAACATCTGATTGGTTACCCTGCATTGCGACTTAGTGGTAGACCAATCACTTCTTCCATGGTATCTTTTGCCCTGCTGGGTGAGTTTGATTTGTAAAGTGGAGGGATTAAATAACTTCACAATGTTCAGCAGCACATGACCATGAAGTAAAAATATTTATCAAAGTTAACAACAGATTTAAAAAAAAAATATTTTCTTTTTATTTATTTACTTCACATAAAGATAGATGCATTTGTTTGATGCGGTTTATCATCAATAGTTTTCCCATGTATAAATACCGATGTTAAATGATTGGACCCTCATACTTTTGACTTTTCTCTATACAAGCCTGGTTGTCAAAATGATTAATATTTCAGGCTAATGCTTGTGTATAGAGTTGATTACCAAATGCCATGGGCCAAGCCTTCCTTTAGCATTTGAGGTCCTACAGCAGCCTCTTCTTCTCATATTCATCTGCTCACCTCTACACTGCAAAAAAAGGGAACTAAAAGTCAGTACAATTTTCTCGAAATGAGTGTATTTGTCCTTGATTTGAGCAGACAAGTTTAAATGATCTGCCAATGGAGTAAGATTTTTCCACTTAAAATAGGAACAACTCATCTCCATTATCTTATATCAAGTGCAGTATCTAATTATCTTATTTTAGGGGTCAAAATACTCATTCCATTGGTAGATAATCTCATTTACCGGCTCAAATCAAGGAAAAATACACTAATTTCCAGAAATGTTTACTTACTTTTAGTTCCTTTTTGCTGTGTGCAGGTGCAGCTGTATTGACCCGCCTGGCAATAACATCAACCTAGAGCAAGTTACGAAACAGCGCAACCATTAATGTTTACCAGCTTCCAAACCTTAGCCACGATTTTGTCAGCTAACTTTGATTTGAGTTTTAAGCACTTGCATGTACAAAAAATATCTACCACGATAATAAGGGGAAATGCACAAGTTTGAACTTCTTTGTGTCATGTGTCTGAGGTTATTTCAAAGACGAGGAGCTGTGTTTGGCAAAAGTTTTTTCTTTTTCATTCTGTATACTCACTATTCTTGAGGTCCTGCTGTACCTCTTTCCCAGGCTTCATGCTAATATTTACACAATTAAAGGCCAATAAGTACTCCCAGTAAGATGTAAGGTATTCAAAAACTATCTTAGTGGTGTGAACAATTTAAGACCTTGTTTTAAGATGTGAAAGCTGGAAGCAAACACAATAAAGACCATCTCATAGGATGAAATCTCAAGAGCAGGACACACCTTATGCCCATTCAGCCCCTAACATGCCCAAAATTGCTGTTTTTACCACTGATATGACTTGAAGCCTTTTTGGGGAATTAGCATCCACACCTTCCTGAATGTGGTCTCTAGGCTTTTATAAATGAAGCCATCGGAAGAGTACTGAGAGGTGAGAAACACTGAGAAAGTGTAATGGCCGAAAGGAGAGGTTAACTGACAGTGCAGGATCAGCTCTACTTTATGTCTTCAAGTTAACATCCCAGACCAAGACACCAGAAACAGTAAGCTGGTGGAGAGTCTGTATTTTTAAACACCCCAGTGAATTCACTGCAGCCCCAAAGCAAGTGTGATGCCTGACCTCCTTTATAATTTATCGGACATTAATATATGATACATCACATCTTCCTCTGAGATAGGCAGAGGATAAAACACTGTCTCAGCAGATTTGAGGTGGAAAGTGTGGCAAAGTCTGTTGCTTGTTTTTTTATCCTGGTGTTATTCTATTTCCTGGAATTCAGTGGATAAATGCTGAACATGTAATACTCATATGAAGGGATATTTATTTCAGGTCCCTTATAGTATTCAGGAAAAGCTCTAAGTGGAGACAGAAGTGGAAACATGCAACGATGTTATTGTAATCAGGCCTTAAAACTGGCTTGAATAAATGCTATCTGATCACTGTGCATTTAAAGTAGTTTTCTTTCAGGAAAAAAAGGAAAATCTAAACTTTTTTATATGTATAAATATATTTCAAAGTAAAAATAATACCAGTGTATGTTGAAACAGACATTTGATCCATCATCAGTGTTTTGATTTGAAGCCAGTCGACGTTTTCTTTGCCACCTGGCGATAATTTCTGAGGTTTACAAATACAGTCCTGTGAAAAACATTAGGCAAGGCAAGGCAAGGCAAGGCAAATTTATTTATATAGCACAATTCAGTACAGAGACAATGCGAAGTGCTTTACATGATTAAAATATAGGAAAATAAAACAGAATAAAAGCAAGTAGGAATAAAATGTAGAAACAAAATAGAACATTAAAAACAGTTGGACTAAAAAAGTTGAACTAATGATGTTTCAGTAGGGTACCCCCGTGTTTTTTAATCTTATTTGGACCAATGGATATTGGTTATCAATTTTAATTAGACTGAGAAAAACAAGTAATAAAAGCTAAAGATAGTTTGGCCATTGGGAAAATGCCCGCAGTTATCAAAACTGTTGCAGATTTGTATTGCTGCTTTTTAAATACAATGAAACAACAGAACCCGTCAAAACATTTGTCTGAATGCTCTTTCACCTATGAGTTTATTAGCTTTTTCCAGGTTAGCAAATGGAAAAACTTTCAGTTTACCTTGGCTAAGATCACGACTTGAAAACATCTTATACACTTCTGGGTTTTTAACTAAACCTAATAAGCTAATATTGTTGTTTTAGCCTCAAGAAGTCAAAGAAACCACAATGATATATTTCCCTTGACATCAGTTTGATCTCTAAACCAGATAATGTTGTTTGAAAAAATAGCACGATAATTCTCGACCTGCTGGAGAGTGGGACAGACAGAGCCTCTACCTGAATGGCGTAATGAGACACAGGGGCAGCAGCTGTAAAGCAGATCCCCATTGATCAGCTACTTATACGCTATAAGCTAATTAATGAATCCCACTTGAATTCAAAAAGCATTTTCAAAAACTATTTAGCTGGTGAACGTTTCAACTTGATGAAGTGGTTTGAGATTTAAAAGTCCTTTTCAGGAAATGCACTTTAGATAATGACAGACTGATCCAAACACACAACAAAGTTGCTTTGGTACATTATGTCTATACTACATAATTTATGCAACATTTATGTACAGATGCATCCAGGGAATCCAGATTGGCAGGAATTAAACACAACCTGTACTAAATACTAAGCAGATACCATTAGACTGCAAATTATTCAGACTTATGATTATTTTGATTTAAGGTTATGCTTTTATTTGAACAAGATCTCCCATCTTAATGGGAGTAACGTAAAAGTTATGGAGTAGCCCAGCTGAAGTCCTGACAACAATTAGATGGCGAATCTATAGAAGGAGCTAAAGATCACAAGAGATGGATGGTCATATTTTGCCTGATATCCCGACAGGCAAAAAGCTGTCAGCAATTATAAGAAGGGTGTGATTGCTGCTATGCCACTAAAGTCTTGATTATTGAGATAGCTATAACATATTCTAACATTCTGTTTCTGTTACAATATCAAGTAAACCAGTTTTTTTTTCTAGAATGGTACACATTGTAAATTGTCCTTTTTTGGGAGATGCCTTTGTAATTTTCAGTCAGTAATAAACCTTTTTATACAATGAAAAAAAAGCTTTAAATCTTAGCCTCCCAGAGATCTGAATAATTATGAGTATTCGTGTACATTTCAAAGACAAAACCATTGAAATAAATCATGAGGGGCTTTTTTCTACTGTGTTTGACTTTCTCCCTTTGATCTCCTTGTTTTGTTCAGTGCTGACGGAACGTATGAAGTTTCCTTCTACTCCAACGCTTTAGTTTCCAACAACGGAGATGTTGACTGGCTCCCACCAGCCATCTACAAGTCCGCCTGTAAAATCGAAGTCCGGGACTTCCCCTTTGACCAGCAGAACTGCACCCTCAAGTTTCGCTCCTGGACGTACGACCACACAGAAATAGATCTCATCCTGCTCAGCGATTACGCCTCACGGGATGACTTCAAACCCAGCGGTGAGTGGGATATTGTTTCCCTGCCAGGACGCAAGAATGAAGATCCAAATGATATCAGATACCTGGATATCACCTATGACTTCATCATCAGGAGGAAACCTCTGTTCTACACCATCAACTTGATCATTCCCTGCATCCTCATCACCTCCCTGGCCATCCTGGTCTTTTACCTTCCTTCAGACTGTGGTGAGAAGATGACTCTTTGCATTTCTGTCCTCCTGGCCCTGACTGTGTTTTTACTCCTTATTTCAAAGATAGTGCCACCAACATCTTTAGCGGTGCCTCTGATTGGGAAGTATCTAATGTTCACAATGGTGCTGGTCACCTTCTCCATTGTCACAAGCGTTTGCGTGCTCAACGTCCACCACCGGTCCCCAAGCACACACACCATGCCAGCTTGGGTCAAGCGGGTCTTCCTGCACCGGCTCCCTTCATTCCTCTTCATGAGGAGACCCGGTAGCTCTAATATCCGCGAGAGGTTCAGGAAAAAACACCAGAGGCAAAAGAACTCAGATCAGAGGCCATGTGGAGCGGAGGGTGGGACGGGCATCTCTGCGGGAGTGGCAGATTCTTCGTCGTCCTTCTTTGTCAACGAGGACTCAGCCAAACGCTACGGCTGGAGAATCAGTGACTCGTCAGAGAACACAGACATCAGGAGGAGGATGACGCTCAAGAGCAACATTGATGTGGAGGATGCAGTGGATGGCGTACGCTACATTGCTGAGAAAATGAAGAGTGAAGATGATGATGAGGGGGTAGGTATTTGGAAGAAATGATAAAAAAGGGAGCCTTGCAAAATTATTTTTCCCACTGGAACTTTTTCTGTCACGTTACAACCATGAACCGCAATGTATTTTGTTTGGGATTTAATATGGAAGTAAAATCTGAAAAGTGTGCCTTGCATTTGTGCTCAGCCCCCTTCATGTGAATAATTAGTAGAACCACCTTTCATTGCAATTATCAGCTGCACATGTTTTTTTTGGGATGCTTCTAGCAGCTTTGTACATCTAAAGACTGAAGTCCTTGCAGATTTATTTTAGGAACTCAGAATACAAAGGCTGAGAATCAATGCATGTCACGTGTTTAAGGATTCTGGTATTTAAAAAAATATAAAATCCGTGCATAATTTTTCTTCCATATTATGCAATACTTTGTGTTGGTCTGTCACATAAAATTCCAATGAAATACAATCAAGTCTCTGGTTGGAGTGTGACAAAATTTATAAAATGTTTAAGAGGTGCACATACTTTTATCGAGGCATTGATAAAAGGTATTTATTTAAATTCGACAGACTTCTCCCTACCTAACTTATTGATGCTCATGAAGAGTATTCATTTCCATAGTCATTTCTCCTGTACTTAAAGCAGAATAGAGTAAGTTTTGACCCAAGAAATAACTTAATTGGAGATAAATTAAATGATTTTTTCAGGTCAATGTGTGGCACTTGCCGTGTATTTATGCTATGTGCGGGCTCCCCTTCTCAAAAACCCACCTATAGAACTTGAGAGGGTCGGATCCATCTATGATCCATCCATTTTAGGTTTCGGCAGTGTGAGCTCAGACTGTTGTAACAATAAAACAAAACAGATATGACCCTTACCTGATCAGACTTATTTTTGGTTCTCTGATGTAAGATTCACCCTAGAGAGTGAACGTGGCCTCGTCTTTGCAAGAAACTCCGTGACTTCTCAATCTGCTGGTCCAAACTGGTCAGCTATCAGGTTCCAAAAGATGGAGGGAGACTCTTTCATTTTGCGACAGTGCAGTGTTGCCAGTGGTCTTCAGGGAAACTAAATCTGGAAGTTACAGGTCTAGCTCCCCTAGTGGCAGAAAGTTCCACTGCGCTGCTTTAATGATGTAGTCACTCAACATCAATCGCAGCACGAGGTTAGAATCAATGAGTCAATTACTTTGTTCCTGGCTGACCAGTGTTTGACTTGGACTAGATTAAAAGATGTGTATCATTACCAGAGGGAATATTCTGAATAATGTCCCAGACTTCCTGAGGATTTTTCTTAATTGGCCACATACTCACTCATTATCACCGAAGTCCATTTCCCAAACTGAATAATTAAAAAAGGAATGACTTTATGAAGAGAGCCTTTGAAAAACCCTCCATAAAGCTAGAGGATCTGTTGCTCAAAGCAACTTTAGAAATCAAACCATGGTTTCACGGAGGAATAACAAATAAAGAAGAAGTTGAAATTTAGGGGTCACTTAAGATTTCACCAGAATACATTGCAAATTAGCTGTGGTCCTCCCATCTGTGGCATGCCTGTAGGCCTCCACAGGACAGCTTGATCAGCCGTTCCCAAGAGGAAGATATGAAGTTATTCTTTTTATCAAGGAGGAAAAATCAACGAAAACTTCGTTTTTTTGTTCAGGACATACATCGTAATAATTTTTTAAAACATTGTGTCTAATTACAACTTTATAAAAGATGAATAAAGTCCAGTTAGTTGATAAGTCGGTTTACTTGATTCCTAACATAGTTACCGTAGCATTTCAACGAGATGTGTTATGCTTCTGGTTCTGAGGTGAACTTGCTGATCATTCAGGAAGGTTTTCAGATGTCCGTAAAGTCATTGAGAACAGTCCGTAGGGTCTTTATTGTTCATTTTATTAATAGTGCAATCAAATTTAGCATATGAGTTCTTTCCTAGTCTCAGGTAAATTATCTTCTTAAAAAGTAAAACCTTTTGAAGCTGGGTTTTTCCCAGATGTAATTTAAAAGCCATTTTAATCTGAGATTACAAAGATTGTGTCAGTTATGTTGGTATATCTGTCGTCACAGTCAAAAATCACCAAGAATGATGGCCTGTTACTCTTCAGTTCAAGACTGTAAACAACGCAGTGACAACATTTAACAACTTCTCCGATTCTCTGCAGATCATTGAAGACTGGAAATATGTGGCCATGGTGATTGACCGCCTCTTCCTGTGGATTTTTGTATGTGTGTGCGTGGTCGGCACTTTGGGACTTTTCATGCAGCCCCTGTTCCAGAATTACAACACCCCAGTTATTGAAGACACAGACCATAAATGAAACCTAAAACTTCACCTTTTAAGTTTTAACAGGACTCTGAAATGAAATGTATTTTCCTGGAAATAAACAGATCTCTGAGGCGATGTTTGACATATGAATCATGAACGACCATCATTTACGAAACCCTGATATAAAGCCCAGCTCACCTACAGCACCTGTTGACCTTCGATCTTCTGATTTTATCACCCTCTACACACAAATCGCCAACGTGCTCATATCAGTTAATTTATAATCCTAATGTTGGCTACATCTTTTGTTAAATGATAAAATTTAAAGTACCATCAGAAAGTGTTGACACCCTTTGAGCCTTGTTACATTTAGCCACACTGCAACTACAAATTTGTATGTATTACACAGATTTTATGGGATAGACTAGTAGTGTCCAAAGTCAGTCCTGAAAGGCCGGCGTGTTGCATGTTATAGACCAGGGATGTCCAAGCTTTTTGGTTCATGGGCCGAGATTATCAAGTCAAAGGCTCTAGAGGGCCAAAAATGGAAATAAATAACATAACCAAAAAATTTCATTTTTAAATCTGCTCTATAAAATGTGATAATTTTAAATGCACAAATTAGACTATATTTAACTAATGTTAATAAATTAATTACGACCAGATTGTAATGCACCAAAGTCTGCATTTGAGTAAAGGTCATTGGATAGCTGTGGTCTTATTTACTATAAAATAAAAAGGAATGTAAAAAGTCTCATTACTAAAAGACAAATGTTTTGTGCTGTACCTAACATTCAATTCAACATTTAATTAGAAGATTTTAATTTGCCTGTAATCATTTTGCCCAAATTAAAAATAAAAAATTTCCATCTGCACCAGCCACCAGTGCTGGTCGGCTGAATCTCTCTTAAAAAGCAGTCGGGGGGGGGAACACACAATCAGTACAGGGGTTACAAATGGCCCCGGGTAACACTTTGGGCACGTATGTTGTAGGCGCTTCCCTGGTTCAACACAACTGAGTCAAAGTAATTGTTAGTTCAGGTATTTGAATCATCTGTGTTGGAGCAGGGATAAATCTAAAGCAAGCCTTTGAGGACTGGATCTGGACACTCTTGTAGAAAGTAGTGTTTATAATGCAGAAGGAATATTATGCATGATTTTCAGGATTTATTTCACATGTAAAAGTCTTAAAGATACGATATGCCCCCCTTTACTCTGATACTCTGAGATAAAATTCAGTGCTCACTATAGACACAGCTATGCTCCGAAGAGCTTTATTAGAGAACCTTATCAAACAAACAGCATTGTTAAGAGCAAGAAACACAGCAGACAAGACAGGGATAAAGTTTTAGTGGTTTCAAGCAGGGTTAGCCTTTAAAATAATATCCCAAGCTTTGAACATCTCACAGCGCTGATGTTGAAAACTTGAAAATCATGTATAATTTTGCGTTTGTTGGTCTATCGCATAAAATGGCAATAAAATGCAGTGAATAGTGAAAGGGGTGTGAAAACCCAAAATTTCTGATGCAATTTTTTTTTTACTCCTTTGGGGTTTTGCTCAAAATTGGTTTCCAAAAATACAAGAAAGATGAGACCTTATTTACCCCAGTGTAAAACGACACTACATTACATGTTTTGTAAAACTCAAGATGCATGCAAAGTTTACCAAAGCCGGTAATTTTGTATTCTTTTATAAAGAAGACAGCGTGAAGGTTTGTAATTCAAACATCTGTTTACTTGCAAGAGATGACCAAAGAAATCTGTCTCTCTGGTTGCTATTTTCAGAAATGAACACTGATATAGTCTCTTCTACCGTCATCTCTTTCAGAGTTTAAATCAAACCCTGAAAACAATCACAGGGCTTCAATAAGGGCCAGCTTTGTTGTACAAACAAGAGACATTATGCACACATGTTAAAAAAGTAGTTTTTCACATGGGGCTGTAACTGCCATGTGAGCTTCTTGTGAAACTTTTGTTCAAGAGTTTTTTAGTTTTCCAATCCGGTTTGCATCCATCACGTCTGAAACCAGCAGCAATATTCTTCATTTAATTTATGTAGACACAAAGCAAAAAGCTTGTCTCTCTATTTATACTTTAATCGCTGCATGCTCTTCGATATTGTTTTCTGGATCAATGCTGTTCTAAAAGACATAACTTCAGTCTGAATTTCAGAGTTCCACTATGAGGATGCACGCATCCGTCTTTCCCACCAGTGTTTACCTGGAAGAACACACTGTACTAATACAACTGTATTGTTTCATTTCTTCCTTGTTTTCTCAGCAAAGGTTGCACTTCATGTTGTTTCTTTCACTGGCAAATCAAATTTCTCTTTGAGTTTCGAACAAACTGTGATGGGATCTGATGTCTAATAGAAAATGAGCAATAAAGGGGAAAGATGGTTACTAAAAACAATGATGAACTCCATGTGCAGTCACTGTTTACTCAATCCTGTGTTTTTTCTTAATAACCATATAAACAGTTTCCGGATTCTATTTTCGTCTCTTTATTAGGGGGATGCTTCTGGCTTTTCCCACATCACGGTGTATTCACAGGTGTACTTACAGCAATAGGTTTTTTTTTTTGAGCTGCCACATTGTGCAGACTATGACTATGACAAAAAAAAAAAGATAAATATATTCAGAACAAGGTACTCTGGAGGGCATTTGTATGTGCTTCAGTTCTCTGGTGTGTGAAACGTTCATGTACAGGGAGAAAAACTAATCAACAGATTCACTGGGCGGCCTCGGGACTCGCAACCTCACCTTCTGTTATTTTGCGATGGCACTGAGGCCATGTGACGGCTGAGGAGAGACGGGCTGGGACTGAACACACTCAAAATAACCAAAGCCAGGATTCTGGAGATCTTCTTCCATCTAATTTATAACGCAGCTGCTGCTTCCTGAAATGTGGTGTAGTACTAACAAATGTTAATACGCTAAAAGATGGCGTTAGCCTTTAGTTACACATCACATGACGCTTTGTTAGTAATGCTCATAAATTTAACAGCTGAAATGAAACAGAAAACCCTGCGTTGCTCCCAATCTCCAAACAGACGTACGACTATAATATCGAGCAAAAACGGAATTGTTTTACATCATAAGCATAAACTTTAAAATAATAATAAAAAAACTTTACAGTAATTATACATATTGCTTTGATAAGGATTATAATTGCAGCTGTTTAAATTTCTGTTCTTTTGATTATGATGAACAGAGATATCCTTTATTACCAAAAGTATTCACTCACCCGTCCAAATAACTGTATCCAGGTTTTCTGATCCCTTCCATGGATCAGAAAACCATGGAAGTTTGTATAGAATAAACCCCTTAGGTATCCTGACTGCTTCTACAAACAATGTGTGTAATAGCTCCAATCATGAAATCTCCCCACTACTAAATATTGGACAGTGTTGGAATAAAAAATATATCTTAGTTGGGGTTACTAAGGAATGCAGAGTGTTGACTGTCTCTCACTGTTGCTGGGTAGAATAACACACAGAGTTTTATGGCAGGTAGGGGGTGGGTCAGAAAGAGAGTTCCTTTGTCCAAAACAGAGTTCTCCCTCCTCCTAAGAAAACATGGGAGTGTCCTAACCTTTAAAAAATCTGTTTAGAGTTGTGACCGTCAGACAGACTTCTGCATCGCGCTGTGAAATCATCTCATAACGGTAATGTAATACTCTGTCTCCATATTTAATTTTCTAATAAATTAAATATGCATATTGCAATGTTTTACCTCTTGATCAATGTTTTCCTCATTCACTGCCAAATCCGGAACCGGGGTAAGATGGGCATTAGGGCCTTCAATAGACATGTAGGAGTAGGCCGTGTATAAACTAAATCTTTAACAACAGTTAAGTGTTAGTAGTATTATAACAAAGTTAAAGTGATTGGGAACAACAGCAACCCAGCCATGAAGTGGCAGGCCATGCAAAATTGTAGAGCAAAGAACAGTCAACCTTCTGCAGAGTCAAGAGCTACAGGAATCCAAATTTAACCTGGTCTTCAGATTATCTCAAGAAGGGTGCATATGGAGCTTCATTTAATGAGTTTCCGTCACTGAGCAGCTGCATCCAAGCCACAGGATACAGTAGTGAAAAGCCCACCGCCTCTGGAGTCTACAGCAGTGGAGGTGTTTTCTCTGGATCGACAACGCACTAACTGCACAGAGATCTGACCAAAAATCTGATGAATTAGAGCAGAGGCTGTGAGAAAGGCCTCCTCATTCAACAATAGTGACAGACCTCAAACAATTGACCTCTGGAAGAATGGTCAAGATGTTGTGTAAAATACACTCCCACACCTTGTGGAAAGCCACTGAAGATGTCTGAAGCGCAAATGATGGGCTAAGGTTGTATTAAAGCCTTTTTTATTGAAATTGGTGTGTCATTAAAGCTCATGTGTGCGAACAGCCACCTTTGGCAAGACAATGTATACACACGAGGAGTGAAAAAAGGCAAGTGAGTCATGCTATTTAAAATCTTAGATTTCAAACTTTTGAATTTCATGTTCTCGTGACACTGATTTTAAATGAACACATAGCTTTATATTGAAGATCAGAACTGACATTCTGCTTTAACTAAGTTTTTAAATCACAAGTCTCGATAGTGGTGGGGTAATCACTGAGCTCAGTGAGGGCTACATGCAAGAGGGCTTTTGGTTTGAATCTCTGCCATGGCCTTTCCGCATGGGGTTTGCATGTTCTCCCTACGCATGAAAGGAGCTTTGGCTTCCTAATGGATTTACCTTAGGTGCATGAATGGTTAGTTATTTGTGTCTGTGTCAATTTGTGATAGACCGGTGATCTGTCCAGGGTGTGTCCAGCCTTCTCACCCTGCTAGAGACTGCTAGAGATAGATTAAGCACAGATTAGGTGAGTACAGAAAATGGAAAAGAATTTCTCAATGCTTTCTATGCACTCAAATTGTGTAGAAACACATTTACGAACAGGGGTTCTACAATACTGTCTTCAACAGACCTGGACTGTCAAAAGTTCAAAGAATGAGTTTTACAACAAATATCTGTATATGTTAGATGGCAGCCATATTAGATTTTGGGGACATGGTTGGTGTGGCACATCTGACTTTCCAAGGGGGGAATTCTAAGCAAATACAAATGGATTGATTATTTTAAAGGCGACAACAAGGGGCCCCCCTTAATAAATGTGTAATTTGACCCCGATTCTCTTTTAAACCCGGAAACATGTTTCCACATGATACTTTCAGCTAAATCTTCTCAAAACTAGGAGCAGACGGCATGGACGATCACCACGCAAATATTACAGGAAATGCACTTGAAACACACTCACGGCCAGAAACATACAAAATCCTGGCTGTGTCTGTGTGTGGGAGCCACTGAATTGGAGTTTGATTCAGCAATTACAGCTCATGTGAGCAGCTCCATCCCTGTCCTCATATGACACATGAATTAGATTCTTGACATCTCCATCAATTTCTATTACCAGAGTGGCTCCATGAGAGTGGGAAGGAAATGAGGGATTGGGGCGTGGATGGAGTAGTTGTTTGTCTGCAGGGCTGAAGAGTCACAATTAGGTTCTAAGTGACCTATGTAAAAAACAACAACATTGTTTTATTCTGTAGTTTAACCATTTATTTCATGGTTACTTTGTTCCCTTTGCTTCTCCTTGTGTCTTGTCTCATCAGAGGCTGACTGTTAAAAGCTCAATTGCGACTGGATAACAAAAAATAATAAAAAATGAATAACAAGTTCCATCAGATCAATCTCCAGCTCAGAGATTTCATTCTGATTTTATTAAATGATTTGTACTTCCTGAGTATTTTTTTTGTCTTCCGACCTCTGTGTATTTTGCCAAAGTACTAAACTCTGTTTCTGCCCAGATCAGTTTTATGTTACTGACATCAACACTTTAACTGTGGATACATTTTTATTTTGTGCCCTTTCTTCTCTTTATTTCTCCTTGTCAGACTCAAAATGTGTTTTCCTTTGCATTACTCTGCATGTGTTATAATAATACAGTTATTCTATTTAAAAAACTGACAGTTTTTTCAATGTTGGACAGATGTTTGCTATTTTTTTGGAAGGGATCATCCTTATTTGTTGCTTGTTTTCAATCATACAGGGCAGAACACGATTTTATATCCTCTCTTAATACTACTGAATCCCCTTTTCCCCCCTGGAAGCCCAAATTATGTACTTATGATCTCTTAAAGTGACATTCCTCCAGGCTTTCCAAAGTTCCTTTAAAGTTTTTTTTGGGGGATTTTAGGTACTTTTTGTATATTTTATGTGACATCAAACTATATTGTTCAGTGCATTTTATAACAAATTGGGAAATCAAGCAGAAGGAGGACAAAAGAAGTGTCAATAGATTGGTACCTAAATGTGATTTATTGTAATAATTTTGATAAGTCCAGCAAATACCTCAGACAGGGCCTGAGAAGTGTGTTGTCCCATCGTTAATGACTCACTGTGTCCCATGCATTCTGCTAATAGCTTGTTGAAACTAAAATACTATTTTATGTCTGTTAAACTGCATTATCTTTGGGAATTATAGATAGACATGAGAACAAATTGTATGTTTGTAAGTTACTAGATGCCTGAAGATCCTATTTAAAATTGGATCATTTGCTAAGTTTGACTGGAAAAGAAAAAAACACAAAACCTTGATGTTAGGAGCCTTTTTATGACTGAAGTTAACAGACGATAACACATTCCTCTGAATGTGCTCAGAAACTGAACAAAAAAAGTGAAAAAGAGACCCATTTTTAAAAATAATTTGAAGGATCCATAAAGAGCTTTTAAGATTCTGATCCAGACAACCTTTAAAGATGACTGTAAAGTTCAATCAGTGAGGGCTGACTCAGTATTTTCATATATAAACTTAAGCCTATTGTTTTCAGCCAGTTTGTCTTTGTATGAAGTGCTCCAGCATTTTTCTTGATTGTTGTTTATTTGCTTTATCTGTCAATTGTCAAGCTGTCTTATTGCCTACTTTTGTTTCAATTTGGTGCTTTTTGTTATTTTTGGATTTCAGGCAAATTTGTGAAGGTTTTCTTGTAGATTATGATTTTTTTGACTGCAAACCTTTTCTTTGTTAGTCAAGGAAAGAAACCGACGGATCGACAAACTGGAGAGAGAACATTTCCAAACTTGTCTAAATGTCAAATCAACGAGGCTACCTGAGAATAACCTGACGTAGTGAGCCACTTTAAAACGTGGATATTTCGAAGCTCTTAAGTCTTGATGTGTGTATGCTGGTAATGACCCGTTTAAAGGAGCATCTTGTGTTGCATAGAGGTCCACTGTTCAGAGGCCAAAGTTAGGCACTGAACAAGAGAGGAGCAAAGATAGCTGTTGATACTGTTCCTTCATAAAATGTGACAGAAGAGATGAAACCAGATACGTGGAGAAAAGAAGACAAGAGGGGGGATGAGATGTGGAATCGATGATGACAGCAATGATAAAGGTCAGTCATAAACAACAGACTCAGGGACTTTTGCTGCCTGAGAGATCGACTGAGGAGCCAACGTTAAAGACCATTTCAGAGTCCAGCGAGAGATCAATAAGCATTTCATTTTCTCTCAAAGACAAACCCACATAAATGTATAATATGTGAGCATTCATAGTGTGGGAACATACTGTAAACCCTGAAGACATTGGAAATATTTTCACCTGCACGTATTATGCTAAAAACTAAATCATTAACAGACATTTTGATTTATTTTTGTCTCAACCAATAGAGAAATCAGTTTGGTCTTTTTTTTATCATATCAACTACAAATAGAAATAGAAAAAAACATTAATATGCATACAAAGGTGTGTAGTACAAAGCTTATTTATTGCCCGTAAATAAGAAAACAACAAGGATGATGCCAGTGTGGGGAAGTCAGGTTTAAGGGTGGTGGTAGCTGTCCCCCATTAATGCCAGATTTGTGGATTGCATAACCAAGTTATCACAGACCTCTTGGTTGCTCCCCTGATTAATACTCTCGTTGTCCAGTCATTGACTTTAGGATGACAGCCATGTTTTTATAGGTTTGCAGTTTTCCATACTCTTTTCATTTCTGATTGAACAGTGCTATATGAGACATTCGGAGTTTGGCAGATTCATTTATAACAAGCCCCTTCTTTAAACTTCTCCAAAACTTTATCCCTGACCTGCCTGGACTAGTCTTTGGTCTTTGTGATGTTGCATGTTCACTGTTGTTTTCTGAAAGAAAAAAAAAAAAAAAAAACGGTCTTAGGCTTTCACAAAATCACTGGATTGGTACAAAGATCAGGGTGTACACAGGTTGACTTCTAAAGGCACTTAGATGCAGAGTAAAGGGGCTGGGCGGATACATAGGTATGTTGCACTTTTAGATTTTAACACTTTTCAAATTTCAACTATCTGCACTGCTATCTGCCCGGCTACCCCAGGGGTGTCCAGTTACAGTCCTAAAGGACAGCTGTCTTGCAGATGCGTCGCTGGTCCAACACAGAGGATTCAAAAGGCTTATTTAGTTCTTCAGTTTGCAGCCAAGCTCTTCAGGAGCCCTGCTTATGACCCATCCATTTGAGTCAGTTGTGTTGAACCTGGTAAACATCTAACACATGCAGGACACGGGCCCACAAGGACAAACTTTGGACACCAATGGTCTATCATATAAAATTACAATATATTAAAATAAAGTGTGTACTTTTTACATGACAAAATATCAAAGGGTACATCAATATGTTTACATTATGCATAATAAAAATCTATTTGGCCAATATTAGGGTTGTGTGGATTAACTGAAAGGAACACACTGGCACCAGAATACATTTATTATCACATGAAAAGGGACGGATGCACATGCACAGCAGGGATCAATTATTGTTTTCTCGAGAGCCATGTATACTTTTGTTTCTAATTCCCAATTCTGGACTACTTTGTGTAGCCTATAACAACAAATATTGCGACAAGATCCGAAAACGATAAAAGGGTGGCTGTGAATATTTATACAAGGCACTATGAGACTATAGTAGGTTTCCTGCATTTGTCTGCTGCTCTCATCCTTCCCATCATCCTCAGCAGGACATTTCCTCAGGATTTATACCTACCAGTTCAGCTCCTGGGTCGATATTTATGAACTACATTAGTGCATCACAGAATGCGTTGCTGCCACGCTGTTGAATCAGACTGCCATCAATCTTTCTCTCAGTGCAGACAAGCCCCTCCTCATGCGTGGTCCAAACATTTTACAGGGATTTAAAGAGGCTTTCAGGCATCATTGTTACAGGGACAAATTTCTCCCCGAGCCTGACACCTGCTCACAGATTAAAGAGCTGAACTCTGCCCTCTAGTGGCCAAACGAGATGTGACACAATGCTTTATTTTCATCAGTATGATCAATATTCAACAGTTTGTTCCAAAAATGTCCCCTCAGACTTGATAAGAGAGACATTAACGAGAGAATGAGACTTGTAACTTGAAATTATAGAAAGGTGTTTAGTAAAAATGTTTCCAACATACTTGAAACTGATTAAAACTGGCTTGCAGTGACATCATCTGTGATGACAAAGAAGCGATCTGTGGAGCTCATCCTTTTATAAAGATGAGTGGCTCTGCATGGATGTATTTGACCCCCCCCCCCCCCCCCCCGCCCCCAAGCCGTATGCGTTAAACTGGAAATGAAAACAACAACCCAGCTGGTCGTTCAGAATAAGAAGAAAATATACTCAAACATGACACATTATAAACAAAAAAAAAATTATGTACTCAATGTAAAATATATTAAAATGCATGCACAATTATGCAGTGGAGGCTGTTCTTTTACGATTAATATGAGCAGACAGCATGCGAGAGGGGGGTTTAAGCGAAAAACTTGTCAGACAGAGACTTTAGTTTAATTATAGCAGCAATAAGTTTTAATCAGATAGGAGTGAAGGGATTTAATTAGCAGCGAATGGCTGAAAGTAGCGACAGCGTGACCGTGCAGGCTGCTTATAGTGGACACTGGGTGATGGGAAAGCAGGCAGGAAGCTCTGAGCCCTTTAATGGATCTGGAGCTAGAGAGAGGGGATGTAAGCAGGGAGGAGGATATGAGGGTGAGGTGAAATGTGTTGAAAGAATGCGGGGTTGAAGAGTGTAGCGTGACTGGTACGGTGGGACAAGCTGCAGGGCGAAAGGGGATGCTGAAAGCTTTTTAAAAAGGGGTTATCGGACGGGCTGATGGTGGAGCGGCGGATTAGTTAGAGCGTAAGAAAGAAGGGAATTATGGGAAGAAGGCTAAACATTTTTAGGTTAGGTTAAAGGGGAGGAAAAGAAAGATCAAGTTATGTTTATATCAGATGACCCACTTTGTATGTATGAAATTTTACCCAACAGATTTTGGTTAAAGGTTAACAGTGGCCACATGTCTGACTAGAGGCAAATGCCAACTGTACTGCACTTTGCTGCAATTTTGTACATAGTAAAGGGAAACAGTAGTTAATTATTTCATCAGTAAAGTTAGAGACAGGCTTGTGGAAATGTGCGAAGGAGCGGTAACAAAAGTCCTTCCTTGGAGCAGCTGTCAAACACAGTAAGCACCGCTCCCAGCAGTGACATTGTGGTGCAATAGCACAATGTCACCTCTATTCATGCGAAATGAACAGCCTTTGTGTAATAATCATATCCTCTTGAATATATCACCTGTTACGTATTGGTTGCAACTGGATAAAATCCCTTAGCTGCTATTACTGGTCAAGTGCCATCCAAGCATAAACTATTTTATATACTGCATGTGTGCATTTGAAATTTCAGAGCATTTGCTCTTCATATTGCACATCTGCATTTATTTCCTGGTGTATTTGGCTGCCCCTTCTACTGCAGCAGCAATTGGACTAATATTGGAGTTTTCTATTCTGGTGGATTTTATTCTGTTCTGTGATGTGCAGAGTTCTGATGCTCTGTCTTGTTTACTGTTTTATTTCTTGACGGACGAGGGTAAATATGTCCTTGTGGGTATGACAGAAGTCCTGGAGAGCATTGCGATCGTCAGCCTTTTCTTTTAGTTTAGTTTTTTTTATATAAATATGGGGACAGTTTAGTAATCGCTTGAGTTTCATAAATAAAAACCTTAGTGAAAAAGCCTTTTTTAGTTGACAAATACGATTCTTTGGTTACACAACACTTTACTGGTAAAGACACGTTTCTGTTTTAGACCATATATGCAACTGAAATAACTCTTATTACGTGAGAGAAAGACTAAAAGCAACTGCAAAACGGATCTCCTTTGCAGGCGTCAGGTCAGATACTTGTACATGTGCAAGATCTCCTTTGCATCAAAAGGTTTCCATCCAATTAAGCTTCAGAATACATCCTCCTGAAAACCACCTGCTTAAACATTGACCATACAAGACCAGGGGATTTCAGGGTCACAAGTCAATAAAAGATAAAAGTAACGAGGGATGCCTTTTTGTCTTTTATACACCATTGCCATGGGAAATGTATTTTTATATATTTTTTAACATTACATGCATCACGTCAACATCAAAGTGCTATTCTTAGTGACTGGTGGAAACCAGGGAATGAGACACAAAACACTTGTCAAAAATGAACAAACAGTAATACAACAAAGGTAAAATAAAAACTAAAATTTAGCTTCAATGATGGGGATTAAGCAACAAAAGTAGGTCAGGAGAAGAAAACAGTTGACTTCTTTTCCAATCCTACTAATTTATACCAAGATTTAGAGGCTTTGTTGTGCTGAGTAAACCAGAGCTTCTCCTTCTCGTCTCCGGCTTTTTCTTACATCATTTCAGCTTTTTAACTCTTGACATGCAGTGCTCCCCCGTCCTTGCTAGTTGTCTCTTTCCCTTTAATTTTCCTAATCACAGCCTCTATTCACCCCTCTTTACCTTACTTTTTTCATCTCTATTCTTTCAGGACCTCTCTAGGCATTAGTTGCCGTAATTGCAATTTTCCTTTTGAAATTCCCAAAAATTTGTGACAACCAAACATTTTACATATTTTATTGGGCTCTTATGGTATAAATAAAAGCAAGTCACTCAAATTTATTTTCAAACACTTTTTACTTTTAAATATGCATAGTTGCGGCTTTGTGTTGAGCCCCTCTGAACCACCTTTCAGGGCCGTTAAAGTAACACTAGTCTTTACCACTTTTATACATCTATCAATTTTAAGTCCTAACAGGATTTGCCAGTTGGAATTAAAGTGGTTAAAGCTTTTCATTGTAGCTCTGACTGAATGTTTAGGTTGTTGTCCTGCTGCGAGGTAAACCTAAGGCCCGTTCTCCAGTCTCTTGGAGCTCCTGTCCTGCACCTTCCTGGGTCTTTATGATGCTGCACACTCTCTAATGTTTTCTTTACTAATTAGGTGACTCCTAAAGCTTGAAGGTTGCCCTACATTTTAGCTAGGAGTACAGGGGTAAAAATAAACAAAAAATGGAAAAGCATGCCACATTTTTAAGATTTTTATTTGCATCATTTTGCTTCCACTATTTTTGTTGGGTCTGCCATATGACACCTAAAATAAAACACTGCAGGCACTGTAAATGTAGGTTAAGAAGTTTGCGTAAAAGTTACTCCTGTTGTTTACTTCTGACTATAGCATTGTCAGCTAACTGCCTTCAAGGATGAGCCAGTATTCACTCTGCCTCAATATTTTCAGTGCTGTTATATGAGGTACATCAATAGCTCTCCATTATAGGAAATGGGCAGACTCTGCAGCACTGTAAGATTCTGTTATGGAGCAGCTAATGTATTATGCCTCCTCAGCATTGTTATGCCTGCAAAATCAATTATGTGACTAAATGGGCCAAACCCAGCTCAGTTGTGAAAATATGGGATCCCATTGGTCGGGCAGGTGAGCAGTTATTGGGATGGCTCCTTCAGTTAGTTTTGATTTTTTCTTTTCCTTTCAGAAATGCAAACGTAAGCAAGCATATCTTTTGGAGAGTGTTAAACAGACAAATGCAATATAATCTGTGCTTCAGCAGTAGGACATCCCCCCAAAGACCTTGAAGCTACATCAGAAAATAATTTCATTATTTCATTTTCATCCAGACTGACTCACAGTGAGTCAGGTCGCTAAGTTTTCCCACAGAGTGGGAGGGAGGGTGTGAGCCGTAAGCGGCAGCTTGGGATGGTGGAGGGGAGGGGAAGAGAAGTTGTCCATGTCGGCAGAGCGCACCAGCCTCTCCACGCAGAGCAACGCAAAGGGGAATCTTCCGGTTTTGCAGACGTCTGCAGTTAAACGGAGACAGGAGACAGCTGTCCTAGATCACATTTTATCCAATAAAGGCATCGCCAGGCCCGGATGTGTCGATGAATTTCTTCGGGAAACTACAAACCCTCCTGCTGCTGGTGCTCCTCGCAGCGCAAGGTAGGAGACCGCGCTACTTATGTCTGATCGAGACGCAAAAACAAGAACATCCATTTATCCTGCTTTTGGTACATCTGACTTTTTCCATCTGGCTTAAAACAAACACTGTTAGACTTTACAATAAGTTAACTTTTCTCTTTTTCGTCGCTCCGTAGCAAAAGTAAAGGAGTTTTACGCAAAATGCCAAAGCAGGCGCAACGAAATAAGTTGGAATATTTTCTTTTTTGAAAGCACTAAAAAAGGTCAACTTCGGTGCATCAGCCAAGTTGTTCTATATTTCTGCAAGCAGGCATTTTGGTGATGATAAATAGCTCCAATGCCAGTTAGCACACCTTGAAACTCCTCTGGGAGTTCAGGAGCGCACAAAAAGCAACACAATGGGGACAGGTTCTCACGTTTTAATACTGGATCAGCTTTTCATTCCAGACTTTTTTTTTCTACTGAATAAAAATAATTAAACCTTTCTTTTAAATTCTATGCTTGTATGTCTACGTGCACATGGACATCCAGGTGACGAGTCCAACACTAACAGCAATTATAGCTTAGGTAGATCAACCATCCATGCAGAACGTGAGCTAATACAAGGGTGTTTTGCATGTTGATAATAATTAAATAATCTTTCTTTTTGAATGTAGCGATTATCTTCAATGCTCCAGAGTAGCTGTTTATACCAATCTTACCAAAGTATTCCTGTCTCATGAATTTGTTGTCTAATTTTGTCATATTATATAACCTCAAACCTAATTGTGCTTTTTTGAGTTTGTATTTGGCATTTACACTCAGCTCCATCCAGTAAATACTTTTTAGATACAACTTTTGCTGTAGTTACAGCTGCAAGTCTAGCTAGTTTTTCACAGACTCGACATTTTGCACATCCTCCTTTTGTAAAACAGATCATGCTTAATCTATTAATGCTTAATAGATTGTAGGAAAAAAGGTTTTTAAACATATTTTTGTCAAGTCTTACCAGGTCTGAACTTAAAGCAGGCCATTCTGACAAATATTTATGATGTGATCTAATCTATTGTAGCTCAGGATGTATGTTTTTGATCTTTGTTCTGTTGGAAGGTAAACCTGTGCTTGAGTCTCAGGTGTTATTGAGCCTTTATTCGAAACACTGTAGCTTTATCAATCGTTCCCTCTCCTTTGACTAGCTTCCCTGTCCCTGCTGAATAAAACAACATCCCCACAGCATCATGCCCATCCCTCTGTGTTTTACCATAGGAATATTGTGTTCAGGTGATGTCCAGTCTTAATTTTCTGCAACATGTAGCATTTTCTGTGTTGACTATGAAGTTCAGTTTAGTTCAGTATCATTTCATCAGATCCTCTTCTTCCTCATGTTTTGCTGTGTCCTCTTCATGATCTTTGGCAAACTGCAAATAGGACTTGGTATTTCTTTCTTCTAACAACATTTCTTCTTATGAGTGGGGATACACAATTCAATTTGCCCTGTCAGCAGATGTAGTAGCAGCAAAGTGACAGGCAAGTCGAAGCATGCAGATTCACACAAAGGGAACAAACTGAAAACAGAAAGTAAGAATAAGAGTCTGTACGGTAAGGCTAAATTTACAGCACAATAAGAAATTCCGTGCATTTATTAAAAATGGCTTACTCAGTTTTAAAGAAATGTGCAACTGAGCAGGATGATAAAAAATTACAACATGTGCATGTACTTATATATTTCTGCATAAAAAACACAGACTGTTTACAAGCACTTTAAAAAGCGTGCAAATAACAGCAGGGATGCAAACACTTCATGAGTTTGTTGTGAGCAGTAATTGTTATAAAGACTAACTTTCATAACTTCTTTTAATAGGCTGAATGGGACAGCAAACATGGAGGCAGAGAGTTGTTTTCAGGGATTTATCTGTAATGACCAGAAACGGGGGACCCAGAATTCAACCAGACAAGAACAGATAATGTTTAAAGTTTATTTAGGAGTAAACTGCTGCAAATCGCGGGTGAATCGCCAGTGTCAGGGAAAGGAACCACTGGAAGCGGAGACAACAGGTTAGTGACCAGAGAGAGACTTTGCGGGGTGAAACAGTCACTGAATCTATGTTCACTAACCTTCTCACAATCCGGGAGCGGGCTGGGAAGGTGAGTGCAGGTTCCAGTTGGTGGGGTATGTTGCTGGTGATGCCCGAATGCAATCTTGACTCCGGAAAGGGAAGTTCTCAGGGTTTTACTCCTGGGAGTGGCAGGAGCTTGGTGGTCAAAAGGCAGGCACAGGGTCAGAACCTCGATGGCAGAGTCAGGCAGGATGATCAAGGGGAATAACCAGAGTCCGAAGTACGAGAGCAGGTTCCGGGTCAGAGTCCGGTAATCCGAGATCCAGGGAAAATCCAAAGCAGAATCTGGGGGCAGTGTCAGGGCACAGAAACAGGTCAGGAATCCAGGTAGCTCAGATAATCAGGACTGACAGGGGTAAGGCAGGCTCAGAGAATCAGGAGGCAGAAACAGGTCAGGTAACAGGCAGGCAATCAGGCCCGACAGGGGTATGGCAGGCAGACAGGATACAGAAAACGCTGGATTAGACTCACCGTAATAATCTGGCACTAGTGACTGGTCTGAGAGCTGGTTTTATAGTCAGTGTTGCAGGTGAGTCTGGTGAAGACTAACGAGAATGGAGCGGAGCTGCACAGGTGTGTCAGATGGAGAATCAGATCAGCACTAGTGCCGAGATCATGACATTATAGAAATAAGTGAATAGTGAAAACCGGCATACCTGGGAGGGGTCTGGTCGCCGACTGCAAACAGAAAGGAATTAACCACCGTCACCGAACAGGGGAAATAGTTCGGCTGTGTTGTAGCAGGGTTACTGTGAGTGTTTGCTGGTGTATACGGGAAGGGGTTGAGAAGGAACACAGAGAGCTGAGTTTGACAATCTGTATGGTGTTCTGTGAATAGTTTATGTCAGTGTGGAGACGCCACAGGGGGACAGGCAGACAGGGCTGGGGATGGATTTGTACCCTGGCAGAAGTGCAGGGTTTCTTGTGAGACTTCAACACAGCTGGCTTCGGAGAGCTCTTCCTGGAGCTTGGAGGTGAACATGAGCTAGACAACTTGCTTGGGTCTTCCAGCAGACACCGAACCGGGGCTGAAGAGAGCTGAGGAACTGCTGACTGACTGAGCATGATTCTTTCATCATAAGTGTGGTCTCTGAGAGAGAAAACGCTCTGACGCCTTCCCTCCTTTTTCTGCTCCTACCAATCAGAGTAGATGAGCACCTGTGCTGCAATCTGCCAGTCGCACCTTTCAGGGAGAGAGAAAGGAAAAACACCGGCATAACCACACAGATTTACTCACAGATTTGTAAACCTGACACTTGCAGATGTTTGGAGGAAGGATCTGTGATAACCCTCCTTTGTGCATCTAGGATGCAGCAGTCTGTCACTAAAGGAGCTCCCCAGTCTTGCTGGGGAGAGTGAAGTTATTTTCACCAGAGTTCTTCTGTCTCCCGCTACCTGCACTGGGTTGGGAGGGCATCTTGGTATAGCCTTCCTGATTCTTAGCTTATCTAACCATTTCCTCCCATCAGTAGATAAACTGCTGCTCCAACAAACTACACCATAGAAGATGCAACCACAGAGTCCAAACAGGTCTTCAGGAGTGCCCCCAGCAATGAAAAGGATCTTAGCCTCCTTAGTGGGTCTGCTCTTACCCTTTTTGTAAAGAGGATCAGTGTTGTTATCCAGTCTAGTTTATTGTTCAGGTGAACACCCAGGTACATAAGGTGGATATTCACTGGTGTCAGTGTCATGGCTATGCGCCTGCAGAAATCCACCAGCCTCCTTGGTTTTGATAACAAAGTCATGTGTCCACTGTCTGTACTCTGAAGGCTGGTTCATGCTTGACACACATAAGTTCTGTGCGGAAATTAGACGTGCCGACGAACGTATGCAGCATTTATGCTATGTGCGGCTTTTCCTCTGAAGAAGCACTATTCTCCTAGACTCTAGAGGGCAGCATTGCGCTCCTACGGCAAGTGTACGACACAACTGTGTAGTACGTACAAAACAAATTGATTCTCTACAGAAGTAGAAAAGCCAGTTGTTTTCAACATTTTAAAGCCTCTTACTTTCCTCCAAGAGTGACAGCAATTTCTGCGCAGAAGATTTGTTGATCACGGTGATCTTTATTGGCTGAATGATAAAGATGCCTATATTTACAAACCTTCGCCAGAAGGAGCGCTCGCTTGTACACCATGTTTTTCTGCACAGGACTGTCCGCATAGTTAGGAATGTTCCTAGGTGTGTGGAGTGGAAACGTTTGGCTGCTTGGAGGGGCATGGTAGCCAAAACGGTGCAATATGGCTTGACGCATCCGGACATTGCGGATGCGTCAAGCATAAACAAGCCTGTAGTCGTCTTTTACTGTGATTATGCCAATTATGGCAGAAGTGTACCTGTAGTCAAACTTTTCAAATTTGATTGAAACCATTTATCATTTTCTCTCCATTTCACAAATCCTTGACTTTGGGTTGGTCTATTAAATATAATCCCAGTGAAATATAATGAAGTTTGTAGTTTTAAAGGGACCATGACAACAAATTAAATTTTTCTGTGGTTTTGGAGTTATCATATGATCTGTTGTGAACTGATGAGGCCGTGTGAATGTCAAGAGTGGTTACCAAAGGACCTGCTCATGAGCAGTCTGCTTTGTGTCTTTGCTCGAAATCAGTCAGATCAGAAAACAGTTTATCTTTCTACGTAGTTCATTTTCTCTAATCAGAGCACACCATCAAGCAAACAGCCTCAGCTCGTGCTCCGTGGCTTCAGGTCATCTCAAGGCACTTTACAAAGTCAAATTCAATAAAATCATACAGTTAGAATCCAGTTTCATGCCTACTATTTACAAATAGATCATTTTATATAATAGATAAGGCAATATAGTTAATGTTCCAGCCTAGTTAAACTGCCGGACTGCTTGTTTCATAGGATTTTGCTTTTTTTGCATATAAAATCCTCTCCATGAAGACTTTTACTCTTTTGTTAGGTATTTTGTTAATATAATGCTTCTTTGCTCTTTTGTGCTACTGAATAGCAAATTTTAAAGCATGTTTTTATTTAGACCTGATAGGAATCAGTTTAAAGAAAGGGTTGATTAATCTAACATTTAAAAAACTTTTTCAGAGAAGAAGGATATTAATAGATTAGCTTGTCATGTTGCATGCCATTACATTGGACTGTTTTAAAGTTGTCATTGAATGTTTTGAGCCATGTTGTTTCATGCTATGTATATTGACAAGATCATCTTAGTTAATCAGTCAGTTTAAAAACCTGACACTTGACACAGTTAAAATACATTTGAATGACATCCAAAACTGTGCCTAAAGTGCTGTGTTATTTAAACATGTATTACACTGGATCAGCTCTACACCCTCAGCAGGATCCTGGATGGGACATGGGAGTTTGCCCAACCAGTCTACATGTGCTTTGTGGATCTGGAGAAGGCATTCGACCGTGTCCCCCGAGGGATCCTGTGGGGGGTACTCCGGGAGTATGGAGTACCGGGCCCTTTAATAAGGGCTGTCAGGTCTCTGTACGACCGGTGTCAGAGTCTGGTCCGCATTGCCGGCAGTTAGTCGTACTCGTTTCCGGTCAGAGTTGGACTCCGCCAAGGTTGCCCTTTGTCACCGATTCTGTTCATAATTTTTATGGACAGAATTTCTAGGCGCAGCCAAGGTGTTGAAGGGATCTGTTTTGGTGGCCTTAGGATTACGTCTCTGCTATTCGCGGATGATGTGGTCCTATTGGCTTCATCAGGGCGTGATCTACAGCTCTCACTAGAGCGGTTCGCAGCCGAGTGCGAAGCGGCCGGGATGAGAATCAGTGCCTCCATATCCGAGACAATGGTCTTGAACCGGAAAAGGGTAGAGTGCCTTCTCCGGGTTGGGGAGGATGTGCTACCCCTAGGGGAGGAGTTTAAGTATCTTGGGGTCTTGTTCACGAATGAGGGGAAGATGGAGCGGGAGATCGACAGGCGGATTGGTGCAGCGTCTGCTGTGAAGCGGGCACTGTACCGATCCGTTGTGGTGAAGAGAGAGCTGAGCCAAAAGGCGAAGCTCTCGATTTACCGGTCGATCTACGTTCCTACCCTCATCTATGGTCACGAGCTTTGGGTCGTGACTGAAAGAACGAGATCCCGGATACAAGCGGCTGAAATGAGTTTTCTCCGTAGTGTGTCTGGGCTCTCCCTTAGAGATAGGGTGAGGAGCTCAGTCATCCGGAGAGGACTCAGAGTAGAGCCGCTGCTCCTCCACGTCGAGAGGAGCCAGTTGAGGTGGCTCGGGCATCTGGTCAGGATGCCTCCTGGACGCCTCCCTGGTGAGGTGTTCCGGGCACGTCCCACCGGGAGGAGGCCCAGGGGAAGACCCAGGACACGCTGGAGGGACTATGTCTCCCGGCTGGCCTGGGAACGCCTTGGGCTTCCTCCTGAGGAGCTAGCCCAAGTGGCTGGGGAGAGCGACGTCTGGGCCTCCCTACTGAAGCTGCTACCCCCGCGACCCGACCCCGGATAAGCGGAAGAAGACGGACGGACGGACGGATAATAATAATAATAATAATAATAATAATAACAATAATAATAATAATAATAATAATAATAATAATAATAATAATAATAAATCCTGTTGGGTTTGCTTTAACTGGAACTGTGGGTTTTAGTGAAACACAACAACGATTGACCTTTTTGAGAACACGCGCACTGTACCTTGTGGCATGTGCATGAAACTGTAGAAAAGCACCAAACGGCTACTGTTAAATTATGGCAGCGCATATGTAATGACGTGGTTCTGTTTGTCTTCCATGGGCCATGGAGACCTTCTCATAGTGCAGGGCCTCAGGAACTGTTTAAAACACCTAGAGAAAGAAACAGCAATTTAGTGGTTTTAGGCAGAAAACTGAAAAGGATTACTTGATGAACTCCTTGATACTCTTATCATTTTGAAAAAAAGTAAATAAAAATAAAATGCTTCTCTTAAACTGATTTCAAAGGATATGGTGGGAGTGTGAACAAATGTGGTGAATTAGTAAATAAAAAAAAAAGAATATTTCTTGATATGTGGTTTACCACTAAATGGTTATGGGTGGATTTTTCTATTTCAGTGTGAGATTATGCTACCGCGAGTGTGAAGCTGCCAAGATAAGAGTCAGCTCCTATAAGTTTGAAACCATGGTCCTCAACTGGAAAATGATGGATTGCCCCCTCTGGGTCAGTCTCTGCCTCAAGCGCAGGAGTTTAAGTGTCCTGGTGTCTTGCTCAGGAGTGATGGTAGGATGGAACGGAAGATGGACAGACGAATTAGGGCTGCATCTGTAGTAATGTGGGCGCTGCCTGTTGTGGTGGAGAAAAGAGCTGAGCCAAAAAGCAAAGCTCTTCATTTAACGACCCGTCTACACGATCCGACCCACATCTATAGTCATGAGGTATGGATCATGACCAAAGCAACGAGATCTGAGATAGAAGTGGCTGAAATGCTCAACCTTAGAGCTCTGTTATCCTTGCTTCTCTGCACGGAAAGGAGTCAGTTGAGGTGGTTTGGACATCTGATCAGGATGTCTCCCTTTGGAAGTTTTCCAGTCATGTCCCGCTGGAAGGAGACCCCAGGGCAGACCCTGAACTCGCTGGAGGGACTATATATCCCGTCTGGCCTGGGAAAACTTTGGGCTCCCCCAGAATGAGCTGGAGGATGTGGCTGGAGAGAGGGATGTAATAGTTTCCCTGGTTGACCAGTTACTCAGGTGACCCGATCTCAGATAAATGGAAGGCAGTGGGTGGATGGAAATTGGATTTTTTTGTTATTAATGTTTTTTTTTTTTTAGATTTGGTGCCAATAAATGTGGAGGTTGCTGTAAATATGGACCTTCATTTAAAAAATAAATAAATGAAAGGCCTTACATAAGTGTTAAGAGTGAACATATGTAAGTGTTGAGAATAAAACATCAATAAATTAACGGCTGTTTGCTGAAGATTCATTTCCTAACTCTTCTTTGATACACAAATTAGGCGAGAATTAAAAACAATGCTGTAGGCAGAATTCTTACTTTGTACGTTTGTATGTTGTCTTTACTTTAAAATAATACAATAAATCGGCAGATCATATAGATTATTTTAGGATTTTCAAAATGTCAAACATGATTTATTTTGTCAGCTTCATGACCATCATTGCCAAACCTCATCTACTGAGGTTAGCCCCTGCATTGTCATTGAGATTTTTTTGTTAGCTTAAAAACCCTGCATGCAGCTGCAGTTCTGTTCCAGATGTGGATTCTTCTCATCTCCCATTGGGAGCCGCATTAAGTGCTTTTATGTCATCCTGCCATGTTGGCGGTGTGAAAGCCAGTGTCTTCTCACATCCTGTAACCTGACACAGAGTTATAGCTGAGGGGAGGATTGCTTTCCTCCGTAGAACATATGGGATGAACTCTCTCGATTCCCCCTTTTGTACCCTTCTGTGTCATTCTCGTTGGCATTAGAGATTTACTGCAGCTTTGCCCTTGAACTCAGAGAATCTGAGAAGAAAGCAGTGCCTTGAAAGCATGACAGTGTCAGTGCTCTCGCAGGAGAACAGATATTCCTCAGCTGACATTAAATGCATTTCCTTCCTAGTAGATAGAAAAAGAAACAAAGATTAGTGTATTTTCTTTTCTCAATTCCTTGTGTATTGTGTTCTCCTTTATTCATCAATGTCTTGGTGACTGGGAGAGCTTTTGTGTCATTTTCAGCAGGGACCGTACATGCAGATGAGTTACTTAAAAAAATATACGCTGACACACATATACACATTCATTCCCAGTGGGGATCTGCTTAGTGGGCTTCAAAAGGTATTGTCTCGTTCCATCCAGGATCTGGTGATTTGTCCCCAGAACAGAGGAGATGCTGCTGATCCTGCGGTCCATGGGATTGGGGTATTTTATTTAAAAATAGAATCTGACTGAAGTAGCTCAGAGGTAAGGACGAAGAGCGCTGTTAAACGTGGAGCTGTTTGTTAGAAGTATGACATTCAAAATAAAGTTGCAGCCCGCGGGATGGATTGGCAGTGTGCATCAGCTTATTCTAGGACAGGATGGTTTCCTTCAGGTCTGAAAGAAAGTGATTAGAGATAGACTGCAGATCCCTGCAGCTCCTTGCCTGCATCATCATCTCCAGCACAAAATAGCTGAGGGAGATGTTCAGCCACGCCTGCATTTCCCCACCATCTAATCCGCATTGTAGTTCATGCTTGACCCCTTATCTAACTTTACTGTGCATTTTAATAGGCTTCAGCTGCATGTTAACAGTGTAAAGAGGATCTGCCTCCAAACTGGCTTGGCCCAAGAGAGCAGGAGCTGCAGGTTGCTGATAATTAAAAAATAACACAACCCAGAAGAAGCTGATGCTTTAAATCTGCTGAATTAGTTGCAATTTAACAATCAAATATTTTTATATTTTTCTTTCTGCAAGGTAGAAAGGGTTTTGAGCGAGTCTCTGTAGCCCTTGTTTAACCATGCTTGTATAGGGATGTCTGCTAACATCCAACTATTGTCAACTATTTTGACTCCAAAGACTTAAATGCTCATCTGAGCTTTCCTGTGCAATACAGAAAAGCTCTCTGGTTTCACTCCCAGAAGCAATTTAGTTGCATTTAAGCTTGACAGGCTACCAGTGTGCATGTGTGTGTGTCTGCTGCTGTGTGGCTTTAGGACTGTGAGGCAGCTTGAGGATCCTCTTAACGCGATTGTCATGTGATTATTGCAACCAAACGCCGGTGCACACATGCTGTGTAGCAACCACAGGCAAAGTATTTTTTCCACCCTCCTATGGATGGGCTTAAAGCATCAACTCTCCCTTCAAACTTAAAGACCCAAACTCACATCTTCTTCAAGGCGATCCTACTGCCGAAATACCCTGGAACACCCCGGTCTTCTGTGCTGGGAATGACATGGGATTCATTCGTAGTTTGAGGGGAAAGAAAGTGAATAGAAAGAGATTAGGCTGAACGAGGCGCCTTAGATGCAGAAGAGGCCATTTTGTCCCCAAACCTTTTGGCTTCTGTTCCTTAAATACCCCTTTAAAACCGTTGCTTTCTTTGCATATCAAGCCAGATGTCAGTAAATTTGTTCTTGCGGAAAAATATTGTTTAAATTTTAGCCCAGGGTTGAAAAAGTCCTTCTGACTTGACTAACCTGGCAAAATGTATGTACTCTTTAATTTTAAAAGATGTAGATTTACAAGCTATTTATTCTGGACTGCTTTCCCTCGTCTCTGTATTCATAAAAAAGTTTTGGTTGCCACTGATTTATATGAAGTTTCATCTGTTATATGGAGGCAAGACAGATTCTTTAATGACTGCTACTGGCCTTCAGGCTGGATTTGTGTGATTTATAGGAAATATGGCGGGATTGAATTTTGTATTTGTAGCTTGGATTTACAGAGACTCTTCAATTTGTTATACACTTAATGACTAAGTCAAAATTAAACTCTTAGTTTAGCCATTAGAGCAGTTATCACAAAATATATATTTTTCAAAATAATGGATCAGTTTGTGACCTTCCAGGCTTTGGCTGTCTCATTCTGTTTGAATGCAACCCATCTGCTGCATTTGACTTTACTGTATGAGACAGAATTTGGCCCAGTTAAATGTGGGACACCAGGACAGGAGTGAATAATGCGGCGCATCCCGCACTAATTGGGACATCTGGTCACCCTACCAGACTCGTGCGTCTGGAGAAACCAACCAGAAACCAGGCGCTCTCTTCACCTCTGAGTCATCCCTTTCTTGAGAGCTTTTATGTATTTAATCAGATCTAGTTTTCATCAAAAGGAGTCCTAATCTTTGGGTTAACTCGTGTTAAATATGTACTCTGTCCTTAGAAATTCAGTTGTTTGTGTCATAGATTAGTAGTTTGTTTAGCTTTGTCGTCGCCAGTAGTGAATAGATAAGTAGAATAGTCTCTGTGTTCCCTCTTAAATCTCTAATAAACTGTTGTTTTGTATGTTTATTCTCTCTCTAAATAATAATCCTAAAGATTTATGAGGTATCTCTTCTTCTTTATCTATACAGCCATTAAGAAACTGATGTCCTCTACATAAGCCTTTGAATGTTAAAGTAAAAGGACTATTTTCTTAAAACTATTTTGTAAATGTCATTCATTTCCACAGCTTGGTCATAAAGACAAATAAAACCCCAAGGACGAGGAGTGAAAAATATCACGATAAAACTTTTCTTCCTTTCACAGGGCTATTCCACTAAGAGGAGTTTTTTTTTAACTTAAAGGAAATTGCCCATCAACAAGAGCCCTGTAAGCATCTAACACTGATCAGTATCTTATAGCCAAAAACAGCAGGAAAAGACATCTCTTCTGGTCTACCAAGGTCAACACAAGAGTGATATGGAAACCGACCACATCTACAGAAGCAAGACCCTTTAATAAAACAAAGTTGGAAAAAAAGATAGCATCCTTGGACATATTGAGGCCAGTAAAGTTTTTATCTTATAATTAATACATTAAAAGAAGCATATTAATAATTTGGCTCAAGGTCAATAAATCTGTCTTGGAGTGAGGATTCTAAACATGGATAAAAACTTACATAAAAGAAACTAAAAGTCAGATTTCATGGTTGCATTAGCACAAGACCTAATATTACATAAACAGTAGCGTTAATATCTGTGTTTGTACAAAATGCTTAGTGTAACTCCTAAAATAAGAGCAGGCCAATGAAGGTGCCATACGAAGTAATTTTTCACGTTTTCATCTGGTGTTTTGTTGTTTGGGGTTTCTGCCATTATTTCCCACCAGTCATTACTTCTACCTTCCAGATCCCAGCATTTATTCTACATAGGATTTCATTTAGCTTTAAAAGCCATTATCTGTTCTCCATAGAGTAGAGCATGAATAAGGCTGGTGCTTATTTAGGTAGAGCCACAGAAAAGCAAATATTGGTCCCTGGACACAAAACCGATAGAGCTTGGTCATCTTCCATTATTGGTAAGTTTTATGTTGTTTTTCCAACAGACTCTGGGAAAAAGAAGAACAAAAGAAACGTAGTCTTAATTGTAAACAAACATCACACCTTCCCAACTCGTTCCTTTAATTGTCCTGTTGAGTTCAGAGAACAGTCATGTTTAAATACGCTTATCTCAAGATCACAAGTTAATTATCCTCTTACCCTGATATCATAATTTGTTTTGCCAAGATAATGTGGTAATTTCCTTTTTTTTTAGATCTCTTGTTAGCTTGTTCCCTTGTGATAAGATCGTAATTACTTTCGGCTCACCATAGACCAAAAGTCTCACTCTCAGAGGTGGATAGCATCTTGATAAATGCAGCAACTGATTTATGATGGAAATGTTAGAAGGGAGGAGAAATGGCCTTTTATGAGTAAATAGCAGCTGAAGAACAGCGGCTCCATGTGTGACTGTTTTTCCTCTAAAATTTGAAAGAACTAAGGCTCCCAAACACTGTGAAAAAGACTAGAAAGCTAAATTTAATGCAATTAAATGAAAAAGGAATCCAAATTTTGAGTCTCCATATGAATCTTGTAATCTTAAAACACCTATTTTTGAGATTAAGATTTTCAATGTTGTTAAACGATGACAGTTTTCTCCTAAAAGCTCATAATTACAATAAATTTATCTTATATTTAATTAATATTTTTAGTCATTTGACTCAGATTTGTTGCTTTCTTTGCAACCTCAAAAGACATATATCAGGTACTGTTCTCTTCGAATATCTGTTTCCAGCGTAAATAATATTGGTTTTCTTGGTTTATTGTCACCAGTTCTTTGGTCAAACCTTTTAATTTCATATTTATAAGTTCAGTTAAATGGCCCCAGTGTTTTTCCTGCTGCTTGTCCTGCCTACTCGGACGCTCTTTTCTCTGCTCCCTGCTTGCTTGCATTTTCCTCCCTTTTTATCTCCTTTTTATCTCTTAACCAAAACTACAGAAAGTTGGATTTAGTTATTTTATTTTATTTATTTTCAGTGATTTATTTTTGATTTTGATTTTTTCCCCGTGTGGACTATTTTAGTTTTCAGCTAATCCACACAAGATGCCTCTTTACAACAGCCCAGAGGAGGCAGTTTTCAGGAAAAATGCTCTTATGGAAAGTTTTCGACATGAAGTGGATATGAAGGAGAACCACCCGATTCAAAGGATGCCTACCTTCACCACAATGGACTTTGACAAGCTTTTACAGAAGATAGCTGTTATGGAACTGAAAATCTGTCGACTCGAAGTGAATTATGATGTAAACGCCACGCATGGAAATGAAACAACCCTGCCTGTGATCCTGAATGGTGACCACCAGCCCAGCGACTCAGCGAACAAACAGTCCCCGGAGGAAAATGAGAATCCCTGGATCACTCTGGGTGCAAGACCAAAGAATCAACGAACCCCGCACCCAGACAAAGAAAACTGGCCGAGTCTACAGAGAAATGTCCCAAGACAAGTGAAACAACAGCGGGCTGTTCTCAAAACAAATGATAGGAGTAAACCTGCTGGAAATGCTGGAATTCCATTACGAAACAGATTCACTCCGCTCCAAAATGTGACCCAGGAGGATCACGACAACAATCAGAGGTATGTCAACGATTTTCGTTCTAAGACATCACAGAAAAGACATGCCACAGGGCCAAGGACCCTGATATTATGCAATGGATCTGTAAGGGGGATTAAACATTTCTGTAACAAGAAAAACACAGAGGTGTTGATTTATAACCCTTCGAACTTTGGCCTGGTGTCTGAAACATCAGACAACCTTCTGAGGATCTTGAAAGAACACCCGACCTTGGAAAAACTCATAATACAAGCTGAAGCCCTGGGCGACGTCACCCGGATAAGAAAATCAGAAGTATTGAAAGAGGATTACATTCGTCTGTTGAACTTAGTTCATGGCCTTAATGTCAAGGTTTTTCTTAGCGGGCCTCATGCGCCCTTGAATTGTGGAGACGAGATTTTTTCCAGAATTCTGATGCTAAACAAATGGCTGGAAAAAACATGCAAACAAACAACTGTAACCTTCATCGACAACTTTAACATCTTTTGGGAAAGAAGACATCTGTTCAACAGAGATGGTTTCTCTCTAAATAGGTCAGGTGCAAAACGGCTGATTTCCAACATCTTCTATTCTGTGAACCATGCGTCATCAGCTTTGTTCCACAACACAGTTCATCCAGTGCCAAAACAAATGATAAGCCCAGTACAGCCCGAACAAGCCAAGATAAAGATGGCCAGAAAGATGACACAGAAAGAGGCGTTGTCAGAGCTACAGGAGGATCCATCCCAGATCTCAGCAGGACAAAGAGAGGACCAAGAACCTCCACGAACACCAGTCCAGACTTCACCCGCCTCCCCTTCTTCTCCACAAAGCCCAGAGGTTCCTTTTCTGGAATTTTCTCCCAACATGAACAAAGTATTTAAGATTGGCCTACAGATGACATCCTCTCCACATACCCACAGCTCTGTGACTAAACCAGCATCTTCCAAAGGCTGCAGAGCCCCAGATCCTCCTCTACGTATCACGGAACATGCCTGTCCTCAAGACCTTCAGATTACTTCGCTGTGATGCACAGCGGGCCCTCGCTGCACGTCTATCAGACATGACAGTACCCAGAATCAGCTTGGGTCTTTTGCCGGGGATTATGGAATATCTGTGATGATACGTGGCAGAAAAAAGAAAAACAAAAGGATAAACAGGAACAAATACTTGAAAGGCATAAACTGTCAGATGCAACCTGCCACAGAGACATCATTAACCACTAAGTCATATAAACTAGGTTTATTAAACATTAGATCTCTGTCAGGAAAATCCCTTTTAATTAATGACTTTATTATTGACAATAATCTTGATGTAATGTTTTTAACAGAAACATGGTTACATGAATCTAACGAAGCAGCTATTCTATTAGAGACGACACCTCCAAACTACAATTTCCTTTGTGAGAGCAGACAGCAAAGGAAAGGTGGAGGAGTAGCAACATTGTTTAATGATTCACTAAAGTGTAAAAAGGTGTTTTTGGGAAAATTTGACTCTTTTGAACATTTGGCTCTCCAGGTAAAGAGCCCGGCACGAACTATGTTTCTGAATGTTTACAGGCCTCCTAAGTCCACATCAAACTTTTTTAATGATTTTAGTGACCTCTTGTCTGTGATATGTGTTGATTATGACTGTTTGATTATTGTGGGAGACTTCAACTTTCACGTTGACAACCCTGAAAACAGAAGTGCAAAAGAACTGTGTGACACACTTAGAAACTTTAATTTAACTCAGCATGTTAAACAGCCAACACACAAGCAGGGACATATTTTAGACTTGATCATCACTAAAGGTCTAAAAATTTCACAGGTCAATGTAACTGATGTTGCCTTATCCGATCACTTCTCCGTTACGTTTGAATGTATCATTACCAGTGACTCATTTAGCCAAAGGAACATTGTAACAAAACGCACCTTTAAGGACAATGCCACAGAAACTTTTATTCAAGCTTACTCTGCTACCTCAACCTTGGGCTGCAACTCAATAGATGAGCTAGTAGATAACTTTCATTCTAAAGTCTCAGACATCATTAACTGCATTGCTCCAGTCAAAGTGAAGGTTTTTTCCGGGAAGAAAAAATCTCCTTGGAGAAATGCTCCAGCAGTTAGAGGTGAAAAAAGGGAATGTCGGAAAGCTGAACGCAGGTGGAGAAAGAACAGACTCCAGGTTCACTATGACATCTATAAAGAGAGACTTTACAGATATAACTTACAACTGAAAAACGCAAGAGAATCTTTCTTCTCAGAGATCATCAAGAAAAACATTAATAATGCTCGTGTCTTATTTGCCACAGTCGACAGATTAACAAATCCTCCTATGTCAGTGACTTCTGAACTCCACTCCACCAGGGCCTGCAATGAATTTGCTAACTTCTTTACTGAAAAAATCCAAAAGATTAGAGGATCAGTTTGTACATCCATACTAAATTCAGTACCAAAGTTGTCTCCTACCAGAATTGATTTTGACCAAATGTCCCAATTCAGCCAAATAAACTACAAAAGCTTAGAGCAGATCATTCAGCAGTTAAGTTCCTCCTCAAGCTGCCTTGATGTTCTCCCCACAGCTTTCTTTAAAAAAGTTTTACCTGGCATAGCGTCTGATTTGACCCAGATAATAAACACGTCCCTTCTGTCAGGTGTTTTCCCCCAGTCCCTAAAAACAGCAATTATCAAACCACTGCTGAAAAAGAACAATTTAGACAAACTTCTACTCCAGAACTACAGGCCCATCTCAAACCTCCCCTTTATCAGTAAGATTATTGAAAAAGCTGTGTTTCAACAATTAAACACCTTCTTAACAACGACCAGCCGCTTTGACGTTTTCCAGTCTGGCTTTCGTGCTCACCACAGTACAGAGACCGCCCTTATCAAGGTGTTTAATGACATCCATATAAATACAGACTGTGGAAGAACCACCGTGCTGGTACTATTGGACCTCAGTGCAGCATTTGATACCGTCGATCACTCCATTCTGTTAGACCGTCTGGAAAACTGGGTCGGCCTCTCTGCTACAGCTCTCAACTGGTTTAAATCCTACTTAAAGGACAGGGACTTTTTTGTGTCAGTAGGTAACTTTACATCCCAGACGACAAAAATTACATGTGGGGTTCCCCAAGGGTCCATTCTGGGTCCCCTCCTCTTCAATATCTACATGCTCCCTCTAGCTCAGATAATAAAAAACAACAACATCAGCTACCATCACTATGCAGACGACACACAGCTCTACATCACCATGTCACCAGGTGACTATGAACCCATTCAAGCACTGAGTAAATGCCTTGAAGAAATCAATACGTGGATGTGCCAAAATTTTCTTCAATTGAATAAAAACAAAACAGAAGTAATAATATTTGGACCAATAGAGGAGAGATCGAAGGTTAGCACACAGCTTCAGCTACTTCAGCTAGGAACCACTGATCAGGCCCGAAATCTGGGTGTAGTGATGGACTCAGACCTAAACCTCCAAAAGCATCTAAAGACAGTAACAAGGTCGGCTTTCTATCACCTGAGGAACATTTCCAGGATTAAAGGACTAATGTCTCAGAAGGATCTGGAAAAACTAATCCATGCGTTTATTTTTAGTAGAATTGATTACTGCAACGGTGTTTTCACAGGTCTTCCCAAAAAGTGGATCAGACAGCTACAGCTGATCCAGAACGCTGCTGCCCGCGTCCTCACTAAGACTAAGAAAGTAGAGCACATCACCCCAGTTCTAAAGTCCTTACACTGGCTCCCTGTATCTCAGAGAATAGACTTTAAAATACTTCTGTTAGTCTATAAATCCCTAAATGGCTTAGCACCTAAATACATCACAGATTTGTTATCAGCGTATAAACCCTCCAGACCACTCAGGTCTTCTGGCTCCAGCCTGCTCTGCATACCTAGTACCAGAACTAAACAAGGAGAAGCAGCATTTAGTTCCTATGCTCCACTTATCTGGAACAAACTTCCAGAAAACTGTAAAAGTGCTGAAAGCCTGAGTTCCTTTAAATCAAGATTAAAAACGCATTTGTTTAAAATTGCCTTTGACTGTTCTAGTTAAACAGTTTTACTGTTTTTAATGTTCTTTTTTGTTACTACATTCTATCCCTACTTGCTTTTATTCTATTTTCTATCTGCATTTTATTATTATGCTATATCTTAATCATGTAAAGCACTTTGTATTGTCTTGTACTGAATTGTGCTATATAAATAAATTTGCCTTGCCTTGCCTTGCCTAATGCAAATGAGTTTTTGGGTTTCAGAAAGTTTCAAGAGTCATGAGTTTGGGCAACATAAGTTTCCTACAAAACACAAGCGTAGTCTTTTTTTTCTCTTACATTCAGCTAAATTATTTAGCTGTCCATTATCTGATCCCTTTCTGTAAGTCATGTCAAGTTACAGAGCAGTCAACAAATTATTTCCTTTAAGGATCCTGAAAACTTCACCAGGTCTGATGTCTAACACGCCCTTCTTTAGACCGGAAGTCTCCCTATTTTACAAAGCATTACAAAAGTCTTAATCCCCCTTGAACCTATTCACATTCTGTTGCAGTGTATTTTTTTAGCACTTTATGAGATAATCTAATGCAATATAAATGTACAGAGCACATTTATGAAATGGAAGGAAAAGTATAAATGGATTTTAAATTTTCACATTTGTGTTCATTTTATTGAGCCCCCCCAGAGTCAATATTTTGTCTCTACTTGCTTTGCACATCGAAAGAGTGAATTATTTGTCCATTCTTCTTTGCAAAATGTAAAGCTGGAATCTATTTATCTATTTATTAATTAGGGGGCTTTGAGGCAGTTTCCCAAGATTTTGTGGGGGTATCAGAGTAAAGAGGGCAAAATACAAATGCATATCACCGTCTCCAGAATTTTATTTGTAAGATATTTGGAAAAGCGTGCGCCATTTTCCTTCCACTTTGCCACTTTGTGTTAGTCTGTTAACTAGAAACACAATAAAAAGGCAGTTGTGGTTTAAACGTTCTGAAATGTGAGTTAGTTCAAAAGATATGAATACTTTTACAATGCATATTCACAAGTTAACCCCAGTGATATCAATTATCTCCTGTTTTTACACAAAATTGGTCTTGTACGAAAAAGCTACCCATCTCAAGCTTCTATAGTAAAGAACAGTTACAAAATTATTATATTCTTATTCTTAACATACATTTATTGCAGTGCTGCTACACTTGAGAGTTCATGGATGTTTCTTTCAAAACTCAAAGCACATTAAAGATCTTGGTCTTATAGAGGATATAGAGGTTCAGAAGGAGAACTATATACTAAAGTAGAAAAAAAGCCTACAAATATTTTACTATGGATTTTTATGCTAATGAAAAATTAAAGGGTATGAAGGAAAAAGGAAGAGTTGCGGAAAACAGTGAGTTATACAACCAAAACATTCGTATCCCTAAAGAGCTAAAAGCAGGAGCAAACCTTAATATTTGCTGTTACCTTGGGACACACGTTTTTGACATCTTCCTCGAGTCCTGATTCAGTCAGTGCGGCTGACAGACGTGATAGATAAGCCTGATCCATCATCTGTTGAGGACAGATATCACATGTACTGATTCCCTGCAGGTATTTTATTTTAGCTCTGCAGCTGAAGGTTGCGGGTTTAAAACTGGTATATTTCTATATTCTGCCGCAACAATCTTTTATTTTTGGCTGCCCCACCTCGTAATGTCTCAGTTTGAATTTAACAAACTCAACACACGGTTGAGTATTATTATATTTATTCTTACTCTTTCCTTCCCTTTTATGTGCAGAACAGGTGGGCTGTCAGCCCTTTTAGATGACCGTGTTGATGTATTTTCTATGCGTCCGTACAGCAAAACAAAACATGTATCAAAATGAGAATCAAAGTGTTGAAGATGCTAGGGGACACATCTTTTAAATGCTACCCAAATAACAGCCATATTACCAGACTGAGATGCTTTTTTTAAAAGAGAAAGATCTTCTATTTTTATTCTTTCAGGGATTCAGCAGCCAGGATTAGTTCAGCGAAGTACAATTAATGTTTTAAGTTAGAATAAGAAATAATATAGGGAAAATGCACAACAATTTATGCTAAGTTGAAAACAAAGAACTGCTTTAAAATTTTTAAAAAATACAATTGTTTCCCTTTAAAACCAGACCATAGGATGGACTTACTGGTTAGATACAGGAATATCAGCTTATATAGGCACCTGCGCTCATAACCAGAACATTCGGCTACATATTCATCAGGCTCTCCTATATGAAGAGTTTCATGCTGTAGCCCATGCTTAATAGGATGGTCATGGCTAATGCGGTAATCACCGTGGATCCACTTGTGCGTCACTGAGCATGTCATAGTGAGGCCATCATAACCCTGGAGAGCAGACCCATTCTATCTGGCTTTTCTGTGCATGTTCCTGCTGTCAATTTTCTTTTCCTATCTCCTCACACCACTGCCTCCCTCTCTTTTTTTTTATCTCCTCTTCATATACTCACACACTCAGTCAGTGAAGTATTTTTGGAGGGTAATTAGTTCCTTCAGACTGTCCACCACAGGCTCTCAGGCTCATCCTGTTAAGCGCATGTCTGATCAAAGAACCTCCCACAGGCCGCCGGTCTTTCTGCAGCTTGCTCGTCCCGAAGCCACGAGAGACACTGACACATTCACTGTTTGTCTTGCTAAGTCTCAATCAGTGTTGCTTATTTTCTTAAAGAGAAATGCTTGACTGCTTGGCTTGGCTTCATCTGTGCCAGAACAAAGACTTTTCACTTTGACATCATAAAGACAAGGAAAGGGAAAAACAAGAAAAACCCTGAAGGTTTTGCGAAATGAAACGTGACTCTCGGACGGATTTCATGCGATTTTCATCATCAGAGATGGAGACACTTCTGAAGTAATTTACAACATTCTGACAAATGTGTAGAAATCTGAGCAGATAAAAGCAAAGATGGTGATGACAGAAAAACTTTTGACAATCCAAACTCTAATTTTATTTGTTAATATGGATGTCTTCCCTGACATCTGTCTCTGGCAAAATCTCCATTATAGAATCAATAACGTAGCACAATTGTTCCTAAGAAAAAATGGTGATTAATAATAAAAATTCATCATAAAATATATATCTTTATTTCCAATAATTTCCACAACATCAGCAGTCTACAGTGAGCTTACTAACATCATACGGTTTCAATTTAAACTGTCAGTAAGAAACAGTGATCATACCACTCACCAAATCTTTCCATAATACATTTTTAAAAATCCACGATGATAACTATAGTTTTTATGATGCCATAGATTGTTCCGTGGACTTGTCAAAAATGTCCTGGCATGAACATCGCAGAAAGGGCATTTATATGTTTATATATCACAGACACCCCCCACCCCCTGCATTTCTTCATCTCTTGGTTCACTATGCAGATGCTCTGTCTGCACTGGTGACAATTTACTTATCTCCACAACCTAGGAGCAGATGAGAGAACAGGGGGCGTGGACTTATTTTCTTATTAATTCAGCCTATCATTTGATCACTTTGAGCTTCAAAAAGGAACACAACGCCTCAACTTGGACGCATGTGCAGAAAGTTTTGATGCTCTGAGCAAAGTGTGGACAGACTGATCTGACGTGCGTTGGGAGGAGCTACCCTGTTCTTTTCCTCAAATGCTGGGAAATGTTTACTGTGGTAAAAGTTGTGATATCTTACCCGAGATCCCAACTTCCTTGCTAATCCTCCTCCAGGCAAGGTCCTTTCTATTACTATATTTGTAGTGATAGTTTGATCATAGATAATAGGATGGGCACAAACAGCAATGATGAGTTTTTTCCCCCCGCTTTCGACTTCCTGGCTTTTCGTGGTCCTTCTGTCCTGCTGGAAAATGCGCCACTATGTAACATAGTAGGGTCTCTCTGATTGGCTTCGTGTCTAGCTGCAAAAGTTCAGATTTTCCAACTCTAGCGTCTGCTGCTTTGGACGCTCAGATGCTTGAAATCTCAAAATGTGGCACACCCGATGGGTGAAACGTGCTGCAGGACCTCTCAATACTCCTAGATGCATGTCCACCATTGACTTTGCATGTAAACCAGATGCCCCTGATGCTCAAATCGCGTTCGGTCTGAAGTAGACAGGATACACCAGACTTACACACTAGATTAAATAATATGAATAAAAAGGTAATTTGAAGTAAAGCTGTGAAACAGAAGGGAGCTTAACTTTAAAATAGATTTTTATTTGAAAAGTCTTACCAAAATGTGTCACTTACTTTCTGCCACAAGTAATCTTGCTTCAATGCCACAGAAAATGATTTGCTTTTTTCATCAGGGCATAAATAAAGTTCATATGTACACTTTGTTATGAAGTCAATACTACAATTTTTATTTCAGTTGGTCAATGAAGGAGCAAGCAACATAGGCAGTAGACATTTATTAAATAACCTATTTAGACAACTCATAGTTTCCCCAGCTCTTCACTCCTGCAGCAGGCGTGTTTTCATCTACAGGTTTTATATTCCTCTGTTTTCATGTATGTGTTCTGCTCCTCTTCAGATTGAAGTGTTAGGGGGAGTTATTGGTTTCCTCTTACTCCCTTTCTTCACTTTGCCAAATAATGCACTTTGTGCAAAAAATAAAAAGAGTCAAATGTCAACTTGGAAAAGCCTGAAAAGGAAAACCTACGTTAACTAAGATTAATTGAGTATTTAGCTTTTATCAAGCCAACTTAAAATACAACAATGTTTTTTTTTTTTTTTATCTCGCTTGATGTTGTACCACTCTGTTCATACAGAATATTATGTTTTTAGGATAAATTATTCAAAACACCTTTTGGCTTAAAAGCAGCAGCTTTCAACATGGCATCCTTCCCGATTGGTTAATAATGCTGTAGTTTAATTTTGTTGCGTGAAAAGGGAGACATTTACAAGGACACGGACATTGTCAAAGTGTTTAAACCATTTTAAAACTGACAGTTCTTATTATTTACGGCTAAACAAATTTTGACAATCAAAACCAGCTTGTTTTGTCTGTTAATCTCTTTAGTAGGAATGCATTTACTGATGCCAGCTTTTGAATGCTTGGTCATGAATTACACACTGCAGACACTAAAGCCTTGCTTTAAATATCAGCCAAGTGTGGTGAGCAGGAAAAGTCGGACAACACAATCATCTGAAGGGTAAAGGAGAGCAAAAGTTATGATTATCACCCTTAAACCTTGCATACTTAAGACCTTCCCAGGCAGAGCAAGTAAAGGGAATTAGGGATGTAACTGTTCCAAGAGAGGATCAGAAAATATTGCTTATTTTTTTACTTCCTTTTTATACAACAAAGAACAAAAGGTCCAATTAACTGACTGATTATAATTGCCCTGGTTTCCCCCCAGCCAATTAAGCGGCTTAACCAAGGTTCTGGCACTGCAGCAAATCAGCAAGCGGCGGACAGTTGTTAAGGCAGGTACAAAGAGCTGAAATTACACAAGTGTCTCTAGAGAAAGGCCATTTTATTAAGGTTTAAGGAGCAGCTCACACTAGCCAGTGACCTTAGGAAACGTATAGAGACTTTATAGCAGCACAGGGATGGGATGTCAGTGGATTTAGTTCCCTTAGTATGACTTATTTTTCAGTTGTGTAAATTGTGACTAGTGCTTCTTTTACATAACATTTGCTTTTCTTCATTGCAAACACGATCAGTCTAGAAAGAGCCACAGCGCCAGTCGGAAATGTAATAATAATGGGTATGAAACAGATGATAATTGGAGGTTTTGAAATTGCTGGAACACCATTGTCATTGTCCAAAGTTAAGAGAGCTAAACATCAACATGGATTGAGAGAGTATTAACCAATAAAGAAGTCCCTTCTTCGAATTCTTTGTCTTCGATTTGGACTGCAATTTGCAGCTGTCCACAAATACAAGATGAATGCCTTTTGGAGACATAAAAAACATTTTATGACTAAAAGAGACAAAGGTTGTGCTGTTTGGCCACCATGAGAGGAAATCTACATGGGTTGAAAACACTTTACTATCAAGCACGATAGTGGCAGTATCATTGATGGGGCTGTTTAGCTAGCAGTAATAGTGGTGCATTGAACAAAGAGAACGGAAAAATAAAGACCTTCTTCCTAATTCTTGAACTTAAAAATCTTTAGCGAGTTGGTTGATAAACACAGTTCATTGTTCTAAAAAGTAGAATGATACCAAACACCCGTCACAACTGGTTGTGGAATAGATAAAGCAGACATGACCTCAGCTCTCTTGAACCTTAAAAAACAACCGTTCAGGTGCATCAATATCAGCCCAAAGATAAATTAAGTAATTTGCAGTGAGGTCCAAAAATATTAATTCCCCCAGATAGGTTTAGCTCTAAATTAATCGTTTGATTTTACCAGCATATTTCTTTTGACAGAAAGTAACATTAACCTATGGGGTGGCATAGCCAGATTCCCAATTTGAGTCTGATGGAGAATCTGCGGAAAGAGCTAAAGATCTGGGTGACAGCAAGGAGGCCTTCCTACCTCAAAAACTGGGAGCTCATAGATAAATCATCACGAATACTGGTGGAAACATACAAAAAGCTTGTCAGGTATTAGGAGAAGAGTCTGATTGTTGTAGTGCCTATCCAGATCTTTTTCATTAATTACAGATAAGGTTAAAGCCAATTTTCAAGGTCTAGTTTTTACTGAAATGTTAATAAAAAAGATAAATGATAATTTTCAAATTTCTTATTGTTTTATTAGCTTTTAAGAGATGCCTGTCTCATTTCCTGCCAGAAACAAACTGTTCCACAGAATGATAATAATTATAAATATAAATCTGCTCGTGGTCGAATAATTTTAGACTCAAATTACTAACTTTACTGCAAATTAGTAATTAAGTTGTGTCATGTATTTAAATTATTGACATAAATGCAATAACAGCATATTCTGCTTTTTCCTTTAGAACCTTTTTGTTCTACTTCTGACCTTTATGGGGGACTGGGTATTGTGATATTGTGATATAAGTGATCTTATTGCTTGGTGTGCACAGACATAATCAAACTGGCTCCTCTGAGATGATCTCAGAGTTGTCAGTGTTTTTGTTATTAGACGGAGCCAGACATGGGCCAAATTCATATATATCTTCTCTGAAATGACTTTTGCTGCCCTGGCAAATCAGTAATTTTCGAGAACAAGAACAAATGAACTGAGTGTTTGCAAAATGCTCATCAGGGTGCTCCATATATTAAAAATTTTCAGGAATTTACTGTATGAGCAGTGAATGTGTTATATTTATTTCAGTATACAGGTTCCTCTAATAATGTACAAGATTTTATTGAAGTTGCACTACTTCTGACCATCAGGTTTTATCTGAGATTGCTTTGGTAAACGTCAGCCTTATGAAAACAATAATGAACACAACACTGTTAGGAATATGGTGAGAACCAATATGCCTACCAACCAAAAAAATAACTAAATGAATATATAGAGTGGGCTTCAAAATACATGTTACACTATACATGATGCATGATCTTGACTACAGTAGTTTTGCTGTCAGAAAATCTGGTTTTACTTCAATTGACATTTATCATTATTTTACTGATAGCTGATGCTTCCTTAAATAACTAGTTTAAGCTGAAGTAGTCAGTATTTTCCCCTTATATTCATATTGAAACTTGGTGCAAATTATAAAGTTGTACAGAGAAAAGTGTCACGATTTGTTGAGGAGAACCCAAACACAAGCACACAAGCACACACGGAGCTAGTTCTTATGCAGGTTTATTGAAGTGAGATGATTTGATAGGAGGAAACCAGAGTCAGTTGCTGGAGCGGGTGAATACTGAGTGCGGGACCAGGAGGATGGGAGGAAGCAGGAGGTGCAGACGGGAGCAGGAGCTGGAGGATCGGAGGGAGATCTTGGAGATGCTGGGCTGCTGACAAACCAGAGATGCAGAATGAGACAGTTCTTGGGAGAGAAGGGCCACTGGAGTACAGGGGCAGCAGGAGATCCAGGCAACAAAGCAGCAAGCAAACTTGGAGCACAGGAGTAGCAGGCAGTCCAGCAATAGAGCAGAGGGCAAACTTGGAGCACAGGGGTGGCAGAAAATCCAACAGCTAGCAGGGGCTTTACTAGAGGCACAAAGAAGTCAGGAAACCCAGCAGCTAGCAGAGGCCTTACTTGAAGCTCAGAGGTGGCAGAAATCCAGCAGCTAGCAGAGGCTTTACTTGAGGCCCAGAGGAGGCAGGAAACCCAGCAGCTTGCAGAGGCCTTACTTGAAGCACAGAGGTGATAAGAAATCCAGCAGCTACCAAAGGCTTTACTTGAGGCCCAGAAGAGGCAGGAAACCCAGCAGCTAGCAGATGCCTTACTTGAAGCTCAGAGGTGGCAGAAATCCAGCAGCTAGCAGAGGCTTTACTTGAAGCCCAGAGGAGGCAGAAAACCCAGCAGCTAGCAGAGGCCTTACTTGAAGCACAGAGGTGGTAAGAAATCCAGCCAGGAACAAACTAGGCTGACAGATGTGGAGTGAGTGGAGACTGATGACGAACCGGCGGGGAAGAGAAGACTAAGGGAGGCTTTTGTAGGGAGGCTGGCAGGTGGAGTGAGTTGTGACTAATTAGTGCCTAACAGGTGTGACTGGTTGCTGAGGGAGTGAAGGGTGAGCTGAGTGAGAGGAGGAGGAACTGAAAAACAACCAGGCAAAAAAGGCCAGACCAAAACTGAACCATGACAAAAAGAAAAGACAAATTTTGGCCAGCAGATCATGAACTGATGCAAACAGCAAGTTTCATATAACAGGTTTCCTATAAGATAGTATTTATTTTCAAAATAAATCCCTTTTTGGTGAATGGGTTTAATTCTTTGCAGATTGAGTGTGACCCTCTTGGCGTTTTTATTCAAGAAAAGTTCATCCAGAAACCGACTCTCATGGTAGCTTGTCAAGTGCATGTTTTTTGATGGCTTTGTTCTGTTAAAGCGTGTGAATAATATGTGCATCTCTCCTTGACTTGAAAGCTGTGATGGAAAAGGTCATATTAAGCTTTTCAAAGCACTTGTTCTTACATGCATCAGTGATTCGGTTTGTAGTTCAAGGACACAAAAAAGGCAAATGGATGGTATCCAGTGTTGGGTTTAGAAAACGTGACGGAGGAATAAATATAAAGTAAAATAAAGGTTATTAGATACAATGATGTGTAATTTAATAGTAATAGATGAGTTGGAGTTCAGTGAAGACATAGTACACTAGTCTCCAGTGTTCCTGAGGGTGCTTTGGTGGCGTGACTGCATTGTGCCATGAGGCAACATTTTCTGCTCAGACAGGTTTAGGTCTGTGTGCCATCCCATGCACAAGCATTTCTTGTGGCAGTTTTCCACAATTTGATCTCTGGTTCAGTCTTCCATATATACCTCCACAGATGCCCTTATTTCTGCTTTTACTTTTATCCTCTAATGATAGAGATGGACAGTTTTGCAATGAAATGCTCCTTTAACATCCTGCAAGAAAAGAGAAAGAACAGACCATATTTCATAGGGATTTTTTATGCAAAGATATCACATTAGAAAAGGCTGATGGCAAAGTTTAAAATAAGAACATTTTTAATTGCACTCCATTTTTATACTTCCTTAAGTCCGTTTTGGTCAGATTTTAAAGGAAGTCATTATCAAATAATCATCTAAATTTCATAACTGACCATAAAAATCCTCAGGTGTTTCTTATTCAACATGCTCAGTATGTGCATTAAATGCAATAGTTATTAGTTGTGCTGACAAAATAAATAGGAAAGCGTCTACTTGTCATACATAATAATCTACGCACTGTAGCCACTGGAAAAGATTGCTCAGTTTCTTCTAAATTAAAGGAGAAATATGTAAGATATTTACTGTAAAATCAACCTAAATTATTCTCCTTTGTCACACCCTATGGAAATAACATTCCCTATAAACAATTGGACCTCTCCATCAACAATGTCTTAGTCAAGTTTTTCTACTTTCAAACATAGAGGTGCTGTCCAGAACTACTTTGGTTCAGAGTGGAGCCCGTGTTTACTTTCTGGTTCCTGAGCCAATCCTATGAGAGTTCCCAGGGTTCCCAAAACTGAGCGCAGCATTTGGTGTTTTATGTTGGCAAAAGAGCAGCCGCCTGCAAACATGGAAGCCTCTAAGAGGACCAGAAATACAACAGAATACATAATAAACATATCCGCTGTTAGTAAAATTCACAGCAACAACGTACTGTTGAGTAAATGGCGGGTGTCTGTGAAAGGCATTGTGTGTTGTTCCGATTTCAACCACTAGGTGTCATTATTACTTATTGTTCCTTTAAAGGTCATAGCTTTTCATAAGTTTTTCATCAAAACAATATGTTTTTCAAAAATAATACATCCACAGAATTTCTAGAGTGGTGCTGAATAAAAATATAAATTTTACTGAAAAATAAACATATAGTATATAAATAATTGTTTTTATACATTTTGACGGGTCCAAAATATATAAATATTTACTTCTGGTTACAATGCCAATGTCAACCCGAAAGGACTCTGCACCAATAGGAATAGTAGGTCGAAGTCACGTGAGATGGAGCTCACACGTTGCCAGATAATAGTAGCTCTGTGGTAGTGCTGAGAAATGGCTTCTTCTCAGCGTTACATTTCTCAGATTCAAGCGTACCAAATAAAGAAGCAAAACGAGGGTGAACATTGGTCAAGCTTTTCACTGTTGGTGCCGACTTAACAAGCAAAGGGGCTCAGAAGCAACCTAGAGGTTCTTGCTTTCCTCCTGGACTTGTAAGTTAAGTATTTGCTAATTCTAACAAAAGGACCTGGCAACCGGCTGTTTACAAGGGAAGGTTGGAATGAGAGAGGGCGTGCATGAGTGTGCCACCTACTGGGCAGGAGGAGTTAAACTTGTAGCTATCTCTTTAAAAAGCAGCTGCTGTTTGGACACGTAAATGGTTGGAGTGTACGCTGTCATCTGTCGCCATTACTAAAGTATAATAAAGCAGAACATACTTCACTAATTGATGGCTGAAAGAGAAAGAGAAAGTAAAGACAAGGTCTTTCCAGCCATGTTGTAGAGAGGGTTTGAGGCACAAACGAGCATCTTTTGCAGAACGTTTTCACACAATTGTTTGTTTCAAAAGCAGGAAGCTCAGCACTTTGCCTTCTAACAGAGAAGAAACATTTCCCTTCTGTACTGGCCCCGTTACTCTGTCTCCTCTTCATTTCAGTATTCAGTTCAGTTTTTTATTACTACTTTTCTAAGTAAAATGTCTTGAAAAGGCATGGGCCATGCCAGTCTGAACATCTGCACACTCACCTAAAGCATCGTGGTTCACAAATGAAAATATCTGAGGCCTGAGACAAGAAGTGACAGAGCTTTGGTGGAGATCAGTGCCCGCATTCACAAATATTCTCAAAGTCCTCTCAGAAAGCTCCTATTTTAGCCTAAAAATTCCTGCCTAGGAGTCTCAGCTTAAGAATGATTCAGATAGCTGCAGGAAGACTGAACACGCTACGCCTCTACAAACAGGGGGAGGTGGTGGAGCGTGTGGACAGCATTAGATTCCTGCACATCCACATCTCCTCCAACCTCTCCTGGACTGTAAACACCTCCCACCTGGTGAAGAAGCCCCAACAACAGCTCTTTTTCCTCAGGAAACTGAAAAGGACCGGACTTTCCACTAAACTGCTAAAGAACTTCTACAGAGCTACCATAGAGAGTGTGTTATGTATCTGCATAACTGTGTGGCACGGGAGCTGCACAGTGCAGGAGATTACTTGAGATTCATGAACGAGGGAGTGATCCATGTAACATGGCTCATATCATTCGCAAAGGGACTGATGTCAGAGCTCTCGGACTCTGATACGAGCTTGCATGCTCTAATGTGTGGGGGATAAAAACAACAACAACAAAAAACCTGTAAATACTAAGTCTGTTGTGTATGTATGTGTATCCTAAGCCGCTGTCTGCCTCAAAGGTAATGTCACCATGGTAAAACATGGTGGCAATAACAGATTCTTGATTCTTCTGTACAGAAGTTTTGTAAGCTTTTAATTGTGGTTAGAGCTTCACAGGGAGATAATATCAACATATTCTAAGTATTATTGTGTTTCTCATTAAACATAACAATCCAAAAAAAAATGTTTTGATTTATATCTATTTATCATAAAAAAATAAATATTAGAAATTTAAATATGTGTGAATGCAAATATTTGGTAAGGATTGTCAAATTAATAAACCTCGACATATGTGTATCAGAATTTCATCGGATACTGCCTTGAGAAATGTAGTGTTGATGTGAGCAAAACATAAATTTTTTAATCTTTAGAATAACTTTCTGTTTGCAGACGCTGAATATAAAGCTGTTTGAGGGGTTGACCTTTCTGCAGTGTTAGTGTCAAGTTTAATTTACTCGCAGTGATAATCATGGACAGTTCCACAAAGCCACAGTTTAGCTCAGTCAATGTAAAGTGACAGTTTTGGCCATTTTTGCTAATCTTCGGTTAATGTCTTGAACATCTTTCTCTGTTTTTCTAGGCTGCATCTCATCCAAGGCAGAGGACAGATTATTCCGAAGGTTGTTCCGAAGATATAACCAGTTTATCCGACCTGTGGAGAATGTATCCGATCCAGTTACTGTGGAGTTTGAGGTGTCCATATCGCAGCTTGTTAAAGTGGTAAGACGACAGAATCCATCCATCCATCCATCCATCCATCCATCCATCTTGATGGATGCATCCCTCCTTTCATTTGTTCTTTTATCCATACTAATTCAGTTGCTCATATTCATTTTATGTTTCTTAGGATGAAGTGAATCAAATTATGGAAACCAACCTGTGGCTGAGACATGTAAGTGCTGCTGATGTGTTTTTTTTTAATTAACTTATGATTTGTGCTGTTTAAATTTATCAACATGTCACATCTTTCTCTCTTAACTATCATTCAGGTTTGGAATGACTACAAACTGAGATGGACCCCTGTAGAATATGATGGTATTGAGTACATACGAGTTCCATCCAACAAGATTTGGAGACCGGATATTGTCTTATACAACAAGTATGTTTTCCTAAGAGGATCAGATTTTCTGTGTAACATTAATTATTTTATGTAACCTGAGTATTTTTTATTATTATTACTATTCCAAGATCCAAACACTCATTTTACCTATTGTAGAATTATTTGTCATAATATTGTTCATAAAATGACTGAAGGTGATATACATGTCTAGCCTTTACGTTTTCTTGTTGACTTTGTATTACTAACAGTTCTGGTCTCACATTTAGATTAAGATCACATCAGATATTCCCACAGAGCAAAATGTTGTACCTTTACTGTAATAATGTTAACTTATTACATAATGAAGCCTAAACACAGACCAATAGAAAAGATAAAGATAAAAAAATACAGCCTAAGTAGTATATTTTGTTTGAGAGTGGTTTGTCTTTTTACTTCTAATTTGCTACAATATCAGTTATATGCTCTTAGTCCTTTCAACTAAATGTAACCCTAACCTTAATGTTCTCCCACAGTGCTGTAGGAGACTTTCTTGTAGAAGACAAGACCAAAGCCCTGCTGAAGTTTGATGGTACCATCACTTGGGTCCCCCCAGCTATATTCAAATCCTCCTGCCCAATGGACATCACTTACTTCCCCTTTGACTACCAAAACTGCTCTATGAAGTTTGGATCCTGGACGTATGACAAAGCAAAGATTGACTTGGTGCTCATTGGCTCAAAGGTCAGATATAGTGTCAGAAGTATCAAAAAATCTTGTAAATTTGTTGTGTTAAAGGTGACATATCATGCTTTTAATGCCTTCCTTTTCACAATGAAATCAGTCATTTGGGGTCTACATAAAGTAGAACTGCAATGCTTTGGTCTGAATTCCTTATTATTGTAGCTACTCTTTTGCCCCTTTTTGAGGTCTGTCTGAGAGCAACTTGTTTTGGTGCTGTCTCTTTAAATGCAAATGAGGCACTTCACACCCTGCCCTACTTCAGGTCACAGAGAATTTCCCTCCACCCTGTTCAGCTATTTTTTTAGTATGCTTGGGGACGGTGTAATGAATTATGTTGTTAATACACCCACCAGCCGAACATTTCACTTTTCCACTTTGGTGTCCTTGAGCTTGGACCACAAAAAAAGCGAAAAAAAAATAAAAATGGTTTAGCAGCTTCACGGTAAGTACTGTGACATAATGGTTTAAAAAATGTAATAGAGAAAGGAGAAAACTGAACAGCTTGAAAAATAAGACCCAAAGAGAAAATAAAAATATCTATGCAGCACTAAATTACAGACTAAATTAAAAATGTCTGTATTACTAGAGACTCCATGTACACAACAAAATGTATTTAAGGACTAAAAAAGTGGATTTTGCATATGTTCCGTTTAAATTTTGTGTTGAGTACCTTTGCCTACTTTTTAAAAAATGTTTTACTTCTTAGCTTTGAAAAGATGGCTTATATAAATGGAAAAAAGTACCTGCTTATATTTAAGGAATTGTACAGCTGCCACCTAAGCAAAAGAAAAATAGAGAATATCAGGTTGAAATAACATGAAAGCTTTGTTCTTCCAAAAAAACATGCCTTTTGTCTTATAGTACAATAAAATATCAAGTTATCACAATATAAATATTTATGACATCATAACAAATTTTTTTGCGCTCTTACAATATGAATATTATAATCTATTATGTGACATCTTCTACAAAGGTGAAACATAGATTGTATATTGTGTGGAATTGGTAAATAGCAAAAGCACAGCGGTGTCCATGCTGTGTGTGATTCGAGCTATAAATGGTCCCCACTGTTCTCCAGGGAACAAACATCAGCGGGAAGAAGAAATGAAAACCATGTTTTCTTGGTTAGTTGAATTTGTAGTCTTTGATCTGTCTCTTGACACTTTGAGATTAAGAAATAAATATATTTTGACTTTGTTTGGCAGCTCATGTGATTGTAAATATGAGAAAATCCATCTTGTAATGCAACTTAGCTGTGTTTCAGGTATTCATTGATATTTGTTTCATTTAGGGTTAAAATATTTTCTTGTTGGGAAAAAAGGACACTTTTTTACTTTTTATTCCCTCTCCTGGTTTGGTGGTTGCTTGTTTATCTGATAAAATGGAGCTGGCAATAGACCTGTCACAATAAACAATAAATCAACTAATCACTATACATTTTTTTGCATATGCATGCTTGCTTTTTTTCTGCCTGTGTTTCCTTCTCTCTCTCTGAGACGGGATAACAAAAGGTTTCAGTACAGTGCATCGTGTCTACTCACCCTTTCCTTCTCGTTTCCTCAGTTTAGAAGGAGTTAAATTTTGTGTCAGGCAGGCACATGCTCAAAGTTTAGCATGAGACTCTCGTGAGGGAGAGCCAGAGAAACGCTAGTTAGAAAAGAAAATTGAATTGGTGTCAAAGCCAAACACAACTGCCCCAGTGTGGGAGTCTTTTGGATTTAAGCCAAATGACGGCGGCCAACCGCTTGATCTATCTTAGACGCTACGTCGAGAGGACACTTGTCCCTCATGGGGTCGCGAGGGGTGCTGGTGCCCATCTCCAGCATTCAATTCACAAAACAGGTCGCCAGTCTATCGCAGGGCAACACAGAGACAAACAAAACAAACAACCATTCATGCACACACTCACACCTAAGGAGAATTTAGAGAGGCCAATTAACCTAACAGTCATGTTTTTGGACTGTGGGAGGAAGACGGAGTACCTGGAGAGAACCAGAAAAAATTATTGTCCAGCAAAATTAGTTATCGTAACAGGCATGCTGGCAAGATACCTTATGTCTGTTGTATTAGTGTACAGTATGTTTGTTTCTTTCTGACATGAGGAACACAAGGAAACTCTTAGAAATATGAAAACTGGTCACCTTCCTAATAAAGGTTCTTCTTTTAAAATGTTTCATTTGTATTTCCCAGGTGAACCTGAAAGACTTCTGGGAAAGTGGGGAGTGGGAAATCATCGATGCACCTGGATACAAACACGACATAAAGTATAACTGCTGTGAGGAAATCTACCCAGACATCACCTACTCCTTTTACATCCGCCGCCTTCCTCTCTTCTACACTATAAATCTCATCATCCCCTGCCTTCTCATCTCCTTCCTCACCGTGCTGGTCTTCTATCTGCCGTCGGACTGTGGGGAGAAGGTCACCCTGTGCATCTCAGTCCTGCTTTCCCTCACCGTCTTCCTGCTGGTCATCACTGAAACCATCCCCTCAACGTCGCTCGTCATCCCGCTGATTGGAGAGTATCTTCTCTTTACCATGATTTTTGTGACTCTGAGTATCGTCATTACTGTGTTTGTGCTGAACGTCCACTACCGTACTCCAATGACTCATACCATGCCGGAGTGGGTGAGGATGGTGTTCCTCGGGGTGCTGCCCAGAGTTATGCTGATGAGACGGCCTATTGACCAGGGCTGCTCAGCACCTGCCAGAATCACAGGGGTGACAGGAGGAGGTGTCACCAGTGGAGGTCTTAAGAAGAGAAAGACCAGCGTAGGTGGAGGAAGCAGCTCAGGAAGTGTAAGTGTTGGTGGTATAACTGGAGGCGTAGCATGTGCTCCGCTGGATAGTGGCTCAGCAGGTGGAGGAACCTCCTCAGCTGGGGGCTCCATGAACTGTGTGGAATACGGCGAGATAAACCGAGACCTTCACAGAGACATGACCAGGAGGTGTCCCTACAGGGGCAAGGAGGTACCAACTCCTGTTCCACCGCCAATGGTTCCCCCACCTCCCCCTGCCGCACCCCCGACTCAGGGCCCCCCAGAGTCAGAGCTACCGAAGGTGCCGAGGCCTCTGAACGCCTCGTCGCCAGTCAACGCTGTTGTCGCCTTTTCTGTGGTGTCGCCAGAGATCAAGCAGGCCATTGAGAGCGTGAAATACATAGCAGAAAACATGAGGACACGGAACAAAGCCAAGGAGGTAAATAAACGAGCATTTAATTTGAAACGTGTGTTGATTATTTATGTTAGTATTATATGTCAGCATCAAATTATTAGACTGAGAATGTCTCTCGATCCGATTACACAGTAAAATTAGCGCTCAGTGTCTGACTGGTATTCATATGTGGGGAGTAGGAATGGACTCCCTGATGCCTTACCACATAGGGCGCCAATTGTGTCAAGCCACCTGTCTCCATGTTGTGGATCATGTACACTACCAGTCAAAAGTTTGGACTCGCCTTTGTCATTTGGCTTTTCCTTATTTTCATGACTTTCTACGTTGCAGATACACAATGAAGACATCAGAACTATGACTCAAAAGTAAATGAATTATGTATCAAACACAAAATTGTCTCTTTTCCTGTAGAATGGAAGTAAAGCGAGTAAAAGCTGAATAACACAAGAAAGGGATCACATTATTTAATGGCAATCACAAGCCTTTCTATCTACTAGCTCAGTAAATCAGGTGGCCTGCATGAGGCTAAATGTAAATTACGTATCTCAGCATAAAAATGTCAGCATTTTAACAAATAAATCATTTAGAGGTGGAATTATGTAAACCTGGTTGTGTGGTGACTATTTCCTTAAGGAGAGGCTTGAGGCTGTAGTTGTCAGAACTGACTCATTCAAAACACAAAAAGCCAGATCTCTGGATAAATAGTACTAATTTTGTTACATTTGATGTTATACAAGCATACATTTTTCGAACATAATTTACTAAATATGTGGAATAAAATGATTTCAAAACAAAAATAATCAGCATTCTAAAACAGACAGCAGAACTTAATCCCCTAATCCTTTGCAGACCTTTTCACGTGACAGTTTCTACACACGAAGACCAAATAAATGAATGAAAATCCTCAGTTAGAGAACCGAAGTATATATTTTTTTCTATAAAGTGAACAGTTATCATTGAATCGTATAATATTTGAATTCACACATGACCTAATTTGCTGTCCTTAATTTCTGTTTAACAATTATAGATTGTTTTTGGGACCAGAGTGGTTAAATCTAAATTCAGTGAGCAGACTATGATCTAACCCTAACCCTTTGCACAACTGAGTACTGTGCAGAAGCATACCCATACTGTTATATCCGCATAGATAATAAAACTATACTTTTCTCTGTAAACACAGTAGAAAGCATTTTCATTTGGCTATATTGGGAGTTTAAAGCTGCCTGTTTGTTCCAGAAGCAGGATTTTGTGTGCGCCGTCCTCACATTCTGGATGCTCCTGATATCTTTGTTGCGTCGGCTCCATCCTTTCTCAGCAACATGGATTTTCCATTGAGGCTCAGAGAATAGATAAACTGCTTCCTCAAAATGCACGATAACATTATGGTCACTGGATAATCATAATCTTATTTTGCACACCTGAAAAAGCATACATAGCACAGGGAAAATGTGCTCAGCTCCAAAAGGCTTTCTAAATTCTAAAAATAGTTTTTGTGTTTAGTATTTCCTGTAGGCAACAGTTTATAATGTATATTATAGTAGCTTTTCTAAACTTTGTATTTGTGAATTTATATGATCTTATTTTCTTTTTTGTGAAATGCTGGTAATATCCATGTTTCTGCAGTAAATCTCAGTATAAAGACACCTGCATTAAATTCGTGCAGTGAAATTAACAGAAGTCATTAGTTACACTTTGATCATACTGTTTGATTTAAGAAATCTAAACTTCCTCATTAACAAGCGTCTTATTGCTCAAAATACATAATGAATTAATTTGCTATATATACTATATTTATAATTATTTTCTTGCTTTTTTCCAGTTTGCACACATTTCCTTATGTTTCCTTTCCATTTTCTCTTCAGGTGGAGGATGACTGGAAGTACGTTGCCATGGTCATCGACAGGATTTTCCTGTGGGTTTTTGTGACTGTGTGTGTGTTGGGAACTCTGGGTCTCTTCCTCCAGCCACTTATAAGCTTCTTCAAATGAGAAACTTGTCTTGGCCCCTTTTTTCCCCGCCTTTCTTGTCTACTCCTGTTTCTTTGAACCTTACTTAAGTTACGCCTGAAAATAACCTGCTTAAGCAGCGTCAAATCAAGCACAAGATTACTGTTGTTTCCTGTTGTTAGGCTTCTGTCACCGTCACTCCTCTCTCTGTGTCTTACTCGTCTCTGGGGCGCCATCATCAGCCATCACTTCTAGCTCTCAGCTGTAGATTTCCTTAAATTACTTAAACACATCTCCTTATTCCTCATCTCTGTTTCCCTTTCAGCTTTTAATTCATTGCTAGAGACATGCTATTATGTTGTCTTCATCCTTGAAACGAACATTTTCCATAACCTGATTATCTTGTCGTCTCCCCTGTTTATTTTTCACCTCGCCATCGCTGTGCTTTGAGCTCCCACTGGTGACACTTTTCACTGTTATCTTCTGTTAATCTTTGGGGCTGCGGTTTAGATGTCAGTTTCCAAGAAGTTCTTGGAAACATTTTTCACTAAAAGAAAAGAGAAAACGTGAATAATTTTGCAGTAGCACTTTGTCATTGAAAGCCAGTGCAATAATGACACTGTTGTTGGGAACTAAGGCACAATAGGCTCTTTTCTGTGTATGACAATTGCACAGATGTTTTCTGGTAGAATGTTCTTTTTGTCTAAAATGTTTAGTTGCCAGTGTTTACGGTTTCCTTGTAGAAGAAAAAAAATAGCATGCTGACCTTTCACCAATAATGATGGCATCTTTTCCAGGATATATCTGCACAACAGGGGTTTGCAATGTATTAAGGCACTTTTAACCACACAATGTACAACTGAACCTGTAAAACCTGACTTGAAACAATAAAATTCAATTCAATTCAATTTTATTTATATAGCGCCAATTCATGAAACATGTCATCTCAAGGCACTTTACAAGTTAAGTTCAATCATATTATACAGATTGGGTCAGATTATAGAGATTGGTCAAAAATGTTCCTATATGAGGAAACCAGTTGATTGCATCAAAGTCCCGACAAGCAGCGTTCACTCCTGGAGAAGCATAGAGCTACAGGGAGAGTCGTCTGCATTGTACATGGCTTTGCAGCAATCCCTCATACTGAGCAAGCATGACAGTGGCATGACAGTGGAAAGAAAAAACACCCGTTAGAGGGAAGGCAAAACCTCTAGCAGAACCGGGCTCAGTATGAACGGTCATCTGCCTCGACCGACTGGGGGTTACAGAAGACAGAGCAGAGACACAACAAGACAGACAAAAAACACAGAAGCACACATTGATCTAGTAATCTGTTCTACATTAGATGGTAATAGTCGGTGATCTGTCCTCCCTGGATGATTTCACAGTCAACAGAACGTCAGACCAGGTGTACCTACTATGAAGAAAAAAGAGAGAGAACAAAAAGTTAAAAGCTGAAATGACAACAGTCATTTCAATGTAATGCAATGCAAATCTGGAGAACAGTAGAAATCAGTAGAGTGAGAAAAATAGGCCCTGATGTCCTCCAGTAGCCTAAGCCTATAGCAGCATAACTATAGAGGTAGCTCAGGGCAACATGAGCCACTCTAACTATAAGCTTTGTCAAAAAGGAAAGTTTTAAGATTAGTCTTAAAAGTAGACAGGGTGTCTGCCTCACGGACCAAAACTGGGAGTTGGTTCCACAGGAGAGGAGCCTGATAGCTAAAGGATCTGCCTCCCATTCTACTTTTAGAGACTCTAGGAACCACCAGCAGACCTGCAGTCTGAGAGCGAAGTGCTCTGTTAGGAACATACGGGGTAATCAGAGCTCTGATATATGATGGAGCTTGATTATTAAGGGCTTTATAAGTTAGAAGAAGAATTTTAAATTCTATTCTTGATTTAACAGGAAGCCAATGAAGGGAAGCTAAAATTGGAGAAATATGATCCCTCTTGTTGATTTTCATCAGAACTCTTGCTGCAGCATTTTGGATCAGCTGAAGACTTTGAACTGCATTTTGTGGACTTCCTGATAGTAAAGAATTACAATAGTCCAGCCTTGAAGTAACAAATGCATGGACTAGTTTTTCAGCATCACCCCTGGACAGAATGTTTCTAATTTTGGCGATATTCCGGAGGTGAAAAAAGGAAACTCTGGAAACCTGTTTAATATGGGATTTAAATGACATGTCTTGGTCGAAAATAACACCAAGATTTTTTACTTTACTACCAGAGACCAAGTTAATGCCATCCAGATTCAGTGAATGATTAAGAAGTTTATTTTTTGAGGACTCTGGTCCAAAGATTATAACTTCTGTCTTGTCAGAATTTAAGTGCAGGAAATTTAAAGTCATCCAGCTTTTGATGTCATCAAGACATGACTGCAGTCAAAGTAATTGATTGGATTCATCAGGATTTATGGATAAATATAGCTGAGTGTCATCAGCATAACAGTGGAAATTAATCCCATGCTGTCTGATAATTTTGCCAATCGGAAGCATATATATAGTAAAGAGAATTGGTCCAAGGACTGAACCCTGTGGTACTCCACAAGTGACCCTAGAGCTTGAAGAAGATTTATTATTAACATGAACAAACTGGAATCTGTCCGACAGATAAGATTTAAACCAGCCTAATGCTTTCCCCTTAATCCCTACAGTATGTTCAAGTCTTTGTAGGAGAATATTGTGATCAACTGTATCAAATGCAGCACTCAGATCTAACAGGACAAGTACAGACACAAGTCCATTATCTGAGGCCATGAGAATATCATTAGTGACCTTCACCAGAGCTGTTTCAGTGCTATGATGAGCTCTGAAGCCTGACTGAAACTCCTCAAGTAGGTCATTACTTTGTAAATGTTCACAAAGTTGATTAGCAACTACTTTCTCGAGAATTTTAGATAAGAAAAGAAGATTAGATATAGGTCTGTAATTTACTAACTCATCTTTATCAAGAGATGGTTTCTTAAGTAAAGGTTTAATAACAGCTACTTTAAAAGCCTGTGGTACATATCCATTTACTAAGGATAGATTAATCATGTCTAAAATAGGACCACTGATCAAAGGGAATATCTCCTTAAACAACTTGGTTGGGATTGGGTCTAACATACAGGTAGAAGGTTTAGATGAAGCTAATATTTTAGATAGCTCAGAAAGCTCTACTGCTTCTAGACAGTTCAGACACAGCGCAGTTTCTAAAGATTCCTCCAACGCTGCCTCACTTACTGAGGACGAGGTAATCATGTTTGGGAGGATGCCAATTATTTTATTTTTAATGGAATCAATTTTATTTATGAAGAATCCCATAAAATCATTACTGCTAAGAGCTAAGGGAATGGATGGATCAACGGAGCTATGACTCTGTGTAGGTTTGGCAACTGTACTAAAGAGAAATCTAGGATTATTTTTATTCTCTTCAATTAATGATGAAAAATATGCTGCTCTAACTCTGCGAATGGTCTTGTTATACAACAATAGACTGTCCCTCCAGATTAGGTAGGATTCCTCTTGGTGTGTAGAGCGCCATTTTCTCTCCAATTTCCTAACATTGTGCTTCAAGGAACGCAGCTCTGAATTAAACCAGGGAGCCAGCTTCCTGTGAATAATCACCTTCTTTTTCAAGGGAGCTACATTGTCTAATGCAGAACGCAATGAGGAAGTCACACTGTTAGCAAAGGTATCGATTTGTGAATGGGAAGAAACAGCATTGCTGCCATCTACAGGGCATTTCTGCAATACTGAGGATATTAAAAGGGGGACAGACTCTTTAAGTTTTGATACAGCATTATCCGATAAAGATCTACTATAATGGAACCCTCTTTTGGGGGTGGAGAACTCAGTTAGATTAAACTCAAATGTTATTAAAAAATGATCAGATAGGACAGGGTTGTGAGAGAATACTGTTAATTCTTCACAATCAATGCCATATGTCAGCACAAGGTCCAAAGTATGGAGCCGAGAGTGCGTTGGCTTATGCACATTTTGAGCAAAACCAATTGAATCTAGGATAGTTTTAAAGGCTACACTAAGGTTATCACAGTCAGTGTCAACATGGATGTTAAAATCACCCACTATAATAACCTTGTCAGTCTAATTAAATTAATTATAATCCGTAATATGTTGTTTTTATGGTTTTCTTTGTTGCATTCCCTGTTCTTATTTATTTTTATATTTAAAGAGCATGTCTAACTCCTAAAGCTGCTGAAGCGTCCCTGCCGGGAATCTGCTGTGACTCCCAGTGTCTGACTTTAATCCCAAAACGACTCCAAACAAGACAAAAACGTATTAAATTGACTGAAGAGCTGTTGGCTACAGATTGGGATTTTTTTTGTTTTTTACTACTGGTCAAAATCAAGTATTATAGAGGGGATGTTTATCAGTTGAGAAAATGTGAACAACTGCCTCAAGCAGAAGTGATGGTATATTTGAATATTCAGTGTAGCTTTTGCTTAGCTGGTCGGAGGGTTTTGAGTCTGAGATTATCTCCAATAATAGAAGCTTGCCTTATAACAGTGTGGTCTAAGGAGCTGTAAGCATGTCTCCGTCATGAAACGTTCTTCTCAATTTCCAAACTAAAATCACTCTATGCCTGCTTTACTTTTTCAGTACTGAAATCATGACTATTTAACACTATTACTCATGGAGTTTGAAATTACACTGTGTTGGCAGCATGATAAAATAAATTCAAGCAAACTTTCATAGCATAATGTAAATAATTATATTTAAATGATGATTATTTTATAAACCTCTGTGAGAAAAATTAAAATTATTATCACAGGAAACTCCATGAAACAAAGAGTGAAGTTCAGCCTGGCATTTGCACAAAGCTATCATCTGTCAGCATTTTTTTAGTTCTAAAAGTGCACTGAATATATGCAATGACATTGGCGTGTAGGAAGGGAGAGATTCGATTTATCTTTATTTTCATCATCTCTTAAAGGTCACACATGAGCCTAAATGTGCCTGTGTGCTCCAGCAAACACATACAAACAAATGTGCTGAAGGTTCGTGGTGGTGAAACCACAACATCTCAGTTAAAATAGAGAGTGACTGTGGCTTTGAGTAGCCCAATCCATGCCTCCAAACAGCTCAACAGTTCAGTTTAATCACTACTTGAGTGCACTCAGTGAGTATGTACACATTTGTCCATGCACACATGTGTGTGTTGGAGAGGAGAACAGACAGGGTGCACATGTCTCCTTAAGATGTAAGAGTGCTTGAGATGGTGACAGAGCTCACACATGTATATGTGAGTTCCTGTGTGCTCCTGGTAGCACGAGTCTCACTGAAGTCGGATTAAGAGATGGATAGAGGAAAAATATGGAGATGAACGAGGCTGTAGTACAAACACACACAGTAACCAATCTGTGACAGTCTTCAGCCTGACAGTCACATCAGCGTCTGCCTGTGACAGATTGAGGATGTCAATTAAAGACCCACCAGCTTTTCAATCTATATTTGGACAGCAGTTGTCTAACAGGCTCGACTTACTGCAATGCCTCTCAAACTAATAACGCAGAAAGCAAAATAGCAAACAAGCGGGACATCGCTGCGCTCTTTTTATCCCTTTTTTCTTTTCATTAACCCGGCAATTGCTTCAGGACAACTTTTTTTTTCTTTTGACTTCAGCAACAGAATGAATGAAAGACTCAGAAACCAGGAACTGCAAGCCAACTTCAGCCACTTAGTCTAAATTTTAAATGGTGTTCCTTTGATATTTTAAAAAGCAGTCAGATCTTTGATTCTGGTACTTCAAGTGCTTGGTGGCAGTCAGGCCAAAAGGGAGTGCTGCAAAGCTCTGGGTGGTAAATTCAGGGATAATACATTATTAAGACCACCACATGGATGAATATTTCACATGACACGTCACAGCAACTCTTTATTGTTGGAATCCAACTCACGGATGGCAGACCTTCATTGTCTTTGGATTTGTAGGAGCTAATTTAGCTTTTCTTTTAGTAATTTGATATTTGTTTATTTTAATAAAAAGCACAACCTTTACCACAAAACATTGTCTTAAATAAAATGCTCTCACTCTGCATAAGCCTCTCTTTCTACATGCTTCTTGGCCTTTACATCAAAGTGTTTTTAACCTGTGCACATGTTAAAGAAATTCAGGGTGGGGTTACAAGATGAGACAGGGTCAATGCACTGTGGAGAGGATGATGGTGAATTAGGCTGCTCTTTTCAGCCACTGGGTCCAGAATGGTGCATGCCTGCAGCCAGTCGACCGAGGATAAGCAAAGGAGACTCGCAGCTAAATAATTCACTCCAACGGGAGCCTTCAGAACACATGCACACACAGATGAAATGTCCTCTCTCGCTCAAAACTAGCTGCTGCGTGCACTGGATTACTGCCCACGCTTACTCATAAAGAGCAAGTTTCTAATTTTACTTCTTGGTTAATATTTATAAATGGGTGAATAACCATTGTCTTGGAACTATTTATAAATGCTTAAACAATAACTCCTTGAGTTTTCTTGGGTTTCTTCATCAATTGGTCAAGAAATCAACAAAATATTTTCATTTTATTTATCTATAATAATCAAAGTTTGATTATTGGAAAAAAATCTGACATTATGGAATATGCTATATTGAACTGCAGCATTTTTGAAGTTCTCTTAAAAGGTTATGAACAACTCCAATCCCAAAGGGTTTTTTGTTAATGGTATTTTATGAACCTTTAACACATCATCCTGTTGGTATGAGGTTGCTACTTATAAATCAACACTTATTTACACAAGACTAATAGTTAAAAGGCAGCATGGCTCTAAGGATCATCCTATGTGAAACACATACTGGAAATTTAACATATAACACATTAACAGTCAGAATCATTGTCCAGTTTAAAAGGAAATTCAGATAAAAGTAAAACAAATTATAGCAGTTCAGGTAAATACAATTTTAAAGATTTCTAAAAGGCCTTTTTTAAATTAGGCATTCACTCTGACCAGAAATACTCGATGTTATGTTTTTAGTAAATGTTTTGCACAAGAACATCATTAGTCTGGCACCACCTTCTTCCTTTGTGTTGTGTGTAAATAATTTAATACTTTTTTTGTTAATAACCACACAAAACAAAGATTAAGTTGGATGATGTTTCTTAAAACTGGATTTGTTTGAAGACGGTAGAGCTTTCAAACATCCAAAGGAAGCTTTCATCTTCAGATTAGCGCTATCCAGCTGTTTATTTTATAATGCAGACCAACAGACTGGGTGACTTGGACAAATATGGTTGTGGGTCTTAAATTTGATCAGAGTTTAAAGGGGCTGTGAATGAATGAATGTGTTCAAAGAAAATATAGAGGGATGGTTGTAATTAAAGTTACATTAGCCATTTTTTCCACAATGTCACATAAAATCCACATGAAGTGGCATTGGTGGAGACAAAAATCTGTCCACTTAGGCTGTTTTATGTTTAAAAAGTATATACTGCAGCTTTTATGTATTATTAAAGGTAAGCTGGATTGAACAGCTTTATGGTGAAAGGCTGCAGCCTGAGAGGGCTTTTCAGAGTGAGGTTTCACTCTTTTCTTTCATTTTTTTGCTGGAAAGTGTGAGAGGACGTGTGAAAGTGTAGACGCAAGCAACACTTAAGTCACACTTTCATTAGAAGGAAGCCGTGAAGGATTCAGCACCCTGGACAGCAATTGCCGCATCACTCACTTTTGCTATTTCAGCACCTTAAATGACAACTGCAAACACAGAAAAGAGCAAAAAACCTGAAAGGTCATGAGTGACAAATGCCCAGTACCATAATAACATTTATTAACAGCAAAACTTACAAAAATGTTTTATGTAAAGACAGTTGTATAATAAAACAGAAAAACATGTCTTTTCATTTTTTATTTAATTTATCTATTCAGTTACATTTTGTGGCTGTGGTAACAAGGTTGTAAAAAGATCATGACAGCAGATTATTATTATGTTTTTCTAGAGGTCCTTTAAAAAGTTTAAAGTCTAAAATTATTTTTTAAATATATACTTAAACAGTAATGTTCAATAAATTAGAATATGTGTTCTGATGAGGCTCAGTTGTCAGATTAAAATACCAGCGTTTAGCCAGATATCATACATGCTTTTCATTAAGCCCACATTTCTGTATTAAACTGTTTTTATTGGTCTGATGTAATATTCTGATCTTAAATGTTGGTTCCTTTACCCATAAGAAGAAAATCCTCATGACAATAAAGGCTTGAAAACATTAATCTCTGTAAGTAATCCATATAATTAGTTTCACTTATAGCCAATACAATTTCTGAAATAAATGAACTTTTCAATAATACATAACTTTATTGAAAATGACTGCATATTTACAATGTTATAACAGTTTAATTAGCGGTTTTGGTCAAAGGATTTCTAAGGTACTCACTGAAAGTTTGCAAAATGTGATGCATGATGTTTGGAGACCAGACAGAAAAGGCCTTGTTATTTATATAACTCATCCTTAAAGCAACTGGGGTTTGCACAAGATTTCTACAACTATTGTTGGAAAAAAATTCCCCCCCATTTTTCAGTAATACTGTAGCCTTGTTAACACATCATGGTAGGTTTTCCTTGCTAGAACTCAAGGCTACAGAGTCCTCAAGAGTTTCTGCATCCTCGACACACCAAACAGAATCAGAAATCAGAAAGAGGAGCATAACAGACAGAACTGGACAGAAGCAGGCTGGAATATATCCACATTACACACGAAGCAGTATGGAGACGGGATTTTAAGTTGCCAACTATCCTCTCATCACCAACTAGAGTCCTGGAACAGCATCCATACCCCTTGGGAAGACTGTGGCTCATGTTCCATTTAGAAAAGTATGTTTTCGTTTCCAGTTTCCTCCTTCCACATGTCGGCGTGCCCCTGGGTAGCCCCCGTCATCTGATAGCCCGAACAAACATCCAGTGCAACCAATTGCCTTCAAAAGTCACCTTATTAATAAACAAGATCCCCCATGTGTTATTAATCTCAGTATAAATCCAGCTGTTGTGTGAAAACCTCAGGGGTTTGTTAGAGAACAATAGTTGAACAACATGAATATGAAGGAACATACCTGACAAGTTAGGAATTAAGTTAGATTTCATTTAGCAGTATCAGATTAAAGGGGATAAATTCACATCTCACCTTTTCAAATCTTTAATTGAAAAAAACCCAGTAATAAAACAGTACATCCTTTTTTATTCTACTTTAATAATACATTTTATTTAAAAGGCGCCTTTCTAGACACTCAAGGTCACCGTACAGAAGGGTAAAAAGTCAGAAACAAAATCAAAACAAAAATCATTTAAAAAATACCGAGGCTGGGACAGGGAAATTGATAATTAAAGAGAATAGGCAGTCTTAAACAGATGAGTTTTGAGTTGTGATTTAAAATTTAGAAGTGAGTCCGTGTTTCTAAGTAGGGGTGGTAGAGAGTTCCAGAGTTCCTTTCTAAGCATGTACTACTTTGTGTTTGTCTGTATCATAAGATTGCTGTAATATATACTGACGTTTGTTGTTGTAACTGGGCAGATGTGAAAATATTGAAAACATATGTGTAATGAACAGAGGCAGCGGACCTAGAATTCAGCCAGACCAGCAGAGGTTTGTTCAAAGGAAAGGCTCTTTAATAACAAAATCAAAAACAAACAGGGAAAAATTCAAAAGAGACCGTCGAACCAAAAGACGGTATAAAAATAGACAGACGAGCAGGGCAGACAAGGCAGGAACAGGCAGGACTGAATGGCTCAGGTTTCTGGAGAAACAGGGGGTCAAAAATCCAAACGCAAACCAACATACAGAATTTTGCAGGAGGAGACTCACCTACACTCAACAAGACGACCTGGCACTGATGTCTGGTCTCAACAGTTTATATGGAGGTGGACGCAGGTGAAACCGGTCAGAGATGATTGCAACAGGGGTGGAGTTAGGCAGGTGTGCAGAGTAAGTAATTAGACCAGACATCAGTGCTGAGGCTCAAAACAACAGATCAGACAAATCTAAAAAGCTGACAAGACAAGTGGACAGAAACAAACTACACATGATCTAATAAAGAACAAAACAACCCTGAAGTACAAACCTAAAACAGAAAATAAAGCTAAGACTAAAACTGATGACAAAACAGTATAAACTAACAGTAAAGAAGAACCTAGACAAGACAAAACTCAAAGCAACCAGAGAACCTAAAGAAGGAGGGCAAAATACCTTAAACATAAACCAGAACAGAACCCAGAATATTACAATATGACTACTTCTGCAACTCAAAGTCCTTTGTGTACCTGAGTTAATTTCTCCCTGCCACCCAGAAATAAGGGTCTATGACACAATTGCACCTATCCCTTAGCAGTGGACAGTTATCTCCCTTTTGGACACAATGTCATTGCATTTGTTGTTGCCGTTGTTGAAGTAGTCCTGATTAATAAAACATTTCCACGCAGATAGAAATTGCATATGTTTTTTACGGCCACATAGGTCATCATAGTCTCTTTATTGCCATGATGACAAAGTGGGGTATTGTAATAAAGTTTTAAATGATCTTACAGCATGGGAATGCTACTTTAATAACTCATGTACATTGTGTTTTGTTTTTCAGATTGTTTGCAGATTGTGCTTAACATTTAAGCTTTTATTTAACCCAGTAATGGTTACCCTGATGCTGGGGTGGAAGTTGGGGAATCACCCAAAGAATCAGGATTCCTCTAGTTTAGACCAAGAGTCTAAAATGTCCAACATTCAACAATTGACATATTTGAGAGTAAAATATTAATAACAATTGAAACAGAGAACAAATCTGTAAAAGATTCAGGTAAGAACTGGACTTTCAATAAAGTCATAACACATGCTAAGTCACATCTCCCTCACTTTTTAGATTGCAATGTCTAGATACTGTGTCTAACTTAAAAGTCAGTTCTTTATTCCAAAGCCCTAGCCTCACTAAAACCTTATTTTAAGATTTGTGTTATGGTGATATGCTTTTTATTCCAGAAGCAGGAACTCTCCACACAATGAGCCTGTGTGAACTGGTTGGTGACTATATATCGTAAAAGTTTACATACCCATTTATTAAAGTACAGAAATAACATCTGAGGGTTTTGTATGTTGAGGACATGATAATTGCTCTTCTGAGAGACTGTACTGTTACTGTGTCAGCTGGGCATTACTTTCCATCAACTGCCTTTAAAAAAATTCAGATTACTTAGATGTAATCAGTAAGAAAATCAGTTTGAGGCAGGCAAACTGAAGGGTCATATTTCAAGTCAATAATAGTCTTGGCTGGTGTGGAGGAAGAATAGGGAAGGTGTTTCTGCTATGTTGTTGTAAATCCAGGTAGTAATTTACTGAAATTGGTATATCTAGAACTGGTTCTCAGTAATCATCCAGTAACCATTCATGCAGAATTATACCTGTTTTACTATTCTATACTCTGTGTGCTTTCCTTTTTTATCCCAGTGAGATTAGGCTGTAGTTTTCTGGTACTTGGGAACATTTAAGTATCAAATAACTGAGCTGAAGTATTGGTGAGGAAAGGGGGATTTTGGTTTGGATCTTGTTCAGTAAATTTTAATAAAGATCCTTTTAAGTCCTGTTATTGCTCTCATGGGGATTTCTTTGATGTAGAAGCTTATCTGGGGTCATTTTATTGGCACGTGTGAAACTATTGACTTTGAGTTTGCTTTTTAAGGGCATGTGGGATTAAAGTTTCTTTTTGCTCTGTATCCTCCTCTCTCATTTGTCAGCAGCTTTTCGTTAAAGAAAAAAAAATTTAAATAACAAACTGATTAAGATTAAAACCCCAGGCCTGGGGAGACATGGGTGTTTCCTTCTATCATTTAAATGTTTCTGTGAAATTATGCAGGCTTTAATTAGGGGCGCAACGGAAGCTGAGAAAACAAAAACAACCCCAAACAGAGGCAAGGAAAGAAGAACTGACTCACACAAACAAGATCTGGTTATAACTTAGCACTGGAGACTAACACTCACACTGCTGTCCACAGCTAACTAGGATGGGATGGGCAGGTTTCCAGCCGGCGAGAATTTATGTTTCTGAATGATTAGAGATGAGGCGGACGAGACCATCTCCGAGGGCGCAGCTGCCCGCCCCACGGCTCCAAGTGGAGCAGAAAATTAGGATAATTTCATTGTGATAATCAGCCTCCTGTTATCCCTTTCACTCCCACCCAAAGAGAAGGAGAAATGAGGGGCTCAGGGGAGGTGGGGTGAGAGAGAGAAAAACAGAGTTAAAATATTTTATATATGTGAAGAAGAAGGACAAAAGAATTGAACTAAACAAAAGAAAATGTAATTGTCATGTCTTTTATCTGCATAATATATGCATGTGTTTTTGTGAATTGGGCCCTCATAAATGTCAAGAAAGTACTGTGATTTTTTACTGTTTATTTATTTATTTATTTTCAAATCTTGATGCTATTGCTGTAATGTTGATGGTGTTAATGGTGCCCAGACGGTAACTGAGAACACTGTTTTTAAAATTCCCAGCTCCAATCTCTTGAGTGAGCTTGTGTGTGATTACCTTAGTTGCTCAACACAGCATTTTTGCTTATTAGTTTTATTAGAAAATACGAAACATGCAGGGAAACAACTAACAAAGTAAATTCATCTGTTTCTATCAGCCACACCCGCTTAGAAATCAGCAGGTGTCACACAGTAAATATATCACTTCCCAGATTTCATCATCAGATGTGTTGTTGGCCACGGTAAGGGTTTCTAAAGCGTTTTCACCATCACACCATCGGTGGATTTTCTGTTTAAGCTAATGATATTAACTGACCTGAGGTTTTGCTTTTCACCCTCATACATGTTTCTCTGTTCTGTCCTGTAAACAACAATTAATTTATGATGCAACAACAGAACAGAAACAAGTATCAAGGGCAAAATGAATTGAGAAATGAATGAAGAAATGAATAAATCAAATCCTCTTAAAAGCTTATTTCATCCTTCTAAAACTGTGAAGGTGTGTTACTGGGTAACTGAGGTGCCATATAGATTAAAATGTATTAAACACAGTTTTAAAACCTTCTGCCAGTATTACAACTGAGCAGCAGATTTTCAGTCACATCAAAAAGTTTTTGTGTGGATGTGAGTCACCTCTCTTCCTCTGAAGATCTCTGCTGGAAGGCGTGGGTTTCCGGCGGCAGGTGTCATTCCAATCACCACCTGCAGCGTTTTTAAGGAGCAGTGTTGCAGTCATTCTTCGCCTGATGATCCCACACTGTCGGTATAGTCAAGCCCTCCAAGTTTCCATGTGGTCCAGAACTTAATCTTGAGTACTCTTGTGATTAGATTTACTTGCCAGCTCATCCATCCAATTTCTGCCTTCAGGTTGATCACAGCAAGATGCCTCCCTGGCCGGCTTCTAAGGTCCCCTCCACTGACATAATAATTGGTTGCTCTCCCCCACGGCTGTGAACGCCAGCTTCTTCTCCTGCCTGCCCACTCTCCATTGCCTCTGTGACTCACCAGAAATCACCCCAGGATCTCTGTTACCCCTCCATGGCTGTGCCTTCATCTCCTCACAAAAAGTCAGAACCCCCCAGCCTGAACCTGGTCCAACCTTCCTTCCAAAAACTTACCTTCATTAAAATAAATGCATTGAACTGTTCGCTGTTGGTTTTCTGCATGTGGGTGAGGAAAATTCCCCAGATCATGTCAACAGTTCAAGTATTATAGCGGGTTCTTACATGCAATTTATTTCCCTGTCCTGTCACAGTCTCCAAAGACCTCAGAAGGTCTCAGAAAGATTTCCAACAAGTCAAAGGAAAGCCATCACCAATTAGCGAATATGTCTAAAAGAACAGTGACATGTATCGTAGCAATGGCACTATTATAACATGTATAAAAACAGTTTAAAACAAAATTATCTATAAAGACTCAGTGTAAAACTGCAGAATGTAAAATATATCCAAAGAGTAGATAAATACATTTGGTATGCAGGGTTTTCCAATGGATGCACAATTACCCCTGATGGTACCTGGGCTGCTGTTAGCCGTACTCAGAGGAGAGTACAGTATTAGCTATTTAAAAGGTAAATAATAAGTAAAAAAGCATAAAAGTAACAACAAAAGAAAGGTAAGACAATATTATTGATCTTTGCTTCAAACAAATAGTATTCAAAAGGGCATTGTTCTTAAAATTTGCTTGAAAACACCCAGTAGAAACTGAAGCAGACTACAATCATATTACATTCAATTTACCCCAGAAGTTTTAAATTGGATCCAGCAATCAAACCAAACTCAACTCTTCCATGCTTTATCTGCAAGTAGGAATTGACATTTGTTTTAATCAATAACAAGGCTATTTACTTTGAAGAACACAAGCAAATAGTAGTGTATGTCTGTATTATGTGTATTTGATCATTAATGGAAAATGTTCACACACACACACACACACACACACACACACACACACACACACACACACACACACACACACACACACACACACACACACACACACACACACACACACACACACACACGTATGTTAATGTGTGTGAATGATTTAATGAGCTACAACCTGCCAAAAGTTCAAATTAAGTTTTTCTCTGGCTGTCACCTCGTTTTAAAGAACAAACGCCGTTTTGAATTTCGAGGTTGATGCTGATAAGAAACATCCCCCTCACCGCTTGGACTTCCATATACAAGGGACCTTATTTTTCTAACTTGGAAATTGTTTACGAAAACTCACAACTCCAGCTGGACTATCATTTCAAAAATGTTAACAGTATGAAGGTATTTTTCACACATTTTACCACTATTTTATGCAGATAAACTAAGTAAACTGTTTATATTGTTAAACTGTTAACAGTATATCAACATTGTAATTCAGCTCAGAATATAGATCAGTGAAATCTCCTGATAACACTCAGTGGCATGAATAACACCCTGAGCTACCCCTTCCTTCTGGTGCCCTCTGCATACCAAAACATACACAAACAGAAAACTTAGTTAAAAAAAGCTAACTTAGAAATAAAAATACCCCTTTTGCGTTTGACAAGTATATATATTGTCATTTTCATGGTTTTCTCAGTCTGAGGTGTGTCCGGGTTTCAGTAAACCATTGGAGTTAGAACCAATTAGGTTTTCTCTTTATTCTAGTTTCACAGAACAAATGTGTTGTTTTTTTATCCAATTGTGTTTCAAGTAATCTTTGTGTAGCACCCAACCATCTGTTACAGGTCTAATGAATTCAAACATTTAAAACCCATTTACCAAGAATGGTTTAATTCAGTTCAGATTCCTTAAAATCTGCTAAATAGCCCTTTGATTTAGGGCAGGGGTTTTCAAATTCGTTGAAGGTGAGCCTCCCCTAGGAATAGGTAAAGATAACCACGCCCCCACCCCCCCCCCCCCAACCACAAATCCACCCCACACAAGTCCCTGCAGTAAATGCATCTTTCTTTAGTGTTCCTGGAATGCTGTGTTTCAAAAACAACTGATAGCCCAACACATGTTTTTTATTGTATTTCTTTTAACAAAGTACATTCATTAAAAAAAGGCCTATTAATAAAATATCCATCCAAATATTTCCATCTTACAGACTACTTTTACTGAAACATCACGGACAGAGGGCCTACTTTTAAAATTGAACTGTCATTAGAGCACATTCATAAACGATTGTTTTCAACAGCAGACAAACTGAACTAAACAGACGCCAATGATAAACTGAACTCAACGTCAACAGGAGACGTCAACTGAAATAATAATAATAAAAAAGATAACCTGAATTTAACAGACGTCAACATATTACATATTCCGATTTACATATTTAGGCTAATTATACACAATTTAAACCTATTGCTATTTTAACAACCAAGCATTTTATTAGATCTTATTTCTTATCTGATGTATTTCTGATGTTTGGCACTTTGTTTTACCTTTTGTTAAAGTGCTCTTTAAATAATGATGACAATGATAATGATTATGATCAGAATAAACTTTTGCATCACCTCCCAGAAGCTGGAAAGAAAAGAGACAGCTGGTGTTAATCGTTCAATGAGCAGGTCCAGCGCGCGAACAAAGTCACGTGGGTTGAGAAGAGTTTTTCAGAGTTGAGTGCGCGTCAGACCGGTTTTGAGCGGGCGCGTGTTGTCTCACTGCGCGCTTGGATTGGTTTCTGCGCGCTCAAACAAAAGGCACAAATATCGTCTTCTCCAGCACATTCTTCGCGCCTCTCCTGTGACTCTTTGGCGCCCCCCAGGGGAGGGGCGCCTCACCTATTGAAAACCCCTGATTTAGGGTGTATCCACACAGAGCCGAATACTTTTTCCAAACAGAAAGTTTAAGCCTAGAGATGAAATCGCACAAAGCCGGACGAGCCATAATAGGTGTTGTAATATCTATGCCACACCAGTGAGTGGTGCTGTAATGCTGCCACAGGAGTAATGAAGGGTTGTGTGGACCGAGGCAGAAATGCAGTAGAAGACCAAAATGTGTTAGTAAAACATCCACAATAAATTGAATAGTGTCTGAAACACAACTGCAACTCCAAAGTCTGCCATTGTTGTTTTTTGTTTTAGCGCATAAGTGTTAAGGGAAAGGCAAGGTCTTATGCTTGTGTGCCCAAACATGCCAGTTTGACGCTGGTTATGCGAATAGGAGTGTTCAGGGAGGCTTCAAACTTTTCCACTCAGTTTCAAAAGTTGTCGGTTTTGCAGCCACTTGTTCTGGACAGAACCCCCTATCCAATTAAAAAGTTTCTTGGATACAGCCAAACTCGTCTTCATGTGGATAGGGCCTTAAAGCAAGGGTTGGAGATTTTTCCAGAAGTTTCCCCAAGTCCCGTTTTGAATAGCTGCACATGTGCGAGACCGTCTTACCTTGCACTTCCGCTCTTCAGGGGGATTGCGTAAGAAAAAATCTCCCAAATCCATTCTGCTCTTGTTTCTTTCTACTGAGTCCTTCCTCTTCTTCTTATAAACATGAACGTGGTTCGCTTCTTGCAACTCTCAGCTATGTTCAAGGTATACGGTGAGAGCAGCGGAGCTACAATGAACAGCTAACACCGAAGCTAACCACTAACCTAACCGCTAAGCTAACTGGGTACATAAACACTAGAAGTGCACATGCACAGCCAGCAAGTGGAAATTAACAAGGAACGAGCACGCACACTGGCGTTATGTGAGCTCATCAGAATGATTGGCATGTGGGACAACCAATAGATAAGGTGATACCCCCTGAACTTAAGGGACAGAGGTGGGAGAGAGCAGGACCAAAACTCTGACCAATCCCAGCCCTTCAGTGTGAAGAGCAGTGTAGAATATTTACAGGCCTGCAACTTTTTAACCTCCTTTTATTGAATACATAATGTATTTTCTACTTTCAGGATGGAAGGACGATTTCACCCAGTATAACAAAAAGTGTTTCTGAACAGGACTACCAACTATAGCTTTAAATCCAAATCGAAAAAGGCCAATCAGATACTCAGTGGTGTTTATTATTATCTTTTCTTACATCATTTACACTGTGCATGTCACTGGGGAGTGTATACAGTGTTGTTTGTTTTGTCATGTGGTGTCCTCCAGACCATGCTACCCTGAGCAGAAAGCCATATCAAGAGCTGAAATTGATAACACAGGCCTGTGATCTGAGTTCTTGTAACTTTGTGAATGTTTCTGTGTGGAAAAGCATAGATATTAGCATGTGGGCTTAATGTGCTGGCAAACTTTGGGCTGTTTCTCTACAATATCTGTGTCGGCCAAGATCATCACTGCAAGTGTATCAGTCTTTAAAGTTTTAATCTGAAAAAGTAAAAGCAATGCTATAAATATAAATGCACACCATGCCCTGGGATTTGTGAATGCTACATTATTTCTTTCATAATTTTACCATATTTGAATTTGACATTTTTGCTATTATTTTACCAGTCTAAAATAGATGCCTGGTCCATACAGCGTTCAACAAAAGTGGGGAAAAACGTGTCCAGCGTCTTCGGGCACATTTAAAAGTCCACATCTCTGCACTACCCCCCTCCCCTTCCTCCTCTCCCTCTCACTTTCCCCTCCTTCTCCCCCTCCTTCTCATCCCCCTCCTCCTCATCCTCCTCCTCCTCCTCCTCCTCCAGAGATACTTCCCGCTGTGCAGCTTCCTATAACGCCAGGATAGGAGTTGCAATAAACAGGCAAACGCAGAATCACGCCGGGCCTCTACCGCTGGATAATTGCAGGAGCACGGTGATTTTACGCACGCTGCTGATGGGAACCTCAGCGAGTCATCGTCCTCAGCTAAACGGGACATAGCAATAATAGCAACAACAGAAGACTACATGCGCTATCAGTGGGACTGGGAAACAATATGAAGTTGGCGGTCCTTCTTATCCTGCTTCTCCTCACGGTGTCTCCTCTGAGCCACGGTGCCGGTGAGAGAACTCTTAATGTCACTATTTGTCACTGTTTAGCCACTTTTGCTCCATTTAAAAAAGAAAAAGGTAAAAAAAAATGGGGGATCATGGCAAAGATCCTGTGAGAAAGGTGCAGCAAAGTTTTCACAAAAGCAAAAGGACAAATTGAAATTCAGGCTACTTACGTGTAGTTTAGTTACAGAAACAGTTAAAACTGCTTTCAAGCTGCTATATTAGAAAGCTGGGGTGTGTGACTTTAACAGCACTTTTAAAAAAGGTATTGAATTTATTTGTTCATGAATATATATATATATATATATATATATATATATATATATATATATATATATATATATATATATATATATATATATAGATAGATAGATAGATAGATAGATAGATAGATAGATAGATAGATAGATAGATAGATAGATAGATAGATAGATAGATAGATAGATAGATGTATATGTAATTCTAAAAGTATGATTGTTACTACAAATTAGACATGGTAAAGAATATAAAATGCAACAGACATACAAAAATAGCTTAACTTTAAGCTTAATGACAGATTGGTAGGAGTGCGAAAGATTTGTTTCAGCAGGCTTTACTGTAGTCCTGCATCAGCAAGTTTTCCCTTAAAAGAACCCCACACAGCAATATAATGACCTCTGTTAAAGTTGTTTGTTCATCACTCAAGCAAGAACACTAGAGTCCAATTTCAGTGTCCATCCTCCTCTTGTCCTTGAATGTGCAGAGTGCACTCATGGAAACAAATGCTGTACAGTTTAGAGCTCATAGACATTTTACCAATAAGTGCCGACAGATGATGAAAGTTAGATGTAACCCTGTGACAGGTTAACGGGCTCCATCCTTTCCTCAAGACTGCCATATTATCCCCGACCCCTTCATTTCTCCTGTGTCTGACAATAAAGCAGTCTATCATCAGTGCTTCAGATTGTATTCCTCCAGAGACCGCCTATTGCTAACTGATCCTGACACATTTTGGACACATAGTATCCACATTGTTCCTGATCTCATACGTGTGTAATTTCATGGTATTTTATACAGCATACACCGTTCTGACTGCTTAAACTATTTCATAAAACAAATATGTTTGCTCTGATTTCTTTGAGCTTCAATTTATAGAATAGGAATTCTAGAGAAATCATTTATGTAAGAATTTCATTACAGCACCATGTTCTTCATATTTTCAGAGACTTTGTCCAAAGTTGTTTTGTGTCACACAGGAAAGGTGTAACAAGGTAAATTTCAGTTGAATTTCCACGAAATCTGGACTCACAATGCAAAATGTGTCTACAAGTATGACAACATCCCAAGTTTAAAGTGAAAAATACATGATTAGTTACTTGTGAATTGTGGTTTGTTGGCTATTTATTGCTTATAAGTTAAATAAGTTATATAGAAAAATAGGCTGGTGAAGGTGAGACACTTAAAGTTTGAAAATAGTTGAGAACTTCATCTACATTTCCTTTGTTGTTAGCTTCATCTCCCAGTAAATTTGTATCCTTGGCGGAGATGGAGGACGCTCTGCTGAAGAACCTTTTCCAAGGATATCAGCGCTGGGTTAGGCCCATCCAGCGAGCAAACGACACTGTCAAAGTTCGAATCGGACTCAAGATCTCTCAGCTGGTCGATGTGGTGAGAGGACTCCTACAGTACAAACACATTACTTGTTTGTAGCCTTTCATTTTGAAACATGATTTGATTTTTAATGTAATTGAAAGCTGAAAAAAGGAACATTCCAAGGCACTGGATCTTTTACAAATTGGTTTTACCCACACACGTGAAATAGAAAAAAAAAACTAGGTAGATGACCGAAACTAGTTTTCAAATTATAGTAGTCATAGATTACTTATTTATAAAATTCTTCAACTCTAATACTTAACTTTTTTTAATGGCTAAATGATAACCATGAAACATAGGAATGTAGTTTTAATTGAAGCAAAATATTCCCCCAGACATCAAATTAGTTTGTTACATACAGTATATATATATATAAAACAGTTTTTCTTTAACTATCTAATGTCAGTCATGTTAAGGTGTTTTTTTTATTTGTATTTGTGCGAAAAACCAAAAATAATTCTTTTTAATCAATTAAAATCACACACTCTTAAAATTTTAATGTGGTGAATTGTAAGTTGCAACTAAGCATAAAGTCAGTGTTTAATCTGCTCTTTTTGAAAAGCTTACTTCTGTGCTGCTTTTGCAATATTAACTATATTATTTTCCAAGTAAAATATTGTTGCTAAACAATCCTTGTATTGTAAATTACTAGTTTGGTGGATTTGATTTTAAGATGTAAATGTTTAGGGCAAAGTGAATGTGAAGATTCTTGAGCCAACTTGTTTTTTGGGTTATTTAAATAAAAATACTGTTGTGATCTGTATTAAATCAAAGGAGCATCAAACCTAAACATGCATTTCTGGAAAACCAGGGTGGCCTGCAGAAATAACTTTCTTGAAACAACAGAAATGTGTGCGGTATGTTTTTACCCTGACTTTCAGATGCTCTGAAAATCATTGAGGTTAAAACAAATCGTCTGCTATGCTTCAGAATGTTCAGAGAACCCGATAGTCGAGCCAGACACGGTGTCAAGTTTCAAAATGTTTGTGACAGGATTGTGAATCGAGCTTGGGTGTTACACCGTGAAGACAGGCAGGAGATGGCTGACAGGTCCTAAGGGCTTGGCCAGGAACGTGGTCATGAAAACAGTCTTGGGCTTGTCCAGAGAACAGAAGCCAATGAGATGTCAAGCGAGGGCAGGGAAGGGAAATCTAGACAAGAACTTAGTCAAAAACAGGCAGTGCAGGCAAAGGCCACCGGCCATCTACTCACTACAATGGCTTTCAAACCATCTGGCAACAGGCAGCTGTGGTGACCGTGACCCGGTATAAAAAGTCTGGTCAACAGGTGTGGTGAGATGAGGTAAACGAGCTGCCGCAGGTGCAGCTGCTCATGCCAATCAGCAGAGCAGAGAGCGGCCAAACAGCCAGCCGGCCCAAGTGAAACAGAATCATGGGGAAAACAGGGAAAGCAGGGCAGAATTTGCAAGATGCTTTCATAACATTTTCTTATCTTGCAATGTTTGCTGGCATATAGAATTTTTTAATTTGGGTCTATACAAAAGGAAAATTTTGTAGAACATTTAGTCCTTTTACTAAATGTTTTTATGTGTTAATTTTGATACTCCCTGGGTTTGAATAGTGCATGTATATTGAGACCAAAGGTGTGGGGATTTAGTGTCCAGCTGCTTCATGCTTAATTTTTCTGTGATGTTTTTCATGTTAAAAGATAAACAATTTGGGGATTAAATTTTCATTTTTCTATGAGTGCCAAGTGGTCAAAAATGTATTTGCTGAATTAAATAGAAAATGATGATCTAGAAAAGTATCTAGAGTATTGTGGTGAGTGAAGCATCAGGGTAAACTTGTGTGAGATTAAGTAATAGTAAAGGGGTATTGCTGTGATATTGACCCACATGAGATTTATCCAACAAGCGTTGATAACTCAAATTATAACTGCAATTAGAGTTTAATCCTTACTCCTTTACCACAAACCAATGAAAATGTCTCAGTTGATTTCAGATGTTAACTCAAAAATAGGTCATTCTGTACTCTGAAAGACCATGAAACTCTGGATCAAAATAAACACAAACAATTACTATTCCACACGTTATTATTTATTAAACCAAAACCATTCCCTGTTACAGTAATTATTCAAATTCAATAACCTAGGAAACTCTACTCACTACTAAAATAAACATGCAAAAGAAAATAAATGAAAATTAACAAGTCAAAAATGGATTAAAATGAGAGGTAGCAATTCTTAATTCAACTCACAGTTGTTTAAACATCACATTCAAGACGTCAGCACTTGACGTAGCAGCATTGAAAGACAAAATAGCTTTGAGAAACTAGATGGACGCTTCTGTAGTTCACAACAAGCTAGCTAACCGCTTAGCTACTCTGCACCTTCTCAAGATGGCAACTATGACGACATATAACCTACGACCTTGCGTGATGCGTGAGGTCTTAATGACGTATTTAGTGCACGCGCTAGTGTGGGTTGGGCTTTGACCAGGGAGGCGGTCTACTCCTGAATAAGGGATTCAAAGAAAGTGCGTGAACTGAGAAATTGCAGACAAAGAGATTGAACTGAAGATAAGGGGACAAGAATGGAGAAATGGAGATCGGCTCTCGGCGGAGCCAAGGTGTAACCAACCAAACACAGCAGAATCACTTATTACATGCACAATATCAGAAATATCCAGCACAGTTAAACAACTCCGTCTTGGAGTAATTAAGCATTAAACTAATTCTTAATAGGTTCTGCCCAGGCACAAAATATATCTCCTTATGGGTGAAAAGAGAAATAACAGGGGAAAGTCCCGTTTTACTTGTGTTGTCTCAGGGGGATGTCCCAGCTCCGACTCCGCGGGCGTCCTGGAGCACTTTGGCGTACTAAATAGCTTTAGTTTTGTATTATTGCATCCCAACGTTTGTCTGGCCCTAAACTTAAGTTCAGACAATTTTCAACAACAGCAAAGACATTTTAGCTCAGCTACAAATAGTTTAACTACCTAAAAAGAAAATACAAAAAAAAAGAAAGAAAAAAAATGCAACCCAGTTTGACATTGTAGCAGTACAAGATTGATAAGATGAGTGATTGGTAACAGCATATTTTGAAGAAAAAAAATATTACAGAACTGTACAGTAAAATAAATTAGTGAAATTTAATTTCTGGATTTAATTCTTTCATAGAAAGATTTCAGACATAGGTATTTTGGAAAAACAAAACAAAAAAACATATTATATGTGGAAGTGAGCAGCATGGGCACTTTGATTTTTGTTTTGTTATTTTGTGGACCAACAATTGCATATTTTGCTACAGAGAATATTTTCCACCTGAACCTTAAATAATAACAAAAAGCTATAAGTTCTACTCACTTGTGTGTTAATAAGAAATGCTTCTTTAGCAGAGAGAAATATGTATAACAATACACATGTGAAATGGGTGAACACAACTGATAACAGTTAGTTAAAACATTTAACGTTTAGTTCAATTAGGTCTCTGTCCAAGGTGCTGAATTCAGACGAACCTATGTTTTTAGAACAATCTGAAGCTCTGCAGGGTTTTTAAAATAAATCTCGAGCTACACAGTTTCTCTCTGTGGTGGTCTTTAAATATTTTAAGAGCTATCTCAGATAGGTTGAGATGGTTTAGTTGTTTCAGTAGAGCAAACTGGGAACGCAGATGGAGAAAGCACTCTTCTTTTCTTGAAATATTTATCTCAACCAGTTTAGATTGAACTTGCCATTCGTGGTCTTTTCACTGGAAACAGCAATAAATGAATAAAAACTCTAAAGGCTCTTCTGTTACTGGACCAAATAGAGCTTGGAAAGAGAAATGGCAAGAGAGCTAACAGTAAACAAAGCAGCTTGGCTACGTTTTTATGTCCCCAGAGTCTCCCTGGGCTGCTGCATGGCTCAGTATTAGATTATGGTTCACATCTGGTCTATGTGATCTCCAAACAATCCAACCCACTTTGACAGCTGAGGCTGGGCCTGGATGATGTGCTGCAGCTTCGGATAAATCTCCTTCAAATGCAACATTTATCTCTTCACAGCCTTTCTTGATCTAAAACCTGCTTTCGCTACATCCAAGATATAATTTCCTGACCTTTTCTGGTAACATTGTGACATATTTGCATCACCCTAGTTTGGTTCACGGCTCACATCTTTGGTCCAATTTTTCTTTTTCTCGTTTCTTATTATACAGAAAAATACTTGATTATGGAACAATGACATAGGAGACAAATAAGTATGAAGAAAAATGGGTAAAACTGTAGACAGATCAATATTACAAATTATAAATGATAGAGAAAATACATGTACAAACCCCTAACATGAAATAGGTTTATGCATATTCCAAAATCACAGAATTTCACACAAACACCTGTGACAGTTTAACTAGATTCCTGCAAAATCCAATATATTTAGATTCATTAAAAGTAAAAAGTTATGTATATGTAGAATTTGATACATTTTCCAAGATTTACAGATGCTCTATCTTTTCTGGTGAGCATCTGTAAAATATATTAAATAAATTCCTGCATGAATGAATGAATGCATCATGTAAATATACCAAATGTAAAATCTAATCTGTCACATTGTTACATAAATTGTTTTTGCTCTTTGCATTTTGGGAATATGAGGCTTCTTGTGTGTTTTACCTTGGTAAATTAGCCCACAGTTATTTTGTCTGTTATTATGTTACTGTTTTCATGAGAATTGGATATTTAGATCTTTTTGATGGCTTGTTGTTCTATATTTTAGGATGAGAAGAACCAGCTTATGACAACAAATGTTTGGTTGACTCAGGTAAGCAATTCTCATATCACCACATACCTGGGCAGTCATTGTAAAGTCTTGTCATTTGCAGAAAAGAAAGAAACAAAATGCAGTCATTTATCTGCACAGCTTTGAACCTGCTGATATACATTATTTTAGTCAGTTGTCAGAGTTGTGTTGTGTTCTGCAAGTACAAGGTAGACATGGTGTGTTTTGTGTCTATGTTGGCCAGGAGTGGATCGATTACAAGCTGCGATGGAATCCAGATAAATATGGTGGGATCACCTCCATCAGAGTTCCCTCAGAAAATATATGGCTCCCAGACATCGTCCTGTACGAGAAGTAAGATGCACAGATGTACCTCACACCAACTGACTATTGCTGCTGTTGGTGCAACCCCTTGCTGTACCCTTCAGTCCTACCTCATGGTGACTGAAACAATACAGCACCTTGACACCAGCAAATCACATTATATTTCATAAGCAAAGACAATGCCAAATATGCTAGAAGCATTAGTACTGTCACTTAGGAGGCTAGATATTAACATAATTCAACAGAAACTAAAGCTCTTTTCATTCCTTTGAATGCATGAGCTAGTATTATCACTACAGCACAGATATCTGCTGCAAGAGGTTAAAGTTTCATTTCAAACTCCTATGACTTGAAGGCTGTAATTTTTGATGGATGATTTGTGATCTGTTTACTGGAAATCTGGATTGTCTGGATGATATTTGTCATTAAGGTTATGTGCTATATCAGTGGAAAGTACAGCTAAAATATTTGTAAAACTTTAGTAAAACTTACATTTTTTTAGGATGTTACAAAAGTCTTGGAGTAAAAATCATGTTGTGATATTGAGTAGTGAGCCAAGGCTCAATTCAGTTTTCCCTTTTTTTATTTTTCTATACTAATGAAGAACAAAATAAGATAGAGATGTAATCACTAAACACAAACACAGTGATACACTATAAATGGATTTGGGGAATAACAAATAATTCCTGATTTTGACTCTATATCCCTTCAGTGCCGATGGGCGTTTTGAGGGCTCCCTGATGACCAAAGCCATCGTAAAGTACAATGGTGCCATCACTTGGACGCCACCCGCTAGTTACAAGTCTGCCTGCACCATGGACGTCACCTTTTTCCCCTTTGACCGGCAGAACTGCTCCATGAAGTTTGGCTCATGGACGTATGATGGCAACATGGTGGACCTGGCCCTGATGGAAAACCACGTTGATCGGAAAGACTTCTTTGATAATGGAGAGTGGGAGATACTCAGCGCCACTGGAGCTAAAGGAAACAGGAGGGATGGCATGTACTCCTACCCCTTCATCACCTACTCCTTCATCCTGAAGAGATTGCCACTCTTCTACACACTCTTTCTCATCATCCCCTGTTTGGGTTTGTCCTTTCTTACCGTCCTGGTGTTTTACCTTCCCTCAGATGAAGGAGAGAAGCTATCACTCTCCACCTCTGTGCTAGTGTCCCTCACTGTTTTCCTTTTGGTCATAGAAGAGATAATTCCCTCCTCCTCCAAGGTGATCCCTCTCATCGGAGAATATCTGCTCTTCATCATGATCTTTGTCACCCTTTCGATCATTGTCACTGTCTTCGTCATCAATGTGCACCACCGCTCCTCAGCCACCTACCACCCTATGTCACCCTGGGTTCGCACCCTTTTCCTTCAGAAGCTTCCCAGACTGCTTTGCATGCGAGGACACACCGACCGGTACCACTACCCGGAGCTAGCTCCGGAAAGTCCTGAACTGAAGCCTCGCTCTGGAGGTCGGAGGGCAGGCCAGCGGACAAGCAGTGGAGCTTATGGACAGGCTGCTTCTGATGGGAAGGAGGAAGAAGCTTGGGCCACCATGTTGGAGAAAGCCATCTATTCGGTGCGGTATATCAGCAGACATATTCGCAAAGAGCACTTCATCCGCGAGGTGCGTATTGTTATGAGTAACATTTCAGTCTATTGTATTTCCTTAATTTATGTCTGATTTCTGTTTCCCCACAGGTGGTCCAAGACTGGAAGTTTGTAGCTCAGGTGTTAGACCGAATCTTCTTGTGGGCTTTCCTTACAGTCTCAATTCTGGGCACCATCCTTATCTTCACTCCAGCCCTGCACATGTTCCTGAAAATCCCTCCTCCGTCTACAACTGAGGAGCCACCTTTACACCAGTAACCAGACTGTCTCTTTCTTAGGCTGAAGATCTGCATCCAAGAATCTATAAAACGTTACAGCTGAGCAAGAAGAAGCCACCAAAGACTGTTTGACTTTTCCTGACCACTCCGTAAAGTGAGGTTTATATCTTATTATATGTGTGTTTCAAGTGCACAAAATACCAATTCACATAAGAAATACATATTTTTTTCAAGTGCAGCTTAGTGCAATATATTGTATTTTTTAAGCTATTTCTTCACAATCTGGTGTCCAGCTCTGCAGCTCTCACAGGCTCACTCTTTAAGGTGGATATTCAATCAACTGGAATCTAGACGGTAAAGATATTAAACATATGCATATAGTGTGAAAGCTGGATCTATGCACTTTACTCACCTATTGAAAACTATTTGTGCTGTTTAGATGTTAGTTGTTTTCTATGTTCTTTTTCTGCATAATGTCTCTGTATCAAGTTTTAAACAGCCATCCAGGATTCCCCGAAACACTGATTTTTTTTTTCTTTATAAACATTGTTTGTCTTTACTTTGATATTGCTTATCCCTTAAACATTGCCTTGTTGACCCTAGTTTCAAGCAGCATAATTAAACTATCTAACATGTTTCTTACCAAAACCTTGATTTTCATCTTAGTGATTTCTGCAAAACCCTTATAGAAATTTCTCAGTTTGGATATGTAAGCATTTTTGGCAAATAATCAGAGTTATTGTGTCTGTTTTCTGTTTAGTACAATTTAAACTTTATTTCTCAAGCCCTCTCCAAAAAAGTGAATTTGGACTAGACTCCTTTAAAAATATAGGTGAAGTTCCCACAAGGTTCTGTTTTGAACTGACAAGTATTTTATGACAATAATAACGTTTTAGATAAGATCTTTGTAATTAATTAAATTTTTGGCCAGTTTTCTATAGGACAAATATATACTTACATTTTTTTTATATAATGCAGGGAAATGTCTAAACAGAGGCTGCAACAAAGAAATCAGAAAGGGTAATTGGTAACTTATGAAGGAAACTAATTTTTGCTGCTGCTATCGCCACCCAGTGGTAAACCAGAATTCAACATTCAAATGTTTTCTGAAAAACACAATGTCTGGGTAAAAAGAACACACACATACACACACACAAAATGATTTATAAGATTGTATTTTAGAAGCAATAAAAAGGTTTTGCTTAATGTGAATGAAGGATGTAATAAAGAAAAGTTTTAATGGTATTTCTGTTGTCATTTTTTGCATATTTAATTAGCAAATATACAAAGAAGAAGGTTATTTGATATCAGTGTTTTATTGGATTAAAAGGTAAACTTAATAAAAACAGAACTTCTTTTGGCATGTATCTAAAAAGGCTACATTTTGGTAAAAGGTTGTAAAAATCATTTTCATAAGAAGACTATTCAACAAGTATGGGTCAAACACAGAAACTGTTTATAAAAGTTCAGAAAATGACTAAACCAAAAATAAGAGATACAGACCAGAATAAAATGCACTACTCTGCAATACAATCTATAAATCCCATTAGGATCGAAGTCCCATCTTAGAAAAAGAGTTACAATATTTCTGTTCACAGCACGAAGTCTTGTCCCTCTCTCTGGTTTTCTATTGGTGTCGGCCCATCTGGCTGTCCAGGTGAGCTTGTGCGTTTCTCAGCATTTCCATTAACTGTCTGGTGTTTTCACTGCAACACACCCAAGTAAAAGAAAAAGACCATCAGTCATCTTAAAGTCAAAATCCCCTTTGGCTTCATTGTGAGCTGTACATTTGAAACAGCCGATGTAAATGCAATATTTTTCAAGCTTACATGTTGATTAAACCTATATGTAGAAATCTAGAGAACTGGAGGAATATTTTCTGTTAAAATGTAGCAGCGAGGTATGTGTGAAGTTTGACTCACTCAGCCACAGAGCGGTCAAACATCAGGTTGCCCATGTCCATGTAGTACTGAGCGCCTGCTCGAAGGGCCGTCCACTGCTCGTTGATCTAAAGATCATAGGCGTTATCACTGACAGTCAAGGTTATTTATGTTGCACCTTTAAAACAGCTGCTGCTCTGCTGAAGGTGCTGTACATAAAGTAGAAGTACAGCAGCAAATGTTGTGTGCTCAAGCCGACAAGAGTGTTACCTGTTCCTGGATGGTGAAACCCCACATGTTCTGAGAGTGGTGTGGATCCCAGTATCCAGCCTGTCTCTTCAACCTGATAAACTTCTTTGCTGCCTCTTCTTTGATAAACGGAGCAGCGAACACCCCTGAGAAAGAAAAGCAGATCATCACCACTACTGAAACCAAAGAGGTTAACCACATTGCCGCCGTTAAAAGCGATGAAACATGGGAAACATTTTTGGTGTTCTTTGAGGTATTTGTTTTGCAACATCTTAATAATCGTGGAAGCTGTTCTGCAAAAATAATGAAACTAAGAATGATAGAGAGTGTGTGGATAGCAAAAATTAGTTACCCTCTCAATTTCAATTAATCTTATTGGAAAGTTATGCAATGGACCAACAAAAAGTCATTCCACTCATATTTTTGTAGTGGAAACAAAGTTATACTTAATTTTAAATTACTTATTTACTCATAAAAATCTGAAAGTGTGGCATGCATTTGTAGCCATTTCCTGTAACTCCGATATCCCTCAGTAAAATCCAGTTAAGTAATAGCACCCAAAAAATCATCTTCTGGGGCGGCATTTGATTTGGACCAAGGCAGCATTAGAAAGGGTGGCAAATGGGTGAAAAATATAACTTAGATGTCAGTTGTGCCCTGTTGCTTTGTACAGACAATTGGGTGTTGTCATCCCCAGTGGGCATCCCCTGCTTGCTGCTGAAAATAGGAAGACTAGCTTTAATGCTTTGGGTGGTGCTGCACTGCACTGTATGTTGACTCAGAATCAACTTTTTGAATTTAATTGGTCAGGAGCAGCAGAAGGAGGAGCATGCCAAAGGTGCCAATCATGCGAGAATGGCTGCTGGTCACCTAATTGGTAAAAACTGTCCACCTCTGAGCAATCTAATCTCAATATATACTACAGTTGTTTAATGCAGGCATCTGAAATTTGTTTGACAATATTAGTGAACAAACCACATAATGTAGATCTAGACACACAGCAGAGAGGGCAGGGATAAAGTTGTGGAGAAATGTAAAGCAGGGTTAGTTATGAAACAATATCCAAGCTTTTGAAGCATTGTTCAATCAATCAACCAATCAATCAATCGATTGATCGATCGATCGATCAATCAATCAATCGATCAATCAATCAATCACAAATGAAGAGTGTAACGCAACTGCAAACTTACCAAAATGGTCCATTAATCAGAATGGCTGCCAAAAGCTTTTGGTGACTCTGGAAGAGGTTTAGAGAGTAACAGCTCAAGTCTGAGAAATGTTCATAAAGTTTAGCTGTGTAATCCACAGCTTAACCTTAGGGAAGAACAGCAAAGGGAAATCGATCAGCACCAGAAAGCCATTAGGGACAAGCTTCCCTTTTTATGGAGAGTCCAAAGTAGGACAGTTTTTGCCCACATGCGATATGCTGCGTGTGGTGGGAAACTACAGTAACATGGAAATAATAAGTGGCCATTACCCTGAACCTAATGTGAAACATCTCAGTATCCTTTGTGGGTGTATTTTTTAGCAGGGACAGTGAAGCTGATCAGAGCCAATGGTAAAATGGATGACACCAAATAAGGAAGAATCCATGAAGAAAACCTGTTAGGGATTGCAAAAGACTTCATACTGGGATGCAGGTTCACCTTCCAACAGGACAGAGACCCTAAACGTAAAGCCAGAGCTGCAGCAGAAAGGTTTAGCTCAAAGCAAATTCAGAGTGGTCCAGTCAAAGACCAGACCTGAATCCAATAGGGGATCTGTTGCACGACTTACGACAGATGCTTTCTATTTAAATATCACTGAGCTTGAGTTATTTTGGAAAGAAGGATGTCTGTTTATGTGCAAAGTTGGACTAGACAAATCCCAAAGAAGTACAGCTATTATTCAAGCAAAAAACTATCTACAAAGTATTGACTTATCGGATTAAACATAAATGCACATCATACTTTGCAGATTTATTTTCTAAAAAACAACAATTAAAAGTATTTTGGTCCACCACAAAAAATTCCCAATAAAACACAGCAATGTTTGTGGCTGAAGAACTTAGCAAAACGTCAAGGCAACATAAATGTTGCATGAATCAAAATTCAATCAGAGCTCATTTGCTTTATGACAAAATTAAGTCTTAGCTCTAAATCTAAAATATGCAACTATATTACTTAAAATCAGCAAAGAAAAAAACACTTACCACTTAAAATCGCCAAAAGGATCACCAACTTCATGTCTAACAAATGTTAAATATAATTTAAACAGAAAACGAATATTTCTGACTTTGTGAATAAATAAAGAAGTCAACACATCCAGAAAGTGGCAGGGAGTGAGATTTACCTGCAGCTTGAGTAGGAAGCTGACGGTCAGATGAATGTTTGCCGTCTGAGCTCACAGCTCGTCAGGGTGTCGGAGGAAACAAGAGTTTCTTTCACCGAGTTTTAACTGCAGTGAGAGAGGAATGAAAGGACTCAAACATCAGGCACGTTTGCTCATCTAAAGTCAGCAGTGATATGTTGCCAATGCTCACTTAAGCTTTCCAGGTTGAGATACAAATAAACATCCTTTAGTGATTTATGGGAACAAGCCAGGCAGTGAGATTCAGCAGAAATGTGTTGCTGGCTAGACCAACCAAAGCAAAAGCACATTCAAACCTTCAACACTTTTCATACTTTTGACAAAATGATGTGTTAATCAAAATGTTCTATGATTTCCATTTGTGCAAAACATCTGCTTACAGCTCAAAAACATTTTCATGTAAAGACATTAGTTTGCGTTTGCTTCGATCCTCTGAAAACAGAAGTTAACGTCTCCAACTTTCCAGACATTGTTTTACGGAATCACAAATATTGGAGTGTTGGAGCAGAAGTGCATTTAGTCTGGTCACGTTTCTGCACTTCAGCCATACCTCCACTAGCTGGGGTCATTGTCAAAGCTAAACAGCAACAGTGAAATCCCCCCTTTTTTACAGGGATTTGTCCAGTTTGCTTTATATTTGCAGAGTTAAAGGTGAAATCATGCTAACAGAGTAAAATATGGCTGACTGAAAACAAGATTTATAAAAGCAGCAGCCATGATAATATTATGTTCAGAGTAGATTATGCACCGAAAATCTGTGTATACGCAGAGGTTTGAACACAGTATGTGATCTTATATGAGGCTAAACTGAGTGATATGGGCTTAACACACAGAAGGGGAATGTCAGTTTTGCTTTTCCATTAAAAGACAAGTCTTAAAATAAATATCAAAGTCCCAGGAGATGGTGAAATTCCATCTTGTTGAGGTAAAGCCACAAAGGTTCACTTCTTTAAAGAATGACCCAAGGACTTTGTGTGAATTTCTTTTGCATCATGTTATATCAGCCATCACACATTCAATTGTGGTAAACAGAGCAACACTGAATATCAAGCTAAAATTGAACCGAAGCAGCTCTAAGCGGGCACAGTATAATGTCCTGGGGGGAGGGGGAGTAATAATTGTATGGGTCCTTCTGTGAAGATTCAAAATTCTTTTAATCCACCCACACAATCACTGATCTCTCAGATCTCTTTCTGCGCATCTGTTTGTGTTTTCCAAACGGTCCGACTCCGTTTCACCTCCCTCACCTTTAACAGCACTGCTGGGCTTTTCCACGGTTAATTTTGAAGTATGTGTGAGAGATTTGACCTTTCACTGGCATCCCTTAAAAAACCTAAACAGAGTCACCACCTGCACAGAGTAACAGACTTGCAGGCTTGCAGTGAGAGGACACAGGAGCAGCTGTCTTCAGAAGACCCATGAGCCAATCTCAGCCTTATGGGTAATACTGTTTGTGGTATAAAGCTTCATTTCCAGGAGGGATTGGGGAAAAAAAATATTTGAACAGGTATTAATGCAGAGCTAAAATGTGGAAAATCACACCTATAATCTGTGCAGATTTATTCCCTTTGTGGGAGATTACATCGTTAAAAGAAATGTTATCATAAAAACATCCTCGGTGCCCTGTCTAGTAGGACCTGTAATAACTGGGACTTAAATACTTTTCAGTTTATATTTTAGATCAACCAGTGTGCCTGTGAACATTTAATAATATGTCTCTAAGGTATAAACATGATGTGACATAGAGGCCCATTTTCTTCAAATACTATTTCAAATGGGAAAGAAAAGAAAACCTGACATTCATGGAAAAGAGATTCATGTTGCTCTTCAAACTCTCTGCCTCAGTCAGACTCTGTATCAACAAATTATTTAATTTCAATGTAAGCTACAATTATGAATATAAAGAATTTTGAAACAGAACCATATTTCTCTCTTGCTAGAGATATAGCAATAAGGTTTAATCTAGAATGTAAAAGTTGATCTATTAAGTTAATTTTCCTTCATCTAATATTTGGTTAGCCCACTTTGTTAATATTAACCCGTACTGCTGTATTTATTTTGTGCGTGAGCTGCACTTCATCACTTGTGAGATCTTCACTTGGATTCGACAGCAGCGAAGTCAATGCCTGTTTGTTCCTTTTCCAACGTCCCTGCCTAAGTAACATGTCAAATATGCACATATTTCAGTAAATATTATATACGAACAGACACATAACACATACGTAGAGATGCACAATCTCAGATGCATGCACACACACTAACGCAGACACACTAGTGTCTTTCACATATCAAAGGTAGAAACACAAACTAGAACTGAAACTCTTCTGACCTCATTCTATCAAACACCTGCACACATGTGTACCCTGCTGGGATAGGTGGGTTTTCTTTCTCCAAATATTTAATTTAGAAACATGGAGAGACTGTGATTTTATCTTTAATAATATGCAATAGAAAGCTCAAAATAACTATCCTGTCAACTATTAGAGATAAAAATAGAACCGTCATATAGGCTATCACCAAATCCTGCTATTTACCTTTACAGCACCTCTCACATGCATTCTAACAGTAACATGACATGATACAGTTGTCGTTATATCTGCTTGGTTTGTTTTATATTTTATGGTGTGAAAAATGACATAAACAGACAAGAACCTGATGTATTAAAAGTAAACTTCATATTTTTTAATAATTTAAAAGTGTCAAAACCTTGTTTTGGACCCCAAGTTCACTTCTGTTCTCATCACTTTCCCTCACATGTATAAAAAAAAGGACAATCAAAACAACAACCAAATCACACGTCTTCTGCTTCCATTAAGCAAGTTGTCAGATTTTGGGCTTCAAAACAGTTGATTTAATATTTATAAACATATATCTTTCTCTTTTTTAATCTTTTAATAAATAAAAAGAAAAGACATGTGTTGCATAGATCTGTTACCTATTATCTCAAGCACAGTAATCACATTTTTTCTCCGTATTCATTCTGTTTCTGTTTATGGGAGATTAATCCTGCTTTTGACACGCTTTCCTGAAACCAAACAAATAAACTGGAGGAACAATTTACATAATTTCCCTGTTTAAATCTTAACATATATAGTCATATTCAATAAATTAGAATATGCATTTCTAAGAAGGTTGTTTGTCAGATTAAAACAACTTTTAAACCGCTATTAAACATACTTTTAATTAAGCCTGCATCTCTGCATGAAAAATGTTGCTGTTTCATTAATCTGATGCAATATTTGAATCTTAGATGCTGTGTTTTTATTAGCTGGAGGTGGATACAAATCATAATTAACAGAAATAAAGGCCTTAAAATACCATCAGTCTGTGCTGATCTAAATTATGTGAATTGAGTTACTGAAATAAATTAACTTTTCAATAATATTCTAATTTGTTGAATATGACTGTATTAATTTATTCTTTGTGTCATCTAAAGACAATGTTTTGCTGATGACAAGATGTATTTTAATGTCAAATCCTGACAAAACATCCAGCAAAACTCTCCATCCGTGCTCAAACAAGGGGCAAAATCTCTCTAATGCTGTCCGTGGTGCTGTTGTTCTTTGTAATTATAACATGCTTTGGAAGCAGTGAGGCCACAGAGCCTCATCAGTTAGGAGTTTGCTTGGGGCCAAACAAACACTGCAGAGAGTGAGATGTTTTTTTTTTTTTTCTTCATGTGGGTTGGAGGAGAAACCCACTTTTTAACACAAAGTATTTGTTTGCTTCTCTTTCCTCTTGGGACAGAGTCACGTACAGAACAGTCAAGGAGGAGAGGCATATATTGGTACTAAAATAAGCTATAGTGTGGCATGTATCTGCGGAGTCAGTGCAAAAACCCTCACATGATTTGTGAATACAGCTTGCACAATATATCACCCTGTATATACAACTGGTAACATGGTAAAACGGATTCATAAGAGTGACAGGGCTTTAAGAGCACAATTTCTTTCTCAAAACTTAAAATGGTCAAATTGTAACTATTTAAAATTGACATGACATATATTATCTTCCAGTAAGTAAACATTGTTCATAGAAAAACAAACATAAAAACTAAGAAAACAAACAAAACAATGAACATAAATCAACAGGGTTTTTAGAATGAAAGTATAATGAAAAAGCTTGTCTGAACTAAAAAAAAAGAATTCAGCTGCTTTTAAAGAATCAAAATCATCAACGCAACATAAAGACAAGGGAAGTGAATGGAGTGATTTCTATATGGGAAACAGGTCTGAGGAACTAAAAGCAGTCTTATGTAAGATGACCAATGGGTTAGAGTTGACCAAGACTGTTAACTTTTCTTGTCATGTGTGCAAAGATCAGATTTGATCTTTCCACAATTTGGCTGATCTTCTCCAGATCACTGCGAAATGTCCTCTGTGGCCTTTAGATCTAATCAAAGCAATTTGTTATTTTTGGACATTGTGAATAAAAGTTTAGCTAAGATTGTGCTTATAATCTTATTTTGTGGCTTTAGAAATTCAGAAAGCTTTGAGCTAATCCATGCTTAATCATAACTTCAAATACAGATTAGTAATGTGTTAGATGCACTTTTATTAGCCGTCTACCACAATGCATCTCTCACAATAGCCTTTCTGCATCTGATTGGTTGATCGGCCCATTGTAGTCCGGGCTCATAAGTCTATTTTAGTTGAATTTGGATCTAGTAAGAAAGGATGAAATAACCAATTGAGAAGCCTTCCCTTACTGATTCTGAGAAAACGCTGATCAACCTTTAGAGATTTGGTTGCGATAAATGTTGTTGTCTGCATTATATGCTATGCTGTTTGTTTTTGTATGACGCTGTCTGAGATTTCATTTTCCCTCCATGCAACTGAGACTTTAATCACCCTTTTTCATCATGTCATGCCTGGCCCATCACCGAAAGCCTACCAATTTGAGTGACTTTCTGGTTAAGCAAGTTGTTTGTGATTAGCCAGACATTGTAGGCAAAAAGAAAAAAAAAACAGATATATTTTTCATCAGCAACTCATGTATCTTGTTCGGGAAATGTTAAGGTTTGTTTAGGTAAGTTTCATTTGAATAATTTCAATACATCAAAACCAAACCAGTCACAAAGTATGTTGATTGTTATCCAAAATTACGTAAAAGGTCTACTTTCCTTATGTAACTTATATTAAGCTTTTTTCAATTTATACACCATTTAAGAGTTTTGAATTATGTATTAGGTAATTATTCTCACCTAATACAAGCAGAGGAGGAGTGGCAGGGACTCAAATACAAGTTACACCCTCAGTAAAAAGAGTTTAACACAAGTTTACACAGCAAGGTCCAAATAAAAGCAAGGCATCCATCCATCCATCTTCTAACACGTCTATCCCTTGTGGGGTCGCAAGGGGTGCTGGTGCCTATCTCCAGCTGTCAATGGGCGAGAGGTGTGGTACACCCTGGACAGGTCGCCAGTCTATAAAAGCAAGGCAATAAAATAAAACAAACATAGTACATTGTTCAAAAGTTTAGTTTAAGTTTTACAAGATGGCAATGCAACTTTTTGCTCTGACACCCTGCAGTAAGGTCTCTGGTTTAATTTATGGCTAAGTAGGATTTTCTGTGTCAACTTTGCACGCCGTCGTTGTGGGTGAACAGGTTTGCCGCTGATTGCTCTGGTTCGCTCGCACAGCCAAAAACAATTGCTTGCTTAGGTATGGGGGAAACAGAAACAGATGTGGTTTGGGATTAAGTACAGCACTTGTGTAATAAAGCCATGTTGTGCCAGCCTCTTAGGGCTCCTTTGGATAGTTGGGCTTTTCAAAAAACATTAAATGGTTACATAATTCACAAGAGATTAGGCCGTTACAAACATCTCACAGCTGCTACTTTAGCCTCCATAGATCTCTGCCATAACACTGAATTAACACACTGGTAAGTATAACAGCTACTTTAGTATCTTTTTGACATCACCAGATATTTTTGAGTACCTGAAGACGATTAATGCCAGAGGTTTCATTGAGCTCACTGTGAATCTTGGTAGATCTACAGTGTGGAGGTGAAATAATGCATCAACTTAACTTTAGTGAAACATATGCCCTCCGATACATTTTCCTTAATTATACATATGCAAGGTAAGCCTACATTCGTGGTTAAGAGTTAGCCAGATACCACAGACTCAAGACCTCTTTTTACACAAAACTCTGCTGTAATGAGTGACAACATGGAACCAGTCAGGGAGAACATTCGGAGAAATAGGCTGAGTTCTTTCTCCCTGCCTGTGGGGTCCTATTTGCATCTGAAATTATTTATGGACTGGAATAAATAGGTCACTTGATCATGAGCCAGCTTGGCACAAAAAGCAGACAAATACAACAGCAATGCAGTTGATGAACCTCATTGTAACACCAGGAAGTGGGGAAATTGCAAAGCGACACATGACACATTTGTAGAAGAACAGTCTGCAGCTGTGCTACAAGCAGGGTTGACAGGTGATCGGAGCTTGCTTTATGAACTGGAGACACTATCCCTGTCCTTTACTCAGACCTTATGGGGAATGAGGTCCCTTTTCTTTTCTTCAGTTTTTGTTTTATTTTAACACAATTAAGCAGGAACTATGTCAAAATCTTTCAGTCTTTCTTCTTTTCTGAAAATAGTCTTTCATACACTTCAGAGGCCTTCACCCTTTATGATAAAAATATCAACAAGAGCAGCTCTTATGAATAAGCACATAGTGTGTATAAGTTCTATGCTAAAATGTAAATTATATCCTATCAGCCTGATAAAGAAATAGTCTGTATGTTGTGACAGTATAATTATGGCAGTTCTCAGCATTAAAACCATTCACAGCTACAGCCAGACCTTTGTGACCTCGCTATAATAAACACATTACATACAGTTTGTTTACAATATTCAAGTGTTCATGAAAGGGTCCTTTTCCGCTTTAATTGGGGCTCTTTTTTTAACTGTTTTGAACACATGCACCTATCATAAAAATACACATGTTTTGATTGCACGATTGTGTTTTTTTCTGATGAATTAACAAGCAACATGAAGGCCAATTAGTGAAGAAACAAAATGCGCAGAGCTGCACAATCTGTTCCCTCCTGGTTCTAGGCCACTAAGTGCCACCGGCCAAAGTGTTTACAGCAAAAACCTGATATCAACTCTGAACTTTACACCTAACTCCATTTGAATCATTGACAAGAAAATAATCTTTTGAGTTGTCATTTCTAACTTCCTTAGCATAATTTCTTTTTTGCTGATTAGCTTCACCAAATCACCAAAAAGACCCAAAATCGACAGTAACTATGCCTGGCCTGTACAGTATATGGCACTGTAGCTCTGCAATGGAAGTACACCAAAACCAGTGAAGAACACGTGGAACAGGAAGAAAAAAAATAGGTTATAGGTATTGATATGACATAAAATATTTTCATTAAGTTTCATACTATCTACAAACATTAAAATGCTTAAATAATATAGTACTTTTATACTCCAACCAGTTTCTGAAAACTATAACTACATGCTTATACATTAAATATCACTGCTAATCATTTCTTGATTTTTTGTAGAAAATTAATTTATGATAGCTAGAGAAACAAGTATAGGTACTGGCTCTTAACAGATATTTCTGCCAGTTTTTAAACAGCATTACAGTTATGCTGTCCAACCAATGCCAAAATATTTAGATTTAATGCTATGATAAGGTTACATTGTTTTTCTTTGTGATTGTTGGTTTTCTATTAGACATGTATTTAAATTATGCTGATTCATTGGAGTTTTTAAAAAGAATACATAGACATTAGAAATGTCTAAAACCTTGTGGTGGCTTTACACAAGTTACGCTAATTGGTTAAATCAACACATTGTAAAAATCCCTAGTAAATCAAATCTTCTGAAAGTAAAAGAAGAAAATACTGAGACTGCAAAAAATTTCCATCCATCCATCCATCCATCCATCCATCCATCCATCCATCCATCCATCCATCCATCCATCCATCCATCCATCCATCCATCCATTCATCCATCCATCCATCCATCCATCCATCCATCCATTCATCCATCCATCCATCCATCCATCCATAATCTTTATCTTAAACCAGACAGGGTCGCCGTGGTAAAAGCTCCAGGAGAGCAACCCAGACATCCCTCCCTAGGAACACTGTCCAGTTCATTCATTTGGACCCTAAGCCGTTTACAAAGCACATTCACCTTTTTAACCCACATTTAACCAGAAGATTGTGAGGTATGTTTCTTGATTTAGTTAAATGCATTCCCAGAGCAGAAGTTAGAAAAGTTCCTTCCAGGTAGTTGTTGGTCTGGCCCAAGGTGTCCATTTAGGGGGAAACACAAGGAAAGACTCTTATAGAGCAGCTGGGGGCATTCTGATCAGAAACTCAAACATCTTGCCTAGTCCTTCCAGCGAGAAAGAGTAATATATCATCCCAGATTTCACTCAGGAAAAAGCTCACTTGATCCACTTCTGAGATTGGCTTATTTTGCTCATGTTCACATCTCTTGGCCATTAGGGAGGAATGAAACATAGATTGATAGATATTTTTCACATTTAGCCTCAGCTCCTATTTCAGCAGAACACAGAGTAATAGTGCAGACAAGCCCTAAATCTGTCTATCCGTCTACCACCTCATCCTAGTATCAGACATGAAACCGTCCCCCTTAAAATCTGAGATCCAAAGGCAGAGACATACCCCCAATCTAGAGGGAGCATTTTATTGTAGTTGAGAAGCATAGCTTCAACCCTAGAAGACCTGACTCTCATCCCGGGGCTGTTTAGTTGCTAACTGCTCTAATACAAGCTAATGCTCATACCTTCAACACACCGACAGAACCACATCATCTGCAAAAAACAAATATGGGATCCCAGATTTCCCACAAAAGACATCCTCCTCTCCATTACTACTTCTGTCTATGAACAACATGAATGGCATCAGTGATAAGGAGCAGCCCTTGCAGAGTCCACCCAGCTATGAGAACTGCCTTGAGTATTATATCTTTAAAAGCTAATCATTTCTGACAAACAAGGTTGTTTTTTTACTGTCCCTTCATTAACCCCAAGTGGAAGACAAATAGACTAGACTCTCTTTGTTAGAGAGCCATAGAGTCCCAGCAAGAATGTAACCAGTTCCAGTGTTTGTTCAGGCTTTTCTGTGACTGGCTGTTGTCTCCCTGACCTTAAAAAGATTTTCTCGGGTTCTCCTGGCGAATGATTTATCCTCTTACACCTGTGAATATGAGGTTGTATACTTGTTTCGAGTGAAGTCTTTTGTCACCTTGGCAGTATTGTCATTTAGAAAGTGCAGAGAGGATACAGGAATCTAATTTTTAGGGCTCCATTTGCAACTGGAGCTGCAAAGAAAATGTAAAATCCATAATTTAAAGGCTATGCAAGTATTTTGCATGTTAGGTCTATGTCTCATTTTATAAGGATGTTTACTCTGATTTAATTTACAGCCTAATCCACGGAACATTTTATGCATATAAATATAGTAATAATCAATATTTTTATGGCTGCTGACAGTAGTTTCTGATTTAGAGAGTGATAAAAAGGCAGATCCAAAATGTCCTCTGTGATATATTTGATTCAGCAAGATGCAATTAAAACGGTAAACCTGCCGCCTCCCAGTGCGACAATAGTGTAAAATCAAAAGGAGACTGTAAATCGTCCTCATCTTTTAGAGTTTTAATCATCAGTGTTGTGAAAGAGTCGGTGATGCACAGGAAGTGCCAAGAATATACAGAATAGAGTCTGGCAGATGTGGAGCAATCTGAGTCGAAATCTTCAGGGTGTCAAGGATCCTCAGTAGCTTTGCCAGGATTGGTGCATCATTTTGGAAATACCAAAATGTTCAAACAATGTCCTCTTTTTAAAAATTTAATTTATTGTTTTAGCTATGTTTGTAATTATGGTATTAAGACAGGTATTTTTGCCCCCATTTGTTTATTAAGCATCAAGCAGGGTGAGTTGTCACAATTTTGATTCTTGCATAAATTATCGTTGAAACATCCTTGACTAACGATCCCTTTAATAAATCAAATCTTGAGGCCCAGGCTAAAAATGGGTATACATTGTAGTTTTGCAATTAAATGAGACAGAAAGCTATTTAACATAAAGAAAATGTAACTTTTGGTACAAAAAAACCCCACAGAAGGATTGCTTGTCCCTGTGGTTATCAATGAGGAAAATTGTTATATTTGTATTTATTTTTTCCAGTAGAGACATCATTACATCGGCAATTGGACAAATAGATACAACCTAATTCAAACCATAAGCAACAAAATAAAATTAAGACATGTATAGAGCTTGAACAATGTAGCCTTTTAGGGCAACAGTGGCGCAGGAGTTAGGGAGTTTGTACTGCAATTGGCGGGTTGCCAGTTCCATCACCTTTGGACGTTTTTGGGGTCGACGGACTTGACAAAGCGCTGTACAAGCCATTCACCATTTAGTCTTAAACACAGTGGACCAACACCAGCAGATGACTTGGCTCCTCAAATCATCACTGAACACGAAACTTCAGATTGGATTCTGTGCCTCTCCAGTCTTCCTCTAGATCATGGGACCTTGATTTCCAAATTAAATGCAAAAATGCAAAATCGACTTCCATCTAAAAAGAGACATCCGGACCACTGAGAAACAGCCAGTTCTTTCTCCTTAGCCCAGTTAAGATGTTGTCAATAGTTCAGGGGTGGCTTAACACAAGGAAAAAGACACTTGCAGTCTATGTCCTGTATATGTCTGTGTGGGGTGGCTCTTAAACATTGCTTCTACTTGCAGTCCAAGCATCATGGATCTCCCTCATACTCTTGAATGGGCTTTGCTTCACAGAACTCTACCATACTTTTTACTTCCACTCAACTTTCCATTAATATCCTTGAACACAGCACTTTTGTGGTTTAAGGATGACTGGCTGCTGGACAACTGTCAAATCAGCACTCTTCTTCATAATTGAGTAGGAGATAATGTGGCAATAACGTTCTACTGTTTTAGACATAATTTTTTATTGCTTCTATGAAATGTTTTAATTTTCTAAGAGACTGAATTTTGGACTGTCAGTCTTATGTCTCTAAAAAAGAATTTCTTTTTGTAAGTGTAAGTAATAGGCTAAGTGAAATAAATTACCCTTTCGTATTAAAATGATCGAGATGCACCAGTAGGCTACGTGTTCACTTCAAAGTTTTGTGTGTTTTTCACATCCACTGCAAAATGGGCAGACCGCAAACCAGCCCGTGCGTCTGCGTGTGTGCCTGAGTGAATCTGTTCCTGGTGCTGCGTGACGGCGCCATTCTGAACTCCACACTGCCGTCTGTCAGCGCCCCCCCTCCTCACTTTATCTCCCCTCCTCCTCCCCACCGTCTCTTCTCTGCCTCTCGTTCATTCCACCAGAGAGACGCAGCGGCATCCTCGTGTATCCGACAAGGAGATCCCACAGCCGGGCAGCAGAGTTCACGGAACAGCGTCAGAATGCGGTGCCACAAGTTTTGGGGTCCATGTTCGTTTGGATTTTATATTTGGACAGCTATGCTTTTTAAAGGTAGGGCTGAATAGAAGTCATCTTTGATTATTTTAGGTTTGATAAAGGTATACGAGCCTTTTTTTTTAAACATGGAGAGTATTTCATTCAAGGGTGAGCTTATTAAAAAAAGCTTTTTTTTTACGGCTGGCAAGCAGTAAGTTTGACACTCTGCTCCTTTTTATGCTCTGATGCGCTTACAAAAAGAGTGACTAAATAAACAGAAACACGTAGTTTAATTTGATATCACGCTTTCCGAATCTTTGCAAAGCCAGTTTGATTCAGTTTAGTCTTCTAAATTAATTCATAAAAGGGCAGATAATTGGGGAAATAGTTATTTTCAACCACCGCACATGTCTGCTTGCATTTACGAACCTTCTGCACATTAGGTTTTGGTTATTCATGTGTAAAGTGGTGTGCATGCATGGTTTTGTGATTTTCTCCTATAAGCTTCATCCTATCATCATCAGCAGCAGCGGCAGCAGCAGCAACATCGTCATCTGAGCAACATCTGGGCTGTTTGCTTCTCACTTTGTAGTAGAGAGGTTCATTAAATCTCCGCTTTCAAACTTAACGCGAGTGTGCGTTCCCACCCACAGAATTATATATTGACCGTCCCTTCAACCTTCTCCTGCCCTCATCTCACCTTGTTAAACCCAGTCAGTGGCCATGAAGGAAACTGGGGGCAGGCAATAGACTAAATAAAGAGATACAGATAACATCATCTCACCACAACAACCCTGTCTGTCATATTTCTATTGCATTGCCAAATATTGTAGGTGTTGAGTACATTAATAGATATTGAACTTTCACATGTTGTAAGGTTTTGCATTTGTTTTTCAAGTCTGGGATGTGGCTCAGAGGTAAAAAAACAAAACAAAATGTAACAGCAAGACACAAAGAGTAGGCTATAGAGGGCTGTGATAAAGTATTTGCCCTTTACATATTTCTGTTTTTGCACTAAAATGCTTCTGATTTTGAAAAAAAATGTAATGGCAGAAAAATGTAGTTTTCCTATTATTTTATTTATCAAGCGAAAAAGGATATCCACACCAGCCAGGCTCTAAGTGAAAAAGTAACCAGCCCCCACATGTTAAATCATGAATTAACTGTCATTAACCGCCCTTATTTGGATATGTGATTAAGCCACACTTTAACTGCAGACCTGCAGAAGCAAGAAATTGCTTCAAATAGCCTTCGTTTTACATGCCAACATGAGGTGCACTGAAAGGTCTCCAATGGCTTTATGAACCGATCTTAAAAAATTAAGGGACTTATTAGAAATAAAGACAAAGACGGAAAACTAGGGGCGTGCTTTGGTGGCACAGTGGTTAGCTCACACGACCCATGTACGGTAGGCCTTAGTCCTGACTCCTGGATGTGGCCGACCCAGGTTCGACTCTGACCTGTTGTCCTTTGCCACATGTCTCTCCCCCTGTCTTGTACCCCCTTTCCTGTCAGCCCACTATACGAAAAAAAAAAACCGAGCCACTAGTGCTGTAAAAACCTAAAAAAAAAAAGACAGAGAACTATCAGTCTGATAAGGATTGCAAAGCCATTTCTAAGGTTTTTTTGACTACAGCAAAGCACAGTATTAACAATCGGAGAAAACATGAAACAGTGGTAAACCTTCTCAGCAGTAGCCAGCTTATCAAAATTACTCTAAGAGCGCACCAACCTCTCATTCAGAAAGCCATGAAAAGAACCCAGAACAACATCTTAAGCACTCCAAGCCTTGCCTTAATTAAGGTCTCTGTTCATGATAGAATGACAACACACCAGGCCTGGCCAGAACTAGCATCCAACGGAGGGCTCCAAGGCGATGACATCAGAAAGGGCCGTCAGAAAATGATTTGTAGATATATGAGACAAAAGTGCAACTAACATAGTCTTTCTGAAAAAGAACAACATGCTGACAATCCCTCATGCTGGGTGCATGCTTTGCTGCTTAAGGACCTGGATGGCTTTCTGTGATTGATTGACGTCTATCAGAAGCACTCTTGGTTTGTTTAGTAGGACAATGACCTGAAGCACCCCAGAAAGTCTACTTGTAAATGGGTGAAAATAGTTATATGTATCAAACTCCCCAAAATTACGATGAAATATTTGGGGCGGCCTATAAAAAACGGACATAAGTTCAATGAAGATGCTGCGGTGTGATGTTCAATTAAATTACCATAAATTAAATTAAATTTTATGTACATCGCACCAATTCCCAACAGATCTCATCTTAAGGTACTTTACAATGTCAATTCAATGAAATCATATGGACAAATCAGTCTAAAAGTTTTCAGTCTAAGGAAACCCAGCAGATTGCATCAAGTCATTGACAAAACAGGTTGTTCGTCCTAGGAAGTCATACACAGCTCCAATGTGGCAGCATTAAAGTAATTCTGCAAACAAGAGAGGGGCAAATTTCTCCAAAGCAATGTAAAAGATAAATTGACAGTCATCACAAATGCTTGATGTTAGTTGTTGCTGATAAGGGTGGCGAAACTACTAGTGATGAAGTTTAGTGGACACACACTTGTTCACATTATGTCCAGATGGGTTTGGATAGCTTTTGGATCAGGTGGATTGGGTGCAAAAGTAGGACATTTACCCCCTGACTACTTTTTCATCACTATATTCCTACTAAAAATGCTGTAATACGCATTTCAAGCCAATAGTTCGTGATAACCTAAACATTAACAATTTTATCTTCAATGCAACCTGTGGATGTTTGTGGACAAGAAAGCATAAAACAAATTCTAATTAGTGGTGTTACATTATTTTACTTTTTTTAATGGGCATGACATTAAAAAAATGTGGTAAGACCTCTAAGCCAGTGGCACGAGCAAAAGACAGAAATCTCTGCACAATAGTAAGATAACCTAAAACTCTCCTAAAACTTACCATGAGTTTTAGTTAAAGTGGAGAAACAAAATCAAATATGGTGTTTTAAAAATCCAATGCTGATAAATTTGAAGTAGGTTCTGCCTCTGCTGAAATTCAAAGCAACCACTCATCTGCCTTATTGTTCCCTTTTGGCTGTTTTATTCATTCCCTTCTAACCTCTGCAGCTGGTAATTTGTTTTTCTTGTATACCCTATGGTCGTGATGAAATTACAAATATTGTTAACTCAATAACCTTATACGCAACCCTAATTTGGCAACCATTGCAATTCTATGGGAAATTAAAATAGCATTCATGCTTATTCATATTGGATATTTTATGTAATTTGTTATGTTGTTTGTATTATCTTGTTTTATTTCTTAAAATATGTTCCTCTCTTTATTTCCAGTCTGCAATACCTCACACAGTTTTAAAGCAAACAATTAGAAGTATAAAAATTATGCACAAAATAGATTATTTAGAAATCTGTAGCAAGAACTGCATGGATAAATTAAAGTGTCACTAGGAGCAATGGTGGCTTAAAAAGCTGGAAATTGTTAATAGGCCTAAAAGTCAGCAAATGTAAATCTAATAAATCGAAATAATGAGGCAAAATGCTAAATCTATCTTTTCTGCAATTAATACTGTGTTAAAGTAAATGAGGGAATCTTTTTTTCATTTGCATTTTTAAGGTGCTCCATCAATTTCTTTTAATCAAGGTTTACAAAATAAACACTTGATGACCCTGTCCAGCATATTTAGATGATTTCATATTTGACGTGCATTTAGCTAATGATGGTGATAAATGTTTTGAATGCCTACAATCCTACGGGGTTTCTTTGAGCTTTTCAAGAGATGATCAACATCTCATGATGTGATTTGCAATAATTCTGAGCTGCCCAACAGAACATTAGAATGTTGCTTATACAAAAGTACATTATAATTTTTTCTGTATAAATTCATCCATCTCAAACTCATGCATGCCCTTTTGAATGCATTTTCGAATACCTTTTGAATACAGATTAACATATAGTGTCACAGTGAATCAGGTTAGCACAGAAAGTAAAACTGTCTTGTTCTAAATACGTGTTTTCTGTCATGTTTTTGGCACCGTGGTCTTCTTTACCCCTCTTCAACTTTTACTTCACCTGTCCCTTTTTTAAAATACAAACTGTTTTCTATGTTTTTTATTTTCCAATTTACTCCTAATTTTGAAACATTCTGATTATTAAAAGTCCACTCATGTTGCACCTCTGCAGTTAAATTCATCACATGCTAGTATACAAAATATACATGTGACATTTTTGACAAACTACATTTTTGCACAGTCATCTAGGAATATCCATGTTAAACATTTTGTAAACAGTTTCTGTGCATATCAAAATGTGCCATCATAATAGTTAATTTTACTCACACACTAAAAGGCTTGGCTGATTGGTCAGTCTGAGCATGAGTGTGCACGTGCATGGTTCTCTGTCCCTTATGTGTCTGTGTTGCCCTGTGATAGACTCGTGACCTGTCCAGGGTGTACGGCACCAGTTGACCTATGTCAACTGGTGATAGGCACCACCCTGCAAGGATATGCAGATATAAAATGGATCAAATAAAGATTTTAACACGCATCCATGTAATTTTTCATACAGTTTCCTGGTACAAAGCATAATTTAAGATAAGCTAAAAATACACTGAGCACAAATTTTGCTTTTCCAAAACATCAGATTTTAATGATATTAATCTTCAAACAATTTCAAAGTACAATAAGTATTAGACTGACAGCAAGCATAATACAATGTTTCAAAATTTAATATAGTTGTCACACCTTTTAGATGCACCAATTAGGCTTTTCCTAGTCAATACCAATTTCTGTCTGCCTTTGAGGTCGGACTGATTCCTATTCGTTTCCTAAGAGCTATAGGACATAAAAAGCTGTTAATAGACAAATGAAGGATGGGAAATCTTAGTTTTGGGACTTTAATTAACAGGAAAAAACGACTTGTCGACAACAGATCATAGCCTATGAAAAGAAAATGTGCCGATTCTTATCTTTGGCCAATTGATTGGTACAAATCTATTATTTTCCTTTTTAAAGCAGAAAAGATCAGCAAATAGTACAGCATAACCTATGCCAAACATTTCAGATTTTAAATCACGTCTAATGACATGGTCAAACTCTTTGAATCATATCTGCTATCATGATTTAGTTCCACTCAGTTGGTTCATTCAGCTCAGCTCCAGTCAACTAAAACTTTAAGCTTGCTCTCTTTCCGTGTCCCCGGCTTTATTTTGGGTAATGGGCGCACCACCTGGGTTAACATCTGAACATCTGTATGCTTCACTGCTCTTCTCCCCCGACAGACTCATTCCTCTTCCAAATGATTATGACGGAAATAATGAGGTGTTAGAACATGGCCTTAATTTAAATCACTGCAGACTTTAATCCACGGATTGGAGTCAATTTCATAAACGCTAATAAAAGTGTGCTTTGTAAAGTTGTGAATTAAACACATTTATTAGATTTTACCCAAATATGCATCTTTAAATGTAATATTTCTGTACTATAGAGATTGGACACAGTACACTTTTTTCTAATGTATGGCCAGTAGCTAAGACTTGCTTTTCAAAACTTGAGTAGTGTGGTCAAAACCTGCGTGGGAATATCACAGCTGTGAAAGATGCACCGATGGGGGGAGGGAGCAGAGCTAGAGTCGCATCTATGAAGTCATTGCCAACAAAGTCAATAGGAGTACCTATCATTACCTGTAAAGTGTGTATAAAGTCAAGGAAGACAAGTAAAAAAGAACTTTGGTGCAGAGTTACAAAGTTATGTGTGTATTTCCTGGAAAACAGCAGTATACCTAGAAGTCTTTTTAATAACCTTAAAAGCAGGGTCATTTTTAGTTTGATTGACGGTGACCATAAGTGAGCTGGCTCTGAGGTTGAAGGACTGTAAGACACTAATCGTATTTATCACTGCTCTCAACCTGGAGTGTCAGCCAGAACACCACTTAGGCCAGGATTCAGTTCAGGCCATCTTTACAGGAATGAGTTGCAGGCAGGATAATAAGGAAGACACAACGTGTGCTCTATTTAAGTTCTCTGTTTTCCATACTTCAATAAACACCCACAGTTTACAGATCTCTGACTCAGGTGAACATTTCTAAGTATGTGGGTGTTCGTGTGTGTGGTCTTCTTCTAATTGACTCATAATCCAAGGAGAGCAGACATGAATGCAGGTAAAGTCACTCCATGGTTTCCGCTACATGAATTTGATCATGGCGCAACACCACACTTTCAGAATGAATAAAAAAATATGTTTAAAGCAATATAAAGCATGTGCATACTGTACATTTGTGCACTTTTTTTAATCAAAATCAAAGCTTAAAATGAATTTAAATATGAAATTATACAATTTATTTTAAAATCAACACCACCAGCTCCTGTCTGTCTCATTGTGAAGCTGGCAAGTGTATGAAGTTACTGGTAGCTAATCTGCACTGCCCTCGGTAGTGAAGGAAAACCAGAGACGACAGTCCAGTTTACACCAAATTGGTGACTCACTATATTTGGGGACTTTTCTGACCCTCTAGCAACTTTATTTTACAAAAGAGCGACTAGAGACTAATCCAGTGACTATTCTCTATGTTTTGGGATTCAGGCAACATATAAAAATTCATACATTATTTCATCAGGTAATCTTAAAGTATGTTGCATTTGAATGACATTTTAACAACATTAACGTAGGTAATCCTTATAGTTTATTTCAGATACCCCCCCCCACTCCCCCAATTATTTCAGCACCACAGTTTTAAAAAATCCTTGAGGAAACCCTGTCACAGAAATCACCCAAAAGGATTCAGCAACCATAACACAATGTTGCAGATGCCGACATGATATCATCATAGTCCTAAAATATGGTATCCCTCAAAGAACAAAGGGGTGTTGAACAGAGGAATCACACTATATAGGCATCAGTACTTAAAACTAAACCTTAAATTACCTCTAACTTATGTAAGACTAAGGGCCTTTTGAACACTGATCAGATCCTCAGGGGCTATTATGATACTTACTATATCATATAGATATATCACATTGTATAGATAATTAGTATATAATTCTTAATTTTTCCCAAGACTCAATCAAATGTGGACTTTATTTTATTATCATCCTGTGAAATTTGATTTTTATTTGGCCTAAAGAGACAGAAATTCTACTTTCTGTCTTCCATACCAAAATCCTACCAACAGTGGACATCAACCTGAGCAAAAGATCCGCATGATAAACACATTAGTTGTGGTATCGTGAATCCAGACCCAAACCCAACTGAGAAATTTTGACAATATTTCAAAATTTATGTTTCACAGACACATACAACTTGACAGAGCGTTGGCTATTTTGCAAATAACTAAGGTTAAAGATGTCTAGCTTTGGTTTTCTTGTAAAAAAAAAAAGAGGACTTGCAGCTGTATTTGTAGCAAACAGTCACTCTAAAAATATTGCCTTTTTTCCTTTGCTTTTTGAGAAAGATGTTGTTTTGTTGGCTCCTTTGGTCCATGACCTGTAGTGTGCACTAGAGTGATTTGCTGCTGAGTTTGAAGAGGCTGGGATAAGAGTTAGCTCCTCTAAGTCTGAAGCCATGGTCCTCGACCGAAAAAAGGTGGATTGCCCCCTTTGGGTTGAGGGTCAGTCTCTTCCTCAAGCTAAAGAGTTAAAGTATCTTTGTGTGTTGTTCAGGAGTGCTGGTAGGATGGAACAAGAAATGGACAGATGGATTGGGGCTTCTTCTGCAGTAATGCGGGTGCTGCTCCGGTCTATCTTGCTGAAGAAAGAGCTGAGTCAAAAACCAAAGCTCTCCTTTTTCCAGTTGGTCTACGATCCGACCCTCATTCAAGCAGCCGAAATGGGCTTCCTCTGGAGGGCGGCGAGGCTCAGCCTTAGAGATCGGGTGAGGAGCTCTGTTATCCAGGTAGAGCTGCTGCTTCTCTGCATCAAAGGAGTCAGTTGAGGGGGTTTGGACATCTGATCAGGATGCCCCCTGGGTGCATCCCTTTTGGTGGTTTTCCAGGCACGTTCTACTGGGAGGAGATTCCGGGGAAGAACCAGAACTCGCTGGAGGGACTATCGGGCGGAATAATCTGCTGGCCTGGGAACAACTTGAGATCCCCCAGAATGGGCTAGAGGATGTTGCGTAAAGGGATATCTGGGTTTCCCTGCTGGACCTTTTGCCCCAGTGACCAAATTTAGAAGACAGTGAAAGGATGGATGGATGCCCACCACACTGTTCAAATGTTTATTTGTGAAAACTTTTGAAAACCATTTATTTTCTTCCTTCTCCTTTACAATTGTAAACTACAATGACTATCAAATAAAATATGGCCATGTTTTTGTTACATTATAAAATATGAAATTGTTTAAATAGCCTATGTCAAGCAAAATCATCTTTTATTTAGCTTTTAATTAAGTTAAAATGCTATCCTTCACCAAAATCATGCCCAAAGTGGTATTTTGCTTAATTCATGCATGTCTGAGTAATCCTCTGGAATTCTGATCCATGAGCAGCAGCCTATCCACGTCTGGAAAGGAAGTCGCCATGGCAGGTCTACTTAGAGGTGTCAATAACCGCCCCCTCCAGGAAGTACCTACTTTGACCGTGCTGCCCCTGTCCAGTAAACAAAACGACCAACGAGTGGTGATGTGAGGTGGAGGGTGATAATTTCTGTTCAAAGTTGAGACAAAGTGGCTCTTTTAGCTCCTAATCTTCACAACAACAGCAACTGCTAATTTTTTAGCTATAGATAACGTTTAAGTTGCAAATATTTTTGTTTTTTTACTGCAAGATATCCCAGACTTTGTTCAGCCATCATACAGAAGAGCCAGATTGCCAGAAGTGGTGGTACCATTCTGCAGCAGCTCTAGGGTGACATTATGAAATGGCTGCGTATGGGGAGATGCGGCGTTGCAATAAAGCCTCTTTCTTACGGGTATAAAAAATAGCACCAAAAACAACTAATAATTCATATAGAAAATGATTATTCCGTAGTGCCAAAAGCACTATTTCATCTCATATATGCCTATGGTTAACTTAGAAGGCTTCAAAAGAGAAGCTATAGAACCTGTAAAGGAAAGTAGTTGATCTATTTGAAAAGAAACAGGCACATTTTAAAAGGAAATTTAACAACCCTCACACAGCTCTATAGAAAGATTAATAGAATCTAAAACCTCTACGAATTTACCTGTAATCTCTGAAAGTAGACAGTTCATCAATCTATTTTTTTCAAGGTCTGCATCCTGTTTAGAGTTGTGGCCATGCTTTTGATAGATTGCCAGTTGACAGGGTGACCAGAAACACAAGAGACAAAAATCACGGATCCATCCATCCATCCATTTTCTAACACGTCTATCCCTACTGGGGTCGCGAGGGATGCTGGTGCCTATCTCCAGCTGTCAATGGGCGAGAGGCAGGGTACACCCTGGACAGGTCGCTAGTCTATCACAGAAAAATCACGGATCCCTGATATCAAATCACCGCATTAAAATACTTTGTACCCTTTGCAAAAAAAATGTCAATTGATTGTAATTCTTTATCATCTAGGACTTTATAATTTATCAATTTGTCTGAGGCCTGCAAAGCCGTCGACAATGCAGGCGACTGTCCGCTGTGGCTCTACGCTCTTTCACGAGGAGTGAATGCTGCTTGTTAAGACTCGATGCAATCTACTGGGTTTCCTTAGATAGGAAACTTTTTGACGAATCTGTCTGGATGATATGATTGAATTTGACTTTGTGATGGGCCTTGAGATGGCATTTGTTGTGAATTGGTGCTATACAAATAAAATGGAAATTGGATCAATTTATAAGACATTTCTTCTGGGTGGTCATGGATATACAGAGTTTCATGTGGTTGACTGAATGACCTGTTTGCATGCTACCTACTTTTCCCTGTTTCCTCTATCCAAACTAATATTCTCAGTGCATCATACTTTCTTGATTCAATTCAATTCAATTTTGTTTATATAGTTCCGATTCACGACACATGTCATCTCAAGGCACTTTACAAAGTCAAATTCAATCAAATCATACTGACATGTATGATTGATATGTATCATTTGTTGGAGCATCAACAACGAAGGCCCTTGGGGAGAGAGGCCTGTCAGGTCTCTCTATGCTGCATCAGGGTTCCCCCTCAGTTGTATAGCAGCTCTGTTTTAGACTGCTTTGAGATCAGAACAGCTACATGTTCCAGACTGCATAAAAGTCTGACTTTTGTGTTTGTTCCTGAGATTCATCAAACACGTTTAAGGGAAATAAAATTCCTCCCTGGTCTTTAATGTTGTTTTCCAAGGTCATACCATAAAAGGGAGACTTTTGATAGCAGGTTAACTGATGTTGAGCTGAGTGGGAGAGAGTGAAGATGTGATGTTTTGAAGGCTATTCAGTTCTCCAATTTTCCAAAGCTCTTTGTCTTTGTGTCTTTGTTGCGTTTTTGATGTTTATTTATTAGAAGTCAGAATAATTCATTTTGAACCTCAGTAACCAGATTGAATTTTAGATCCCATTTGATTCCTGGTTGCAAAGCCTGTGGAAGCAAATCATTTGGCAGAAACAGTTTCTGACGTTGGCCATATTTCTTCAAAAACGAATCAAAAGAAGTTGTTACATTGTGTTTTCGATTCTTCAGAATATGATGTTTCTACTTTTTTGTTGCTGTTTACAGAAACTACATTTTTTTAGATATAATAACCTGGTGCATGTGCCTGTAGGTGAGATATGATGACAGTTTCTGATTAATATTAAATATTAAATATTTTTTTTGCCCTCAACCAGGAATATGTGAAAGTGATTCTAAGTCTATTTTAGAATGATAAATAGAAAACAAAGAAAATAAAAATGATCTAAAGCAAGAATGTAAGGTTTTATGTCATTATAATATCAACAGTTTTAATCATAATATAATATAACCGAAAAGTAGACGGGAGACAACTGGGCAGAATCCTGTTTTTGATGTAATATTTATCAAAGAAAAGAACACTCGCAAAACTAGCAACTGGCATGAAAAGAGATTACAAGGAGAAAACTGACAATAGATTATTGATAGAAGCAAGAGGATCTGACAAAGACTGAAAGAACTTGGTAAGTATGTTTTGTAAATGGAGGGACTACATGATTAGAATAAAGATCAGACGAGAACGCCTGAAAGTGGAGGAGCTGAGGTGTAGCATCAAGAAATAAGAAAATAACACCAAAGGAAATGCCTGGACCAACCATAGTAAAACTTGACACATTAGATTCTACCACTCATAAAACTCAAAAAGACTAAAATCCAAACATAAGGGAAGCACTGAGATAACAAAGGAAGTAAAGTCATCTAAATTCTGAACATAAAAAAGAGTGAATGTGCAAAATTGAAAACTAAAATAGCTGATAAAACTAAGTAGAAAAAGATCATGACAAAACAAATTTATTCCCAGTTATTTTATTTTATTTATTTGCTCCGGTTCAATTTACTCCCTTGGCAATTCTTACCCCTATTCTTCAACCGTGGCTTGTCCCTTTCTACTTCCGTTTTGTACCTGTAAGCAAGCCCATTGCAACCCATTTATTTAAACGTAGCCTTTAAGTTTATGTCTCTTGGAATTGAAAGTTATTATTGGAATATGGAGACAATCCTAAAAATGCTTGAAACTCGTGTTTATTATTATGACCTCAGAAAAAAATAAAAGTAAATGAGTGACCTACTGCTGGTAGATATAATTTGTTGGAGTCACTTAAACATTTTCTAACAGTAAACAATGCACAGAGATGTGCTTTTTGTAAAGCTGACAGGCAAATGTTAGCTAGATAGCAGAGTTTGCTACCCTGGTACCGAGCCTGAAGTAGGCTTGCTACCAGGAGTACCAGCAGACCATAATGCACAGACTTCAAAGAACCTGATATTGAAGCCAAACAAGGTGTTGTGCTTAAAATGTTTATTAAAAGAATAGACAGCAAACAGAAACGAGGGGCTGGCAGGACTAAATTCAGAGTGGAACAGGAAACTAGTGGGCTGCTCCCAGCAGGGGATGACAGGTGAATAGGCTGGAGGCAGAGAGTTGTGACACGGGCTTGGTTCATCCACTGAGTAGACAGGCAGAGGATGGCAGCTGGTCCAATGGGCTAGGCGAGAATTGTGGTCAAACAAACAGACCAGGCCATGACCAGAGTCAGAGAGCTGATGAGGTGTCTAAGCAAGGGCAAAGCGAGACAGGGAAATCCAATAAACAAGAAAGTTGGTCTCTGGACAACTCACTCAAAGGCTTACAATGATCTGGCAGAGACTGGCTGTCAGAGGCAGGTATAAATGGGCATGATCACAGGTGGAATAAGTGCAGGTAATTTGGAGAGACACAGGTGTAGCTCCTCACACTACTTAGCTGAGTGGAATGCAACACAGCAGAGAGGCAAACAGCCAGCCAGACCAAAAAACAAAAGATGAGAGGAAAAACAGGAAAGACAGGGCACAGTGCATGACAAAGACACTCTAAGGCCCTGCTCCCCCAGCAGGCAAATGTGACCCAATCAGATTATTCAGGTCAGTGATCGGGTCAGACTTTTTAGAACGAGTGTGAACACTTCCATATGTGGTTCTGAATTTGGTTTGTATCTGATCTTTTTGAATTTGACTCCAGCTAGACGTCACTTTCCATAGACATTTTTCACAACTTTGTGCAGTTAGCAAGTTGGACAGCAGCTGCAACAGTACTGCACAGTGGAGAGACAGCGAGAAGTTAGACTTCATTAATATGTGGAGCAAAAACCTCTGTTCAAGCCAAATTGGATGGCTCACATATAGGAACCCTTTAGATGAGGGACGTAGCGCAAGACATACCTGTACAGGCCTGCACACGGAAGACTTTGCAATGTTGAAGAGGTTACCCTGCATGTGGTTATCTGCCGCCACTGAAATGCGATACAATAGATTGCAACGAGCAAGAGGAGAGGCTCTAGCATAAAAAGTTGCCCTCAACATCTTGAAGTTTTCCGTTTTGTGAAAAGGGAAGTCTTAAATACACAGCAAAAAGCTTTCGGTGACACTGTATTAATGTATGTTTTGGAGAATGTTACTGGCAAAAGAACACCACTTTCTTGCAAGAACAAAGTAACACAAATGTTTAGTTTTTTGTTCCTTTACAAAGTGGGTGCTGAGCTATGCTGACATTGGACTGAAAATTGTTAAAAAGATTTAAGAATGCAGTTGAATGTTGGATATCTTCTAGCATGTACAACCTCTCTGTCAGCTTTATATGAGTCCATTGCTGTATAATAAAGCAAATACATACTAATTATCATGTAAATACCTGTTTATATCAACCTAAAAATCAACTGAGGGCCGTGTGTTTTAAAGTAAATATCAAGTTCATAGACAGGAATCATTGGGATTTGTCAGAGAACTTGTCAACCTAGTTAAAGGATCTTTAAAAATACCTAATCTCTTTATCATTAATAGCTTCAGTAAGTATGAATTAGCATTTCCTGGACATCTCGAATAAGAATGGAAAATAAAGTACTATACAACCAAAACATCACTTCTTCTTGCTCAACTGTTGTTTAAGCATCTATACATATTATCAATCTGGTGACAAAATCTTAATTCATCCAAAGGAAAAGAAAAATATTGGTTTATATAACATTTGGATTGCCAAATTTACCTGGATGCGCCAGATTACCTTAGCAGAAAGAAAGAAAAGAATATCCTGTGAATGTGCAGGTAAGCGGCTCTATCTGACTCGGTACAGCTGGGTTCTTCAGTGTGCACAAAAACACCCTGATGGTCATTTAGTGCTCTTCCTAAAATAGCATTCCTGTTTTTTTGTGTTTGGGTGTTTGTCTATGATGTGGTGTGAGAGAAACAGAGAGGGAAAGAAAAGAGTCCCTCCGGCTGCCTGATGAGCATGTTTAGAAGCCTCATCTGAATGCACTGACCCAGTAAAGAATATTCAAATAGGCCCAAATCATCAAGCTGGATCTATCTGTTTTCTTGTCAGTTTGACTGATAGAAGTCAGCGTGTATACATTGATGCCATGCCAAAGTAGCTATAGAAGTTATGTTTGTTTTGATAGTTTCTTCTACTCATTTACTTTCCCCTACGTGTTATGATATAATTATTTTGTTCGTACTCCGAGTCATCAGTAGAACACGCTCATTAATGGCAAATAAGGGCAGAGGTTTGGAGAGATGGCATGGAAGTGTGTGCGAGGACAATAAGAAACAGTGAAATAGAGGGAGTGATGCTATGAAAATAAAAAAAAGGAACAGGGATTAATGTTCATAGCGAGTGAGGGTTAGTGGCAATAAAGATGGTATAAAATCTGATGTGAGAGATGGGAAGCTAACAGAAATAGAACAGATAAATGAAGGGGATAATCCACGGTTGATTTTCACTTTAAAGATGCTAAAGATTATCAGTATCCCTTCGTATTCGTGCATAAAACAAGTGTTTTTATCAGCTAAGGTTTTTTCTATCCCTCCATCTATCCATGTTTTTTTCAAGCTGTGGATGTTTTTAGTCTTGCTTAAGATGATAATAAATCATAACTTTATGATTTAGATTTGTGAATTTTCTTCTTAAAATGTCGCCACAGCCATCTCAATCCCACTTAATCCTACCCATCATGCATCACCTTTCTGTGTAGTTATGTTGCAGGGCATCTCTGCAGCAGTTTGTCACAGTTCTAAGGTCAACATGTGGTAACATGATGAAAAGACTGTTTCCTTGTGACGTGACCTTAATATATTCACAATCTTAAAGTTGACAAACATGTTTTCTGAATATTTGTATGTCACTGCTGAGATATTTTTGAACCAGATTTGGGAATGAATGGAATCTGTGATATTTTTCTGTAAATCCTTTTGGGTTAAAGGATTTATATCTTCATGGACTTACACTGGTTGCTTCTTATTAGGCTTTATTAATTTTGTACATGCATATCTGTGTGGTAGCATCAATATTTTTTTAGAAAGATTAATTAACAGAAAATCTTAACATTCACAAAGAATATTAAAATTAAATATGTGAAAATGTCCCAGTTCTTCTATCTCCGTCAACTATGGGGCTGAAATGGCTCAGTTTTTTTGTTTAGTTTTTCGATGGATTTTTGTATGTTTCTGACAACTTGTAATATCTGCTTCATTATTAGGATGATTAAAAACTCCTAGATTGTTGCCTTCATCCTGAGTTGATAGTGCACATGTTTTGCTTCCGAGTTAAAGTTGGCGCTGTGGTTCACTTTATCTGATTGTTTAATTCCCATTGAACACAGTTTTATGATACAAGCCGCTCCAGAGACCGACTTTTCAATTCTTCTTCTCCGACTTTATTAGTTTAGTTCTTTTTTTTCTTCTGGCCCTCAGTTCACATATCACCGTAATAAAACACAAGAGAGATGCAGGAGGGATGTTGGCAGGATAGCAGCTGTTGATGAGGCTGCTTTAAACATTTTGTGCATGTGTCTGCACAGATTTTATTCTGCGTTTATGGGTAGATTCATGACTTCTCCATCTGCTGAGAGTTTATAATTGTGTTGTGTCTTTCCAGAATTCAAATGAGAGACTGCCTTAAGGACTTGTCCATTACAAGCCCAATCGTGTTTACTGGCAGACCAGGAAACAATGCAGTGAAAATATGTATCTGCATCACTCTGTGAAATGTCTTAATCCATCTTTCACAGAGCGCCGTGCGGCTTCATAGGAGCACACAACGAGAATTTGTTGTGCTCAGCAGCCTTTCATAGCTGCTCTGTCTCTGACCTTAGGCTCCATTCTGCTATAACTCTCCTCATTACGATCTTAATGGACCAATCAGCACCATGGAGGCCAAAGGCGCATGCCACTGTGCATTTGTCTTCACAGCTTCACTGCAAATTTTTTATTCTTTTGCTTTATCCCTAATTCATGCTAGGTGTCGGTCTATGGTATCCTATTTATTTTTGTTTGGCTGGCGCCTACCATCCACCATTTATCATCAGGAATGCCACAGAGTTGGTATGCAGGAAGCATTGTAATTTATACGTCAGGGGCTTATGTGCTTACTTACCATATGTTGTTACACCTACCAACTGATAAACATAGTGATAGTGTAAACATAGTAAACAAGGGCTATGATATTAGTCAAATTTAGATTTCAGTTCAAGCAATAACTAAACAGAAAGAATATAATCAATAAACAATTATTAATCTTTTTTTAGCCTCATTCTCAGTTACAATTGTCCACTCTTTTTGTACTTTAGTTTCATTAGATGCAGTGTTCTTCCAAACAGAATGAGGTATTGTGCTAAATCTCTGTAATTTTAGGAATGCCAAAAATGATAGTGAATAGGATTTTTTCCCCAAATCATGCTTCCTGAATAGCAACACGTCTTAATCAGATGCCATTTGCAACAGAGTCAGATTTTTTTTTTTTCCAAATGCTTGATTTGTATACTAGGCTATTTTAAACTTGCTGATATCCAGCAATGATCATCACTTACAATTTTATTTATCAATATGTTTACAGAAAAATAATGTCTTGATATTAAGTCACTTCCACTTCTGTTTCCACTTTTATGAATTAGTCCCCCAGTTGGTCATGACAGATGACCGTTCACACTGAGGCTGGTTCTGCTGGAGGTTTCTTCCTTTTAAAAGAGAGTTTTCCTCTCCACTGTCGCTACATGCATGCTCTGTATGAGGGATTGAAGCAAAGTCCACAACACATTGCAGACAAATGTCAACTGTGACAATGTGTTATGTCAGGAGGAGTTAATTCTGCAAGCCAGTGACTCTGCTGGATCTCCTTAGATAGGAAACTTTAGACCAATCTGGATGATTTCTTTAAATCGACTCTGTAAAGTGCCTTGAGATGACCTCTGTTGTAAATTGGCTATATATAAACAAACAGATTTTTCTTGATTTGGTCATTATATTGGATTTTGTTATAGCCCCTCTAGAAATTATATTTTTGAGCTGTTTACTAATATCTTCATTAAAGTTAATTTTGCTTGTTCAAGTATAAATAATTAAAAGTTAAACATTTTCTGGGCCAAAAATCACATAATTTAACTTTATTATGACTGGGGAACCACCTGAGGAACCTGCACTATATGACCTAGTGTTCACTTTTCTGCCTTTACAATAATACAAACTGGAGTGACATCCCATTCTTAATCCCCAGGGTTTAATAATTTGTTGATCCACCCTATATTACAACCTCAACTGTCCTGCACTCTAAAAAGAAAATGTTGAAACAACACAAATTAATTGCTTCAAGGAATTGAATTAGGTTTAACTTACTTTTTTTTTTTTTTACAATGGTTTAACTTGACAACTGATCAAATGAACTAATCAAAATAAGATGGATAAATGTAATTCAATTACTTTTTTTACCAGTTGACACAATTAATTTAAGTTTCTTTTTCTAGAATGTGGGAATGCTTCTTAGAGGTTTAGGAATTCATTTATGGCATTTTTAAAAACATTTTTCCAGAAGCACTACAACTTATAGGCAATTCTCTGAATCTATAAATCATTGGCTGGATTTGTGATCATATGTAGGTAAGTGATAGTTGAATACCCATGTGCTAGAACATTTGTTTAATTACGAAAAAGTGCAATTTGTAATTTAATAATAATTTCCAGTGTTAGTCCTGTGCAATACCACCAACCTACCAGGAACTCAAGATTTAAATTAGCTTTTAGCTCAATCTTGCAAAATTAAGTGATAAACGTATGTTAATTCATGTTTATTTTCCTTTTTAAATAAATAAATTAATGAATGTAGTCTGTGAAATAGGTCCATGAAACTCAGTTTTCATTAGTGGGAAGATTTTGTGTTTTTATTGTTTCTAGCTGTAACATTAAAATAATGGCAAAAAAAGATATGTTGCTGGAGTTCTACACATGCATGATACAATATTTTAGTTTATGTTTTTTATTTTAGTTTTAGGTTATGTTTATGTTTTAGTTTATGGTACTTAATCAGCTACCACCAATTTGAAAAAGGGGTCTGTATTATTTACAAAAAGTTGGAGGTGTCACCAGATATACTGTTCTAGCACCAGTGCTTTGGCAATAAAAATGTAAGCTAAAAACTTTGTCTAAGTAAGCAAATGCTCCATATTGGGCTGCATTTTTTAGATCATATTTTCACACAATCAATGTGAAATGCAATTTTAAATGGTTAGGCATCTGGAAAACAACAAAAGACATTTGAAGACTTTTCAAGACTCTGTTAGAGCCTTAAATAAAGTGTGGGTAGGGACACATTCTCTGTATAACAGAAAGCAGTGTGTGTGTGTGTGTGTGTGTATGTGTGTGTGTCTGTCATGGTGCTAAATATGTATGGAAAGTTATGCAAACGAGGATCTATACAGGTGATGAGAGTTGGGCCAACAAACACATCATCCCAATCGCCCCAGATCGTAAGACGATGCTAACTATGCGTCCTGCCACTGTGTACGTGTTCCAGTCAGCAGATATTAGTGCAAATGTCAGCATGTGTTTATTTATTCATTATTCAACAAAACCTCTGCCTCAACACATCATCCCTGTACACCAACCTTGGATTTCCAGAATTAAAACATCAAAGCCAAACCCATTCTGGCAGAGTGATTACAGATTAAGTGATGAGGTGCAGTAAGTGGCAACTTGTCTGAAACATTACCTAGTAATCATCTGGAGGCAGATGCCAGCAAAGGACAAAAGGTTAAACAACCATTGAAGCACTTTATTTGGATTGGAATGAAACACCAGAGCTTTTCAAGAAAAATAGGGAGGCCAGGCCAAAACATTGAAGGGATTTGGAAAAACATGCATATTCTGGGCCTTTGTTTCTTCAGGTACAAGTTGTTGGTTCAGGAGAGCCAGTTGTCATAATAATGCCCCAAGATATCCTTTTGTTGCTTTTTTTAAGTATAGTAGTCTGTGTTGAAACTGCAAAAGATGCATGTATGTAATACAAAAACTGCAACAAAACACCCCTCTTTCTTTTTTATTTGCCCAGGTTCCTTGCAGGGGGAACACCAGAGGAAGCTTTACAAGCAGCTGCTGGTCAACTACAATCGCTTAGAGAGACCTGTTGTTAATGATTCAGCTCCTATTCTGGTGGAACTGGGCCTCACTCTCCTACAGATTATAGATGTGGTGAGAAAAAAAATATTTCTTCCACTTGTATGTGTTTGTCTTTGTGTATGAGACGTATGGTCATACGTATGGTTATACGTTGTGACCAGTCTAAAGTGGAGGAAAACTTTGTAGTATAAATCTAACGTGACCCTTTTTAAAGAAGGGGTGGCTTCTTTATCATCGCACACGAAAAATTCATTCTACTATTTTATGGGTCCGGGCAGCTGGGAAATCTGATTTACATTAAAGTATATTTGGCTTTTTTCTGTTTTATTTTTAAAATTTAAACTGTCATCATGTTTGAATTATATGAATATTAGAATACAATTTATTTAGTCACCCATGGTAATTTTGTTAGCTCTAGTGTATAACAGAATTTGCACTTTAACAAAGAGGAGTGTTCAATCTCAGTACATACTAGGCAAATTGGGCAGAGTCTTAGACAATTTTTTACTATATATATATATATATATATATATATATATATATATATTCCTTGATTCATGCAGAATAAAGATGTCCGCTTAACTGCTCACTACATTAAAAAACTGAACTATCCATTTAAACAACGAGCTCTAGAGACACAAAAGTCTGTAGGAAAATGCAATTCTAGGAGAGAAGTTGTATGCAGCAAAAATGTCAAAGACAAGTGAAATTGTGTAAACTGCATCTAAAGCTGTTATGTGCCAAAGCAGCAGCTACAGATTTTTATCTTTGCTCATGAGTGACATGGGTCATTGCGCTTTTCACGTCCAAAACTTTGAGTATCCCTGAAATAAGTGAAATTCTAGTGATAGGTGGATAAACTGTGACCGTTCTGGTGTTTAGCTGTTGAGAAAATAACTGTTGCAGTTCATCATTACTGCTCAGATCCTTTGGAACCAGCAGTATTTTCTTTAATGGATCTCAAATGGTCTCATCGCAAAGCCCAGAAACAAAGCAGCCCTTGTTATCACTTCTTCTTTGGAAGAACTAAAGTGACTATGTGCTGACATGCTGAAGAGATTTTTATTTTTTATTTTTTTTGCTGTATGGATTGTTTGTCTTTTGTTATACCACATAAAATATATTCCTTTCCTTGTCTTTTCCTGTTTCTGTCTGCAGGATGAGAAAAACCAAGTGCTAATGACCAATGCGTGGCTGCAGCTGGTGAGTCACAGCTTCTGAGGGACACATTACCAGCGACTGAATGTGCTTCAATGACATTTTATGACACAAAAACTTTTAAAGGCTTTGTTTGATTGTATTTCTGGGATAATGAGCGACAAACCATGAGGAGCATTTTGGTGAAATGTAACCGTGCTCATTCAAGTATTTTCTTCCCTTCGTTCTTTAAAAATGTTTAAAGTCCTGGAGCTATAGGGTTATCGTTTGTACATCGTTTCAAAGACTCTGGTTAGAGTTGTCTTGTCTTTGTCAGTACTGGACAGATGTCTACTTGAGCTGGAATCCAGAGAATTACCCCGGTGTCCAGAACCTGCGATTCCCTTCAGACCAGATCTGGACGCCTGACATCCTTCTTTACAACAGGTCAGAATCACCCTTTTTTGATTCATATACTTTTTTCTCTCTTTTTCTTAGTCCAACAAAATACTCCAAATGGCTCATTTTGACAGTGTTCTACAGCAAATAAGCAGGTCTCTTATTTTCTAAAAGATGTATTTATTTTTATTTAGAAATGTATTTACTATTCTATTTTGTTTGTTAACAATAAAAAAACAAAAGAAAACAATTTGCAGCATGTTGTCATGAGCGCCTGCTCCACCCTTCCACCAGTCAGGTTGAGGAGTGACTGTAAACTGTGAAAATGACAACAAGGTGGTATGCACATAGGAGCACACTATGGTTTAATAAGAAGTTAGATTTTTTTTTGTTATATATTTCAAAAAGAAAAATACCTGGGTAGTAAAGAGCATTTTGGTGCAGAAACGTCAGTGATGAGATCACATTCAAATATTCTGTCAGCTCTTTACTACGGGCATATTGTGGTTTGTTTATTCACATAACCTGTCTAATTTTAGTGTTAACTCAATGAGTAAGCCCTGCCCATCATGTCATCAGTGTCTATTATGGAATATAGTATGTGGAGATCTGGAGATCGTCACCACTTCCTGTCCAACCTATTGGGAGTGTGTGTTTGTTTGTTACTATAAAATGTGTGTTGTTAAATAGGAAAGGAATTATGCAACCATTTCATCTATAGATTATCAACTTTTTAGCATTGTTTGATGTCCCAAGAAGTAATTAATAAACCCAGTAGCTATAGCTATAATTAGCCCAATTTTGCCTATCAAAGAAAAGAAAATATGAACTAAAGAGAGAAAACGAGCAATCATTAGAATAAATAACATGTTACAAAAACAGTTTTAAGTTCCTTTCATCTTGTTGGATACAACAGATTGCTATTATTCTTCATAAATTCATGGTGTTGGATCTTGTTTTATTTATTTTGAATAAACCGGTGATGCATTTTGAAACAGTTCCTATCTATAAACACCAGAATAATGCAGGTAATTTTTTAAATTACATTAGAATCATGAAGCAGTTATAAGTGAATGAATGAAAGAGTTAATGAAGGAGTAAATCAAGGAATGAAGCAACAGACAAATGAGTGAATAGACTAATACTGTATTATTTGAGGTAAAGCTCATTATTGTTATGACTGAAGCAGAACCATCCCTGTGCATTTTGTGAGTCAGATCATGATGGCGCTTCTCTTCTGGCTTTTTTCTGAGGTCAGTTGCAGACCGGTCGTTTTTCACCAAAACAACTAATTGCATTTCCCATATATGGTATACTTTAGAGGAAATTCAAGTGTTTGACATTAGCAGAGTGAAAATTACAGGAATAAAGAAGATTGAACTGACTTGAAGAAACCATTAATAGCTGAAAGGGAGATCACTGCAGGTGGTCGTGATTGATGCTGCTGAGTGGGTGAAAGAAGCCTTAGATTAGTCTCTAAAGTCCATATTTCTCCCTAACAAACACACAAACACCCCTTCATGCACATCACATGGACAGAACAAAGGTTGAGGAATATTAATCCACATTTTAAAAGCAAAGCTTTTAGACCTATGAGGATTACCATCCATAATCTCTCTGCTTACACCCCTCTCTTGTCCCCATTCCTCCCTTTTACCATGAGCCTTCACTTCCCCACTCTTCCCATCCTCCCTCACCATTTCTCTTTTCATCACCATCTATTTTTGTCTCTCTTTCTCTCGTTCACAAATCACCCTCTCGCTATAATTCACTCAATTCAATCAGCTTTTTTCCACCATATTTTATTGTTTCTGGCCTTCACCTACTCATCTTTATAAATCACTTCACCTAACCGTGCCTGTCAAAGTGTTAACATTTTACTGTTGCTCTCCTATGGTCTCGTTTCTCCGATGGCTTCTGTAGTGTCGTCACTCTACTAACTTCTGTTACTGGAGCAGAAAATGTCTCCAGTTTGCCTAGAGATGACGTACTTCTTGCCTTCTGAGTAGAAGGCAGGTGGTTTTCTTCCTGCCATGCTCACAAACATTGCAGCAAGTCTAATTAGGTTTAAATTTGATAAAATTATGTAAACATGCCTCAAGTATAACATCGTAGATAATTGATGTTCACGGCACACAGTCTAGATATGAAATGTGATGAAAACACATCGTTATGGTTCTGGGCTTGTTTTGCGTCTTGTCCTGTTTGCTGTTTTTATAAAATACAGCTGAGTTAAAGTTTGTTGTTATCATAATGTTGACTAGGAACAAAATGTTGTCATCTGTTTATGTAATCACTTAAAGCAGCTTAATGTCACAGTAAACCACCTTTAAAACTATTAATTTAATTAAAAACACATGTCAAACAGTTAAATAGATAGTTCTGATATCTAAAAGGGGAGTTTCTCGGAGATAAAACCTAAAATAAGATTCAGTTGACATTTGTCCCAGAAAATTATGTTAGCTTATCTATAACATGCTAATATTTTATATTGTCTTTTACATTCCTTAAGAGCCCAAGAATCGGTTAACATTTTCCTTTGTTAATTTGTACTACAGTTGAGTGGAGGGTTGCGTTGTTCGAAACTCCTGGGAAGCACATCTTGACTGGGAAACTCATACTGACAAAACCTTGTCATTGGGCTCTCTGTTCCCTGAATCTAGGGTTATTACTGACCTTTTTATGTTGCTCTACACCAGTGTCAGAAGCATTAGCTTGTAGCTAGCATGTAGCATTGGGGAGTATTTAGTTTTTTCTTGTCCTTCTGCTTCATAGGGAAAGTTTGTCTTGTCGATAAAGACAAATGATCACCTGTGTTTTTCTGGCTGTACTAATTATGTTAGCAGAGTTAAAACTTCAAGCAGCAGATCACTGTCAAGGTTAGTGTCTGGAGGGAGTGTGCAGGAAGTGCAGGGAGTTTGCAGCTTTGGGGTCGGAAGAAGTTAGATAATTATACAAATGTGAAAAGGTACGTTTATATGGATTTCAACGCAAATGAGCATCCTTGAATAATTCCTTTTGTTGTATCAGTTATATACACAACAAACATAGGTATTTGTTGTTGTCATGCTGGCCAGAGACTAAACAATACTGGAAAAGTATATGGCAGAAAGAAGCATCACATAACGATGATGCACAGTGGCTAATAGACATAAAATCAGACCACAATAATCTCCGTGAACATGGCAGACACCCATCAAAGACTCTCAGGTATGAAGAACTGGAAAGCACCAGGTCTGGATATGATCCACGTCTACTGACGGAAGAAGCTGACTTGTCTCCATGAATGCCTAGCGGGACAAATGAACCAACTGCTGATGAATGGGACCCAACCCAACCGGCTGACCGAGGGCAGAACAGTCCTGATAATGAAAGATCCCTAGAAGTGGACGATCCCATCCAATTATCAGCCAATAACCTGTCTTTCCACAGCATGCAAGCTCCTGTTAGGCATCATAGCAGCTAAGATAAGTGGGTACATGGATCAACACATGACAGAGGGCTCGAAAGGCATAGGTAAAAACACTAGACAATGGACACTAGACACTGTTCTGTCAACCACCAGAAGTGGTTGCAAGAACAGTCGCCCTAGACTACAAAAGCTGACAAACAAACCTGTGCACTGCATTGATTGATTACAAAAAAGCCTATGATTCAATGCCTCACACGTGTCCTGGAATGCCTGAAGCTGTACAAGGTTAACAGCACTCTGAGAGCCTTCGTTGACAACTCCACGAGGCTGTGGAAAACCACCCGTGAGGCCAGCTTCAAGCCAATTGCCCAAATCTCCATCAAATGTGGAATATACCAAGGAGATGCACCTTCCCCTCTGCTGTTCTGCTTAGGCCTGAACCCCTCAGCCAAATAATCAACAAGTCTGGCTATGGACTGAGTCAGAAATAGGGCTACTATCAACCACCTCCTGTCCATGGATGACATAAAGCTGTATGTTAAGAGTGAGCTAGACATTGACTCGTTGATCCACACCACCAGGATCTACAGCAGGCACCGGAATGTCTTCCAGGCTTAAGAAATGTGGCCAGATGGTGACAAAGAGAGGGAAGGTAATCCACACAGAGGGTGTGCTGACAAACTGCCTGGGAGCTCCTCCCATTCAATCAGTGGTGAACCAGGTGGAACAAATCTTCCAAGCAATCTGAGCATGCCAGTACCTGGCTCTGTTGTCTTTAGACAGTGGAAGGAGCATTAAAGAGCACCACAAAACCAAGGAAACTTCATCTTTGAAATCAAGGTATTTGTGCAAGATCAAGCCCTCCACAAAACTGTGAAGGACAGCCGGTTTTTCACCTGTTTACTGCCAACCAAAGAATGGTAAATAAAAGACAAAGAACTGATCCCATGGCTGTTTGAGTGAAATCCTGTTAAAATCTTCATGTGGAGGGACTGTCCCTTTCAAGTGGGGAATTGCACAAAATAATAGATCAAAACTTGACAGTGAAAAACCGTTATCAAGACCCAAAAGACCAAAAAAGTGTCCATAGAGACAAATAAAGATTGTTCCCGCCCTGCTGTTGTGATTGAAATGGCTGATTCATTACTGTTGGAGCAGCTAAAGACCGCAAGGACATCAGCGAAGCGTCAGTTTTCCCGTCTGGCCAATAATGTGCTACGAATGCATACAATGATGTCAGAAGAGGAGCTCAAAGACATATTTAAGAAGCTCACTGCAGAAGCTGGCAAAGTCCTAGAAGCCAACGATGATGTAGAGGAGCAATGTATTGAAGAAAACTCTGATGCAGAGGAGTTGAGTGAGCAGCAAAAGAAGGACTTGGCCAAAACAGCCAATGAGTGTGAGATAAAACTGCAAGAGCTAAAGGACCTCATACAAAAGACATTGTGGGCCAATTTCGGGGAATATGAACTGACACAAGCAATTACAACAGCAGAGTCGCAAGCAGAAAACATGGGAGCTGTGGACCCAAGTAAAAACCCAGATGCATATCTCTTCATGATCGGGCAACTAGAGAAACTTGTGAAGGCTGCGAAGGAGGTGCATAAACATTGGAAGTGCTGGGCCCCCCCAGCAGAGCAACAACAGTTCCAGAGTCGTGTCAAAGGCCTTGAAACCATCCTGCCAAAACTCACAATAAGACAAGCAGACTTTATAGGGGCACACGTCAGAGGAGAAACCAGCAGATTAAGTACTACTTCAATCAGTTGTGTACCAGCAATTAGATTAAAGCCAGCTGCCCTTCCAAAGTTTTCTGGCATCCGCCGAGAGTTTCACCGGTGGAAAAAAGATTGGGAAGCGCTCCAGATGCAGGGAGAACCTACTGGATCCAAAGAGATTAAAAAGTTCCAACTTCTCGACAGTGTGGATGAGAAGACAAGACGAGACCTCCGCCTTACAAGTTACACAACTGCTGAGGAGGTTTTCCGGGTTTTAGAGAACCGCTTTGGAAATAAGACAACTATAGCCCTTGAGATAGTAGAAGAGCTCCAAAGACTCCAAGCAGTTAAAGGGAACCAGCCCAGGAGGATTGTTGAGCTCATCCAATCTGTAGAAAAAGCCCTGGTCGATCTGAATGAGCTTGGCAAGACTGGTGCTATAAAGAACCCTCTTGTAACAAAAACAATAGAGAGTAAACTTCCTGATGGCCTGAAAAAAGAATGGCTTCTTCATGTAGCGGGCAAAGGTGATGAAGCTGAAGAAGACAGGCGATTTGACTACCTCCTCAAGTTTCTTCAAGGTCAAGAAGGCATCTATGAGAAGCTGGACCAACTGAGAGAGGAGGAACCAAAACCTGAACATCGGCAAGCTCGAACCAGGACTTCCCAACTGAGCAACCAGGCTCAAGGATGTGTGGTCTGCGGAGACGGCAAGCATAAGAAAAGGCTATACTTCTGCCAAAAGTTTCGCACGCTTAAGCTGTCAGAGAAAAGAGATGCTGTCAGGAAGTTGGGAGCCTGCAAAAAATGCCTGGAGATTCATAAGGAAGGTGATTGTTGTAAATCAGAGTTTCTGTGCAGGAGGCCAGACTGCAGAGAACCGCGTGCTGGAGAACACCACTATTATCTTTGCCCGAGAGCTGATGCGTCCAAAGGGAACGTCGTCCAGAGGTCCAACAACAGCAAAGTGGGAGGTGACACAAGAGGGAGTTACACCCAAGCTCAAGAAGAGTTCATTAAAAGCCTCTCACCTGAACTTGCAGAGAAGTATCGCAATGCCTTTTGCAACACTATAGCCAGAACCTCCCTCGTGTCCAACCAACCCAGTCTTCTAGCAGAGAATGGAATTGTGGAGTGGCCAGTTATCATGATGCTCTTAGAGGTCACAGCCAATGCAGGACAAAAAATTGGGACTTTGATCGACCTGGCATCAGATACAAATTACATAACTCATGATGCAGCTGATCGTTTGAACCTTAGAAGTGAAGCCATAACCCTTGTTGTCCACGGTGTGGGAGGAATGAAAGTTCAAGTTACCACAAAACGGTACCTCCTAAAGATCCGGGTCCGCACAGAGCAAGGCAATTTCAGATCCCACCAACTCCTCTGCTATGGTTTGGACAGCATTGCAGAGATCCACAAACATGTGACAGCTAAAAGACTCCAAAAGTTCTTTCCAGATGTCCCCCAAAGTGAACTTGTGAGACCAAGACAGATACAGCTTTTGATAAGCCATAAAGAAGGGCGACTGGTCCCACAGAAAATACGCACTGTTGGGGACCTTGTGCTATGGGATGGGCCATTGGGAAAGACAATTGCAGGGACACACCCTTGTCTGTTTGAAGAAGCTACAGTTACAGCACACCAGTCCAGAGCGCACTTCGCCAGGTCAATGAGAACAGCAGCATTGATGTATGAAGAACATATTTGCGACAAACCTACCATCAAGTCTTCTTGTTCTGCTATTACCACTCGGGATTTTGTCGAATGGTGGAGATGGGATAGCATTGGTGCCCCCTGCACCCCAAAATGTGGAGGATGTCGCTGCGGCAGTTGTCAACCTGGTGGCAAAGAAATGACTCTGGCAGAAGAAAGGGAGCTGGAAGTTGTAAAGGGTGGCCTGACTTATGTTGGTGCTGATGACCACAGTGATAGCCCACACTGGCATGCAAGATATCCATGGCTCATGGACCCATCTACATTGCCAAACAACAGAAAAGCAGTGGAGGCAACCTTCCTCAGAACAGAGAGACAGCTCGCCAAAGAACCACAGTGGAAAAAAGCCTACAGTGCTCAAGTTCACGAAATGGTTGACCGCCGGGCTGCAAAAAAGCTGACCAAAGAGGATCTAGCCCACTGGAATGGACCTGTCTGGTATATTAGTCATCTTATAGCACCCAACCCCCACTCTGTTACAACTCCAGTAAGACTTGTCTGGAATAGCAGTCAGAAGTACAAAGGCCAAAGTCTCAATGACTTTCTAATGAAAGGCCCTGACGTTCTCAACCCGATCCGAGCTGTCCTCCTCAAGTTCCGCCAAGGCTCCTTCGCCGCTCTAGGAGACGTCAGGAAAATGTACAATTCTGTGTGGCTTGAGGAGAGGGAAGTCCATCTACACCGGTTCTTGTGGCGTGATTCAGAGGGTGATGAGCTAGAACAGTACGCCGTAACCAGAGTGAATATTGGGGACAAACCAGCTGGTTGCATAGCACAACTTGCCATGAGGGAGACCGCTAACCTGCCTCAATTCAACCACCTCACAGAAGAATGGCAAGTATTAAATGAGCATATCTACGTCGATGACATCTTAACATCCCACAACTGCCGTGAAAGACTTGAAGTCATCACAAAGAATGTGGAGCTAATTCTAAAAGCAGGAGGGTTTGCATTGAAGCCTTGGGTCTTCTCAGGTCAAGGTAAAGGAGAACGAGAAAAGGCATCACCAAATATTGTTGTCCTGCCGAACCAGCTTAAGGAGGAAGACAACAAGGCGCTCGGTCTCGGCTACATTGTGGATGAAGACATGTTGCATGTCATGGTGAGAGTCAACTTCTCCAGGCGAAAGAAAAAGATGAGACTTGGGCAAGACTTGCTGCTGGAAGAAGTACGAACGCAGACACCAGACCCGCTGACAAGACGTGAACTGTTGAGTCAAGTTGCTGGTTTGTACGACCCAGTTGGCCTGGCAACACCATCAAAGCAAAGAGGGGCTATCTTGGTCCGAAGGGCTTTCCAAGAGGCAAAACCAAAGTGCAGCATGGTCAAGGACACTTGGGACCTTCCTCTGTCAGATGAGCTCCGCAAGGATGCTATTGGAATTTTTGAGGAGTACGTCCAGCTAAGCAAAGTAAGGTTCCCAAGAGCCCTTACTCCACCAAAGGCAACAACTGAACCAGTCGCTGTCACTTTTTCAGATGGCAGTGAAAGCTCCTATGGTGCTGTCCTCTACCTGCGGTGGAACTGTAACAAACAATTAACAATTCGACTAGTGGAGTCAAAAGCAAAGCTGACACCTTTAGACCAGAAGGGGGATGCGGTCAAAGCAGAACTTTGCGGTGCAGTTTTTGCATGCCGGCTGAAAAAGTACTTTGAACAGCATACCCAGATCCAGATAAAAAGGTGGTACCATTTGTTAGACAGTCAGACTGTTCTTGGAGCTATCCAGCGTGAAAGCTATGGATTTCAGACTTTCTTTGCCAATAGAATTGGAGAGATCCAAGAAAGCACACGGCTACAGGACTGGTGGTGGATCCCTGGACCACTCAACATAGCCGACATTATCACTAGAGGAGCTGGGCCAAAGGAACTTGATGCCCATTCAGAGTGGCAGCAAGGGCCAGAGTTTCTACATCTTCCAGAGAGCGAGTGGCCAGTTATGTCGTCAAAAGATGTGTCTGTGACAGCTCGAGAAAGCATTAACAATATGCAAAAGAAGTCATTTGTGGCAGCACTCACAAGAGCCCAAGCGAAAAAAAGTCTTCCAAGTCTTGTGGGACGACTTCCTGCTGGTGCAGCTGTCCTAAACTTGGTGAATGAGAGGCGTTTTAGTAGCCTAAAGTGTCTAATCAAGACTGTTGCTTTTATCTGGAGGGCTGCCAAAAAGTTTGCATCTGCAACAAAGTCCATTGAGAACCCAAAGTGGGAGGCGATTCCCACAAAAGGAGTTATCACCGCCACAGAACGTCAAGAAGCAATAAGAGACATCTATCTTGCTGCTCAAGAAGGGGTGACGTTCCCAGCTACCACTACGGACCGCTTGGTTGTGTACAGAGAACCAGAATCTGGGTTACTAGTTTGCGGTGGGAGAATCCATGGCTTCAGGGAGGATGGCGCTGCAGTTCCCCTTCTGCCTTGTAATGCATGGGTCTCTACTTTATTGGCACGGGAGGTGCACGATGAGGGTCATGAAAGTGTGGCTGCAACCCTGCTGAAAATGAGGAGGAAAGCCTGGGTCATCCAAGGGAGGAAAAGTGCCCAAAAAGTATTGGAGAACTGCCTTTTCTGCAAAAAGTCAAGAGCAAGAAGGTGCAAACAAGTAATGGCTGACCTACCTCCTGAAAGAGCTACACCTGCAGCCCCGTTCGAGTTCACTACAGTCGACCTCTTCGGACCGTATCATGTCAAAGATGACATCAAGAAACGGGTCTCAATGAAAGTGTGGGGTGTCGTCTTCAGCTGTATGGCCAGCAGGGCAATTCATGCAGACTTGGTCAACACAATGTCGACAGAGAGCTTCTTGATGGCTTACCAACGCTTTACTGCAATAAGAGGGCACCCAAGAAAGATCTGGTCCGACCCGGGGACAAACTTCATTGGCGCTAAACCTGTCCTAAGAGAGCTGTACCAGTTCTTGGATACTCAGAATAGAACTTCAATAGAAGAGATGTCGGCTCAAAAAGGTACCAAGTGGGAGTGGATAATTCACCCTGCTGACTCACCTCACCGAAATGGGGCTGCTGAAGCCGCTGTCCGCATTCTCAAGAAGGCACTCCATAGCCTGGGCAACAACACTGGCCTCAGCTACAGCGAGCTTCAGACAACACTACAACTTGCTGCAAACCTTGCCAACGAATGCCCAATAGACGCCAGGGTGCAGAGCCATGAAGAAAGCGTGCAGTATGTGTCACCCAACACACTTCTCCTGGGCCGAGCCTCTCCAAGCGGTGAGATCAGAACATTTGACTTTGCAAACTACCCTTATAAGAGACTCAGAGAAATGCAGAACCAGGTCAACAAGTTCTGGAGGTCTTGGAGCCAGCTTGCCGGCCCAAACTTATTTCTGAGAAGTAAATGGCACACTCTGCATCGCAACGTTGCTATCGGAGATATTGTCTGGTTGTGCGACCAAAATGCAGTGAGGGGCCAATTCAAGCTAGGACGGGTGGTGAGCGTAAATCCAGATGCTAAGGGCATTGTTCGGGACGTAAACGTCAAAGTGGTCCAAAGCTCCTGCCTTCCTGTCACGAAACCCACACTAAATCGGCCATCTGCCAAAGTCCTGAAAGAAGCTACCCAAACCACGGTTCTGCACAGAGATGTTCGACGCCTGGTTGTCTTACTACCAGTTGAGGACCAAACTCGGAGCTGACCGGCAGTAAGCAGGTGCTGATTTACGATCTTTCCATCGGTTCCCGTGGGAAGATCGAGTGGGAGGTGTGCTGACAAACTGCCTGGGAGCTCCTCCCATTCAATCAGTGGTGAACCAGGTGGAACAAATCTTCCAAGCAATCTGAGCATGCCAGTACCTGGCTCTGTTGTCTTTAGACAGTGGAAGGAGCATTAAAGAGCACCACAAAACCAAGGAAACTTCATCTTTGAAATCAAGGTATTTGTGCAAGATCAAGCCCTCCACAAAACTGTGAAGGACAGCCGGTTTTTCACCTGTTTACTGCCAACCAAAGAATGGTAAATAAAAGACAAAGAACTGATCCCATGGCTGTTTGAGTGAAATCCTGTTAAAATCTTCATGTGGAGGGACTGTCCCTTTCAAGTGGGGAATTGCACAAAATAATAGATCAAAACTTGACAGAGGGGACTCCACTCCTAGAAGGGAGAATAGCAGATGTTGAAAAGACCTATTAGTACCTTGGAATACCACAAGCAAATGGCAGCAACAGTCAAATACCTGCAACAAGTAAGGTAAGATCTGAGAAGTCAGCTCAATGGTAAGAACAGGCAATCAATAGCTATGCCTTGCCAGTAATTAGATACCCTGCTGGGATAATAAGTTGGCCAAAGGAGGAAATCCAGACCACAAATGTTAAAACACGACAGCTACGCACCATGCATGGTGGATTCCACCACAAATCCAGTCTATATACTAAGCACAAAGAAGGAGGCAGAGGCCTAGTGAGCATCAGAGCCACCATTGAAGATGAAACATCCAAGCTCCAAGAATATATCAGGAAGATGGCCTGAAGGGATGAAACGCTCAGTGAATGTCTCAGACAATGGAAGCTGGAAGAGAAGAAACTGAAGGAACCATCTTGAGAGGAAATATGCTTACGTGGGATGTACCACCAACAGATAGCAGAAGTTGCTGATATGACCAAATCCTACCAATGGCTAGAAAACGCACAGTTTACTGAGTGTATATAGCTTCTGTTTATATATCTACTTTATTTTATTTTATCTTATTTCTTGTCTGCACCATCAACACCAAGTCAAATTCCTTGTAAGTGCAAACCTACTTGGCAATAAACTTGATTCTGATTCTGATTCTGAAAAAGGGCTGGACTGAAGGACAGCACTGAAGCACTGATTATGGCTGCACGGGAGCAAGCCTCGAGCACCAGAGCAATAGAGGCCCAGATCTACCATACCAGGCAAGATCACAGGTGCAGGCTATGCAAAGAGGCCCCAGAAACCATCCAGCATCTCACAGCAGGGTGTAAGATACTAACAGGGAAGGAATACATGGAGCACTATAACCAAGTGGCTGGCATAGTGTACAGAAACATCTGTTCAGGATACCAACTGGAGACCCCCCGGTCAAAATAAGAGTCACTTCCCATAGGTGGTGGAGAATGACAGAACCTGTGGGACTTCCAGATATAAACAAACATCAGGAAAAAAGAGCATGAGACACTGGAGAAATACCAAGGGCTCAGGGAAAAATTAGAAAGTGCCTGGAAGGTGAAGACAACAGTAGTGACCATGGCCATCAGAGCACTTGGGGCAGTGACCCCCCACTCTGGAGAAGTGGCTCCAACAGATACCTGGAGACACATCAAACATCTCAGTCCAGAAGAGCACAATGTTAGGAACAGCTAAGATACTAAAAAAGAACCCTCAAGCTCCCAGGCCTCTGGTAAAGGACCCAAGCTTGAGAAATGCAGAACAACCTCATAATCCATCCAAATAAAGGCTTCAGTCAAGGCATTTTGTTTTAACCAATAGGGGAATTGTTTCTGGTACATTTTTTCCCTTTATATTTTGATATGTCAGCTGAGTTAGTATATGTCACATTGGCTAACAATGTCTAAGGCGGGAATTATATATATGTTGAATCATGCATTTACCATTTACCCTGGGTCCATGCATACTGCATGGAGAAATTATATTGCTAATAACCATGAGTCAATGCATATACTGCCCGGGGAAAACACTAATCACCATGTTTGCATCTCTTCTGCTGTATGATTAGCAAACAGAATGTTCCAGTTCAGCAATTAATGTGTCTGATGCCTATCAGAACGAATCAGTTTGATAAGTAGGATGCAAGATTTATTGTTTATTTTTTGTGACTGAAAAGGATAGTACAGTATATGCAAATGGGTTTCAACAGCCTATATTCTGACATCTGGGAAGAAGTTATTAATCAAGAAAAAAACACTTTTTTTGAGTTTTTTTGACAGATCATTTAACTATGTTTAAAATATCTAACTGAACTTTAAAGTGGCTCTTGCTTGTCTCGGAGCATGTACTTGCACGGTTGTTTGTGAATGCTTGCGTGTGTATTGGCAGTAAACGTTTGCATACAAAGTATGTGCTTTCTAAAACAGCAATGCAAGCTGTTGACGTCCTTTTTCAATGTCAGTGGTCGATGGTTTCATTTGACTGGAGATCGATGAGCCACATGAAGGACGGCGAGCTCAGGTAGAGCATAGATTAATTCTTTCAGCAGGTGACACAGAAGTAAGTGGTGGGCCGTCTACACTGTAGATCTCTGTTCTGGTAGATGAGATCACAGATGAGAGTAACACGCCACAGCTGGTCCTGCAACGTAATGGCCATGTCAAGGTGTCAAGGAGAAATACAACTGGCCAGGTTAGACTTTCAGTATCAGCTTTTATGGCAATAGAAAAGGACTTTTTGATGGAACTGAAACACATATAGAATCTGTACAACAGATTATGCTGTATGTTATTCCTGAAGAATAGAAGGTGGATTTTGTGTACAAATAATATGGATTTTTGGAAGATAGAATCCTGCTGTTATCCTAAATAATATTGCAGTTGTATGGGGTCCTTATTGATGCTTTTTATGTCACATTTGTAACTGCAGTAGAAGGAGACTGTTTGTTTCTTAACGAAAGGTATTTATTCTAGTTATCTATCTGTGACACAACAGCTCTTTATAGTGTGTATTTGCATAATAATACGTTTTCATTGTCATAAAATTGTTATTGAGGGGAGGTTTGATTCAGACGGAGCTCTACTGAAGACCTGGGTGTGAAATGTATGGCTTGCCACTGGGTACAATTAAGGGTGGGATATTTCAATTCAATTCAGTTTATCTATGCAGCACCAATTCACAACACATGTCATCTCAAGGCCATTTAAAAGTCAGTTTAATCAAATGATACAGACAGATGGGTGAAAAGGTTTATATCTGAAGAAACCCAGCAGATTGCATCAAGTCATTGTCTGGTAGCAATGACTTGATGCAGATCAGGTCAACCTCCTGGATGAGCATGCGGCCACATGCATTGTGTCATTGACTTTGTAACAATCCCTCATGGATAAGTCACGTTTTTAGGTAATTTTTGCAATGTTTGCCATTCTATTGTGTTTACTACACAGTCCGTTCATGTGGCAATCATCTGCAGCACACCACCACCACTTATACGCAATTTAGTATTTGTAATAATGGGACTTGAAGGTATACATCGGACTGAGAGGTGTTTTTTAAATAGTGCCACACCATCTATTTTCTTTGTTGTCAGATGTACCACTAATTCTGGAGGTGACATCATCACGCCTGCTGTCTACCAAAAATTTAAATACACTTCAAGCTGCCATCTTAATAGTGCATCACTTTCTGTGGTGACTATTTAACACAGAATTAAGAAATCAATAGTTTAACTGAAGTATTTTAACTGAAAGTTTAAGTATTATGTTAAGAAATTCTTGTATATTGGGGATAAGTTATTTGTGTTTATTCTGTATATGTGTGAAGACTTGCTGTTTGAAAATGCAAGTGCACAAATTCACTCCATCGGTTGTAAAATATCACACCTCAAAAGGCAGGTATTCATAAAACTGACAGAGTCTGGGAGCTGTTTGGCTATAAAGACCTGATAATTAGGTGGCGTCCCAACTCAGTAATTTTGATAAAAATTACAGGCTTTTATATAATTGCCTTTGGCACGTAACCCAATCAAACCTATTGTTGCACAACAATGAGCACCACTAATGGAGATTTCAATAAAAAAACTGGTCTTTTTTTAATCAGATTCTTATCCTGACAATTAAATTGTTATTCTTTTTCTTCCAGTTCTTTCTTGATGATTCTAAGATAAACTAACTTGTTCAGCTCTATGGATAGGTATCTGCAGGACTAAGATTATCCTACTCTATCTTTGAAACATTTTGCTCACTGTGCATGCAGTTTTCTCTTGCAGCTAGGAAATTTTGCTACCTTAAGGCTGCCAAACATCAAACCTTACTTCAGATTTTCCCGAGGGCAGTACATGTTATGACATAACAGGTATAGATACAGTAGATGGTTTTGACAACACCGAAGCCTTGAACTGGTGCTCTCAACTCTTAATCTGAAAGGCTCCCAGAAGAAATAAACCCTACTTATGTATCTTTTCTTCCTTTTAGTTTTATTTTTTTGTTTTGAATATCTTAGTTAAAATGTTACTTTTAACTAAGATGTTCAAAACAAAAAAATAAAACTAATTGAAAACTGCCATTTTTTTCTTTCAGTATGTTTTGCCTAGCAGAGGCATTATTAAAAGGTAAAGTTAATTTTGAGAATGTGCAGTATCATTATAACAAATATTACAGTATGTAAAATAAATAAATTCTGTAATCTGTCCAAATGTTATGATTTTTAGACTTCTTTTTTTATTTCAAACTTTATTTTACCAGGAAAATCTCTATTGAGGTTAAAAAACATGTTTAGACAAATCACAGCAAACAACTAGGTTACATATGAAATACATTTAAGGACAAAACTAAGAAAAACATGTATGTGTAATGGAACTCACATCTCCTCAGTATCAATTTAAACCCTCTCAAAGGCATTAAGTCCATTAATTTTGAATCATTCTGCAATATAACTCAGCCAAAAGGTGCAGAATAAACAAAAGCCTTTTTACCAACTTCAGTAAGAGCTAATGGAACTGAAAGCAACAAAAATTCACGTGAATGGAAAGAAAAAGGAACAATAGTTTTCTGTCCAATTAGACTATATATGTACAAAGGCAGTAGTACAAGTATTGCCTTATTTAAAAAAAAAAGCCAGTGACTTTCTGGTGGTTAGAGCCAGCCATCCCACACCAGAGAATAGCTCTTAGGGTCCTGTCAGTGCTTTGCAGTTAGTAATGAACCTGAGGGCATCGTCATAAGCAGTGTCAACCAACTTCCCTCCTGTTACCAGTGTGTGTGTGTGTGGTTAGCAGCAGGTGTTGAGTGAGTGAGAGGAAAGCTTGGTGAAGCATATCCCACGGTGCAGGAAACCATCACTGCCACCATTGTCACTGATTGCAGCGTCTGGTTCCCTCTTGCTTCACGCTGAGGTGTTCACAGTGCCCTTTCTCCTCTGTGTGTCTGTGTGGGGTTTAGGCTCCCCACTCTCCCAGGGATATCACTTGGCCATTTGCATTTCTAGTACCTGTGGTGTGTATATTGCAAACAAGCATATTTTGAGGCACACACACACACACACACACACACACACACACACACACACACATATATATATATATATATACATATATATATATAAAATAAGTGGAACACTTAAACAACACAATGTAACTCCAAGTCGATCACACGTCTGTGAAATCAAACTGTCCACTTGAGAAGCAACACTGATTGTAACACTTATGGAGATAATTTCCTGCCAAAACGTTGTACATAAAAAAATGTGTTGCACACAAATAAAACTTGTTTTGCACACAAAAAGATATGTTTCACACAAAAAAAATTGTTTTGCAAACTGTCCCCAAACGTTGCACTCAAAATATAATTTATAAGTTTTCCTCGAGTACAAAATGGTCTCTGCTCGCACAAAACAGTCTCTGCTCGCGTACGAAACAATTCCACCCCCTCTGCGGTAAATTTGTGCCAAAAGTCACGTGATGCATTTAGAGTTGTTGTTGTTGTTGTTCAGACTTCCCGACAGCAGGGGGCGCACCCAAAATAACGGAAACGCGCCAGTTTGGCTGAGGACGAAAGACGTGATATCACTGCTAACAGCATGAGCAGCCCACAGGTAACTTTCAAAACTTTCCCGGTGAGAAAGTAATAGCTCACTATGCAGATAGATCATGTAAGATTTCAGTTAAAGGCACTGTTTAGTTTTATCTCTGATTTAAAAATGCTGTGTAACGGACTTTTGAAAAATAACGTATTTAAACCACGATTTGATCTTTAACTCTCCTTTCAGAATTGAACGTCTTTGAAGAGACGTGTGGTGTGCAGGAACTAACACAAACTACAATGTGCTGCACTCACGAGAGGACAACAGTTTGCTTGACCTCTCAAACATGTTACATAACTTCTGTTGTCACTATTTATTTGTCCCAAGACTACATGTAAGTTTTGACACCATCAGCAGTGGCTGAGATAACCATTCACTCAGAACTGAGGGGAATCTAACACTCACACAGTTATGGAAGATGGGAAGAATCCAGCATGCTGTGGTAGAACCAGAAATCACAGAGGTAAAATGGATTTTTTTGTGCTTGCTATTATACAGTTTCTCACATTAATGCGTATATTTCAAACCAGAAATGAACTTATACGATCATTTATCTGATCACTCCAATACAACAAAACATTGAGTACATCAGAGGTGGCATTGAAACTGGTTTCTTTGAAATGTGTTTATTATGGTCCTTCAAAATAATTAATGGATTTTGGAGTCATTTTTTTTTTCAATCCTTAGCTCCATGAATTAAATTATATTCAGTAAATTGTAGCAACAGAATTATGGCCTCTTTTTTATTCTCCATATATCTCCATCTTTCTTGCAGGGACTCTGCCTGCCTCATATTGACAGGGATGACAGTGGACTGCTTGATGACCCACACTGTGGGGTCACTTTTCCTGAAACTGGCGATGTGTTGAGCCCCGAACAACTGGTAGCACTGAGGGCAGCCATGGATGCACTGGGACATTCTGAATCATATGGCTCAGATATATATGTTGCTACTGTCTTATTGTGGATATCATTGTTGCAAAAGGTTTTCAAGTAGTAAAATCCAGCCAGGAAAATGTAACTAAGTTAGTGTATTCACTGAATAAAAATGTAGAACTGGGATTGTGATAGTAAATGTGTATGGTACTGTATAAACCTTTTAAAAATGCTGAGGTTATTGAAAAAAAGGGGCACATGGGGCTGTTATTAAAACTGAGGATGCAAACATTGTGGGAAAATTAAACAGTCCTTTATTTTCCACATTGCATAATAAACATCCCCTTTGATAAAGTCTTTATTTCCAATTCTTACCAATATTAATCAAAGTGAATACACCTTTTCCACAAGGATTGCTTTCATTGTTGAAATTAAGATTGAAAGAACTCTATTAATTCTCCAGGTTTTTCCCAGTAAACAATCTATGCATTACCATAAAACAGGCTGTATTAAAAAAAACTTGCTGATGAAATGGATGAAGCCAAAAACAGGACTATGAAAAACAATTCCTGCATGTAAGACTGTCAGGAAATTTAGAACAATGTCAAACCTGGCCTTTTTTTTTTTTTCTAACCTTTGTGTTCAGCCTAAACGGCTCCACTAAGAGCTATGAAGGACATGCTGCAACAGTTACTGATCAAAGTAGTTAATACTGGGAACTGAAACGGTTATGTATTAAGATTATTTTAAAACAAGCTCAAATCCTCTGTTGTGTTTTTAAAGATTCCATCAAATCTTGAATTGTTTAAGTCTTGGTAGTCTTGTGATGGAAGTCGGCATGTCTCAAAGCAAGTTGATGACCTGGTGGACCACCATGGCTACTTTCCATGGTGAGAGTTCATGGCCTTCACCTCATCAGTGGATACTGGAAAACAGATATGTCTTATGGTTATGTAAAGAATAATACTCCTCTTAAAGAAAAAAATAAATCACCACTAAGATGAAAACAAACTTTTCAAGAAAATATCTGCCCATGTAGCCAATTCCAGCTGTGGTTTTTGCCATGGCCAAACCAATTTTATTAAGTGCACAACACATATTTGCAATTGGGCACACATAACCTAATTTTTACTATGAAGAAATTAAGGAGTTAGAAAGGTAGTGAGACATAATCTAGATCTGCTGCTATATGCTTTACTTAACATTCATATTTGTGTTAGATAACGCAATTTTTAGTGAATTTCCCTACCAATTTTCATATAATCAATATCCACTCGTTGCAATTATTTTAAATTCCTTAAGAATCCGTTTTGCATATGAGCATACATGCATTGGTTTGACAATTTTAGGATAAATGACCAAATCCAAACACCAATTTAGGTTTACACCAAATAGAACAATAGACAGTCATTTGAAAACAACATAAGAACCACATTATAATCTGTTAACAATGCATTTAACTGGGTATCCACATTTATTTGACATAGCACAGTAAAGGGAGAAGCCAACCACAGGGGCTGCATTACAAAGCAAATTTTTTTTAGCATGGCGTTCAACCTAAGGCCAGCTTTCATGTTACTTGTTCTAGAAAGTAACATGGTCCCTTACTCTAACAGCAGTGCCTTTAACTGAAATCTTACATGATTTATCTGCATAGTGAGCTATTACCTTTTCACCGGGAAAGTTTTGAAAGTTACCTGTGGGCTGCTCATGCTGTTAGCAGTGATATCACGTCTTTCGTCCTCAGCCAAACTGGCGCGTTTCCGTTATTTTGGGTGCGCCCCCTGCTGTCGGGAAGTCTGAACAACAACAACAACTCTAAATGCATCACGTGACTTTTGGCACAAATTTACCGCAGAGGGGGTGGAATTGTTTCGTACGCGAGCAGAGACTGTGAGCCGAAAGGCGCCAAACTTGTCAGCCATACCCGTTTTCCCTTATCTTCTTTATTAGGACGTCAGTGGAGGAGTAGAAAAAAAAGCAAAGACCACCGTAGATCATTTCATTTGCTGTTTTCTGTTGAAATGGAGGACCAGCCATACTCTTTGCTCAGCGAGAGGGGAAAGAAAGTAACCAATAAAAACTAGTAATAGCCTAGAGAAATGAGAGTCTATATTGGCACAGCTATTACCAGGTGGAGATAATTCATGAGGGAGCTGGGATTTAAAACTGATGCAGAGGTTGCAGGCTTTCTGCTGGACAGCAGGTAGGTTAATTCAATATAACGTAAGTTTATTTTTGGCGTTATGTTAGAAACAGGGCAGTCGCAGTCCTGCAGCTACTCTGTCCTCCCAGCAGGCAGAGATAGCTTGGTTGTTCGTCTTCCTCTGTGTGTATGGGTAGCAGTGGAGAGATATCAGCCGTTCACTGTCTGTAGTGCAACGACCGGGTCTCTTTACTGGTGTTTATAGTCGCTTATAGTAGACCATAAATAGGTGACTGCACATTCAAAAACAAGCCGAAAACCAACGTGACTTTGAAAAAAAAAAAAAAAAAAAAAAAAAAAAAAAAAGCGGACTTGGACACCGTCCCAAAAACCATAGCTATTAGCAGTAGCTAATACGTGGACATGTTTACATTGTCATATTTATGATACTCAGTGGCACCACTAGATGGTGCGCCAGTGTGAGAATCTCACACTGGGGCTTTAACAGTGTCAGGCATCTTAAAACGGAATTTAGAGAATATTGAAGCTGAATCTCCAAAATGTAAACAAGGATGATTTAAAACCTACATTTTTAAAAAGGGTGAACACAAACCTAGTGACCTATTAGTAATCAAACCCATCAAGCACTGAATTCGTACAGAGTGCAATAGTAAAGAAACATAGCCACAGTAAAGAGAAATTAAGAAGTGAAAGCTCTCCAGAACAATTTTTTTTTTTTTTTTAAATACTCTCAACTCAAACAGCATACTTCAAAATGCAAAAGAATGCACAGAATGCGAGAGCGATAACTGAATTTGAACACTACATTGAAATAAAAATACCTGCAGACAGTTATCCAATTATGGAAATCTCTTTAGAACTTTTCATTTAAACAATGTTTGAGACAGTATGTTGTGCAAAGAGCTGAAAGGGTCCATTCCAGTTAAATTTCCTGACCCAGAGGTTGTAAATCCCAAATAAATTCAATTTTATTTATATAGCGCCAATTCATGAAACATGTCATCTCAAGGCACTTTACAAAGTTAAATTCAATCATATTATACAGATTGGGTCAGATTATACAGATTGGTCAAAAATGTTCCTATATAAGAAAACCAGTCGATTGCATCAAAGTCCCGACAAGCAGCATTCACTCCTGGAGAAGCGTAGAGCTACAGGGAGAGTCGTCTGCATTGTACATGGCTTTGCTGCAATCCCTCATACTGAGCAAGCATGAAGCGACAGTTGAAAGAAAAAACCTCTAGCAGAACCGGGCTCAGTATGAACGGTCATCTGCCTCGACCGACTGGGGGTTACAGAAGACAGAGCAGAGACACAAGACAGACAAAAAGCACAGAAGCACACATTGATCTAGTAATCTGTTCTACATTAGATGGTAATAGGTGATCTGTCCTCCCTGGATGATTTCACAGTCAACAGAACGTCAGACCAGGTGTACCTACTATGAAGAAAAGAGAGAACAAAAAGTTAAAAGCTGAAATGACAGTCATTTCAATGTAATGCAATGCAAATCTGGAGAACAGTAGAAATCAGTAGTGTGAGAAAAATAGGCCCTGATGTCCTCCAATAGCCTAAGCCTATAGCAGCAAAACTATAAAGGTAGCTCAGAGTAACATGAGCCACTCTAGTTATAAGCTGTCAAAAAGGAAGGTTTTAAGATTAGTCTTAAAAGTAGACAGGGTGTCTGCCTCACGGACCAAAACTGGGAGTTGGTTCCACAGGAGAGGAGCCTGATAGCTAAAGGATCTGCCTCCCATTCTACTTTTAGAGACTCTAGGAACCACCAGCAGACCTGCAGTCTGCTGGTGGTTCTTAAAATGGTATGCACTATCCCACACCTTTTCCATGCAACAGGGAGGTATACCATGTTAGAGTTTACTTGGCATTTGAACACACTGCAACATGGCAGTGCAGTAAAGCCAACACAAGGGCATTATTAACCACCATACACAAAATTCAGAGTCAAGACAAGTTTTAGATTTATTAAGAGTTGAGTCCATATTTCACAGGCAGGTTTGTTTCAGGAAAGCATACTGTGCATTCAGTGTCGAGTCCCCTGCGGGACACCTGGGAAGACCTTCTGTTGCCCTGATCCAGGGTTCTGGGGTGTGTCAGGAGCAGAGCCATGCTCCTTCAGATAGTGGATGGTCTGGTAGTAGTCTTTGCCCTTCTCGTGGTCTCTGCTGAAGGTAGTGTAGGTGCCAGGAGGGTACAGACCATACAGGAGCATGTAGTCTAACTCGGGGAAAGGATAGGGAAAGGGGTATGGAGGCTGGTAGCCCCACAAGCCACCCACACCACTACTAGGCAGAGCCACAGGTGGAAGAGGCTGGCCAGGACCCATAGGGTAAGCTGGGTAACCAAACTCCTCTGTCTGCTGCTGGTAGTTCCCAAGCTCAGCTTCCTTCACAACATTGGAAGTCTCCCCAGACTGGAGCACTGGAGCAGGGGGTGCTGGAGGGAATGGTGGTCCAGCAACACTGGTGTCTTGGGGCTGGGCATCAGTTTCTGCTTCCTCAAATGGTTTGGGTGCAATGAACCAATTCATTTCTGGGTAATGGAAAGAGTGTTAGTGTGGATTTAAAGAAGCCATCTGAACAATCTTGTAGTAAGTTACAGTCTTACCTGGTAGATTAGGCCGAGTTCCAGACTGGGGAAGGCTGGCAGACTGAACTGGCAAGTAAGAGCCTGTAACTTGTCCTCCTTGAAGAGGTACCAGAGAACCATCTGTTGCAGCATATCCTGCAGCAGGGACAGCTGAGCCAAGGGTAACAGGCACTGGCTGTGCCTGGACGTACTGGGGTGCACCTAGGTATTGTGCCACTGCTTTTGCTGGTTTAGAAACACCTCCAGAGGTGCTGTAAAAGGCAGGTTCAGAGTAGCCAGCAGCTGATCCCTCTTTGAAGCCACCGTGATCTCCACCATGTGGGTCACTGGGTCTGCTCTGACCTTGAGGTTTTGAGCCTGAGTGAAAAATGAGCACAATTTCTCAGTTGGGGAAAAAAATATATATATATTATTAAAAATATGTTTCCAGCAGGTGGGTGAGCCCACCTTTTACTGGAACACCATTAACATCCACAAACAGTAAGCCAAAGAGGAACAACCTAAAACATTTAAAGGATTAAAAACCATCATTGACTCATGAGTTAAACCACTTTTTTTGCTGCTTTTTTTTCTTTTTTTAATCCATACCTCAAAAAGACCTGTGCAATCACCATGTTGAACAGCTGCTGTGGTGACAGAAGGGAAGGAGCTGGTTTATAACTGCTGCAGAGGGCCAGTTTTGTCCAATCAGAACGTTCCTACCAAGCAACACTCAGCTGAGGACAATTAACTCTCAACAAGCGACCCAAAATACAGCAGTTGAATGAAGGTAGATATTTATCATGCAGTCCAACTCAAAATGGAAATAACATGTTCCACCAAATGTCATTGTTAGGTTTAAATAAGACCTAACTTTAAATAAGCCACTGCTTTGTAAACAACTTCTTCACTGGGCCCAGTTTTAGAGAGTGGGGTAAGTGAAAACCCAGAATATGTTTTTGGGTAAATTCCTGCATATCCTGGGTTTCCAGTTTCAGAAAGCTAGGTAGCCATAACCCTGAGTCAAGTTACTACTGCAATTTACTATGTGAACCAAACCTGATCAGTACAACTGTTTGTTGAACTCACACTGGGATTGTCCTAATTTTTAGCTGAGAATTGGCACAAGGAAGTGTCGGAAGAGGAGTGTCCTTTTTTGGAGGTGCCTGTAGATACTGTAGCACAAATACTCTGCAGAAATCTTCATTGGGAGAGGCTGATCAGACCACAATTAAATAATTATTTTTCCATATTGACATTATTTTTTAGCTTTACTGTTGTTGTTTTTCCCTCCAGTCATTAATTTATCTCAATAATTCTCAGCCCACATATTTCTCATATAACACAATGAATAAATTATTTGTGCAGCACCTCATTTGTATGGCAATTGTACCGTTTTATATAAAGTAGGTGGCACTGAAAATCTTTAAGCTATACAGGGGTTGGACAATGAAACTGAAACACCTCTCATTTTAGTGTGGGAGGATTCATGGCTAAATTGGACCAGCCTGGTGGCCAAACTTCATTAATTGCACATTGAACCAATAAGAGCAGAGTGTGAAGTTCCAATTAGCAGGGTAAGAGCACAGTTTTGCTCAAAACATTGCAATGCACACAACATTATGGGCCACAGACACTATTTCATGCTTTATAGATAGTTAGATGTCATCACAGTCTCACAGAAAGTATTTTACAGTATTTTGAAAATACAAAAATACACAACACTGAAGTATTTTGATACAAAATACAAAGGCATTTTCATCATCTCAATAAAATGCAAATAACAAAATAGTATTTTGTATTTGAAATACGTATTTCAAAATAGAAATACTGCCCATCCCTGTGTGTTAGTAATTCTTTCTAAAAGCGCAACAAATGATGTGAAAAGCTTTCCAATTTTTTACAACCTGCCCATAAGCTATTTTGATTCCAGCTCAATGTGTTCAAAAGAAGACTAATTGGGTGGAAACTTGTCCAATTTAGCAGCACTGACGACACTACTGCTTCTTATCTGTTTGTTTTATTTAGATTTTGGGATTTTATTGAGAATTTCTTTCTCAGCACTGTAGGAGTTGTCACAGAGCCACTGTTCAGCCTCAATCATATAAAATGTTTTTTGAAAAAGTTTGCCCCCGTGAAAGAATCTAATGCCCCCCCCCCCGCCCCTTTTCATTTGTTTGTGCAGCCGGGTCTCTCCCCAGTCACAGGGTCACAAGACTAAAATAATAAAGAATTACACAGAATTGCAGATATCAGTGAAAGTAATAATTTAATCTGTATCAAATTTTAAGATTTCAAGCACTCATTTTGAATTTATATATTTTAGGTTTTCCATTTATAATTGCCTGAATTAATTGCACACACGTAGTCGCACACATTGTCCGATTCCCATGGACCCGTGGCTCCTTTATCATGCAATTTGATTGGTCAAATTACAAACTATGTTACTCGGGCAGCTGGCCAGGCACTAGCTACAAGCCAATGGAAAGAGTGAACAAAATAGACCGCTTTATTATACCTACTCGCTCCACTATACCCTGACAATAAGACAAATGAAAAAGAAGGCTAAAAAAAATAGTCATTTGCGCACATGTTCACGGCAACTGCGCAACTACACACTGTCACGCACTGCTGCGTTCTGTTAAGATATCAACTGTGTCAGTGGAACGGCCATCTTAACCCGGGAGCTGCATGGTCCACTTACATACAGAAGTAACTTCAACCAAGGATATGACACCAGATAGCACCCCCGGGGTGACAGTTTTTCTACTGATGACACAGTTAGGATGTGTACAGCCCCTTGCATGGGTGCGTACCTAGATTCCTATATAATGCTTGTGAGATGGAAAGTCGGGGGTTCTTGCCGATCAAGAGCCCATCAGAGCTGATGTGTCTGTAACAGTTTCTCTGACTTTAGTAGATTAAATGAATTGAAGCATACTTTTCTGTTTTGAGCGTCTTGCTCCAAAAACCAATATGTTAAGTGGGGGTCGCCTAAAGGGTAAAACAAGCTGGGTCCACTGAGGGTGTGTCACCGCCGACCGGGTGCGGTAGCTTAACAAACTCATTATCTCGAACAGTGCTACAACAAAAGGGACACAGCTAAATGCAGAGCAGCAGCGTAGCCAAGAATGACCAGCACTTTAAAATGCAACATTCAGTTTAATATATATATATTTTTAAATCAAGGAAGCGGAATTGAATTCTCATCAACTTGTTTTTTGTACTCATTTTAAATAAATTTTGTAAACTGTTAGATTAAAAAATGCTTGATAATTTAAAATATTTAAGTTGAGTACATGCATTAAAAAAACCATCTGTCTTCTTTGTCCAAAATGTGGACATTTTGGTCCTCAAAAGAGTGTCCTTTGTCCTTAAGGTGTAGGTGGACAGCAGTCTTGACCTGAGGAGGTAGCTCTCCTGTGTTGAGCCATGCGTCTGTGGAGAGGTTGTTTGGTTTATCCAATATAAAGATTCCTCACCGCACTGAACTGCATACACCACTCTGCTCATCTTAGGTTTGGGGGTTTTGTCCTTGGGGTGCACCAGCCTCCCAGGCTGGAAGCCGTAGATGGCTTCCTTCACAGGGGTGTGAAGGAAGCCATCTACGTTAAGAGAGAAAAACCAACCTTAAACAGAGGAGGAGGCCTTAGGTTCCAACTCTCAAAAGTTTAATTCAATTCAATTTTATTTATATAGCGCCAATTCATGAAACATGTCATCTCGAGGCACTTTACAAAGTCAAATTCGGTCAGATTATACAGATTGGTCAAAAATGTCCTATATAGGGGAACTCAGCTGATTGCATCAAAGTCATGACAAGCAGCATTCACTCCTGAATAAGCGTAGAGCCACAGGGAGAGTCGTCTGCATTGTCCATGGCTTTGCAGCAATCCCTCATACTGAGCAAGCATGAAACGACATGCTTGCTCAGCAATTATCTAATTTAAACTCTTACCACCCAATGGGGGTGATTGGAGGAACACCAACTCATTGGTTTAGATACATGGATTCAAAATCCAAAGCAAAGAAGTTGAGACATTTACCAACCACATCAACTCGGTGGAGTGCAACATAAGGTTTACCAGAGAGGAGACCAAGAACATCTTGCTTTTCTGGGCTGTGCGGTACACATTCACACTGACTTATACAGAACATTCCCTCCACCACAGAGAAGCAAAAACATAAGCACACCTGGAAATCCATGCAAGCTTGTGGTTACCCAAAATGTGTGGCATCCCAGTCCTCCCAAGTGTGACAGGTGTTTAAACATTTTCAGAAAGAACTGAGCGAAAATCCAGTTGCCTCTGATTAAAGCCCGTTTTTTATTTCTCTTAATACCTTGTTCAAATTTGAATCAACTTTTAATACACCAATTTTTTTGTCCAATGTTTAGTCTTTAATGTTTTAACATGTTGCTAGTTCCAACTTAACCAAAATCTTTGATATTTACTGGAAGGGCATCTCAAAGCATTAGTCTAGATCACTGGGACAACTCAAAGCTAATGGCATTTGTCCAAGAGCTCAAATCTTACTAGAAGCCAAGAAAAATGGCTGCCTAAGATTTCAAGAAAGTCTTGAATCAGAGTCACTTAAGTGGAAATTTTACCTTTTAAAGCTAAATTTTACAAGGTCACTGCCCCCCCAAGCCAGATGTGGACACCTTGCAGTTTCAGGGTACCTAGTCTAAAGCACTAACTGGGCCCCCCCAGAGCCAACCCACCCCTTTTCCATGCAACTGCTGGATAGGCAGGTATACCATGTTCCGGTTTGCTTGGCATTTGAACACACTGCAGCTAATGCAACACAAGGCTATCATTGACCACCATACACAAAATTCAGAGTCAGGACAAGTTTTAGATTTATTAAGAGTTGAGTCCATATTTCACAGGCAGGTTTGTTTCAGGAAAGCATACTGTACATTCAGTGTCGAGTCCCCTGCGGGACACCTGGGAAGACCTTCTGTTGCCCTGATCCAGGGTTCTGGGGTGTGTCAGGAGCTGAGCCATGCTCCTTCAGATAGTGGATGGTCTGGTAGTAGTCTTTGCCCTTCTCGTGGTCTCTGCTGAAGGTAGTGTAGGTGCCAGGAGGGTACAGACCATACAGGAGCATGTAGTCTAACTCGGGGAAAGGATAGGGAAAGGGGTATGGAGGCTGGTAGCCCCACAAGCCACCCACACCACTACTAGGCAGAGCCACAGGTGGAAGAGGCTGGCCAGGACCCATAGGGTAAGATGGGTAACCAAACTCCTGTCTGCTGCTGGTAGTTCCCAAGCTCAGCTTCCTTCACAACATTGGAAGTCTCCCCAGACTGGAGCACTGGAGCAGGGGGTGCTGGAGGGAATGGTGGTCCAGCAACACTGGTGTCTTGGGGCTGGGCATCAGTTGCTGCTTCCTCAAATGGTTTGGGTGCAATGAACCAATTCATTTCTGGGTAATGGAAAGAGTGTTAGTGTGGATTTAAAGAAGCCATCTGAACAATCTTGTAAGTTACAGTCTTACCTGGTAGATTAGGCTGAGTTCCAGACTGGGGAAGGCTGGCAGACTGAATTGGCAAGTAAGAGCCTGTAACTTGTCCTCCTTGAAGAGGTACCAGAGAACCATCTGTTGCAGCATATCCTGCAGCAGGGACAGCTGAGCCAAGGGTAACAGGCACTGGCTGTGCCTGGACGTACTGGGGTGCACCTAGGTATTGTGCCACTGCTTTTGCCGGCTTAGAAACACCTCCAGAGGTGCTGTAAAAGGCAGGTTCAGAGTAGCCAGCAGCTGATCCCTGTTTGAAGCCACCGTGATCTCCACCATGTGGGTCACTGGGTCTGCTCTGACCTTGAGGTTTTGAGCCTGAGTGAAAAATGAGCACAATTTCTCAGTTGGGGAAAAAATATATATATATATATATATATTATTAAAAATATCTTTCCAGCAGGTGGGTGAGCCCACCTTTTACTGGAACACCATTAACATCCACAAACAGTAAGCCAAAGAGGAACAACCTAAAACATATAAACAATCAAAAACCATCATTGATTCATGAGTTAAACCACTTTTTTTGCTGCTTTTTTTTCTTTTTTTAATCCATACCTCAAAAAGACCTGTGCAATCACCATGTTGAACAGCTGCTGTGGTGACAGAAGGGAAGGAGCTGGTTTATAACTGCTGCAGAGGGCCAGTTTTGTCCAATCAGAACGTTCCTACCAAGCAACACTCAGCTGAGGACAATTAACTCTCAACAAGCGACCCAAAATACAGCAGTTGAATGAAGGTAGATATTTATCATGCAGTCCAACTCAAAATGGAAATAACATGTTCCACCAAATTTCAGTGTTAGGTCTAAAAAAGACCTAACTTTAAATAAGCCACTGCTTTCTAAGCAACTTCTTCACTGGGCCCAGTTTTAGAGAGTGGGGTAAGTGAAAACCCAGAATATGTTTTTGGGTAAATTCCTGCATATCCTGGGTTTCCAGTTTCAGAAAGCTAGGTAGCCATTACCCTGAGTCAAGTTACTACTGCAATTTACTATGTGAACCAAACCTGATCAGTACAACTGTTTGTTGAACTCACACTGGGATTGTCCTAATTTTTAGCTGAGAATTGGCACAAGGAAGTGTCGGAAGAGGAGTGTCCTTTTTTGGAGGTGCCTGTAGATACTGTAGCACAAATACTCTGCAGAAATCTCTATTGGGAGAGGCTGATCAGACCACAATTAAATAATTCTTTTTCCATATTAAAATTATTTTTTAGCTTTACTGTTGTTGTTTTTTCCCTCCAGTCAGTAATTTATCTCAATAATTCTCAGCCCACATATTTCTCATATAACACAATGAATAAATTCTTTGTGCAGCACCTCATTTGTATGGCAATTGTACCGTTTTATATAAAGTAGGTGGCACTGAAAATCTTTAAGATATAACTGTATGTTGCGCTGTCCGGAATGTTACTGTTGGACTGAGTGTTTGTTGAGTTTAGTGGTGTACCCCAGTCAGACCCGGCGGCATGGGTGGGCATTGGGGCCCTTGCCCGCCCGCAGAGCCAGCCATGCCCGCCCTGGACTGCAAGCTGTTTTTTTTTTTTTTGTTAAAGCTGGGTTTTCTTTTTTTTACCTTGGAGTGGCCAACATTCTATTAGTACCATCTTTGATTTGTCAATCATACAATTCAACCAATCAAATCAACGGCTGAAGCCAACATGCTAACCAATTACAGCTGGAGAGGGGCGGGTCGATGGGTCATACATTCATAGCCTTCTGAGACGGTAGACTCGGCTTTGGTCAACGTCGGTGTCGGTAGTGCGGCATGGATATTCGGTTTTATTACCAAACAATTAGATGAAGTGACAACGAAGCAAGTGTGAGCGCGCTGGAAGCAGCGCTATTAATTTCTGTTTGAAACGTCAACAATGAATTAAACATTGGAGTAAACATTCACACTAGGAGTGTTAGCTACTACAGCTAGGAGCTCAAGGAGCAGAACTAAGGACTAAAACTCTGCCAAATTGAAAAAAATTGGGTTACTTGCAGGCAGAAGGGAACTCTGCTTTGTTCTGATCCTCGTGCTCCCCAGCTGCTGTAATTACAGAACCTCTGCTAGTATGAAGTTTTACTTCAGTCAGCGTTCAGCCTACAGGTCGCCGTATCTCACTGCTATTCCAGCCCAAACCCAGCATAAAACCTGCCCAATTTAAAAGAAAAAAGACAAGCCCAAATCTCAGACTCTCTCATGTTAAGAGCATAGAACTATTAAACACTTAAGAACATGCCATTAGCGCACAACTGCGCTGAAGCAAAGAAAAAAACTTTGCGCAAACGGGCTCCGCACAAAATATATACTATCAGACAACCAAATAATACTCAAGATCACTTTACCAATCATGATATATCAACCAGGAAAAAAAACTTTTATCAATAGCTTCCCAAAATGAGTTGTAAATCTACCTTAATATAAACTTAATTTCTCTTACAGAGTATAGCTCAATCAAACATTTCTCTTTCACACAGCCATGAAATATGTTTAAGTTGATCAGTAGAACTCAACCCCTTTTGGAGCGTTTTTAAATTGACCAATACAATTTCACAGAGACACTTGATTAATCATTATTCTTTTCTTGTTTTATTATATGCATTAATCAATATAATTCATTATAACTATTATTCATTGATGATGTCAGATTAGACAGATTTGACTAATTTAAAAAGTAACATGACCAGTAAAATTAGTTCAAAGAGATGGCACGTTATTAAAATGGTTTTAGTTTTCTGCTAGACGTTGACAACTGTTTTGATATATTGTGTTAGTAATTCTTTCTAAAAGCCCAACAAATGATGTGAAAAGCTTTCCAAATTTTTACAACCTGCCTATAAGCTATTTTTATTCCAGCTCAATGTGTTCAAAAGAAGACTAATTGGGTGGAAACTTGTCCAATTTAGCAGCACTGACTACACTACTGCATTTTATCTGTTTGTTTTATTTAGATTTTGAGATTTTGTTGAAAATTTCTTTCTCAGCACTGTATGAGTGGTCACAGAGCAACTGTTCAGCCTCAATCATATAAAATGTTTTTTGTAAAAGTGTGCCCCCCTGAAAAAAATCGAATGCCCCCCCCCCCCCCCCCCCCCCTTTCATTTGTTTGTGCAGCCGGGTCTCTCCCCAGTCACAGGGTCACAAGACTAAAAAAATAAAGAATTACACAGAATTGCAGATATCAGTGAAAGTAATAATTTAATCTGTATCAAATTTTAAGATTTCAAGCACTCATTTTGAATTTATATATTTTAGGTTTTCCAGTTAATTCATCGCAATTAATTAATTAATCGCACACGTTGTCCGATTCCCATGGACCTGTGGCTCCTTTATCATGCAATTTGATTGGTCAAATTACAAACTACGTTACTGAGGCAGCTGGCCAGGCATTAGCTACAAGCCAATGGAAAGAGTGAACAAAATAGACCGCTTTATTATACCTACTTACTCCACCATACCCTGACAATAAGACAAATGAAAAAGAAGGCTAAAAAAATAGTCATTTGTGCACATGTTCACAGCAACTGCGCAACTATACACTGTCACACACTGCTGCGTTCTGTTAAGATATCAACTGTGTCAGTGGAACGGTCAGCTTAACCCGGGAGCTGCATGGCCCACTTACATACAGTCATATGTAAAGGTTTGGGCAGCCCTATTAATCTTAATTATTTTTATTTCTAAATATTTTTGTGATTGCAACAGCTATTTCAGTTTGATATATCTAATAACTGATGGACACAGTAATATTTCAGTATTAAATTGAGGTTTATTGGACTAACAGAAAATGTGCAATATGCATTAAAACTACATTTGACAGGTGCAAAAATATGGGCACCTCAGCAAAAAAAGAGACATTAATATTTAGTAGATTCTCCTTTTACAAAAACAACAGCCTCTAGTTGCTTCCAGTAGCTTTTAATGAGTTCCTGGATCCTGGATGTAGGGATTTTTGACCATTCTTCTTTGCAAAACAGTTCCAGTTCAGTTAAGTTTGATGGTCGCCGAGCATGGACAGCCTGCTTCAAATCATCCCACAGAAGTTCAATGATATTCAGGTCTGGGGATTGGGATGGTCATTCCAGAACATTGTAATCGTTCCTCTGCATGAATGCCTGAGTAGATTTGGAGCGGTGTTTTGGATCATTGTCTTGCTGAAATATCCATCCCCGGCGTAACTTCAACTTCTTAACTGATTCTTGAACATTATTATCAAAAATCTGCTGATATTGAGTGGAATCCATGCGACCCTCAAATTTAACAAGATTCCCAGTATCAGCATTGGCAACACAGCCCCAAAGCATGATGGAACCACAGTGGAAACTGAAAGTTTAAATCTCTGAGACAACTTTTTGTATCCTTCCCCTGAACGACTATGTTGAAAAATCTTTATCAGATCATTTGAGAGTTGTTCTAAGGTGCCCATGATGAATCTTCAGAGGAGATTCAAACAGGAGAACAACTTGCAACTGGCCACCTTAAATACATTTTCTCATGATTGGATACATTGAATATTTTTTTTAAATCAAGGAAGCGGAATTCAATTCTGATCAACTTGTTTTTTGTTCTCATTTTAAATAACTGCTGTAAACTGTTAGATTAAAAAATGCTTGATGACTTAAAATATTTAAGTTAAGTAAAAATTTGGTATATGAAAGAGGTGGAGACTTCTGCAGATCAGTTTTACCGGATTGGCTGATTTTTTTGGCTTTGGGTGTGGCCAGTCAAAACAATGAGCGAATCTGCTATCATGATTAAAGGGATGTATTAATTATAATAGAATACAGGACATCCTAAGACGTTGAACTCTGTGATCTGTTGGTTGTTTGATGAATCAAACATAAAGCATTATGCAAATCCATAATTATCATAAAACTCCCCTTTTACCATGCGTCTGGTTTTATAAGTCAGGATGGCGTAAAATATGGCGAAAACCCATTTAAACGATGTTGAATGCGGTGTTTTCAGAGCAACTGCTGAACACTGAGAAAAACAGCATTTTTCATGGTATAAGCGACAGTGTTCAGTGTCCTCAGTAACGTCGTTCCCCCCCGCTTTGTGACTTGCAGTACGCTGTTTATAACGGCATACCAGCCATACCTATATTCAATTCAATTCAATTTATATAGCGCCAATTCATGAAACATGTCATCTCAAGTTACTTTACTAAGTCAAATTCGGTCAGATTATACAGATTGGTCAAAAATGTCCTATATAAGGGAACTCAGCTGATTGCATCAAAGTCATGACAAGCAGCATTCACTCCTGAACAAGCGTAGAGCCACAGGGAGAGTCTGCATTGTCCATGGCTTTGCAGCAATCCCTCATACTGAGCAAGCATGAAACGACATGCTTGCTCAGCAATTATCTAATTAATTTAAAGTCTTACCACCCAATGGGGGTGATTGGAGGAACACCACCAACTCATTGGTTTAGATATATGGATTCAAAATCCAAAGCAAAGAAGTTGAGACATTTACCAACCACATCAACTCGGTGGAGAGCAACATAAGGTTTACCAGAGAGGAGACCAAGAACATCTTGCTTTTCTGGGCTGTGCGGTACACATTCACACTGACTTATACAGAACATTCCCTCTACCACAGAGAAGCAAAAACATAAGCACACCTGGAAATCCATGCAAGCTTGTGGTTACCCAAAATGTGTGGCATCCCAGTCCTCCCAAGTGTGACAGGTGTTTAAACATTTTCAGAAAGAACTGAGCGAAAATCCAGTTGCCTCTGATTAAAGCCCATTTTCTATTTCTCTTAATACCTTGTTCAAATTTGAATCAACTTTTAATACACCCGTTTGTCCAATGTTTAGTCTTTAATGTTTTAACATGTTGCTAGTTCCAACTTAAATAACCAAAATCTTTCATATTTACTGGAAGGGCATCTCAAAGCATTAGTCTAGATCACTGGGACAACTCAAAGCTAATGGCATTTGTCCAAGAGCTCAAATCTTACTAGAAGCCAAGAAAAATGGCTGCCTAAGATTTCAAGAAAGTCTTGAATCAGAGTCACTTAAGTGGAAATTTTACCTTTTAAAGCTAAATTTTACAAGGTCACTGCCCCCCCAAGCCAGATGTGGACACCTTGCAGTTTCAGGGTACCTAGTCTAAAGCACTAACTGGGCCCCCCCAGAGCCAACCCACCCCTTTTCCATGCAACTGCTGGATAGGCAGGTATACCATGTTCCGGTTTGCTTGGCATTTGAACACACTGCAGCTAATGCAACACAAGGCCATCATTGACCACCATACACAAAATTCAGAGTCAGGACAAGTTTTAGATTTATTAAGAGTTGAGTCCATATTTCACAGGCAGGTTTGTTTCAGGAAAGCATACTGTACATTCAGTGTCGAGTCCCCTGCGGGACACCTGGGAAGACCTTCTGTTGCCCTGATCCAGGGTTCTGGGGTGTGTCAGGAGCTGAGCCATGCTCCTTCAGATAGTGGATGGTCTGGTAGTAGTCTTTGCCCTTCTCGTGGTCTCTGCTGAAGGTAGTGTAGGTGCCAGGAGGGTACAGACCATACAGGAGCATGTAGTCTAACTCGGGGAAAGGATAGGGAAAGGGGTATGGAGGCTGGTAGCCCCACAAGCCACCCACACCACTACTAGGCAGAGCCACAGGTGGAAGAGGCTGGCCAGGACCCATAGGGTAAGATGGGTAACCAAACTCCTCTGTCTGCTGCTGGTAGTTCCCAAGCTCAGCTTCCTTCACAACATTGGAAGTCTCCCCAGACTGGAGCACTGGAGCAGGGGGTGCTGGAGGGAATGGTGGTCCAGCAACACTGGTGTCTTGGGGCTGGGCATCAGTTGCTGCTTCCTCAAATGGTTTGGGTGCAATGAACCAATTCATTTCTGGGTAATGGAAAGAGTGTTAGTGTGGATTTAAAGAAGCCATCTGAACAATCTTGTAAGTTACAGACTTACCTGGTAGATTAGGCTGAGTTCCAGACTGGGGAAGGCTGGCAGACTGAATTGGCAAGTAAGAGCCTGTAACTTGTCCTCCTTGAAGAGGTACCAGAGAACCATCTGTTGCAGCATATCCTGCAGCAGGGACAGCTGAGCCAAGGGTAACAGGCACTGGCTGTGCCTGGACGTACTGGGGTGCACCTAGGTATTGTGCCACTGCTTTTGCCGGCTTAGAAACACCTCCAGAGGTGCTGTAAAAGGCAGGCTCAGAGTAGCCAGCAGCTGATCCCTGTTTGAAGCCACCGTGATCTCCACCATGTGGGTCACTGGGTCTGCTCTGACCTTGAGGTTTTGAGCCTGAGTGAAAAATGAGCACAATTTCTCAGTTGGGGAAAAATATATATATATATATATATATATATTATTAAAAATATGTTTCCAGCAGGTGGGTGAGCCCACCTTTTACTGGAACACCATTAACATCCACAAACAGTAAGCCAAAGAGGAACAACCTAAAACATATAAACAATCAAAAACCATCATTGATTCATGAGTTAAACCACTTTTTTTGCTGCTTTTTTTTCTTTTTTTTAATCCATACCTCAAAAAGACCTGTGCAATCACCATGTTGAACAGCTGCTGTGGTGACAGAAGGGAAGGAGCTGGTTTATAACTGCTGCAGAGGGCCAGTTTTGTCCAATCAGAACGTTCCTACCAAGCAACACTCAGCTGAGGACAATTAACTCTCAACAAGCGACCCAAAATACAGCAGTTGAATGAAGGTAGATATTTATCATGCAGTCCAACTCAAAATGGAAATAACATGTTCCACCAAATTTCAGTGTTAGGTCTAAAAAAGACCTAACTTTAAATAAGCCACTGCTTTCTAAGCAACTTCTTCACTGGGCCCAGTTTTAGAGAGTGGGGTAAGTGAAAACCCAGAATATGTTTTTGGGTAAATTCCTGCATATCCTGGGTTTCCAGTTTCAGAAAGCTAGGTAGCCATTACCCTGAGTCAAGTTACTACTGCAATTTACTATGTGAACCAAACCTGATCAGTACAACTGTTTGTTGAACTCACACTGGGATTGTCCTAATTTTTAGCTGAGAATTGGCACAAGGAAGTGTCGGAAGAGGAGTGTCCTTTTTTGGAGGTGCCTGTAGATACTGTAGCACAAATACTCTGCAGAAATCTCTATTGGGAGAGGCTGATCAGACCACAATTAAATAATTCTTTTTCCATATTAACATTATTTTTTAGCTTTACTGTTGTTGTTTTTTCCCTCCAGTCAGTAATTTATCTCAATAATTCTCAGCCCACATATTTCTCATATAACACAATGAATAAATTCTTTGTGCAGCACCTCATTTGTATGGCAATTGTACCGTTTTATATAAAGTAGGTGGCACTGAAAATCTTTAAGATATACAGGGGTTGGACAATGAAACTGAAACACCTCTCATTTTAGTGTGGGAGGTTTCATGGCTAAATTGGACCAGCCTGGTGGCCAAACTTCATTAATTGCACATTGAACCAATAAGAGCAGAGTGTGAAGGTCCAATTAGCAGGGTAAGAGCTAGGGTGACCACCTGTCCCGCGTAGCGCGTGCGCGCACAGCGTTTGAAGCCCAATTCATGCGTCCCGCAAATTGAGACCGTGTCACGCATAATCAATGCTTTCTCAAAAAAAAGTTGGTCGCTCTATCCACCTTATTTTCGAACGACGAAGTAACTATGGCCACAGCTTCAAACTATTCATGACTGAGAGGATGACATGAAGAAGTGTCTCATATAACGTACGAGGACATTTTAACCTGTTTCGTGTCGTCACTTGGTGCGGGCAGTGCGACTTTACCGAAGCGAACCTCCGCAGTGAAAAAGTTGAATCGGTGTTAATAAATATCAACAAGGATAACCTGGTATTCATGGAGGCTGTTGGCCGTTCAAGCCAAAACTAGTCCGACGTTCACGCTGCTGGATCCTGACTGCATCAACCGGCTCTACCGAGACGGCCGAAGCGCTCTGGTGGTGCGGCTCCAAAGGAAGCCTTCAGTGATGCAGCGGCGACCTTATGGAAGGTAGGCTAATGAATGGTCTGATTCAGAAACATCCTGGCTGTTGGCTCGTTGTGATTAGATTGCTGGTCAGTTAATTTTGTAATGTTTTGGATTAAACTGATGTTATAAGTGGACATCTAAACATTCTGCCCACTTCATGTTTTGGCTTGAAAAGGTTTGAGTCCTAAAGGTGACCCCAAAGTCCTAAAGGTGTCCCCAGAACACTGAACAGTTTTGTTTTTTTCCTGCGCCTGCCTTTACCAACATCCAAGTTCACCATCCTTCCTCCCCCTTCTCGTTCTGTGAACCTCTGGAGTCGTGAGTTAAGACTTTTGTACAGTTCCTGTTGTTGAATATAATATGGTTAATTCATATCGTTCACATGTTAAATAAATAGAATGGAATAAATACAATTCAGTTTAAGATTGTACTGGGGTTTGATCGTACAAGTATTTCTCCACTAGATGGCGTGGGTGCCATTTGTCAGCCATGATTGTTGGCCTTGATTTCTGACCAGCGAAGAAGCCAGTTTCTTCTTCTTCATTCTAGAAAAATGTAGCTCTATGTATATGCTTGTTTTTTGCCGCAGTTTCAGAAGTAAAAGTGACAAAAATATGAAGTCGAATCTCCAGTCGTCTTTTTCATCAAGAAGGGATGTTTTCAGCTAAATCCACAACATTTTTTGGTGCCGAAACCAGGGAATACGTGAGTAAAAAGGAACTTTGTTGGGATCGAGCCGATAGCTGCTAACAACGTGAAAAAAGAAAAAAAGAAAACATGACGGAGCGACTACAGAGATTAAAACAGAAACGGACTGTTCTGCGTGCATCTGTTACGAAGCTTGTGCAACAAATTCAGGAGAAAACAAGTGAGGCTGATGTGAATGTTGACCGTTTGGTGGAGCTATTAGCCATGTTATCACAGAAGGAGAAAACCCTTGAAGAGCTTGAGCCAGAAATAGAGAAGGAAATTCCTCTGGAGGAGTTAGATGCGGACATTGTGAGGACAATGGAATATCAAGACAATACAAACTTATGGAGGACACGAGCAGAAAGAGCGATTGCTAGGGCTGCTACACAAGAGCAACAACTTCAAGTGGACACCACTATATTAACAGGCACTCGGCTGAGTGATGCAAGTACACGGTCAACAGCAAGCAGACCCTCAGTAAAACTGCCAAAGCTTTCAATAAGCAAATACAACGGAGAAGTGTGCATGTGGCAAGAGTTTTGGGACCAGTTTGTGAACGCTATTCATGAAAATCCAGATTTAAGCAAAACTGAGAAGTTCACTTACTTGAAGTCCTACCTCACTGGACCAGCCGCACGTGCTATTGCAGGGTTGAAGGTAACTGATACAAATTATGATGCCGCTGTAGACATGCTTAAACAAAGATTTGGCAGAAAAGAGCTAATTGTGAGTGCACACATGGCTAAGTTGTTGAATCTAAGCCCAGTAAAAAGATCCTCTGACGTTGTTGCTTTGAGGCAACTTTTTGATGATGTTGAAGTGCAGATAAGAAGCCTAGAAGCTTTAAGTGTTGTGTCAGACAGTTATGGAGCTTTATTGTGCCCCATTCTCCTCCAGATGATTCCCGATGACCTCGCTCTTGAGTACACCCGTAAAACAGATAAAGGACAAAAGTGGGGGGTTGAAGATCTTGTTAGTTTTTTACAACAAGAAGTTGAAAGCAGAGAGCGTGCTGCACATTTAACAAAACCAAGAGAAGTGAAAGATGCACCTGCCTCGCACAAACAACATTACAAGCAGGATTTAACCAGAGAAAAGTGGAAAAGAGCTAATGTGCCATCAGCTGCAGCACTCCATACTGGCAGTTCCAATTCACCACTCGGTTGCCTATTCTGCAACAGTACTAGCCATAAGTCAGAACAGTGCACTGAAGACACAGTCACGGGAAGGAAGGAAAAATTAAAGAAAATGGGAAGGTGTTTCATATGCCTGAAACCTAGACATCTTGCCCGAGACTGCAGATCGAAAAATGTAACATGCACTGATTGTGGAAGGAGACATCATGCTGTAGTATGTGACAAAGGAGAAGAACCAAAGGAGACCACAAATGCTGCCACGGACACAACTGACACTGTAGTCTCATCAGTAATACCACACACAGCTAAACCGACTCCAGAAAAGTGTGAAACTGTGCTTTTGCAAACCGTGAGAGCAAGAATTAAAGGACCTGGAGGAGAGAAAATTGTGCGTTGTTTGATTGATGGAGGAAGCCAACGCAGTTTTGTTCATGAGAAACAAGTGAAAGATTTAAAGCTACCAGTGTTGAAAGAAGAGACATTGAATCTTCACACCTTTGGCTCAAAGAACCCAACAACCACCAGATGCAATGTCATAAAACTAATCCTTGAAAATGTAAGAAACAAAGAACAGAAATTTGAGATAGAAGCTGTCCAAACACCACAGCTTTGTACTGCGGTCATGAAGGTTCCCAGTGAGCACATTCAGCGCCAGCTAGAGAAAAAGGGACTACCAGTAGCAGATGTGGCTACAGGAGACAAGGATGAGCTGGAACTGTCTGTACTTATCGGAGCGGATTACTACTGGAAAGTAGTCACAGGTAAAACTGAAAGACTCTCAGATGCTTTAGTGGCTGTTGAAACAAGATTTGGCTGGGCAGTGCAAGGACCAGTTGTGATGTCCAGTATGAATGAAGCAACATGTCTGCACATTGGAGTCAGTGAAAACCCAGTGGACATTTCAAACCAGTTGAGGGCGTTCTGGGAAATAGAGTCACTGGGCATTTCCACCAAAGGGGAAGAAACATCGGATGACAAGAAGGCCATTGACAGCTTTGACAGGTCAGTCAAATTCATTGACGACAGATATGAAGTAGCATTGCCATGGCGACAAGACATGCTCAAGATTTCTGATAACAACAAGGTTGCACAGAAAAGATTTGAAATGTTGAAAAGAAAACTGAAATCTGATGTGTCCCTGTACGAAAGATACAATGATGTAATAGAGGATTACACAGAGCAGGGAATTTGTGAGAAAATACCTGAGAGCAGTCATTCAGGTACTGTTGATGTGACTTACTACTTACCTCATCACGCAGTGATCAGAGAGGACAAGGTAACTACCAAGCTGAGAATAGTGTTTGATGCATCATCACATGAAGAAGGTTGCTCCTCTTTAAATGACTGTTTGTTACCTGGCCCAAACTTAAATGCTGACCTAATGAGCATTTTGATTAGGTTTCGACAACATCCTGTAGCCTTCACAGCTGACATCACAAAGGCATTCCTGCAGATTTCTATCGCTGAAAGGGACAGAGATGCTGTGAGGTTTTTGTGGCTTACAGGGCCCCCAGATGCAGAAAGCACAAGCACATGCATAATGAGAATGAGACGCGTTGTGTTTGGAGTGACATCAAGTCCTTTCTTACTTGCTGCCACAATCAGACATCATTTGGAGAAATATCAAGAGATCCAACCAGAAATAGTAAAAATGATGAGAGACTCGCTCTATGTAGATGATCTGATTGCTAGCTCAAGTAATGCAGACGAGGCCTACACACTTACCACAGGAGCAAAAGAGATACTGGCTGCTGCAAACATGAACCTGTGTAAGTGGACAACAAACTCACAAGAGTTAAAAACTAAGTGGTCAAACTGTTCCCTTGACATCACACAAGAAACGGAGACACATGGAAATGTGCTAAAGGTACTTGGTTTAGTGTGGAGACCGGAAACTGACAACTTTACATTTGACTTCAATCACTTGATGAACATTCTAAAGGGAAAGGAGAATACCAAGAGGAGTGTTCTAAGATCATCTGCCAGAATATTTGATCCTATAGGATTCCTAACACCATTTACTGTCCGTGTTAAGTGTCTGTTTCAGGAAATGTGGCGTCGGGGTCTAAGCTGGGATGATGAGCTGCCTCCCGACCTTTCCAACGCATGGCAGCAGTGGTGCTTGGAGCTCCCCCAGATACACCAAATAGTCATTCCAAGGTGGTATGGAACAGAGAAGGTGTCAGGTAAAACACAAGTTCTCCATGTTTTCACAGATGCCAGTGAAAGGGCTTATGGTGCAGCTGCATATTTGCAAGGACAAACAGCAGAAGGAGAAACTGTAACTGCACTCGTAGCTTCGAAATCCAGAGTGGCTCCAATCAAAACAATAACACTTCCTCGCTTGGAGCTAATGGGAGCTTTAATTGGAGCAAGGTTGGCAAATAACCTGTTAAAGGCACTGAATATGCAAATCACCCAGCTGCAAATGTGGTCAGACTCCATGATAGTGATCCACTGGATTCACAGTTCACCAAAGAAATGGAAACCATTTGTTGCTAACCGAGTAGTGGAGATACAGACTTTGACACCACCTGAAATATGGAAACACTGTAATGGTAAACAGAATCCAGCTGATCTCACCACAAGAGGACAATCTGCAACAAGGTTGAAAGAGGAAGAGCTCTGGTGGTCGGGCCCACTATTTTTGAAAGATAAGATACTTGGAACACCACCTGCAGAGGCAACACCAGAAGTGCTCTCAGAGGAAGAGGTTAAAACAGAACTAAAAGCAAGTCAAGTCATCGTACAGTTCAGTAACACCGATAGGTTGCAGACTGAGCCATTGTTGCAGCTGGAGAATTACAGCAAGCTTCAAAGGGTATTAAGAGTTACAGCATGGATTAACAGATTTCTTCACAACTGTCGCTCAAAGCAAAGGAAGGTGGGAGAAATAACATCGGAAGAAATGTCAGAAGCTGAGAAGGTGTGGATACGTGAAGCGCAAATCCATAGTTTTGAAAGGGAAATAAAGGAGCTAAAGGCTGGAAAGGCTGTGCACAAGGATTCAAAAATTCGAGACTTTAAACCCTTCCTTGATGAAAATGGTTTAATCTGTGTAGGAGGAAGGCTACATCAGTCAGATTTGAGTTTCGCTGAGCAACATCCATGGTTGTTACCCTCAAGTCACAGATTTTGCCAACTTCTGATCAAGTACAGTCACGCGGATGTAATGCATTCAGGCGTGAGAGACACTCTTGTTCATTTAAGAGAAAAATATTGGATCCCACGCGCCAGACAGTTAGTCAAAAAATGCATTTCGGACTGTACCATCTGCAAAAGATTTAATACGAAGGCAGTAAAACAAACAACTGCACCACTACCCAGAGACAGAATTACAGAAGCGCCGCCATTTGAAATAACTGGTGTAGATTTTGCAGGTCCACTGTATGTGAAATCCAAGGGTAACACGGAAAAAGCGTATGTGGCACTTTTCACATGTGCCGTGACACGCGCAGTACATCTTGAACTAATATCAAGTCTCACAACAGAAAGTTTCCTCTTAGCACTGAAAAGGTTTGTTTCACGGAGAGGACTCTGCAGAATAATCTACTCTGACAATGCTCAAACATTCAAGAAAGCAGAACAAGAACTAAAGGAACTGTGGAAAGCTATGAAAGAGCCAGAACTGTTGGAATATGTTTCTGAAAAGGGAATTAAGTGGAAATTCATTGCAGAGAGAGCAGCTTGGTGGGGTGGATTTTGGGAACGATTAGTGCGCTCTGTGAAGGGATGCCTCAAAAGAGTAATAGGCAGAGCATCTCTAAGTTTTGAAGAGTTAACATCTTTACTGTCGGAAATCGAAGCCACTATCAACTCAAGACCACTCACATTTGTGTACAATGATTTAAAGGAACCCCAACCTCTGACTCCAGCGCATTTTCTGATTGGAAGGAGACTCAGTTCTTTACCTCCAAAGCCTTTCTGCACAGCAGGTCAGATAACAACTGCAAACCAAGAGCAGCTGACCAGAAGATGGAAATACCGTCACAGACTGATGGATGAATTCTGGAACAGGTGGAGGAAGGAGTATTTGCTGGACCTCAGATCGGCTCACACCTGCCAGACCCAAAATCCCACGTTGCTTAAAACTGGAGACTTGGTTCTCATTGGAGATGACAAAAAATGCCACGTTTAACCTGGAAAACAGGACTTATCACCGAAGTGTTCCCAGGAAGAGATGGGCTGGTCAGATCCTGCGCGGTGCGCACCTCAACAGGGACGACGTTAAGAAGACCAGTTCAGCTGTTATATCCATTTGAAGTTAACAATTGAACTGTCTTCTTGGGGGGAGGATGTTGAATATAATATGGTTAATTCATATCGTTCACATGTTAAATAAATAGAATGGAATAAATACAATTCAGTTTAAGATTGTACTGGGTTTTGATCGTACAAGTATTTCTCCACTAGATGGCGTGGGTGCCATTTGTCAGCCATGATTGTTGGCCTTGATTTCTGACCAGCGAAGAAGCCAGTTTCTTCTTCTTCATTCTAGAAAAATGTAGCTCTATGTATATGCTTGTTTTTTACCGCAGTTTCAGAAGTAAAAGTGACAAAAATATGAAGTCGAATCTCCAGTCGTCTTTTTCATCAAGAAGGGATGTTTTCAGCTAAATCCGCAACACCTGTGGTGTAGAGCAACTGCAATTCCTGTTAATCCTTTAATTTTAAATTATAATTTATTTAAAGTGAATAAATTGTAATGAAAAATAAATAAAATTAAATAGCTAAAGTAAATCGGAATTGGAAGTGCATCTGTTCATTGAATGTTCAACGTATTATGAATCTTTATTTAGAAAGAAATACACATTGGTTGGCCTATTCCTGAGCATACATCAGCAATTACACATGTTTATGGGAATAGGGCATTATTAATATACCATGTAAGGTGGTATGTGCTAGAAATGTGTAAACCACTATCAGTGAGTCTGCCCGTGAGGTGGGGCACCGCCGCGCCAAGCAGTGTCCCACTTTGTCCCTCAGAAACATACCCCTTGTCCCCCCTTGGGCTTATTAGCAGGTGGTCACCCTAGTAAGAGCACAGTTTTGCTCAAAACATTGCAATGCACACAACATTATGGGTGACATACCAGAGTTCAAAAGAGGACAAATTGTTGGTGCACGTCTTGCTGGCGTATTTGTGACCAAGACAGCAAGTCTTTGTGATGTATCAAGAGCCACGGTATCCAGGGTAATGTCAGCATACCACCAAGAAGGACGAACCACATCCAACAGGATTAACTGTGGACGCAAGAGGAAGCTGTCTGAAAGGGATGTTCGGGTGCTAACCCGGATGGTATCCAAAAAACATAAAACCACGGCTCCCCAAATCACGGCAGAATTAAATGTGCACCTCAACTCTCCTGTTTCCACCAAAACTGTCCGTCGGGAGCTCCACAGGGTCAATATCCACGGCCGGGCTGCTATAGCCAAACCTTTGGTCACTCGTGCCAATGCCAAACGTCGGTTTCAATGGTGCAAGGAGCGCAAATCTTGGGCTGTGGACAATTTGAAAAATGTATTGTTCTCTGATGAGTCCACCTTTACCGTTTTCCCCACATCCGGGAGAGTTACGGTGTGGAAAAAGCCCCAAAGAAGCGTATCACCCAGACTGTTGCATGCCCAGAGTGAAGCATGGGGGTGGATCAGTGATGGTTTGGGCTGCCATATCATGGCATTCCCTTGGCCCCATACTTGTGCTAGATGGGCGCGTCACTGCCAAGGACTACCGAACCATTCTGGAGGACCATGTGCATCCAGTGGTTCAAACATTGTATCCTGAAGGAGGTGCCATGTATCAGGATGACAATGCACCAATACACACAGCAAGACTGGTGAAAGATTGGTTTGATAAACATGAAAGTGAAGTTGAACATCTCCCATGGCCTGCACAGTCACCAGATCTAAATATTATTGAGCCACTTTGGGGTGTTTTGGAGGAGCGAGTCAGGAAACATTTTCCTCCACCAGCATCACGTCGTCACCTGGCCACTCTCCTGCAAGAAGAATGGCTTAAAATCCCTCTGACCACTGTGCAGGACTTGTATATGTCATTCCCAAGACGAATTGACGCTGTACTGGCCGCAGTGGGGGTTCTAGACCAAATTTAGCAGGGGGGCCAGGGTGGGGCCAGTGTTTTTTCACAGGGGCACAGAACAACTGAGCAATTTGATTGGTCAAATTACAAACTATGTTACTCGGGCAGCTGGCCAGGCACTAGCTACAAGCCAATGGAAAGAGTGAACAAAATAGACCGCTTTATTATACCTACTCGCTCCACTATACCCTGACAATAAGACAAATGAAAAAGAAGGCTAAAAAAAATAGTCATTTGCGCACATGTTCACGGCAACTGCGCAACTACACACTGTCACGCACTGCTGCGTTCTGTTAAGATATCAACTGTGTCAGTGGAACGGCCATCTTAACCCGGGAGCTGCATGGTCCACTTACATACAGAAGTAACTTCAACCAAGGATATGACACCAGATAGCACCCCCGAGGTGACAGTTTTTCTACTGATGACACAGTTAGGATGTGTTACAGCCCCTTGCACGGGTGCTTACCTAGATTCCTATATAATGCTTGTGAGATGGAAAGTCGGGGGTTCTTGCCGATCAAGAGCCCATCAGAGCTGATGTGTCTGTAACAGTTTCTCTGACTTTAGTAGATTAAATGAATTGAAGCATACTTTTCTGTTTTGAGCGTATTGCTCCAAAAACCAATATGTTAAGTGGGGGTCGCCTAAAGGGTAAAACAAGCTGGGTCCACTGAGGGTGTGTCACCGCCGACCGGGTGCGGTAGCTTAACAAACTCATTATCTCGAACAGTGCTACAACAAAAGGGACACAGCTAAATGCAGAGCAGCAGCGTAGCCAAGAATGACCAGCACTTTAAAATGCAACATTCAGTTTAATATATATTTTTTTTTAAATCAAGGAAGCGGAATTGAATTCTCATCAACTTGTTTTTTGTACTCATTTTAAATAAGTGCTGTAAACTGTTAGATTAACAAATGCTTGATAACTTAAAATATTTAAGTTGAGTACATGCATTAAAAAAACCATCTGTCTTCTTTGTCCAAAATGTGGACATTTTGGTCCTCAAAAGAGTGTCCTTTGTCCTTAAGGTGTAGGTGGACAGCAGTCTTGACCTGAGGAGGTAGCTCTCCTGTGTTGAGCCATGCGTCTGTAGAAAGGTTGTTTGGTTTATCCAATATAAAGATTCCTCACTGCACTGAACTGCATACACCACTCTGCTCATCTTAGGTTTGGGGGTTTTGTCCTTGGGGTGCACCAGCCTCCCAGGCTGGAAGCCGTAGATGGCTTCCTTCACAGGGGTGTGAAGGAAGCCATCTACGTTAAGAGAGAAAAACCAACCTTAAACAGAGGAGGAGGCCTAAGGTTCCCACTCTCAAAAGTTTAATTCAATTCAATTCAATTTTATTTATATAGCGCCAATTCATGAAACATGTCAACTCGAGGCACTTTACAAAGTCAAATCAATCATATTATACAGATTGGTCAAAAATGTCCTATATACAGTAAGGGAACCAGTTGATTGCTTCAAAGTCCCGACAAGCAGCATTCACTCCTGGAGAAGCGTAGAGCCACAGGGAGAGTCGTCTGCATTGTCCATGGCTTTGCAGCAATCCCTCATACTGAGCAAGCATGAAGTGACAGTGGAAAGAAAAACTCCCCATTAATGGGAAGGAAAAACCTCCAGCAGAACCGGGCTCAGTTAATGGGATGTATTAATTATAATAGAATACAGGACATCCTAAGAAGTTGAACTCTGTGATCTGTTGGTTGTTTGATGAATCAAACATAAAGGCTTCACCCAAATAAAGAGCCCCAGTGTCCTGAATGATAAGTGTTGTCAAATTGCAAATGCAGTTTTGCATGATTGACAACATGAAGACATAAGGAAACAGTATGTTGTTAATTGTGTCCTGTGACTCTTCCTTTTTTAACGAGCCCACTCTACAGAGCATGTCCCCTGCCAACCTATATGCAAATCCATAATTATCATAAAACTCCCCTTTTACCATGCGTCTGGTTTTATAAGTCAGGATGGCGTAAAATTTTGCTAAAACCCATTTAAACGATGTTGAATGCGGTGTTTTAAGAGCAACTGCTGAACACTGAGAAAAACAGCATTTTTCATGGTATTAGCGACAGTGTTCAGTGTCCTCAGTAACGTCGTTCCCCCCCGCTTTGTGACTTGCAGTATGCTGTTTATAACGGCATACCAGCCATACCTATATTCAATTCAATTCAATTTATATAGCGCCAATTCATGAAACATGTCATCTCAAGTTACTTTACAAAGTCAAATTCGGTCAGATTATACAGATTGGTCAAAAATGTCCTATATAAGGGAACTCAGCTGATTGCATCAAAGTCATGACAAGCAGCATTCACTCCTGAACAAGCGTAGAGCCACAGGGAGAGTCGTCTGCATTGTCCATGGCTTTGCAGCAATCCCTCATACTGAGCAAGCATGAAACGACATGCTTGCTCAGCAATTATCTAATTTAAACTCTTACCACCCAATGGGGGTGATTGGAGGAACACCACCAACTCATTGGTTTAGATACATGGATTCAAAATCCAAAGCAAAGAAGTTGAGACATTTACCAACCACATCAACTCGGTGGAGAGCAACGTAAGGTTTACCAGAGAGGAGACCAAGAACATCTTGCTTTTCTGGGCTGTGCGGTACACATTCACACTGACTTATACAGAACATTCCCTCTACCACAGAGAAGCAAAAACATAAGCACACCTGGAAATCCATGCAAGCTTGTGGTTACCCAAAATGTGTGGCATCCCAGTCCTCCCAAGTGTGACAGGTGTTTAAACATTTTCAGAAAGAACTGAGCGAAAATCCTGTTGCCTCTGATTAAAGCCCGTTTTCTATTTCTCTTAATACCTTTTTCAAATTTGAATCAACTTTTAATACACCCATTTGTTTGTCCAATGTTTAGTCTTTAATGTTTTAACATGTTGCTAGTTCCAACTTAACCAAAATCTTTGATATTTACTGGAAGGGCATCTCAAAGCATTAGTCTAGATCACTGGGACAACTCAAAGCTAATGGCATTTGTCCAAGAGCTCAAATCTTACTAGAAGCCAAGAAAAATGGCTGCCTAAGATTTCAAGAAAGTCTTGAATCAGAGTCACTTAAGTGGAAATTTTACCTTTTAAAGCTAAATTTTACAAGGTCACTGCCCCCCCAAGCCAGATGTGGACACCTTGCAGTTTCAGGGTACCTAGTCTAAAGCACTAACTGGGCCCCCCCAGAGCCAACCCACCCCTTTTCCATGCAACTGCTGGATAGGCAGGTAGACCATGTTCCAGTTTGCTTGGTATTTGAACACACTGCAGCTAATGCAACACAAGGCCATCATTGACCACCATACACAAAATTCAGAGTCAAGACAAGATTCAGATTTATTAACATTTGAGTCCATATTTCACAGGCAGGTTTGTTTCAGGAAAGCATACTGTACATTCAGTGTCGAGTCCCCTGCGGGACACCTGGGAAGACCTTCTGTTGCCCTGATCCAGGGTTCTGGGGTGTGTCAGGAGCTGAGCCATGCTCCTTCAGATAGTGGATGGTCTGGTAGTAGTCTTTGCCCTTCTCGTGGTCTCTGCTGAAGGTAGTGTAGGTGCCAGGAGGGTACAGACCATACAGGAGCATGTAGTCCAACTCGGGGAAAGGATAGGGAAAGGGGTATGGAGGCTGGTAGCCCCACAAGCCACCCACACCACTACTAGGCAGAGCCACAGGTGGAAGAGGCTGGCCAGGACCCATAGGGTAAGCTGGGTAACCAAACTCCTCTGTCTGCTGCTGGTAGTTCCCAAGCTCAGCTTCCTTCACAACATTGGAAGTCTCCCCAGACTGGAGCACTGGAGCAGGGGGTGCTGGAGGGAATGGTGGTCCAGCAACACTGGTGTCTTGGGGCTGGGCATCAGTTGCTGCTTCCTCAAATGGTTTGGGTGCAATGAACCAATTCATTTCTGGGTAATGGAAAGAGTGTTAGTGTGGATTTAAAGAAGCCATCTGAAAAATCTTGTAGTAAGTTAGTCTTACCTGGTAGATTAGGCCGAGTTCCTGACTGGGAAGGGCTGGCAGCATGTGCTGCTGGAAGTGGCACAAGGTAACCAGACTGAACTGGCAAGTTAGAGCCTGTAACTTGTCCTCCTTGAAGAGGTACCAGAGAACCATCTGTTGCAGCATATCCTGCAGCAGGGACAGCTGAGCCAAGGGCAACAGGCACTGGCTGTGCCTGGACGTACTGGGGTGCACCTAGGTATTGTGCCACTGCTTTTGCCGGTTTAGAAACACCTCCAGAGGTGCTGTAAAAGGCAGGTTCAGAGTAGCCAGCAGCTGATCCCTGTTTGAAGCCACCGTGATCTCCACCATGTGGGTCACTGGGTCTGCTCTGACCTTGAGGTTTTGAGCCTGAGTGAAAAATGAGCACAATTTCTCAGTTGGGGAAAAAAATATATATATTATTAAAAATATGTTTCCAGCAGGTGGGTGAGCCCACCTTTTACTGGAACACCATTAACATCCACAAACAGTAAGCCAAAGAGGAACAACCTAAAACATAAACAATTAAAAACCATCATTGATTCATGAGTTAAACCACTTTTTGCTGCTGCTTTTTTTTTTTTTTTTTTTTTTTTTTTTTTTTTTTTTTTTTTTTTTTTTTTATCCATACCTCAAAAAGACCTGTGTAATCACCATGTTGAACAGCTGCTGTGGTGACAGAAGGGAAGGAGCTGGTTTATAATTGCTGCAGAGGGCCAGTTTTGTCCAATCAGAACGTTCCTACCAAGCAACACTCAGCTGAGGACAATTAACTCTCAACAGGCGACCCAAAATACAGCAGTTGAATGAAGGTAGATATTTATCATGCAGTCCAACTCAAAATGGAAATAACATATTCCACCAAATTTCAGTGTTAGGTCTAAATAAGACCTAACTTTAAATAAACCACTGCTTTCTAAACAACTTCTTCACTGGGCCCAGTTTTAGAGAGTGGGGTAAGTGAAAACCCAGAATATGGCCGTTTCTCAATTCACGAGAACGCGAGTACGGACTCGCGTTCTCGTCAAGTCCGGTCTTGGTGAGAACACAGGAAGATCGGACTTGACAAGAACGCGAGCACGCAGCACGTATTGTGTATTGGAACAGAAGCGTACTTGTGACGTCATGAGACGCACAGTTCTTTAGCATTTCTTTAACATTCAAAACTATTTATATACTACACCACAATAAATCTTATTGAAAACATTTTTAAAACAACATTTTTAATTTCTAAAAAGCCTAAAAATTATCTTGCCGCGGTGCATTCTGGGCACGCGGTCAGTCTGAAGAACGCACAAGTCTGCTCTGATACATGCTCGATAAAGAGGGCGGGCGAGAACAACATCCGGGGAATTCGGCGCGTTCTCGGTTTGGCGTTCTCGGCAATCGGAACAGTGCTCGGGCTGAGGCTGATGACGTGTCACGAGCACACGAGAACGCTCAAGAACGCATATTGAGAAACGGCCCATGTTTTTGGGTAAATTCCTGCATATCCTGGGTTTCCAGTTTCAAAAAGCTAGGTAGCCATTACCCTGAGTCAAGTTACTACTGCAATTTACTATGTGAACCAAACCTGATCAGTACAACTGTTTGTTGAACTCACACTGGGATTGTCCTAATCTTTAGCTTAGAATTGGCACAAGGAAGTGTCGGAAGAGGAGTGTCCTTTTTTGGAGGTGCCTGTAGATACTGTAGCACAAATACTCTGCAGAAATCTCTATTGGGAGAGGCTGATCAGACCACAATTAAATAATTCTTTTTCCATATTAACAATATTTTTTAGCTTTACTGTTGTTGTTTTTTCCCTCCAGTCAGTAATTTATCTCAATAATTCTCAGCCCACATATTTCTCATATAACACAATGAATAAATTATTTGTGCAGCACCTCATTTGTATGGCAATTGTACCGTTTTATATAAAGTAGGTGGCACTGAAAATCTTTAAGATATACAGGGGTTGGACAATGAAACTGAAACACCTCTCATTTTAGTGTGGGAGGTTTCATGGCTAAATTGGACCAGCCTGGTGGCCAAACTTCATTAATTGCACATTGAACCAATAAGAGCAGAGTGTGAAGGTCCAATTAGCAGGGTAAGAGCACAGTTTTGCTCAAAACATTGCAATGCACACAACATTATGGGTGACATACCAGAGTTCAAAAGAGGACAAATTGTTGGTGCACGTCTTGCTGGCGTATTTGTGACCAAGACAGCAAGTCTTTGTGATGTATCAAGAGCCACGGTATCCAGGGTAATGTCAGCATACCACCAAGAAGGACGAACCACATCCAACAGGATTAACTGTGGACGCAAGAGGAAGCTGTCTGAAAGGGATGTTCGGGTGCTAACCCGGATGGTATCCAAAAAACATAAAACCACGGCTCCCCAAATCACGGCAGAATTAAATGTGCACCTCAACTCTACTGTTTCCACCAAAACTGTCCGTTGGGAGCTCCACAGGGTCAATATCCATGGCCGGGCTGCTATAGCCAAACCTTTGGTCACTCGTGCCAATGCCAAACGTCGGTTTCAATGGTGCAAGGAGCGCAAATCTTGGGCTGTGGACAATTTGCAACATGTATTGTTCTCTGATGAGTCCACCTTTACCGTTTTCCCCACATCCGGGAGAGTTACGGTGTGGAAAAAGCCCCAAAGAAGCGTATCACCCAGACTGTTGCATGCCCAGAGTGAAGCATGGGGGTGGATCAGTGATGGTTTGGGCTGCCATATCATGGCATTCCCTTGGCCCCATACTTGTGCTAGATGGGCGCGTCACTGCCAAGGACTACCGAACCATTCTGGAGGACCATGTGCATCCAGTGGTTCAAACATTGTATCCTGAAGGAGGTGCCGTGTATCAGGATGACAATGCACCAATACACACAGCAAGACTGGTGAAAGATTGGTTTGATAAACATGAAAGTGAAGTTGAACATCTCCCATGGCCTGCACAGTCACCAGATCTAAATATTATTGAGCCACTTTGGGGTGTTTTGGAGGAGCGAGTCAGGAAACATTTTCCTCCACCAGCATCACGTCGTCACCTGGCCACTCTCCTGCAAGAAATATGGCTTAAAATCCCTCTGACCACTGTGCAGGACTTGTATATGTCATTCCCAAGACGAATTGACGCTGTACTGGCCGCAGTGGGGGTTCTAGACCAAATTTAGCAGGGGGGCCAGGGTGGGGCCAGTGTTTTTTCACAGGGGCACAGAACAACTGAGTGGGGGGGAAAAAACTTAACAGGTCAACATTTCATCGTTTAATATATTAAGTAAGCCAAAGAGCCAATGGGGTACCGCGCGCGAGCTATTTTTAGAAACACAACGTCACGATGACGTCACATCACGTGGTACGCAGTAGGGCAAACTCCCAAACCCGCCGCTGTTTTGCTGTGGAAGAGACGTGCGTTAGCCTAGGTTTTACTCGGTAAACGACTGCTTTTTCCAACATCTAAGACCATGGTTTATAAACATTGTTGCTATGGGACGTGCAACAGCGACTCGAGGTACACTCATCGACCGCATATGAAGGATGTTTTCTTCATTAATTTCCCGAAACTCAAGAGTGCCAAGGAGAAGTGTGTGCGTTGGGTACACTTGTGCGGGCGGCCTACACAACATTTCAACCCGGAAAAAGTTACCAAATTCACCTACATATGTAGCAAGCATTTTGTCGGTGGAAAGGGCCCAACTGAAGAACATCCTGACCCAATTCCAGCGACATCAAGCAGTGAACAGGTGAGAGTATTTTGGTGTTTTACTGAAGCTTAAATCTGCTCAGGCGTCGAAGAGCTAACGACGAAACGAGCTATCCTTTGTTACACTTTTGTTATGTCTGCGTGTCTATCCTGCCGCGCGATATTGACTTAGGCCCCTAAGTTGACCATAGATTGTTTGTTTTGTCATCATTTTAGCTGGAGAGGTATGCCCGATTCAAAAGAAAGGCATGTTAGCAGGCGCTAACATGGTACCCTGCTACCGGGATCGCTTACTCAAAAACAAACGCCCTGAATCTCTTAAGCGAAAGATTCTGAGATGTGAACAATCGTTTTGTAGCTACCTATTGGCAAGATATACAGATTCCTGGACGTTGATTGCAAACTAACAAAAAAGGCCGACGTGAACGGAGCACGGTGGAAATCATAACAAAGGCATGAACGCCGAGCAGGGAAAAAAACAAAGCTTACCGTTGAATCAACTCGGCCCGTCTTCCGGTTTTTTTGAGCCCTCGACACTCAAGCCACCGTTTCAGCTGAAGGTTGGTGTGCTCTTCCACAGTGCGACCAGTAAACCGTGCGCCTGGGACATCGTCTTGGGTAAGTTTAATGGCTGCAAAGTCGGTCATATCGCTGGTTCTGTTGCGCTTGTAATGGCTGGTTTGTATGTGCGTTCTACGACTTTTTGCCCTACCGGTGTGGCAAAAGGGGCGTTACTCTTAAGGCCGTGACGTCACGTGCGCGGTACCGCATTGTGGCTCTGGAGCTGCAGGTTGCAGACCCCTGATCTTTTCTCAATACAGCGGGAGCTTAACGTGAAACAGCTTAATTGTTAATTATTGTTATTTTTTTAATATTTATTTTTTAATTATTTTATTATTGGGTAAAAACATAAACGAAAAAATACAACTGATCCAAATGACCAGTCAGTCACGGTATCTTTGTCAGCATTTATCATCCTAAGAAATTTAATATCATGTTTTTAGTACAGGGGCCATAACAGGGGCCAGGAACAGTTCTACAGGGGCCCTGGCCCCTGTTGGCCCCTGTCTAGAAACGCCCCTGATTGGCCGCAAAAGGAGGCCCTAGACTAGTGATGGGTCGATGAGGCGTCATGAAGCGTTTCGACACATTGGCAAACTGTATTGATACTGTGCCGATACTGTGTCACTGAAGACTGACACCTGCTGGACCTTAAAAATCCCTACAGGCAACCTGATTGACAGAGTTAACTGACACTGATTTGATGACCAAGTATACACAATACAATTTAAATCATTGTATGTTGCATTGTATTATTTTATATTTTCATTTGAATTAAACATATATTTGATTTTTTTTTTTTAGATACAGTCAATAAATAATGTGAACTTGTATCATAATATAACCTCTAAGTAAACATGTTGTGAACGAGGATGCTTGTGGACTGGCTTTTTAATTTTTTTTTTTTTTTTTTACAAATTCTTTGCTGCCATGTCCTTTCAATCTGTTCTGAAATCGGAAATGCTGAGTATGACAAAGGGAGGAAGAACTACTCAGAGTAGCAGCTTTGTAATAAGGGTAGATCAGCCGTTTTTTTTTCTGAAACGGCGCTCAGAACAAAGATGCACAGAGCAACCCACCCAACCATAAAGGCGTCTGCCCAACTCATCCATCAGTGGTGCGCTCCGATCAACACCTGGCGCTCACAGAGCGAGACTGTGGTACACCATCACACCAGAGTTGCAAAATGGTTAAAAATTAACCATTATTAACCGTTATTTTGTTTACAGTTCAGCTTGGATTTTTATTTACTGCGCAGCATAGATTTGCTGTGCGCGCTGCTGTGCGCGAATGCACACGCGCAGCTTAGAGGGAACAGAAACAGTTTGGCGTGTCAGTCAGTTCGAAACAGTTCCTGTATCGGTCACGTGACTTTTCCATTGCGATACGCGCTTCGACACGCATCGACACAGGTTTCGCTCTGTGAGCTCGACACATGCGCCGACGCATCGGTGTTGCCGGACCAATCACTACCCTACACCATACTAATAAATTATTGTGGTCTAAAACCAGGTGTTTCAGTTTCATTGTCCAACCCCTGTAGTTAGCAGCTAACATTCAAAAGTTAAATAGCCTAGCCTTACGAACACTGAACGTTACACTGAACAGGAACATGCAATAAAAAGAGTGATTCATGGTTGAGAATAAATGAGTTACTGAAATAAACTAGGTAAATTTGATTGCTCACCTTGCTTTGAAACAACTTCCTTGACTGGTCCTGACAAAGCACCAAGTAGAAGATACCTGACTCAATCCAATATGCAGCACCGTGCGTTTTGTGTTGATCGAGCAATGTGCCTATAGCAAGTGTGAAACAGGGCCAAAATTCCCTAGTGGTCGAGAGTGGTATCACAGGGACTTGACTGCAAAGGTGCCACAGACACTATTTCATGCTTTATAGATAGTTAGATGTCATCACAGACTGTGTCTCACAGAAAGTATTTTACAGTATTTTGAAAATACAAAAATACACAACACCGAAGTATTTTGATACAAAATGCAAAGGCATTTTCATCATCTCAATAAAATGCAAATTACAAAATAGTATTTTGTATTTGAAATACGTATTTCAAAATAGAAATACTGCCCATCCCTGTGTGTTAGTAATTCTTTCTAAAAGCGCAACAAATGATGTGAAAAGCTTTCCAAATTTTTACAACCTGCCCATAAGCTATTTTGATTCCAGCTCAATGTGTTCAAAAGAAGACTAATTGGGTGGAAACTTGTCCAATTTAGCAGCACTGACTACACTACTGCTTCTTATCTGTTTGTTTTATTTAGATTTTGGGATTTTATTGAGAATTTCTTTCTCAGCACTGTAGGAGTTGTCACAGAGCCACTGTTCAGCCTCAATCATATAAAATGTTTTTTGAAAAAGTTTGCCCCCGTGAAAGAATCTAATGCCCCCCCCCCCCCCCGCCCCTTTTCATTTGTTTGTGCAGCCGGGTCTCTCCCCAGTCACAGGGTCACAAGACTAAAATAATAAAGAATTACACAGAATTGCAGATATCAGTGAAAGTAATAATTTAATCTGTATCAAATTTTAAGATTTCAAGCACACATTTTGAATTTATATATTTTAGGTTTTCCAGTTATAATTGCCTGAATTAATTGCACACACGTAGTCGCACACATTGTCCGATTCCCATGGACCCGTGGCTCCTTTATCATGCAATTTGATTGGTCAAATTACAAACTACGTTACTGGGGCAGCTGGCCAGGCACTAGCTACAAGCCAATGGAAAGAGTGAACAAAATAGACCGCTTTATTATACCTACTCGCTCCACCAAACCCTGACAATAAGACAAATGAAAAAGAAGGCTAAAAAAATAGTCATTTGTGCACATGTTCACGGCAACTGCGCAACTACACACTGTCACGCACTGCTGCGTTCTGTTAAGATATCAACTGTGTCAGTGGAACGGCCATCTTAACCCGGGAGCTGCATGGTCCACTTACATACAGAAGTAACTTCAACCAAGGATATGACACCAGATAGCACCCCCGGGGTGACAGTTTTTCTACTGATGACACAGTTAGGATGTGTACAGCCCCTTGCATGGGTGCGTACCTAGATTCCTATATAATGCTTGTGAGATGGAAAGTCGGGGGTTCTTGCTGATCAAGAGCCCATCAGAGCTGATGTGTCTGTAACAGTTTCTCTGACTTTAGTAGATTAAATGAATTGAAGCATACTTTTCTGTTTTGAGCGTCTTGCTCCAAAAACCAATATGTTAAGTGGGGGTCGCCTAAAGGGTAAAACAAGCTGGGTCCACTGAGGGTGTGTCACCGCCGACCAGGGGTCCGTTCTTCGTACGTCGCTAACTCAGTTAGCTGGATTTGATTGTTGACGATTTGGCATGATCTTGGATGGTTTGGTTCTTCAAAACTCATTCCGGACTTGCTGTCATAGCAACATGTGCGCAAACTTAAACCTGCTCGCGAGCAGGTTTATTTCATGTAAACAGGATTAGATCACAGCTGTATAAATGGAGGAGATAGGGATATCCAGCCAGTGCACTTGAACCACCTAGTGGCAGAGGATGGGACAGAATTGTGGAACACCATTTTTTAATGTTTAATAAAAGACAAAACAAATAATGCTTAGTTCCTGTCTTTTTATTTAAACAATTCTTTATAAAGAAAAGCCAGCAAGTCATCTTTTGCCTGCAATAAGAGAGTTATGTAAAGTCAGCAATACTACTGTGAAATGGTGTATTAGAACTTACTCTGAAGGTCCTTTTGAAGCAACTCGATCTCTAGTGCAATTCTTCTCTTTTTCAAGTTGTGGAGATCAATTTCTCCTCTTAATTTGTGTTTTTTTTCTGGACAAAATACAATTTTTTTGTTGAAGATGCCGTTTATATAACGAACGGATGGCACCCTGTGTCATTTTGGGGAAAAAAGGGTGAAACATGCCTCATGCAACAAATGTAAAAAGAACCCGTTTTTTTCAGCCTTCTTATAGGTTGTTATAAACAGACAAACACATCATTTAACAGTGGCTTTTAAAAAAGAGGAAGAAGTTGCTTTTTAAAATACAGTATAATAATTAAAGGCTACCATTTTGTAGAATATTCTTGTACTTCACTTTTTTCCCCATGTTCTAGTGGCTCCCGTGGAGGCTCTGACATAAAATAACAAAGTAAATATGAAATTATTAAAATGCAAAAGTACATACTGTAGAAAGTGATAGAAACATATAACATGGACAGCACTTATGCATGTAATTTATCTGCTGCTTTTTGCCAGCCCTCTCTCCTGGCTTTAGCAGACTTTGAGGTGTTCCCTGTCGTTTTAATTAATGACTCAAATTCGGCATAACCTTCAATTAAAAGCTCGTGTTCTGCTTGGGAGAAAAACTGTGGGCGTTCTTTGGCCATGCTGAACAGCCAATAGCAGCGTTGCTGATCATTGTTTCTACTATCGATACATTTCCCCTTTTAAACAAATGCATGAACGCGCAGGTTTCTCAGATAACTCAATCCAGCCATACTAATCATAAACAACAGGTGTGTTTGAAGAACCCAATTAGCCGGATCATGATTAGCCGGATGAAATCATCTCGGATGTCTCATTTGATCTTGGATGTTTTAAGCAACGTACGAAGAACGGACCCCAGGTGGCTGTACCACCATGGTTGTTTCCAGAAACAAAAGTTGATTTAAAAATACATGAAATGAAAAGAGAATGGAAACATAATGAAGTTGGGGTTAAATCTAGCATATATATCAGACAATTGTTTTATAGTTTTTTAAAAATATACACAGACGGGTCAAAAAATTCAAAGGGAAATGTGGGTATAGGGATATTTATCCCAGAGTTTAATATTTGTATATGTGAAAGATTAACAGACCTTTTATCTATATACACAGCAGAAATGGTTGCAATTATTTTTAGTTTACAGTGGGTGGAGGAGGTTAGACCGGATAGGGTGGTAATTTGTACAGATTCAAAAGCTGCAATAGAAAGCATTCATTCAGGAGGAAATAGTAGGAAAGACCTGGTAATAGAAATTTATCAGAGTTTATATAGGTTATATAGGTATGGAATAGAGGTTCAGTTCTGTTGGGTACCGGCACATGAAGGGGTGAAAGGAAATGAAACAGCAGATAAGCTAGCAAAAAAGGCTTTAGGAAAGCAGAATAAAGATCAGATTTCATTTGGGAAAGGGGAAGGTAAATCAATAATTAAAAAGAAAGAAACAGAAATATGGCAAAAAATATGGGATGAAGATGAGAAAGGAAGAAGATTATATAGGGTTCAAAAATCTGTAATATGTAAAAATTATGGAAAAAGAAGCAGAAGGGAAGAGATAATTTTTACTAGACTAAGAACTGGACACACATACTTGAATGAGTTTTTGTATATAATAGGGAAGAGAAATAATGATATATGTGAGGGTTGTGCAGAAAAAGAAAATGTGGATCATGTTTTGATGAATTGTATTAAATATGCAATGGAAAGAGAGAGGATGAGGAAAGTAATTATGGAAACAGGGAGAGATTGGAGTATTAAAGGAATTTTAGGGACAGATGGAGATAGGGAAGAAAATATGGAAATTAATAAAGCATTGTTTTTATTTTTACATAACACAAAATTAAAAAATAGAATATAGTAGGTGGAACCATAGAGCTACACACTCATGTACAGTAGGTGGCGGTATGCACCTATAAGTTGTTTGCAATCCGCCAATAAAAGGAAAAGAAGAAGAAGAAGAAGAAGGACCCCAGGTGCGGTAGCTTAACAAACTCATTATCTCGAACAGTGCTACAACAAAAGGGACACAGCTAAATGCAGAGCAGCAGCGTAGCCAAGAATGACCAGCACTTTAAAATGCAACATTCAGTTTAATATATATATTTTTTTTAAATCAAGGAAGCGGAATTGAATTCTCATCAACTTGTTTTTTGTACTCATTTTAAATAAGTTTTGTAAACTGTTAGATTAAAAAATGCTTGATAACTTAAAATATTTAAGTTGAGTACATGCATTAAAAAAACCATCTGTCTTCTTTGTCCAAAATGTGGACATTTTGGTCCTCAAAAGAGTGTCCTTTGTCCTTAAGGTGTAGGTGGACAGCAGTCTTGACCTGAGGAGGTAGCTCTCCTGTGTTGAACCATGCGTCTGTGGAGAGGTTGTTTGGTTTATCCAATATAAAGATTCCTCACCGCACTGAACTGCATACACTACTCTGCTCATCTTAGGTTTGGGGGTTTTGTCCTTGGGGTGCACCAGCCTCCCAGGCTGGAAGCCGTAGATGGCTTCCTTCACAGGGGTGTGAAGGAAGCCATCTACGTTAAGAGAGAAAAACCAACCTTAAACAGAGGAGGAGGCCTTAGGTTCCAACTCTCAAAAGTTTAATTCAATTCAATTTTATTTTGTAGCGCCAATTCATGAAACATGTCATCTCGAGGCACTATATATGTCCTATATAAGGGAACTCAGCTGATTGCATCAAAGTCATGACAAGCAGCATTCACTCTTGAACAAGCGTAGAGCCACAGGGAGAGTCGTCTGCATTGTCCATGGCTTTGCAGCAATCCCTCATACTGAGCAAGCATGAAACGACATGCTTGCTCAGCAATTATCTAATTTAAACTCTTACCACCCAATGGGGGTGATTGGAGGAACACCACCAACTCATTGGTTTAGATACATGGATTCAAAATCCAAAGCAAAGAAGTTGAGACATTTACCAACCACATCAACTCGGTGGAGAGCAACATAAGGTTTACCAGAGAGGAGACCAAGAACATCTTGCTTTTCTGGGCTGTGCGGTACACATTCACACTGACTTATACAGAACATTCCCTCTACCACAGAGAAGCAAAAACATAAGCACACCTGGAAATCCATGCAAGCTTGTGGTTACCCAAAATGTGTGGCATCCCAGTCCTCCCAAGTGTGACAGGTGTTTAAACATTTTCAGAAAGAACTGAGCGAAAACCCAGTTGCCTCTGATTAAAGCCCGTTTTCTATTTCTCTTAATACCTTGTTCAAATTTGAATCAACTTTTAATACACCCATTTGTTTGTCCAATGTTTAGTCTTTAATGTTTTAACATGTTGCTAGTTCCAACTTAACCAAAATCTTTGATATTTACTGGAAGGGCATCTCAAAGCATTAGTCTAGATCACTGGGACAACTCAAAGCTAATGGCATTTGGCCAAGAGCTCAAATCTTACTAGAAGCCAAGAAAAATGGCTGCCTAAGATTTCAAGAAAGTCTTGAATCAGAGTCACTTAAGTGGAGATTTTACCTTTTAAAGCTAAATTTTACAAGGTCACTGCCCCCCCAAGCCAGATGTGGACACCTTGCAATTTCAGGGTACCTAGTCTAAAGCACTAACTGGGCCCCCCCAGAGCCAACCCACCCCTTTTCCATGCAACTGCTGGATAGGCAGGTAGACCATGTTCCAGTTTGCTTGGTATTTGAACACACTGCAGCTAATGCAACACAAGGCCATCATTGACCACCATACACAAAATTCAGAGTCAAGACAAGTTTTAGATTTATTAAGAGTTGAGTCCATATTTCACAGGCAGGTTTGTTTCAGGAAAGCATACTGTACATTCAGTGTCGAGTCCCCTGCGGGACACCTGGGAAGACCTTCTGTTGCCCTGATCCAGGGTTCTGTGGTGTGTCAGGAGCTGAGCCATGCTCCTTCAGATAGTGGATGGTCTGGTAGTAGTCTTTGCCCTTCTCGTGGTCTCTGCTGAAGGTAGTGTAGGTGCCAGGAGGGTACAGACCATACAGGAGCATGTAGTCTAACTCGGGGAAAGGATAAGGAAATGGGTATGGAGGCTGGTAGCCCCACAAGCCACCCACACCACTACTAGGCAGAGCCACAGGTGGAAGAGGCTGGCCAGGACCCATAGGGTAAGCTGGGTAACCAAACTCCTCTGTCTGCTGCTGGTAGTTCCCAAGCTCAGCTTCCTTCACAACATTGGAAGTCTCCCCAGACTGGAGCACTGGAGCAGGGGGTGCTGGAGGGAATGGTGGTCCAGCAACACTGGTGTCTTGGGGCTGGGCATCAGTTGCTGCTTCCTCAAATGGTTTTGGTGCAATGAACCAATTCATTTCTGGGTAATGGAAAGAGTGTTAGTGTGGATTTAAAGAAGCCATCTGAACAATCTTGTAGTAAGTTACAGTCTTACCTGGTAGATTAGGCCGAGTTCCAGACTGGGGAAGGCTGGCAGACTGAACTGGCAAGTAAGAGCCTGTAACTTGTCCTCCTTGAAGAGGTACCAGAGAACCATCTGTTGCAGCATATCCTGCAGCCGGGACAGCTGAGCCAAGGGCAACAGGCACTGGCTGTGCCTGGACGTACTGGGGTGCACCTAGGTATTGTGCCACTGCTTTTGCCGGTTTAGAAACACCTCCAGAGGTGCTGTAAAAGGCAGGTTCAGAGTAGCCAGCAGCTGATCCCTGTTTGAAGCCACCGTGATCTCCACCATGTGGGTCACTGGGTCTGCTCTGACCTTGAGGTTTTGAGCCTGAGTGAAAAATGAGCACAATTTCTCAGTTGGGGAAAAAAATATATATATATATATATTATTAAAAATATGTTTCCAGCAGGTGGGTGAGCCCACCTTTTACTGGAACACCATTAACATCCACAAACAGTAAGCCAAAGAGGAACAACCTAAAACATATAAACAATCAAAAACCATCATTGATTCATGAGTTAAACCACTTTTTTTGCTGCTTTTTTTTTCTCTCTCTTTCTTTCTTTCTTTCTTTTAATCCATACCTCAAAAAGACCTGTGCAATCACCATGTTGAACAGCTGCTGTGGTGACAGAAGGGAAGGAGCTGGTTTATAACTGCTGCAGAGAGCCAGTTTTGTCCAATCAGAACGTTCCTACCAAGCAACACTCAGCTGAGGACAATTAACTCTCAACAAGCGGCCCAAAATACAGCAGTTGAATGAAGGTAGATATTTATCATGCAGTCCAACTCAAAATGGAAATAACATGTTCGACCAAATTTCAGTGTTAGGTCTAAAAAAGACCTAACTTTAAATAAGCCACTGCTTTCTAAGCAACTTCTTCACTGGGCCCAGTTTTAGAGAGTGGGGTAAGTGAAAACCCAGAATATGTTTTTGGGTAAATTCCTGCATATCCTGGGTTTCCAGTTTCAGAAAGCTAGGTAGCCATTACCCTGAGTCAAGTTACTACTGCAATTTACTATGTGAACCAAACCTGATCAGTACAACTGTTTGTTGAACTCACACTGGGATTGTCCTAATTTTTAGCTGAGAATTGGCACAAGGAAGTGTCGGAAGAGGAGTGTCCTTTTTTGGAGGTGCCTGTAGATACTGTAGCACAAATACTCTGCAGAAATCTCTATTGGGAGAGGCTGATCAGACCACAATTAAATAATTCTTTTTCCATATTAACAATATTTTTTAGCTTTACTGTTGTTGTTTTTTCCCTCCAGTCAGTAATTTATCTCAATAATTCTCAGCCCACATATTTCTCATATAACACAATGAATAAATTATTTGTGCAGCACCTCATTTGTATGGCAATTGTACCGTTTTATATAAAGTAGGTGGCACTGAAAATCTTTAAGCTATACAGGGGTTGGACAACGAAACTGAAACACCTCTCATTTTAGTGTGGGAGGTTTCATGGCTAAATTGGACAAACCTGGTGGCCAAACTTCATTAATTGCACATTGAACCAATAAGAGCAGAGTGTGAAGGTCCAATTAGCAGGGTAAGAGCACAGTTTTGCTCAAAACATTGCAATGCACACAACATTATGGGTGACATACCAGAGTTCAAAAGAGGACAAATTGTTGGTGCACGTCTTGCTGGCGTATTTGTGACCAAGACAGCAAGTCTTTGTGATGTATCAAGAGCCACGGTATCCAGGGTAATGTCAGCATACCACCAAGAAGGACGAACCACATCCAACAGGATTAACTGTGGACGCAAGAGGAAGCTGTCTGAAAGGGATGTTCGGGTGCTAACCCGGATGGTATCCAAAAAACATAAAACCACGGCTCCCCAAATCACGGCAGAATTAAATGTGCACCTCAACTCTCCTGTTTCCACCAAAACTGTCCGTCGGGAGCTCCACAGGGTCAATATCCACGGCCGGGCTGCTATAGCCAAACCTTTGGTCACTCGTGCCAATGCCAAACGTCGGTTTCAATGGTGCAAGGAGCGCAAATCTTGGGCTGTGGACAATTTGAAAAATGTATTGTTCTCTGATGAGTCCACCTTTACCGTTTTCCCCACATCCGGGAGAGTTACGGTGTGGAAAAAGCCCCAAAGAAGCGTATCACCCAGACTGTTGCATGCCCAGAGTGAAGCATGGGGGTGGATCAGTGATGGTTTGGGCTGCCATATCATGGCATTCCCTTGGCCCCATACTTGTGCTAGATGGGCGCGTCACTGCCAAGGACTACCGAACCATTCTGGAGGACCATGTGCATCCAGTGGTTCAAACATTGTATCCTGAAGGAGGTGCCATGTATCAGGATGACAATGCACCAATACACACAGCAAGACTGGTGAAAGATTGGTTTGATAAACATGAAAGTGAAGTTGAACATCTCCCATGGCCTGCACAGTCACCAGATCTAAATATTATTGAGCCACTTTGGGGTGTTTTGGAGGAGCGAGTCAGGAAACATTTTCCTCCACCAGCATCACGTCGTCACCTGGCCACTCTCCTGCAAGAAGAATGGCTTAAAATCCCTCTGACCACTGTGCAGGACTTGTATATGTCATTCCCAAGACGAATTGACGCTGTACTGGCCGCAGTGGGGGTTCTAGACCAAATTTAGCAGGGGGGCCAGGGTGGGGCCAGTGTTTTTTCACAGGGGCACAGAACAACTGAGCAATTTGATTGGTCAAATTACAAACTATGTTACTCGGGCAGCTGGCCAGGCACTAGCTACAAGCCAATGGAAAGAGTGAACAAAATAGACCGCTTTATTATACCTACTCGCTCCACTATACCCTGACAATAAGACAAATGAAAAAGAAGGCTAAAAAAAATAGTCATTTGCGCACATGTTCACGGCAACTGCGCAACTACACACTGTCACGCACTGCTGCGTTCTGTTAAGATATCAACTGTGTCAGTGGAACGGCCATCTTAACCCGGGAGCTGCATGGTCCACTTACATACAGAAGTAACTTCAACCAAGGATATGACACCAGATAGCACCCCCGAGGTGACAGTTTTTCTACTGATGACACAGTTAGGATGTGTTACAGCCCCTTGCACGGGTGCTTACCTAGATTCCTATATAATGCTTGTGAGATGGAAAGTCGGGGGTTCTTGCCGATCAAGAGCCCATCAGAGCTGATGTGTCTGTAACAGTTTCTCTGACTTTAGTAGATTAAATGAATTGAAGCATACTTTTCTGTTTTGAGCGTATTGCTCCAAAAACCAATATGTTAAGTGGGGGTCGCCTAAAGGGTAAAACAAGCTGGGTCCACTGAGGGTGTGTCACCGCCGACCGGGTGCGGTAGCTTAACAAACTCATTATCTCGAACAGTGCTACAACAAAAGGGACACAGCTAAATGCAGAGCAGCAGCGTAGCCAAGAATGACCAGCACTTTAAAATGCAACATTCAGTTTAATATATATTTTTTTTTAAATCAAGGAAGCGGAATTGAATTCTCATCAACTTGTTTTTTGTACTCATTTTAAATAAGTGCTGTAAACTGTTAGATTAACAAATGCTTGATAACTTAAAATATTTAAGTTGAGTACATGCATTAAAAAAACCATCTGTCTTCTTTGTCCAAAATGTGGACATTTTGGTCCTCAAAAGAGTGTCCTTTGTCCTTAAGGTGTAGGTGGACAGCAGTCTTGACCTGAGGAGGTAGCTCTCCTGTGTTGAGCCATGCGTCTGTAGAAAGGTTGTTTGGTTTATCCAATATAAAGATTCCTCACTGCACTGAACTGCATACACCACTCTGCTCATCTTAGGTTTGGGGGTTTTGTCCTTGGGGTGCACCAGCCTCCCAGGCTGGAAGCCGTAGATGGCTTCCTTCACAGGGGTGTGAAGGAAGCCATCTACGTTAAGAGAGAAAAACCAACCTTAAACAGAGGAGGAGGCCTAAGGTTCCCACTCTCAAAAGTTTAATTCAATTCAATTCAATTTTATTTATATAGCGCCAATTCATGAAACATGTCAACTCGAGGCACTTTACAAAGTCAAATCAATCATATTATACAGATTGGTCAAAAATGTCCTATATACAGTAAGGGAACCAGTTGATTGCTTCAAAGTCCCGACAAGCAGCATTCACTCCTGGAGAAGCGTAGAGCCACAGGGAGAGTCGTCTGCATTGTCCATGGCTTTGCAGCAATCCCTCATACTGAGCAAGCATGAAGTGACAGTGGAAAGAAAAACTCCCCATTAATGGGAAGGAAAAACCTCCAGCAGAACCGGGCTCAGTTAATGGGATGTATTAATTATAATAGAATACAGGACATCCTAAGAAGTTGAACTCTGTGATCTGTTGGTTGTTTGATGAATCAAACATAAAGGCTTCACCCAAATAAAGAGCCCCAGTGTCCTGAATGATAAGTGTTGTCAAATTGCAAATGCAGTTTTGCATGATTGACAACATGAAGACATAAGGAAACAGTATGTTGTTAATTGTGTCCTGTGACTCTTCCTTTTTTAACGAGCCCACTCTACAGAGCATGTCCCCTGCCAACCTATATGCAAATCCATAATTATCATAAAACTCCCCTTTTACCATGCGTCTGGTTTTATAAGTCAGGATGGCGTAAAATTTTGCTAAAACCCATTTAAACGATGTTGAATGCGGTGTTTTAAGAGCAACTGCTGAACACTGAGAAAAACAGCATTTTTCATGGTATTAGCGACAGTGTTCAGTGTCCTCAGTAACGTCGTTCCCCCCCGCTTTGTGACTTGCAGTATGCTGTTTATAACGGCATACCAGCCATACCTATATTCAATTCAATTCAATTTATATAGCGCCAATTCATGAAACATGTCATCTCAAGTTACTTTACAAAGTCAAATTCGGTCAGATTATACAGATTGGTCAAAAATGTCCTATATAAGGGAACTCAGCTGATTGCATCAAAGTCATGACAAGCAGCATTCACTCCTGAACAAGCGTAGAGCCACAGGGAGAGTCGTCTGCATTGTCCATGGCTTTGCAGCAATCCCTCATACTGAGCAAGCATGAAACGACATGCTTGCTCAGCAATTATCTAATTTAAACTCTTACCACCCAATGGGGGTGATTGGAGGAACACCACCAACTCATTGGTTTAGATACATGGATTCAAAATCCAAAGCAAAGAAGTTGAGACATTTACCAACCACATCAACTCGGTGGAGAGCAACGTAAGGTTTACCAGAGAGGAGACCAAGAACATCTTGCTTTTCTGGGCTGTGCGGTACACATTCACACTGACTTATACAGAACATTCCCTCTACCACAGAGAAGCAAAAACATAAGCACACCTGGAAATCCATGCAAGCTTGTGGTTACCCAAAATGTGTGGCATCCCAGTCCTCCCAAGTGTGACAGGTGTTTAAACATTTTCAGAAAGAACTGAGCGAAAATCCTGTTGCCTCTGATTAAAGCCCGTTTTCTATTTCTCTTAATACCTTTTTCAAATTTGAATCAACTTTTAATACACCCATTTGTTTGTCCAATGTTTAGTCTTTAATGTTTTAACATGTTGCTAGTTCCAACTTAACCAAAATCTTTGATATTTACTGGAAGGGCATCTCAAAGCATTAGTCTAGATCACTGGGACAACTCAAAGCTAATGGCATTTGTCCAAGAGCTCAAATCTTACTAGAAGCCAAGAAAAATGGCTGCCTAAGATTTCAAGAAAGTCTTGAATCAGAGTCACTTAAGTGGAAATTTTACCTTTTAAAGCTAAATTTTACAAGGTCACTGCCCCCCCAAGCCAGATGTGGACACCTTGCAGTTTCAGGGTACCTAGTCTAAAGCACTAACTGGGCCCCCCCAGAGCCAACCCACCCCTTTTCCATGCAACTGCTGGATAGGCAGGTAGACCATGTTCCAGTTTGCTTGGTATTTGAACACACTGCAGCTAATGCAACACAAGGCCATCATTGACCACCATACACAAAATTCAGAGTCAAGACAAGTTTTAGATTTATTAAGAGTTGAGTCCATATTTCACAGGCAGGTTTGTTTCAGGAAAGCATACTGTGCATTCAGTGTTGAGCCCCCTGTGGGACACCTGGGAAGACCTTCTGTTGCCCTGATCCAGGGTTCTGGGGTGTGTCAGGAGCAGAGCCATGCTCCTTCAGATAGTGGATGGTCTGGTAGTAGTCTTTGCCCTTCTCGTGGTCTCTGCTGAAGGTAGTGTAGGTGCCAGGAGGGTACAGACCATACAGGAGCATGTAGTCTAACTCGGGGAAAGGATAGGGAAATGGGTATGGAGGCTGGTAGCCCCACAAGCCACCCACACCACTACTAGGCAGAGCCACAGGTGGAAGAGGCTGGCCAGGACCCATAGGGTAAGCTGGGTAACCAAACTCCTCTGTCTGCTGCTGGTAGTTCCCAAGCTCAGCTTCCTTCACAACATTGGAAGTCTCCCCAGACTGGAGCACTGGAGCAGGGGGTGCTGGAGGGAATGGTGGTCCAGCAACACTGGTGTCTTGGGGCTGGGCATCAGTTGCTGCTTCCTCAAATGGTTTGGGTGCAATGAACCAATTCATTTCTGCGTAATGGAAAGAGTGTTAGTGTGGATTTAAAGAAGCCATCTGAACAATCTTGTAAGTTACAGTCTTACCTGGTAGATTAGGCCGAGTTCCAGACTGGGGAAGGCTGGCAGACTGAACTGGCAAGTAAGAGCCTGTAACTTGTCCTCCTTGAAGAGGTACCAGAGAACCATCTGTTGCAGCATATCCTGCAGCAGGGACAGCTGAGCCAAGGGCAACAGGCACTGGCTGTGCCTGGACGTACTGAGGTGCACCTAGGTATTGTGCCACTGCTTTTGCCGGTTTAGAAACACCTCCAGAGGTGCTGTAAAAGGCAGGTTCAGAGTAGCCAGCAGCTGATCCCTGTTTGAAGCCACCATGATCTCCACCATGTGGGTCACTGGGTCTGCTCTGACCTTGAGGTCTTGAGCCTGAGTGAAAAAATGAGCACTATTTGTCAGTTCGGGGGGTTAAGAAATTTAAAGACTTTTTCCGGCAGGCGGATGAGCTCACCTTTTACTGGAACACCATTAACATCCACAAACAGTAAGCCAAAGAGGAACAACCTAAAACATATAAACAATTAAGAACATTGATTCAGTAATGAAACCACATATTATATTTATTTCATTTCATTTCATTTCCATACCTCAAAAAGACCTGTGCAGTCTCCATGTTGAACAGCTGCTGTGGTGACTGAAGGGAAGGAGCTGGTTTATAAATGCTTCAGAGGGCCAGTTTTGTCCAATCAGAGCCTTCTTACCAAACAACACTCAGCTGAGGACAATTAACTCTCAACTATTGAATATTTACAGGGCTCTTGTGAGATCAACAATAGACTATGGAAGTATGGTATATGGAGCAGCAGCAAAATCAACATTACAATTAGCAGATAAATTGCAATACAGGGCATTATTAATAGCTACTGGAACAACTAAGAACACCCCATCAATGCTCTTTTAGTAGAGACTCCTCTAGAAATGAAACGCATCAAAATATCACTTTCTTTTTGGATAAGAATTAAAAGTAGTGGACAGGAAAACCCAGCAACAAGTATATTAAAGAATTGTTGGGGATACTCCAAATTTAAAAGAAATGGCTTTGCATGGACAGGAAGTGAATGAGCAAAAATTGTATGTGATAAGAAATTCTCTAATAATAATAATCCCATTAGTGCTGTGCCACCAGGGTTGCTTCCAGGACAAAAGTTGACATGAAAATTCATGAAATCAAAAGAGACTGGAAATATAATGAAGTTGGGGTCAAAACTAGCTTATACATTAGGCAATTGTATTATAGTTATTTAAACATTTATACAGGACAGATGGTTAAAAAAATCAAAGGGAAATGTGGGGATTGTGCAATTATAAACCGTTTAAAGTTAACCCATCCATCCATCCGTCTTCTTACTCACTTATCCCTCATGGGGTCGCGAGGGGTCTGTTTAAAGTTATTTAATGTTTAATAAATAACTCTCTGTCTGGTAGGTATTGTCTGGTAAATAACAGCCAGAGATAGGACAATATGTGAAAGGGATGATTCAAGCACTGGCAATCTTTTAACAGCAAATGCTGCATACACATAGAATAAGGAGTGACAACTTCTCTTCAAGTTCAAGAATTTATTAACAGAAATAAAATTGACATCCAGAGAACATCACTATATATTGCTGTTTATCTGAATTAACACTATATTTTGATCAACAAAACCTCTCTACAAGGCTAGTGAAACTCAACTAGAACTACGAAGAAAAATTAAGATAAAAAGAAGCTAAGCTAAGGAACTACATTCAACAAAAATATAAACGCAACACTTTTTGTTTTGCTCCCATTTTTATGAGATGAAGTCAAAGATCTAAAACTTTTTCCACATACACAATATCACCATTTCCTCACAAACCAGTCTAAATCTGTGATAGTGAGCACTTCTTCTTTGCTGATAATCCATCCCACCTCACAGGTGTGCCATATCAAGATGCTAATTAGACATGATGATTAGTGCACAGGTGTGCCTTAGACTGCCTACAATAAAAGGCCACTCTGAAAGGTACAATTATGTTTTATTGGGGGGGGGGGTGTCTTGGGACTCAGAAAACCAGTCAGTATCTGGCGTGACCACCATTTGCCTCATGCAGTGCAACACATCTCCTTTGCATAGAGTTGATCAGATTGTCAATTGTGGCCTGTGGAATGTTGGTCCACTCTTCTTCAATAGCTGTAAGAAGTTTCTGGATATTGGCATGAACTGGTACATGCTGTCATTTACGCCGATCCAGAGTATCCCAAACATGCTCAATGGGTGACATGTCCGGTGAGTATTCCCGCCATGCAAGAACTGGGACGTTTTCAGCTTCCAAGAATTGTATACAGATCCTTGCAACATGGGGCCGTGCATTATCCTGCTGCAACATGAGGTGATGTTCTTGGAAATATGGCACAACAATGGGCCTCAGGATCTCGTCACGGTATCACTGTGCATTCAAAATTCCATCAATAAAATGCACCTGTGTTCTTCGTCCATAACAAACGCCTGCCCTTACCATAATCCCACCGCCACCATGGGCCACTCGATCCACAACATTGACATCAGAAAACCGTTCACCCACACGACGCCACACACACTGACGAACATGCAGATGAGCCTCCCTGAGACAGTTTCTGACAGTTTGTGCTGAAATTCTTTGATTATAAAAACCGATTGATTCAGCAGCTGTCTGAGTGGCTGGTCTCAGACAATCTTGGAGGTGAACATGCTGGATATGGAGCTCCTGGGCTGGTGTGGTTACACGTGGTCTGTGGTTTTTAGGCTCGTTGGATGTACTGCCAAATTCTCTGAAACGCCTTTGGAGGCTGCTTATGGTAGAGAAATGAAGATTCAATACACAAGCAACAGCTCTTGTTGACATTCCTGCTGTCAGCATGCCAATTGCACCCTCACTCAAATCTTGCGACATCTGTGGCATTGTGCTGTGATAAAACTGCAACTTTCAGAATGGCATTTTATAGTGGGCAGTCTAAGGCACACCTGTGCACTAATCATGGTGTCTAATCAGCATTTTGATATGGCACACCTGTGAGGTGGGATGCATTATCTAAGCAAAGGAGAAGTGCTCACTATCACAGATTTAGACTGGTTTGTGGTGGATGGAGAGACAGAATCTGGTCCAGCAGCTTTTCGGGGATTCTGTCCTCTGAAGAGTTTAACATCTCTCTTGTGTATGGAAAGAGTTGTCACTGAGGTGGGTGGAGGGGAGGAGGGGTGGGCCTATAAGGTGGGTATTGTAAGAGGTGCCCAGGCCCAGCTGAGGTGGGGGAGGTGGAGGTGATCTGTTGGGAGGTGTTGTGGGCGGTGGTTGCAGGACTGTCCCTTTGTCTGTCGAAACAACAGTAGAAGTTGTTCAGGTCATTGGCTAAGCGTTAGTCGTTCATGGAGTGGGGGGCTTTAGGCTTGTAATTTTGATCTGTCTAAGCCCTTTCCAGAAAGACGTAGAGTCGTTGACTGAAAACCGGTTTGCAGCTTCTCAGAATACAGTCGTTTAGCCTCTTTCACCGCCTTGCTAAACTTGTATTTTGCGTCTTTGAATGTGCATTTGTCCCCACCCCTGAAGGCCTCTTCTTCATCCAACCTTAACCTTCTGAGTTTGGCTGTGAACCAGGGTTTGTCGTTATTGTAACTCACCCTGGTCTGTGATGGAACACAGCAGTCCTCACAGAAGCTGATGTATGATGTCACAACTGGAAAAACGTTGGTTCTTTCAGCAGCGGGCTAGCAGCTTTGCGGCTAGCTGACATGTGGTCGAGGGTAGGCAGGCCCGACGTCCTGCATGCAGTCTCTGACCCAGTTGCAGTCGAGTACCCGGCATGCAGCAGGCGATTTCAGCATGGGCGTAGGTTTACATAGGGACCATAGGGACATGTCCCAACAAAATCTTGGACCGACCTAATTGTCCCTACCAATAATTTGATGTGAATAACATTGTAATATTTATTATAATTTACAATAGAACGTTGCTGTTTCGTCGCTTCTTTTCTGGTGGCTGCTGCTGCCGCTCCGTCTGACTGCCTGCCCGGTCTGTCCTGGCCCTTTAAATCTGCAGCGCACGTGACTGTGCTGTGTGCTGTTTAACTCCACTCTTATTTGTTGTGTTGCCTTAAAGTCCGCCTTCCCTCTTCCTGATTGGCTGTTTTCTATTGCGTGTGTGTGTGTGTGTGTGTGTGTGTGTGTGTGCATGCATGTGCGTGCGTGCTTGGAGCGCGAGATTTAAGTTTTGATTCATACTGGGATACTGCGGTTACCACAATTAATACTAGGCTACGAAACTAGTCCCAGTTAAGAAATCAAATATTATCTGCACTAAAATAGGTGAAAGCTGCTGAGTGCAGTTCTGAACAGAAGCAGGAGAGACTGTTTTGATTTGTTGAACTCGAGAAATGTAAGTAACCAACGTTAGCATCTCAAAATAGCATTTAATTCTGAAGTATAATACATTTGCCAGGATGCAGCTTGTTGGCTGCAGTCTGAGCCTCGCTGCCTCTCTCCCTTCCCTGCGCAGTACGATTGATTCCACCTGTCAGGCTGCAATCAACCTCCAACTGTTCCCACCTGTTTCAACCTCTACTTATACTCACCTCAGTCTGTTCTTGCTCGCCGGTCCGTAGTGTTCACTCCTGCTCAGTTTCTGCCAGAATCCTGTGTCAGCTCAGTTTTTTGTTACAGTCAGCCTGAAGACTAGTGATGGCGAGATGAAGCCTCATGAGGCATTGAACCAGTCAGCCAACTGGTTCGAGAAAAGGTTCATTTCTTGACGGTTCATGTGCACACAGCACCACCTACTGGCAAGTTGTATAATCACAGCCAGCTGTATCTTAACACGTGTGATGCATTAATTTTTGTCTATTATGACTCTTGGTAATGACTTCACAGAAGGTGTAGGACGAAATAATTTGTCTACATAAATTTTGTAAACACATGTGTACAATAAAATATTGTTTGAATGTATTCTCTGTGTGTAATTATTCCTAAAATAGGAGTGTCATGTGATATGGCATGTTGTGTAATAATGTTTTTCTGTGACTCTACAAAAATGGCATAGCCTTAATCAGGCAGAGGACAGTGAAAGTGCTTATGGAACTAGGGAGGGGTAATGAATAGGCTGATGCTTGTGTAACTTGGATGATTTCATGCATTTTTATTAAGAAACAACAATTTCTCCACAGTTTTTGGTTTCAAACGATTTCTCTTTTTTGATACTACTTCTCCAGCCTTTGAAAAGACACGCTCACATGGCACAGATGATGCCGGGGTGCATAAATAAATAAGTGCAAGTTTGTACAGATTGGGGTACAGTGACCGATGATTAGCCCAGTACTCCAGGGGGTTCTCCAGCCTGCTTATGTTCGCCTCTGAGAGGTAGCGCTGGACCTCTACGGTGGCATCTGCTGAGACATTTGGAGTCCTCTTTGCCTCCATGACACTAGTGTCCAATCTTTGCCAAAGTCTGCTACCTAAATGGAAACCACAGGTCAGGTTAGTAAGTGTTTTAATAGGAATAAGTAATCTCAAAATGTAATACAAAAGATTACCTCCACTGAATTCTTGAGAGGTGGAAGCCTGGGGAATCTCGTGAGTGTTCTCTTCTAGGTTCCGTCGGATTACGGTGGCACACTCTGAAGTCAAGCGCTTCACTGCTTCAGCAGCTTTTGTGTTGCTGAAAAATGCTATAACTTTAAATCGTGGATCCCGGAGTGTAGCCAGCGACAAGATGCTTATTGACTGGAGCATGTGCAGCTTCTCCCTGAGATGTCTGATGAGCTGCTCTCCTATTTGCACTGCTTCTGCAGGTGCCGACTTGGTGTCCTCCTCCTGAAGGGCATTCTCTATCATCTTCAGGAGGGGGATAACTTTTGATGCCGACACGTGTTGTTCTGCCGAGAGCTCCATGGTGGCGTCATAGAAAGGAGAGAGTAACGAAAGGCACGCTACAACAATATAAAACTCACTGGCAGTTAAATAGGGAATGTCAGTGTGCAATCCAGCCAATGCCGCTCCTACTGGCTCCCTCAACTCCACCAGACGTTGCAGCATCAAGTAGGTGCTGTTCCATCTTGTTTCCACCTCCTGCATCAGCTTGGTTGCTTGCATGCCCAGCTGAAGCTGCACTTGTGTAAGCTTCTCCTTTAAAGATACAGAAGAGTAGGCCATTAAGTCACTGCAGTAGGAGTACAGACAAACTATTAACATTATATATTGGAATAAAATAAAAGAGGATACCTTAGCAGTGGTGCTGCTTCTAAAGTAGCCAACCAGCTTCCTTGCTTTGGCCCGGAGGCCAGAGAGCGCAGGTTGGTGGTCAAGCGCCCTCTTCACAATAAGATTGAGGGTGTGAGCAACACAAATGTGGTGGCGAAGCTTCAGGTCTCTCACGCATGCCACCATATTAGGAGCACCATCGGTGACCATGCATGTCACCTTGCCTGAGATTCCCCATTCCTCCATCAGGGAGGCTTTCACACAAGCAATATTTTCAGCAGTGTGAGACTGGGGGAATGCCTGCACTCCCAACAACATAGAGCTCAGCTTGTCACTGCCAGGTAGGCATCCATGTTGATGGATGTCCACATATCTGATGTAAGGCTAACAGCAGCCACCTTCTCTACTTTAGCCTTAGCGTGCTCCTTAGCAGACTCATATTTGGCCTCCACCATGGCCTTCAGAGCCTAAAGGAAGAGATTATATATATATATATATATATATATATATATATATATATATATATATATATATATATATATATATATATATACACACATACATACATATACACATACATACATACATACATACATACATACATACATACATACATACATACATACATACATACATACATACATACATACATTTATATATATATATTGCTGAATTGTGACACATACAATAATGTAGTCATTCGTTTCATGTATGGACCCTGGTCAGTCTCCCTGTACTCCTCCTGTCGGCCAGCTTCTGCACCCTACATCTCCGTCAGTTAAAAGACTCAGGTTCTTGTCGTCATCCATCATCCACCCTGTTCAATAAACTCACTTCTAAGAACTAGCTCTGTGTGTGCGTGCTGTGTCCGGGTTCATCCTAAAACAAATCATGACAACATTGTATCAACAAAAACCTAATCTCTTTTATAAAACTAAACATTCTGTGCCAGGCAGGAGTTCTGAAGACGTCTGGAAAGATGGAAAAACAAAGACTGAAGGCTATTAAAAATTTAGATTCTTAGCCACAGCTGTCTGAAAAAGAAAAGGTGAGGGTTTCCCTTTTACCAATATTTCGTTGCTTTTATTGCTTTAATTTTTTGTTATTTCTTTTACATGATATACAGTACAACAACACTAGATGCTGCCTAAACAACTGCTATTTTTTTTTAGACTTTTGCTTAGTTATAATAGCATAATTAGGGTTCCACAACATATTAGTGCTATTTATTTGGCTATTTCTACTTCTAGAATTAGAATAAAGACAAATAAAACAGAGGAACACTATTTACATTGGTTTTATTGTACATAGATTTCCACACTGTCCATTAGTAAATTAGTACAAACCAGAAGCGGAGCTAGACATTCTCATCATCAGGGACTTAGTCTACAACATATTTCATCATTACGAGGGTAATTTGGTACACCAAAAAAGTAAGGAATTATTTAATCTGTTGATGTGGTCGCAAAATTAATTTAATATTGGCCTTTACATATCTTAAAGTTTAATCCGCTGTTCTTTAATAGTCGTACTAGTATTATACACCAATAGTATGTTAATATGTTCTCATTTCAATAATGAAATGGACAACCACTGATGTAACAATTCAGTCTTGGTGTCACCCATCTTACTCAAATTACAGTATTGGGTCCTTCATGCTGCTTATGTATAAAGGTTTACTGCACATTTAAACATTGACAGCTCACTATTGTTAGGGAACTAATTAGTTGTCTGAGAAGATGTAGATAAGGAGAAGCTATTATCTTCACTTCAGATATATGATGAAAGAAATGTGTTCTGAATGTTAAGATAAATTAAATGAAATGGGCTAAAGAGAGTTACTACAACCCAGTTGTACATTTATTGAAATTTGAATTTAATATTTGAAATGCTGTTAGTATCAGTTACACTTCTACTTCCAGTGCAGAGTAAATACAATAAATGTATTTGCAGTACCTTGAATGTATAATTTTTCTGTGTTCTATGATGCAGACAGAGTATCTTAGATAAAAAAAATAAGGGTGGGGTTTATCTCTGCGCATTTCTATATCTTCAAAAGAAAATACAGGATAAATCTAGACAACAGACATATTTTGACTATATTTGGTTTAAAGGCATACTATGCAACATTTTTCAGTTAATTAATGTGTTCAATACCGTTTTGGATGATTAAATGAGTCATTTCAGGTTGAACAAAGGTTTTCTTGGCCGCCCTGGTGGTCTGTGGGGGAAATACCGCACTTGCAATGCGGTACCGCGCGCGAGCTATTTTTAGAAACACAACGTCACGATGACGTCACATCACGTGGTACGCAGTAGGGCAAACTCCCAAACGCGCCGCTGTTTTGCTGTAGAAGAGACGTGCGTTAGCCTAGGTTTTCTAAGACCATGGTTTATAAACATTGTTGCTATGGGACGTGCAACAGCGACTCGAGGTACGCTGATCGGCCGCATATGAAGGATGTTTTCTTCCCGAAACTCAAGAGTGCCAAGGAGAAGTGTGTGCGTTGGGTACACTTGTGCGGGCGGCCTACACAACATTTCAACCCGGAAAAAGTTACCAAATTCACCTACATATGTAGCAAGCATTTTGTCGGTGGAAAGGGTGATGATAGCATATAGGCTAGCATGTTAGCAGGCGCTAACATGGTACCCTGCTACCGGGATCGCTTACTCAAAAACAAATGCCCTGAATCTCTTAAGCGAAAGATTCTGAGATGTGAACAATCGTTTTGTAGCTACCTATTGGCAAGATATACAGATTCCTGGACGTTGATTGCAAACAAACAAAAAAGGCCGACGTGAACGGAGCACGGTGGAAATCATAACAAAGGCATGAACGCCGAGCAGGGAAAAAACAAAGCTTACCGTTGAATCAACTCGGCCCGTCTTCCGGTTTTTTTGAGCCCTCGACACTCAAGCCACCGTTTCAGCTGAAGGTTGGTGTGCTCTTCCACAGTGCGACCAGTAAACCGTGCGCCTGGGACATCGTCTTGGGTAAGTTTAATGGCTGCAAAGTCGGACATATCGCTGGTTCTGTTGCGCTTGTAATGGCTGGTTTGTATGTGCGTTCTACGACTGTTTGCCCTACCGGTGCGGCAAAAGGGGCGTTACTCTTAAGGCCGTGACGTCACGTGCGCGGTACCGCATTGCAGGAGCCCTCGGCCCACACCCACAGGCTCAGAATCTCGTGCAAGATTGCGAGAGTCGGTCTTGCTTTACGGCGAGAACTGCTACACGCCCCCAGTGAAAGGCATGCTCGTTGCTAGCACAGTGGCGATATCTGTGCAATTATCATGGTGGAACCAGCGACAAAACAGCGAAAGCCCATGTCGGAGCAGGCAAGAAAGAGGAAAAGGGCTCTGGACAGAGAGACAAGTCGTACACGGGTGAACATCGGGCAAGCTTTTTCCCGAATGGTGAGAGCTAAAAGAAAAAGAAGGCTGCAAGGCTGACGCGGACCTCGCGTTTCTGCTGATGCGATTGTAAGTAACATTGTAGGGTTTCCCTCACGCTACAGCCTCCCAATATTCCAAAAAAAAACTAGCTTGATATGCGCGCAAAGCTTGTCTCCCCCCGCTCCGCCGGTCGCGCAAAGCTTGTCTCCCCCTGCTCCGTCGCGCAAAGCTTGTCTCTCCCCCACTCCGCCGGTCGCGCAAAGCTTGTCTCCCCCCCGCTCCGCTCCGCCGGTCATCGGCGTAAAGCTTGTCTCTCTCTCTCTCCCCCCCCCCGCTCCGCCGGTCGTCCGGTAAGCAAATTCCTAGGGGAAACACTGCATTGGAATGGTTTCTCTCTCTCTCTGTGCATGTTCATACTTTCACTGTGTTAGTCACTGTTTGTACTGCCGTTTTTTCGACTTTTGTATTTGTTGCGTTCGCCTGTCTGCTAGGCTCAAAACAACCGCGCCTGGCTTGACGGAGAAACCAGTAGAACAGCTGAGCACATTTACGACAGTGCACTTTTACTTTCGCCCTCTGGGGGGAGCCTCGCTGGAAAATCAACCCCGGTTGCATAGTATACCTTTAATAGGCACATATTTACCGTCTGTCTCTGTTGCTGGTAGTTCAAATGGAAAAAAGTCCCAATACGACATTCATCAGATCCAGTGATGCTTTAAACATTAAAGGGGGAGTCTGGTCAACAAGGAAAAATCAGGGGACCATTAGCTATAACTAAAACTAATACGTTCGTGGTTATTTAATGAATTTAGCTTTAATCAACAAGAAAATAAAAACATAAATTGTCGTCTGGATCCCTGTGTATGGAGGCCGCCCTTACTGCCCATATTTGGGCAGTAAGGGCCGTCTGACATCACATCCTGCGACGTGGAAAAGCGGAAGCGGCGACAGCATTTCTCCGCTCTTTCCATGCAAAGTCAATAGGAGCCGTTCTACACAGCTGCGATCATCAACAATTTTTTCGGATTTCCAGAGAACTTCACCACTGACATTCCCAAGAGCTATTGTTACAGCCACAATGCCCACGTGCATGGCCATTGGATGTTCCAACACAACTGGTAAAAGTGGAAAAAACATTGCTTATTTCAACTTTCTGATTCATGAGCCACCGGGCTCGTCGCTGGATTGCCAACTTGAAGAGAGCGGATTTGCCATCTAACTTCTGGCCAGAGAGAAAACACGTCATATGCAGCAAGCATTTCGAAGAAGAATGTTTTGAACATGACATGAGAGCAAGGATTTTTGGTAAGTCATTTTTAAATTTTTAATTTAGAATTTAGGATGGTTACCGACCAGAGTATGTGCTGGAACGCTTTTATATTTTAATATTTATACAATAATGACCACCTGCCCTATTTACTAGAGGTTAAATATAACTCAAGTCACTTCAGCGCGATCTCTCCTCCGCTGAAGCGCATGAAAGCCGTGCTGCAGAGGAGCGAGCGCGCGCGCACACACACACACACACACACACGCGTGTATATATATATATATATCTTCGGGGGCCCGACTGAGTTTGCACTGGAAATAAGTCCGGTTTCTGTCAAGAAACTCTTCTAAAAAATCCATATCGCTATCAGATGATGATAGCTCCACGGAACTCCCATCACTGTCACTAAGTACTTCATAACTCTCTGCTTCGTACAGAGCACCAGTCGTCACCATGTTGGAAAATAGTGTGTCGTGACAAACAACAGAGCGTTGGGACTTGCTCAACAGCGGGTCTGCTGAGTGACGTCACAAAATGGGAGGTGACAGTACTATTGTTGACCAAGATGGATTTCGCCACATAAACACGATTAAATGAAAATAATTCTTAATTTAAAAAATGTATAATTCATTGCACAGTATGTAATAGTTTTATATTTAAAGTACTTTCAGCAGTTTGATTTCTGATTTTGACCGGACTTCTCCTTTAACAAACAGCATCTAGTGTGTGTCGTGGTTAAAATTTTGTATAAATGTAGCAAGAAATACTGCTTTTCTCTTTAGACAGACGAAACGCGCCCTGACGCTCAAGTCAAGCATAAAAAAATAGGAGCATGCATATTGCGTAGGACCAATGACATCAGACCAGGGAAGGTTTGTTTGTAGGTGTCCCTAAAAAAGTTCAAATCAAACCTACGCTCTTGGATTTCAGTCAAGATTTTGCCCTCAGCTTGGGAAAGTGGGTCCTGTGCCGGCTTTTCAGCTCCGTCTGGAGTCCGCTGAGGAAGCAAAACAAAGCTGGCTTAAACGGATTAATTCATTTCGGCATCTGTTTTAAGCAGAAGCGAGGGACTTATCTTTGAGTCGGCTGGCAGTTTCTCCGATGCCAGCAGGAACTGAGTTTCAGAGAGGCACATTTTTACTCAGCTTGTGCGTCTTTCGGCCCCATGCCTGGCTGGCTTGTCCAGGGCAGACTCTCTCTCTGAGAGTCCCAGGAAGGAGTGTGAAGAGACTGGGTCCCCTCGCAGGGGCGGCTGGCAGAGGTGTCAAGTAACGAAGTACAAATACTTCGTTACTGTACTTAAGTACACTTTTTAGGTATCTATACTCCATTACTTATTTTTCTTCCTACTTCTTACTTCTACTCATTACATTTTCACACAAGTATCTGTACTTTCTATTCCTTACATTTTTAAAACAAACGTTACTTGTTACTCTTGCCTTCAGTTTAAAATTTATAAATATTTATTTCACGTAATGTGCGCCATCCAATGCAGATCATTGGCGCCATCCACACCTAGTGAGAACTAGTGTAATTGGATGAGTCATATAACGCAAACACTCATTGGTTAGTAGTTCACGCGTGACGTCAGTGCTACATCCGGGCACGGTGGTTGGCAAAAAACAGAGCTACTCTCGTCTTCTACATGACAAAACGGGTGATTTAGAGCGTACTTTTAGTTCGTTTATTTTTGGAATCTAAGCAATGCCTACGACTTGTTGTGCTCCCGGTTGCACACAGAGGCATTCCAAATCGTTGGATGTACGTTTCTGTCGTTTACCGAAGGAGGAAGGACGAAGAAAGAAATGGATATTTTCAATGAAAAGAGCACAGGCAGACACTCACAATGGACTGGAAGAGGCATCATACTACGACAGAATTTGCAGTCTACACTTCATCTCCGGTAAATACCACTTAATTCTGCTCTAGTCATTGTTCTGCTTAAATAGCGGCAGAGGGGAGGTGGCGATCGCTACACAGACCGGAGAAGCGGCCCGTGTAGCGATCGCTACAGCCGCCGCCGCTGTCTGAAGCAGCAGACAGCGGCGGCTGCTGCTGCTCCATTACGCCCCCGTTCACGGGCGCTAGTACTTCTGTGTTTACACTGCAATGTCGCCGACACCTCCACCCATTTTAACAAGACAAAAACACCAAAATAATCCGTAGTAAACAATGTTTTTTTAATCCTACCGGGCGGGTCTTCCTCTGCTGGGACGCGGTCTTTGTCCGACGCCGCTTTCTGCTGTTGCACAAACGTGTGAACAACATCCATCCATCCATCCATTTTCTGACCGCTTAATCCCTCATGGCGTCGCAAGCGTTGCTGGAGCCTTTTTCCCGATATAAAATAATTGTAGCCGTCCAGTGGTTGCATGGCTTTCGTGCTCTCGGTCTGTACTGGCCTGCCGTGTTTATAAGGCAGCTGCATATGTCGCGGTACGGAGCACTTGGCCAGCATTTCACAGACTCGCTCCGTCCCTTCAGGCTTTTGCTGTGTGGATCTGGCAATCTGATACCATCAACTATCAACTTACTCTTAAAACGATCTTGTGATACGTTATCTAAAGAAGAAAAATACGTGGAGAACTCGTCAGTTTCGCTGTTTGCGTCCGCCTTTGTGTTCGCCTTTTGCCAACCAGTCCGGAGCGCATGCGCAAAAAACCCGGATCAAAACAATAACAATGAACTGGTCTATTCTCTTTTTATCTCTCTTTCTTTCTTTATCTATCTATCTATTTATCTATCTATCTATCTTCTCTCTCTCTTTCTTTCTCTCTCTCTTTCTCTCTCTCTTTCTTTCTCTCTCTCTTTCTCTCTCTCTTTCTTTCTCTCTCTCTTTCTCTCTCTCTTTCTCTCTCTTTCTCTCTCTCTCTCCACACACAAACTACCTAGAATGTTTTTGCACCAAAGGGTATATTTTACCTTAGGTATTTGATGGAACTCACACATTTATGTTCTTGCAGTTCTACAGGCTTGAATACTACCTCTGTTTGGAATTGAATTCCTATAAAGTTTGAGAGAGAACATGCTCCTTGAGTGACTTTGTCTTTGACTAATGGGTTAATGATTATGTTGTGTCTTGGGCCACATGTAGAACTAATCAGTGTTTAAATTAAGCTTTCAGTTCATATAGTGGCATTTTTTTAAACGTTACTTTATACTTTTATACTTTGAGTAGTTTTTGGAGCACATACTTTTTCACTTTTACTTGAGTAAAGAGGTCAAGTTGATACTTCAACTTTTACCAGAGTGTTTTTAAACTGCAGTATCTATACTTCTACTTAAGTAACAAATGTGTGTACTTTTGACACCACTGGCGGCTGGCCCCAGCCCCCTCTCCTCGAGAGCCCCCGGCGGAAGTGAACTGATAGTGAGGAGTGGTCTAGGCTCATAGCAGGCACCACCCCCTGCTGAGAGAGGCTGTCTCTGCTTGATGTGTGAAATTCCTTTTGGTCCCTCCCCCGTGTTACATTTTCAGAATTCAATCTGACTTCTTTCATTGTTTCATCATGGCTTTAATGGCATAACATGGGAAGATGGATATTCATTCAAGAGTTTCATATATTTATCTGTAAAAGATGAACAGACAGTTCTTCTGAATACACAGCACAAATGGTAACGATAAATATCACCTTACAGTGGGTAGAGGAGGTTAGACCGGACAGCATTAGAATATGCACAGACCCAAAAGTAGTTGTAGAAAGTATTTAATCAAAAGGAAACTATAGAAAAGATCTTGTCTTAGAAATTAATCAGAGTTTATTCAGATTATTTACGTGTGGAATAGACATTCAGTTCTGTTGGGTACCAGGTTATGAAGGGATGAGAGGAAATTAAACAGCAGATATGCTATCTGAAAAGGCTTTTGGAAAGGAGATAATGGTTCAGCTTCCATTTGGGAAAGGGAATGTAAATCAATAATTAAAATAAAGAAAGAGAAATATGGTAAATAAAGATGAGATGAAGATGACAAAGGAAGAAGACTATTTAGAATTCAAGAATCTGTAATAATTAGAAATTATGGAGAAAGAAGGAGAAGAGAGGTTATTTTGACTAGACTAAGAATTGGTCATACTTACTTAAATGTGTTTTTATTTATACTAAGAAAAATAATTTTATATGTGAGGGTGGTGGAGAAAAAGAATATGTGGATCATGTATTCATGAAGTGCTATAAATATGCACCTGAACGAGAGAGGATGAGGGAAGTAATTATGGAAACAGGGAGAGAAAAAGGGAAAATTGGGGACAGAAGGGGATAGGGAAGAAATTAGGGTCATTAATAAAGCATTGTTTTTATTTTTACATGATACATTTAAAAATGGAATATAGTAGGTTGCAACAGACTAGCAACCTGTCCTTGATGTACCCCGCATCTCGCCCATTGAAATGCTGGAGATCGACACCAGCACCACAAGAAAATGGATGGACGGATGGAATATAGTAGGTGGAACATATAGAGCTACACACTGTTGTACAGTAAGTGGCGGTATGCACCTGTAAGTTGTTTGCAATCTGCCTAATAAAGGAAAAGAAGAACTCTTCCTCCATGGTCATATCCTGAGGCCAAAGTGGAGATGAAGGTTTTTGAAATGAAAAACACTTTGTAGCTAAATTAATTAGGGGTAAAAACAAATGTATATCTTACAAACTCATATTACAATACCTTCAAATTTAAGAAGTCAGATCAATTATCAGTTTTCATTGCAGAAAATGATAGCAGTAATAAGTGAGATAAGCCAGATAGGTAGGTGGTATGCACGGAGTCAAAGGCAGTTATAGAAAGTATTCAAAGAAATTCAACACCGTTTATTTCGGTTATATAAGGGTGGTATAGATGTTCAGTTTTATTGGGTAACAGCACAGCGTAAAAGGTAATGAAATGGCAGAAATTGGCTAAAGGGGCTTTAAAAGAGGCAACAATTACTATTCCTTTTGGAAAATGGGAGGGTTAATCGATTATCAAAAGAAATGGAAAGTTGGCAAAAGATGTGGAATCAAGATAAAATACAAAAATCTTTATCAAGGAATTTTGGTGAGAGAAATAAAGTAGCAATGGTGAGACTAATGTAGGTTAGACATTGTGTATGATTGGGAGGTAAAGACAATGATAAATGTGAGGGATGTGGAGCAAAAGAAAACATTTGAATTGCAAAATGTAGAGAAATGAAAGGGACTGTATAGTAGTGAGAAAGGGAGGAAAAGAATGGGGTCTGGAATACTGAAAAAAAATCTGTTTGGAAAGCATTCATCTGCACAAAAATTTTTTAAAGATTGTCACAAATGTATAGGTGGCAGGTATGCACCTACAAGCTGTTTGCAAACTGTCATAAGAACTCAAGGGGAAAAAAAAATTTATGCAGATAAACTCAAAATGGAAACGTGTTCCACATTTCAGTTTTTGGCCATTTGCACCAAAAACAATTGTCAAGTAATTGTGCAAGCAACTACACGTTTGCCCTTTTCCCCCCAGTGCCACCCTTTTGCTTCCTAATTTCTCCTCTGAACAGTAGGAACATGGAGGCTCAATGTTTAAACATATTTGCAGTTTTTGCAAATGGAGAGCTGAAAAATAGCGAGCTGAACACTGAAAAGTAGCACTTGTACGACTAAGTAAATGCTTTAAAAAAAAAAAAAAAAAAAAGCCACCTTCAGATAAAGTGAGATTTTAGTGTTGCATGTAGCAACCACCAACATCTGGTACCATCCTGTTGCACTGACTTCTGAGGCCATTCCAGTTAATTTCCTTTGAGGCCATGAATCCCAACTGAAGTGGAATGCACTATATACCACCCATTTTCCACTTCACTGCTGGGACGGGCAGGTATACCATGTTCTAGTTTGCTTTACATTTGAACACAATGCAGCATGGCAGTTAAGTAAAGGCAACACAAGGGCATTATTAATAACCGCCATACACAAAATTCAGAGTCAAGACAAGTTTTAGATTTATTAAGAGTTGAGTCCATATTTCACAGGCAGGTTTGTTTCAGGAAAACACACTGTGCATTCAGTGTTGAGCCCCCTGTGGGACACCTGGGAAGACCTTCTGTTGCCCTGATCCAGGGTTCTGGGGTGTGTCAGGAGCTGAGCCATGCTCCTTCAGATAGTGGATGGTCTGGTAGTAGTCTTTGCCCTTCTCGTGGTCTCTGCTGAAGGTAGTGTAGGTGCCAGGAGGGTACAGACCATACAGGAGCATGTAGTCTAACTCGGGGAAAGGATAGGGAAATGGGTATGGAGGCTGGTAGCCCCACAAGCCACCCACACCACTACTAGGCAGAGCCACAGGTGGAAGAGGCTGGCCAGGACCCATAGGGTAAGCTGGGTAACCAAACTCCTCTGTCTGCTGCTGGTAGTTCCCAAGCTCAGCTTCCTTCACAACATTGGAAGTCTCCCCAGACTGGAGCACTGGAGCAGGGGGTGCTGGAGGGAATGGTGGTCCAGCAACACTGGTGTCTTGGGGCTGGGCATCAGTTGCTGCTTCCTCAAATGGTTTGGGTGCAATGAACCAATTCATTTCTGCGTAATGGAAAGAGTGTTAGTGTGGATTTAAAGAAGCCATCTGAAAAATCTTGTAGTAAGTTACAGTCTTACCTGGTAGATTAGGCCGAGTTCCTGACTGGGAAGGGCTGGCAGCATGTGCTGCTGGAAGTGGCACAAGAGAACCAGACTGAACTGGCAAGTAAGAGCCTGTAACTTGTCCTCCTTGAAGAGGTACCAGAGAACCATCTGTTGCAGCATATCCTGCAGCAGGGACAGCTGAGCCAAGGGCAACAGGCACTGGCTGTGCCTGGACGTACTGAGGTGCACCTAGGTATTGTGCCACTGCTTTTGCCGGCTTAGAAACACCTCCAGAGGTGCTGTGAAAGGCAGGTTCAGAGTAGCCAGCAGCTGATCCCTGCTTGTAGCCACCATGATATCCATCATGTGGGTCACTGGGTCTGCTCTGACCTTTTGGTTTGGAGCCTGAGTGAAAATGAGAACAAATTTTCAGTTGGGGGGAAATAATTAAAATTTGATACCATACAATTTTTTTTTTTTTTTTTTTTTTTTTTTTTTTTTTTTTTTTTTTTTTTTTTTCCCATACCTCAACAAGCACTTTTCCATCACCATGTTGAGCTGTTGCTGTGGTGACAGAAGGGAAGGAGCTGGTTTATAAATGCTGCAGAGGGCCAGTTTTGTCCAATCAGAGCCTTCCTACAAAACAACACTCAGCTGAGGACAATTAACTCTCAACAAGCGACCCAAAATACCGCAGTTGAATGAAGGTAGATATTTATGATGCATTTCAACTCGAAATGGAAATAACATGTTCCACTAAATTTCAGTGTTTGCCTGGTATGCATGTTTACAGTAAAACCAGACAATTGTTAAGAGTCCCAAGTAATTGTGCCAGCAACTAAATGTATGCTATTTTATTTTTTTCTAGTGCAAGCAATTTACTACTATTATTTGTATTGAATGTGTACATTGCACTGACAAATTGCCACATTTTTATCCAGCTACTTTCACACAAGGATCTGCTTTCTGTTAACTAGTCTTAACACGATAGATAAGCACATTCAAATAGATAACTTGGACATGTAAATTTAAAATATGACCCTTTTGTCAAATCTTTACCGTGTGACAATATTGTTTTAAAAGGTAGATGTCGGACCAATTTAAACTATGTGCAAGTGATTTGTTTTGCGGGAAAACAGTTTTCGAAAGGGGCAATGAAGAAAGATATATGTTACAATCTTTTGTGAATTAAAATCTGTTTCTATTGTAACTTCAGCTGTTTAAGAGTTCAGATGGTTTTTTTTGTTTTTTGCTTTTTTGTTACTTCTAGGTTCAAACCATCGTCAACAGCAGAAAAGCAACTCATTAAAACTTAATAAGAGTTCAACCAGAGTGCCAGAGCTGAAGTCAAGGATATGTGAAGGCTTTTTACCAATGTGACTGCATAACCTCAGCTGTTTACTTGATCATTTAACAACTCTACAAGTTAGACTTTGTTTTGATAATTAATTTATTTTTGCTCATGTTTGAATTTGAAATCAAGCAAGTAAAATTATATCAATAGTAAAATGTAAATGCTTTTGTAGCTTTACAGAAAATCCATGGAGTTTGCTGATTTTGCTGATTCAGTTACATGGAAATATTTTTATAGTTACTGAATAATAATAATAATAATAATAATTATTATTATTATTATTATTTACAAAATAATAATAATAATAATATTTAAAATATCTGTCCTAAAACACTAACAAATCATTACAGAAATCACATGATAATTAATCTGCATAGTTTTTCTGGGATTCATATATGGAACTTTACCATTAGCACTGGCTAACAGCATATTTATGAAGGTCCTTGCTGTCCTCTTTGCAGTGCGGATGAGCGCTTTGATGCCACATTTCACACCAATGTCCTGGTGAACGCTTCAGGTCACTGCCAGTACATCCCCCCAGGCATTCTGAAGAGCACCTGTTACATCGATGTACGTTGGTTTCCCTTTGATGTGCAGAAGTGTGACTTAAAGTTTGGCTCATGGACTCACAACGGCTGGCTTCTGGACCTCCAGATGCTCGATGTGGACACATCCACTTATATCCCCAACGGCGAGTGGGACCTTGTTGGTAAGAGGTCCCCAATGTACTCTACATCACTGCAGTTGAGCAAATGAAGGGGATATAAATTTAATGTTGTGCCTTTAAAGTACATTTTAAGAGTGAACTACTAAACTTGACTCAGCAGAACTTTTAACTCAAGCCTTGTGATTAGAGAAAATGAATACAGAATGCATCTTTTCACATCATTTTCACTGTCCTCCTTAAATCTTTTACAATGTTTCTCTGCTAAACAAAAATTCACCTAGCAGTCGGAAACGCTTTCAAGCATGGGTAGACCTTTCACATCGGAGTCAAAAAACAAAAAACCCATGTAAAAACGTATTCTCAAGAGCAGATGCCAAGGGTTATAGTGTTGTCAGCAATCAGCTTGTCTTCCATCAGTCTTGCTGTCCCCTGTGCTGTCACTGGAAATCTCAGTTTTTTTCTGAGGATCCGATCCTTTCACCTTTCTCACTGAATACGAACAATATATCTGCCTATGTTTTAGCATCAAGGCTGACTTTTTTCCTTTTGAATATTACACATTAATTTGACTACTAATTCAAGTTTTTGTTGCATGTACTGACATACTTCCAAAGCCTTGCAAAGTATCAATAGCCTAAAAACTTTTCCAGAATATTGTTATGTTACAGTTTTTAGTTTTTATGTTTATTTTAATTGGATATTATGTTCTATACCAACACAATATAGAGCAAAAGTGTGAAGGGGAAAAATGATTCATGGTTTTTAAAATATTTTGGGTATACAGTAAAAATCTGAAAAACAGGATGTGCATTTGTGTTTAGTCCACTTAGATAGGCCAAAATAAAATCCTAAGCAGGCAATTTCCTTTAGATGTAACCTAAGAAGTAAAAACTAAGACAAATTGTGATGAGAAACTGATACCGCACCCCCCCCCCCCCTGAGCCCACTATGTCCATCATAAAACATAATTGTGAGTGAATCACACAGACATATATACGTAGACGCGTCATTGGGCGCAGGTTCGCACGTCAACGTCACCGCCATATTGTATGTGGCAGAAAAAAGTTGAGTTCTGTTATTGTGAACGTGGATCAGAGAAGATGCCTCATTCCTGTGCTGCAATAAATACATACACACACACACACACACACACACACACACACACACACACACACACACACACACACACACACATATATATATATATATATATATATATATATATATATATATATATATATATATATATATATATATATATATATTTGTGTGTGTATGTGTTATGAATATAAGGATCAATTTGTCAAATCTAAACATTGTGGTCTTCATTATTTCATAAAACCTTGTCACATGTGAACCTTTAGGAACAGACTTTTTGGGTGAGTATTAAAGAGGTAAAATTAATAATATGAGGAAAAAAAGTCCTAGGTCAATAAAGCAAAAATAAACAAACAAACAAACACAAAAGTGATAATGTTATGAGAAAAACATCATATTATGAGAATTAAGGGGGAACATTTCCAGAATAATCACAGTTTGCAGAATTATTTCACTACTGGAGTAATAGGGCCAGGTTAGATTATTTTAAATATTTTTATTCTTTAGGAGAATAAATTCAGGAGAATGAAGCTAAAGGGATACGAAAATAAACTTGTAATATTACAAAAAAAATACTACGAATACAAAGTATATTCAGAGATTAAAGTCCATCTGGTACTGTTTAAGTGACTGAGTAACTGCAGATTTGCCACATTTAAGATGGCGGACGCTCTGACGCATCGCAGCATAGGCAGAACCCGCCCAATGACGCGTCTACTCTTATATTATGTCTATGAGTGAATCATACTATGGAGTTTATGGAAAGGCGTTCGATGTAGGTCAGTCCCAGGAAGAAAAAATGGTTTTCACTGTAAACTTCTAGAGACTGGAGCAACAATTCACCTTTCAGTAGGACACAACTCTCATATGCAGCCAGAACTACAAAGGAATGACCGTGATCAAAACTTATTCATATGTTAGAATGGTCCTCAAAGTCTAGGTCTAAATCCAAATTAGAATCCATGACATCCAACCAAACTATTGATTTTGATCTAGTTTTCAAAGAATAGGCAGCAATTCTAGCCTTTAAATATGGAAGGCAAATAGGCACAGATCCCAAATAGTTACAGCTTCAAAACATGATATGATATGAAAGTATTGATCCGTCTTGGCTAAATTAAAATGTATTCCTGAATCAGATTTTAATTTGTAAAAAAAAAATTGAAAGCCATGTATTCCACTTCAGTTCTGCACTACTTGTGTTGGCCTATCAAAAAACAATAGAATATATGTAGGTTTGTGTTGGTAACATGACAAAATATGAACGACTTCAATGGGACTAAACATAATTGAAAGGTACAGTAGATTCATACCCACTTCATCAGCAAACAGTTAAATTCAATTTGTTTTCATTTGTTATAACTGGAAAATCATCATAATTATCAGGAATAAAGGCTTGAAAATATCAGCCTATATCCAATTAATCTATATAATGTGTTCCCGTTATGGATTCAGTCACTGAAACAAAAGAACAAATTAAATATTCTAACTTACTGAACATGAGTGAATAGGGTTCAGATTTAGCAGAAAAAAAGCCAGGTTGTCAACGTGAACGTTTTTAAAACATTTTGAAGTAAAGCAGGGAAATTATGCAGCGTAAATGATGAATTAGAAATGGTTGGAGATTTGGACCATCTTCTTGTTAGGTATTTGTTTAAAATGGTTGTTTGAAATGAAAATTATTCATAAACACATATCCAGTATGTGTCACAAAAATATATTTATGAAGAAGGTATGGGACTATTTGCTTTTTGATGAAGGATGAATATGGCAGAATTTATAGAACCCTCCATGCTGTTTTCTCCACCCTGGACAATTTAGAAACGGGGCCTTGTGTCGTGACCCGCTGTTGTAACAATTAGCTGGAAATGGGTGTCAGACAGGACCAGATGGTATGCAATGGGATTTTTGACATTCTGGAAGGCATGTAAGAACACCATATGGGAACGCTGCACAGCCCATCTCAAGGGTTTGAGCTGAAGGTGAGAGAGTTCTTCTATCAAACATGAAATAGTTTCAGCTACTTCTTTTTTCTGTCCATAACTTTTTAATACAAAGTTGAAATACGGGCAAGGTAAAGTTTAAATCTCTGACCGACTCAGAGTCTCTCCAGTGGAACGTTTTCAGGGTCAAGAAAATAGCATTCAGCTCAGTGAACTCAGCGCGGTGTTTCTCATATTGACCGTAAAATACAAAGACCCATCATTCTTTCTCTTATCAGTTTATTCACAGGTGCACATGTGCAGACTCCATTCTTACACTGAAATAAGGGGTATTTTTATACTCAAAGGTGCAATTGCCTGAAAATGAGTGGCAATACTCCAACCAGAGATATTCATTATCTTTTATTAACATTTACATGATACCATTTTCTTTAATTTATATTCATGAACTGAAAAGGACGTACATTTTCTTTTTGCTATACAAACTGAAAATGCATCTGTCTTCAAAATGAAATGTTTACATTGATATTAAACTAATAAATTCTCTTAAAAAAAAACAGGACAGTTTTAACTGCATCAGTTAAAACTGTCCTTTACATGATGTTTACAAACTTTTTTGCACACTTAAAATATAGAAGTCTACGACAAATTATCATAAACAATTAAATCACAAATGAATGTGTTTCATCCCACATGATCCATTCAAAATAACTTACAGTGTCAGTGAGCATAATATTTGAGATAAAAAGGTCTGCTTTATTACAATATGTTATGAATTGTTAAATTTTTTATTTATTGTAACTTTACAGGAAGGAACCTTTCTGTGATCATTATTTATTTACATTTAGACCAGAAGCAATGTCACACAGTTAGGCCCAGAAATAAAGCTTTAAGTCATTATTGTGGACCATGGTTTATTAATAAAGATACAACATTCTCTCTGAGCACTAAGGGTCCATACTTGTGTCAACAATAACCAGAGGGTCACCAACCTTTTTGAAAGTGAGAGCTACTTTATTGGTACTGTGTCATAAGAAGGGCTACCAATCCTGACCTTTGAACTGAAGAGTCAGAGTTCACAACTTTATGTAAAATAAAACATTTTCAATGTTTTTTTTAAACATATTGTCATTTTAAAATCTATATAAGTGCAATAAGTAGAACAGGCTCATGGGCACCACATTTGGTCCTTGGGGGCTGCCTGGTGCCCATGGGCACCGTGTTGGTGTCCCCTGGTCTAGACAAACAGAAAGCCCTATTAGGCTTCAGCAGGAAATACAAACAGTTTCTGCCTTTATGCTAGACCTTCATTTCTTAGTTTCTTATTGGATTCCTAACATATTTTAGATTATATATAAGCAAACATTTCCTTTAAAATCTTTTAACTGAATGACTTAATGATAGCTTTAAAACACACCTTTTTGTGTGTGTGTGTGTGTGTGTGTGTGTGTGTGTGTGTGTGTGTGTGTGTGTGTGTTTCTCCCACAGGTGTGCCAGCCAAGCGTAACGAGCTGTATTACGAGTGCTGTAAGGAGCCCTATCCTGATGTGACCTTCACAGTCACCATGCGCCGCAGGACTCTTTATTACGGCCTAAATCTGCTCATTCCCTGCGTGCTGATCTCTGGCTTGGCCTTGCTGGTCTTCCTCCTACCAGCTGACTCTGGAGAAAAGATCTCTCTGGGTGAGAGGAGATTCCTGAATTATATTTCAGATATGGTTGAACCAGTGTATATGTCAGATGATATTTATGGTCATGCATTTGGCAGATGCTGTTGTTCGAAGCGATTTACAAATGAGGATGTAACAATGCAGTTAATATCAAAGGTACCAATATGCTACTCAGAAGGAAGAACAGCAGTCAGGCTCTGTCGGAGTGGTGACAGTGTAGAAAGAGATAGTGCAGAGGGAGATGCAGAAAGTGGTACAGTAGGTCCCACCATTGTGGAAAGGTTCCTGAAAAGAGTCTGAATTGTCTTGAGCGTGTTGTGGGCACTGCTAGCCGACAATCCCCTGAGGACAGGAGGGACCGAGTTGGGAGACCTTTGCGAGAGCTTAGGTCGATGATTGTTAAGGGGAACTAAGTTGCAGAACTCACAGAGCTAGTTTGAGGTGGCTTGTCCAGTTTAAACATTATGAACACACGTTCAACAGAAAGTCAAAAATGAATAATGCTACCACCAATAATAAATATAATAATAACATGTTTCCCATGGTAAAATACATTCTCTGAGAGCAATAAAAAAAAGGCAAGGCAAGTTTATTTCTAAAGCACTTTTCAGTATTAAGACGATTCAAAGTGGTGTGATAAGCATGATGTTAGTGTTTCGCTGTTTTTTTAACAACCTCCGGGTCATCAAAGTAGCCACAAACTGACAAATGACTGCTGTCAGGAAAATCAATGACATTAACATGTAATTACAGGAAGACGTTCACACACCAGTGACCCTGATCACAAATTCAGCTGCTGTGCTAATGTTCTCTTTCCCCGTGTCTCTCTGTCTTTGTCACTTAGGCATCACTGTGCTGCTTTCGCTAACTGTCTTCATGCTTCTGGTGGCAGAGATTATGCCTGCCACATCTGACTCTGTGCCTCTTATCGGTGGGTCACATTCTACGTGTCTCTGTGCGCATACAACATTTTTAAGTGTGTGGAAAATGCTGAATGAAGAGAAGCAAGTGACATTTAAGGAAAACAGGAGACTTTGGCATTTCTTGGTAAATTTGTGTACAGTTCTGCTGACAAATATACTGTTCTGTCCATAGTTTGAAACCATCCACCTTTTCTTTATTCTTTGTTTCCACGCCTGCATTATTTTAATGTAAACTTGCCCTCATTTCACTCATTTTCAGTCTAGTCCCTGACATTTTACTGTACAGTTCTTGCTCAAACGTAAAAGTAATCTTGCAGGATGTAAAAGAAGAAGTTTTAGTCATAAAACAAATATCTTAAGCAGATAAACAGCTTGTATGTTATGCGAGTGACTTGGGATGTTAGAGAGTAGTTGTCCTTCAGGTAATCCTTTGCTAAATGTCAAGTTTCCGGTTAACATATGTTTGGGTGTCACAGTTAGGTTCAACATTTTCCTTCTGTCAAACTGTTTAGTCTCTGATCATGTTTGTAGAACAACCACATAAATAGGAACACATTTTGTCTTTGTGACAGCCTACTAGCCAAAAGATTCAACTTTAAAAGTTTATGTGGCAGGTTTCCCCTTTATGTAGATAAAACAATGCTTTATCTCTTTAATTTAGGAGCCTTTCATGTCTGAACAATTCATAGGTGACTTGGAAGCTGTTTGCATTATAGGATAGAATTTGTTTTAGTGACTGTAGACATTTGTTCTGAATATATAAATAAACTGAAATGAATTGAAATATATACACATGATAACAATCATCAAGTACTTGACAGATAACTAATTTAAAGGAAGCCAAAGAAAAAAGAGAATTTTTGAAAGACCTACAGAGAGTCAGATGAAATATTTATCAAGACATATTTATTCAAACCTTTAAATATTATAAGGAAGTCTATTTAAGATCTAAAAAATTGAAAGTGGTACATTTAGGGAAACTAAACATTTGTAAATAACAGTAATACAACTTTAGATCTTTGCAATTAAACATTTGACAAATTATTTTGCATTAATTTTCATGCATTAAACATTAACTGTTGTCACCAATGGGAACAGTATGACCTTGTTATGGCATTTATTTAGTGCACGAAAGTAAAAGATGGACTGAAACCTGATTGGAAACCTAAGCTAAATCATTATTATGGGCAGGTCCGCTTCTAATTCAGACCGCTGCCCAAGTACACAGTGTCCTTGGGTTCTGGCTTAAAACACTTACTGCACTTCAGTTCTGGCTCTGCAAATACGCAAAACTGGCAGCATCAAAATGCCTAAACTTAGACTGACAAATGCAATCAGGTAATGATGTGGTTAGAGTTATGTCCATCCTTTATCGATGGTGTGAAGTTACATTTAGGGATCTGGGCTTTTGTTTGAGGTGCACATTTAACGTGAGCAACAAATATCCTTTGATTTGCCAGGTCACATTTCACATTTTGCTGCATTACAGAACCAAACTTTCATGCACTTTATTGGGATTTTATGTGATAGGTCAACACAAAGTGGAGGAAATTGTGATGTGGAATAAAATGAATAATTATTATTTTTTTAAATTTAAGTGTATTGTGCATGTACATTCAGACTCCTTTACTTCTAAATCAAATCCTTTATCAGTTGCGTTTAATGGTCATTGAAATAGGGAATAGTCTACCTGTGTACAATTAAAGCTTAGTATAAATTCAGTTTTTCTGTAAAGGCCTCAGAGTTGTGTTAGAGGACATCGGGGATCAAACATCCTCATGGAGACCAAGGAACAAAGCAGACAGGTCACGGATAAAGTTTTGGAGTGGTTTGAAGCAGAGTTAGGTTATAAAAACATTCTGAGCTTTTAACATCTGACAAAGCACTTTTCAGTCCATCATCCACCCATGGAAAGAGTAAACGATGACAATGGCAGCTTTTGTGCAAATGCAAGATATTGCTTCCTACCGAAACAGCCAGGCAAGTAGGGCATTAATCAGAGAGGCAGCCAAAAAACCCATGGGCAAAAAGAGGTGAGGAATATGTACAGGGTTTGGGTTAGCCATGTGCAAATGTGGCCTTTATGGAAGAATTACAAGAAGAAAGCAATTTAGTTTTATAAGATCAAACTCAGCGGAATAAATCTCTTCACCGTTCTTGTAACAAGATTTGCAAAGCCTCTTTAAGGCTGTTTAAATGTGTTGAAGAATTGGGAAACATGTTACTATACAGCTCAGAGTAAAATCTAACAGCATTGTTGGTGTTTTCCCACCCAACAGCTCAGTACTTTGCCAGCACAATGATGATCGTGGGAATGTCTGTGGTGGTGACTGTCATAGTCCTGCAGTTTCACCACCATGACCCTCATGGAGGCAAGATGCCCAAGTGGGTGAGTGAGTGGAGCAAACCTAACCATCTAAGTCAGTCACCATAATATCAATACTATGAAAGATGCTGACAAAGTCCGTCTCTTCCCAGGTTCGGGTGGTTCTGTTGAACTGGTGTGCTTGGTTCCTCCGTATGAAGCAACCTGGTGATGAGCGCAAGAGGCCCCGGTACAAGTACCGCCACGGCTCTCACCATCACTCCGGCACCAGCTCCATCGAGATGGGCACTATGCCAAGCCTCGCTGTGCCTCTGTCTCAGGGGTCATGCCCACCCTGCCCAACAGGCACGTCCAACGGTTCCATGAGTCTCTACTTTAGCAATCACCATTCCATGGAGAGCCCACACTGCCCGCCTTCCAGTGACTCAGGGGTTACGCTGGGTGGACGCACTCACGGATCCCCAGTTGATGATGCCGAGCCACCCGGAGGAGTCGGTGGGAGCGTTGGAAGTCTTGGAATGGGAGTTGGCCTCCCCCCACCAGAGATCCTGCGCATCTTGGAGGAAGTGTTGTACATTGCCCAGAGGTTCCGGGACCAGGACGAAGCGGAGGCTATCTGCAGTGAGTGGAAGTTTGCCGCTGCTGTAGTGGACCGGCTGTGTCTGGTGGCCTTCTCCCTCTTCTCCATCATTTGCACTTTCACCATCCTCATGTCAGCTCCCAACTTCATCGAGGCTGTTTCCAAGGACTTCACATAACTGGCTGCTGAAAGACAGGGAGGAGGAAGGCGGTGTAAATAATCAGACATTAAAGAGAAAAAGATTTGGGAAGGAAATCACAAACAGTGAAGAGTGTATTAAAGGTGGGCTTGTCACATTTCAGAAAAAATATGTTTTCTTCAGAAACTAGCTGTAAATAAATAACAAAGCAACTTTTAAATAATGTGAACACATGAACAAATCAGGAGAGATAAACAAATTAAAAGCCTGTGATTAAAAAGTTATTGTGTGTAAGATAGAGACATAAAATTCATTTGTTTGCAAACAGTGTAAATTTTACATTTAAGAGCAATGTTGACACAAGGAATTATTTTCTAAACTCCTAGATTTATTTTTAATATCATGTACTTACAGAGAAGTGGCAGTAGCTTTAAAAATTGTATAAAACTAATAATAGACAGTAAGTGACACATTTTCCTGCTAATGATATTATTTGGCTTTCCTACCACCAAACTCAAATATTAAGAATAGATCCTTGACTGGAAATCACAGATTGCGCATGTTCAGAAAAGCTTGCGGGTGCTAAATTATAGTAACCCGGAGAAGCAAAGGGAAATAAAAGCCAGATTTGCTCCGAAAACATTTGAAGGAGGTACTATGCATGAATATAGGGGAAAACCTACTGATACTTTGATACATTTATGCAAATTACTGCTAGAGCAAATATACAGGCCTTTCTGAACACCAGAGCTTTTTGCCTTGAGTAGATTACACAGGAAAAAATACCAACTGCTTAAAACTGGTCTGTAATTTTGGTGCAAGAAAGGAAAAAAGAAAGAAAGCAACTTGCAGCACAGCCAGATTTACAAACAAATTGTCCAAGGACCCGATACTTTTGCAAGTATTTTTTTCCTAATCAAAAAAATTGTCCCCTGTGATTGAGGGGCGAGAATGGACAGGTTTAGATGAGGGTTGTGTGGAAATCAATTCTCCATTCTAAAAATGGGTGATTGTAAAGAGTGCTTAGACTTTTAATTTTTAAAACCAGAATGCAAACTATGATTGCAATATATTCCAACAAATGCTTTACATATAGAGTTTTATTATTAAAAATGGAATCCAACTAACCTTGTAAAGATAATCTGTCTGGATCATGCAGCCAAGGCACAGTGAGGAATTTCAGTCCCACTCAACAAGTAGATTTTTACACATTTTTATTTTCAGTCAATGCTTTTCATCTCAGACTGAATCAGTTAAGTAGATATATCCTTACACTGTCTTTTAAAATCTGCATCAGCTACTGATATAGAAACCATTCCTACTTTATCCATTACGATAATGTTTCTAAGGTTTTGATCATAACTTGAAGTTCTCTGGTAATTAAAATATCAACCTGTTAAATCACTTCTGCACCTTCTATGTTTGTCGCTGAAGAAAGGACACCTGAAACCTGAAGCAAATATAGATCCATATTGCTCCCGTCTGTTGGACTTGATAAACGTGTTTGCTTTTGCATGGATTTAGTGCAATCTGCATGGTTGAATTCAATGCAGAAATAACATAAAGAGTGGGAACAAATCAACTTCTGGAACTAGAGATCTCACTGCTTCTTTGACAAATACTCATTTACATATTGATTCAGTATGAGTAAAGAGTGGGAGCAAAGAAAATCCTGGTTATCAATTTATAACCTTGTAGGATTTATGGAGTACATAAGCAAAAGATTCATACTTGATTCAAGAACAAGGGACAAGTAAAAAAAATAATCAAAATGGTATCTAAGATATGGGTTAGGAACAAGTTTAAAGAAGATTTAAAGAGTGGGATGACTCCTTCTCTAACACACAAGCTAAACAACACCGATCAGTACTATTCTGTTTACTAATGAAATGTTTATCACTTTATGCATATTATGGTGTCTGGAACAATTCACACTTTTGAAAGCATTTTGCCTTAAAATCAACAGTTGATCCTGTAAATATAGTTACATTCCCATCAGGACTTTGTGGCAAGATTTCAGTTTAGGCTTTATTTTATCTAATTTTAGAGGACTGAAATGTGTTTTAATTATTATTTATCTAAATCTTAAAGTGTGTCATCTTAACTTGTTACCAATTAAGAAACTAAGAGATAACAATGAAATATAATTTCTTCCTTTAATGGTCTTCCCTTCTAACCTGACAAAAGCCAGCTGTATGTCGCTCCGCCTAGCTCCACTCACATGTGGAGCTAGGCGGAGCGACATACAGCTGGCTTTTGTCAGGTTACTTCCCTTCACCTTTGAATAAAAACTTCTTTTGACTCTGTATTTACTGCAAATATTGATGTACACTGAAACCCTACACACTATATCCTCCTATGTACTGCTACTTTCCTTTATCTAGAAGCATTATTGCAGTCAGTGCCCACATGCCAACCCATCTCTTTTCAAACTCTGGATAAGGAAAGTAAAAAACCTATTCCTATTTCAAATAAAAATAACCTCAGTGTTGATCTTCAGGTAGTTATTAATGTTTAGCAGGATTTACAATCATATTTATGTCACCATATGTCTAACATTTTGAATAGATTCCATGGAATCTGTTTGCTTTCTCCTCCAGTAACGATGATATGCTTTTAGCTGTTTTTCATTGAGGTTAGACATTAACACAGGATAGTATGGGGACTAAAGACACTTACTGGAAACAAAAGAAGCTACCAAAATCAGAACGCTGTGAATGCTGAATTGTTTGATATGGGTTATGAGTGATGCCGAAATGTAAAAAGCACATATTGTGATAAGACCACAGTGTTTACTAATGATCAAACGTCAGGTATATCAAATCAGAAATCATAACACAGGATGCACAAACATTATGCTAAAATCCAGCCAGATTGTAGTCTGATGTAATACATTACGATAACAATCTATTAATATAGCGAGTCTTTCATTTAACCAATGAATCCATCCAAGAGTACCAGTTTTCAATAATATTCTGTGTGATTGTTGTGACAATCCCAGAATTTTCAGACTAATTTCACTTCAGAATACCTGATAACTGTGTTCAAAACAAAAACACCCTAGCTGTACAACAAAACAACAAGTATACATACATTTAAATCAGTGAAAGGGTTCATAAATATCTTCATTCATAAATCAAATTTGGTAGATAAAGATAGATTTGTTCTTAAAGGATACCCTTAAAACACATTAAGATGAAAACAACATATTGGTATATAAGACAGACTTTCTTTGGGTTTATTGCTGTCAAAAGGAATAACGAGAGAAATGTACAATACATTCAAGGCCTTCATATTTATTGGCACCCATGGTGAATTATTATTTGTAAAAAGCCTTAAAATACATTTATCTTTTACTGTGCCATGTTTTTTGTTCCCAGGGCCTTTTTAAGAGAAACAATCCCACAGCATCGTAGGTCCCCTACCATACTTAAAAGCAGCATGAGCTGCTTTTCCAACTCCCTTGTTTTTAGATTAAACTCCTCTTGAGTTGCATGAAAACTCTGTCTTAGTCCCATATGCCCAAAGCACACAGTAGTATGGAAAAAGCTATTTTCTGACCACCAAACAGTCAGTTGTCATATAGATACGGTCTAGTAGTTGTTATCGAGTCTTGTTGTCAACAAAGTTGCATCTGTATGCTGCAGTTCTTTAACTATGAGTTCTCATCATCCTGTTCAGTGTGCATGGAGGCAAGATAAATAGGGCTCATTATCCACCCCTGGGCCAGTGGCTAAAAGAAATGGCCCTCTGTCAAGTCATATAAAGAGAGACAGAAAGTCATGGATTAATAATTAGATTTCCTTGAAATTCAGAAGAACAGAAAATGGTTAAATATAATCAGTTACATTTAATTCGAAAGGGGCTAGGGTTGGTAATATAGCACATTTTTCAGTGTGAGATTTAATGTTTTTTTTTTTTTTTTTGCTTTGCTTTTTCAACAGGGTGCCAATAAATGTGGTTTTAGGGTATTTTTAGGGTATTTTTTCTAAAACTGTTGTTTTGCTTTGTGGACCAGTGAGTGGTCATCTTGATGCTTGAATTTGGTTGAATTTACCTGTAGAGATGAGCAATCTGACTTTTGAACCTATGACAGACAGTAATTTGGGGCAAAACAGACTGAAAACTTACCACCCAGTACCTGAAAAATTTCAAAACAAAAAGCTTATATGATTAATCTGTTTTGCAGACGGAGCTGAGAAAGGGAACATGGGTGATGTTTGTAAATGTGCTTACATCCATCTCCACCTTCTATTTCCCATTGTGGCTGCAATATTTGATCTGTTCATCTCTGTCTTTCTAACCATGTATTTTTGACTGTGTTAATAAAAATGTATTTATTCTGTGTAAAACAGGCTCCGGATGTCTGTTACATATACAATACGATGCTTACTGTAACATATAAAACAATATGTGGATTGTGACTCTTACGTGATCAGATCAATCAGACTAAAGTTAAGGGCTCAGAGATATGCTGAATTGCCAGAGAGAGCCACATTGAAAGAAAACAGACTGTTTCTACCAACAAAGGTAATAGGAAGAGAAAAGGAAATTTGACTATCACTCTGCTGCCATAAAAGTGCACCAGAGGCTCGTTAGGAGAAGAGATCGTTTCTCCAACAGCATCTTCACTGATACTGTTAATAAAACATTTCAACATGAATTTGTTTGGTGTTAACTATTATCACTCTGATTTAAATTACTATGCCAATGAGATAAAGAAAATGTAACATTGCAATTAAGGTATGACATGTTTTAATATCTGAAAAGTGTAATGAATCTTTCCAGTATCACTTAAAATCACTTTAAAATGAAGAAAAAAATGTTATTGTTGCAGAAACCTCTGGTTTAGGTAATATTCCCTCATATTAGTTTGGGAAGAGATGGAAATACTGGAATGAAATCTAAAATAGGCCAAAACAACTAAGCACAAAACAAAAAGAACATCAATGTAGGACATATTTTCCTCTTGTTGTCTTTTAGTAAGTCTGCTCTGATTTCTTTTCTTTTTTTTGCAAGACAAAGAAAAACATCTTGCTTTCTGATGTTTAGTCTATCAGCGAGGCCCAGATTTTAGGCAAGCTTCTGCATTAATTCTTTACAAAATACAATTATATTTTAAGAAATGTCACGAGCTGGAAAACAGTGACAGTTTCAAAGAAGGTAGAAACTGCCTCTGGAGCAGCAATTTTAATGGGTTAACCTTTGACACTGTATCTACTGTATATATAAAGGGTTGATTTGCATTTATCTTATGCAAAATAATCAGAATCACTGCACATTTCTACACAGAAACCAGTAAAGTCTGTTCAAGTCCAATTATGCAATCACTGGCCACATTATTAGATACACCTTGCTGGACCTACACCCCAATTCTACATGAAGTCAGTTCAGCAAGGTGTCAGAAACATTCCTCCCAGATTTTGATCCTTAATGACATGATAGCATCCCACAGTTGCTGCAGATGTGTCCACTGTTCATCCACAATGCAAATCCCTTGTTTCACCACTTCCCAAAGGTGGTGACAGGGAAAAAGTGTTTTTTTTCCTGTTCAAGAAACCAGTTTGAGATGATTTGAGCTTTCAGGTCTGGTGATTTATCCTGCTGGAAGTAAGCATAATAAATATGCTATGGTCTTAAATCTATGGCTATGTTAAGCTACAATAATCAGGTGGGCTGTGGTTTTAAAAAAATGATGCTAAGAGGTCCAAAGTGTGACACAAGAATAACCCTGATTCCATTACACCACCAGCACCAGCTTGAACTAGGCAGCATGGATCCATGCTATCATGCTGTTTATAACAAATTCTGACCCCGCCCATCAAATGATTCAACCTAAATTGAGTTTTATTGGATCAAGCAATATTTTTTGTTGTTGTTAAATCTGTTGGTTTCCAATTTTTGTGAGATCTAAGGGCTTCACTTTCATGTTCTGCAGGAGTGGTGTTCTGCTGCTGCAGCCCATCTACTTCAGGGTTCGGCAGGTTGTGTGTTCAAAAACGATATTCTGGGTACCTTGGTTGAAATACATTTTTATTTTCCTCTTTATCGTCTCAAATCTGTTTTCTCTTTCCAATCTGACCTCTGACATCAACAGTGCATTTTCCTACTCACAACAGCGGCTCACTTGATGCTTCCTCTTCCTCTGACCATTCTGTGTTAACCAGAGAGATGGTTCCTATGAAATCCCATTAAATCAGCATTTTCAGAAATGCACAGACCAGCCTGTTTCGCCCCAACGACTATGTCATTTTATCTAATGTCTTCCCTGTTGATGTCGATAAAATGTACTTTAATTATGAACAGGTATCGATTCAACAACGTAAAATGCATTTTTTTAAACCTGCGTTCATGAAAAGTTCAGCTAGTTCTGTTATATTCTATCGTGTCATCCAAACAAGAGGGAAGGATATTGGTGGCTTAATAGTACAAAAGCTACAAGAGTGAGGAAGAAGGGCACTCGAGACAAAATGCTCAAGGGTTCTGGCATCCTCCCTTAAGCTGCCAGAACTTTTCAGAAGAATATCTGAACAATCCTCAAACATTTAAGTGACCATCTGATGGACTCTCTAAATTTAAAGGAAGCTTATTTAGCAGCAGTGAGCAAAGATTTGGAGGAGAAGGATGTAAAGAGGAGGAAATAATTATTAAAATAATATATTTTTTTAAAAATCATTTTGGAGAAAGAGGATAGCAAATTTAAATAAACTTCAAAATCCTTAACGAGAATGAGACTGTGCGTGTAGTTTTGTTTATTTGTCGGGTTGGGTTTGTGCTGCCCCCTCTCCCGGGACATCTCAGGTCTCCACTGGGTGTGGAGCCCATCCCCCCCATCTTGCTCCCCTCTGCTGGCTGGCGCCTTGGCCCGCTGGTGCATTGGTGGTGTCCAGGGATGAGTGCCTGGAGCTCGGTCAGGGCCCCTGCTGGGGGATGGGGTACCCCTGGGGCCTCGGGTCCCTGGGGCCGGATCTGCTCCAGCGTAGCTGGCTGCCGGCAGAATCCATGGCTCGTCCCCGCAGCTCCCGGGGGCTTCAACATTGTGGCTGTTGGGGGGTTTCCTTGGGGCCGTTTCTCCTCTTCCCTTGGGTGGGGGAGACAGATTTCCTGTGTTGGCCCCTCTTGGGCACCTTTACTCTGAAAGTCCCTTTGGGCATCTGGGGTTTTAGTTCCCCTGGCGTCTGCCTCTGTGCTATGGGGGGTGGGTCTTTGGCTCTTCATAACCACTGTTGAGCATTTTTCTCATGGAAGAATCTTGCATGCGCAGGCGTGCTCTCGCGGACACCTGTGGGTGCTTGGATCCGGGTGATTGCAGACTCACTTCCGTGCAGAAAGCCCCCGTTATTATATTCGGCTGTCATTTTATGCATGTCGTGTTGATTAATACTGTGGGTACTTCTGTGATGGTTTCAAGGCATTGCTTGATTGTATCTATGATGCTTTGTCGGCTGGTTGTGCTGCTCTTTTTACATCTCTTTGCAGGTGGAGAAGCAGACTGAGGATGTTGTATCATTCTCTCCCTTTTCTCACCTCTTTTTTTCACCTTTTCTCCTTTTCTTTCTCTTCTACCTTCTTGTCTTGGTGTCCATATAACATGAAGTATTCCCTGCATAAATTATAATAAAACTAGTTGCATGTATAAATCATTCGGAGCACTATGGTGAAAGCGGTACAGCTCCGCTTGTGAAAGTAAAATCTGTTGGCCTCTTTTTGGCATTAAGACACACGTTCTTATTGCCACATTGCCAGACAGCACACTATAAAAAAAAAATCCTTAACGAGCCATGGTGTCTCTAGATGGAAGCTGATGATTCAGCCATGGTCTTCCCCGCTTTTTTAGACTCCTAACAACAAGAATCAGAACGTTCAGCAAAGATCAGGCTTTCTAGAAGTGTTTGCAAACTGCATTATTTGCCTGGACAAAACTAAAAAAAGCAAGAAAATATCTTTATATTTTTTCTAACATTTCCAATAATGAAAACACTTGCAAATGCTGGGTGAATAATCCATTATCAAAAATGTGTCCAAATGAGTACCGCCCGCATGAAGTACAGTAGTTTTCTTCTTAAACCTCCCAGCAGGAAGCAGAAACTCATGGTTTCAACTGCCTAAAATTCTCCAACCAAAAAACTGTTGATGAGAACATCTCACTTTATGTTGAAGCCATAGCCGTGATGGTCTTTGCTGCTCTGTTGCTTCTCATCAGCAAATGGAAGCAGATGGCGCTGAGTTTAAATCTAAGTGTCAGCGTGCCTGATGTTTAAAGGTTAATGAAAAGCACTTCTGCACTGCCAACACAGACATATTCCCACTCACACCATGCACAGCGGGGGTTTGAGTGAGACCATATTGAATTGTCAAAGTGCTGAGCTCAGCGCACATATGATGTATTCTTCCTTGGGGATCAAAAAGTTATGAACTAAAACAGACGTTTACCTTTTTTTCCCAGGCAATTCTGATTGAAACGTGTTTTGTGAAGGTTCATGATTTATGTAGGTGAACCCTGTTTAGAAGCGAACTATGAGCAGATGATTGAAGCTGCAGGAGAAAAGGTAGGAAAAGTATTAAAATCTGTTAAAAAGTTCAAAAAGGAAGCTCAGCCTTATTATCATCCAAAGTAGCATTGACCTCTGACTGCAGAACTGCTGGCCCAGCATTGTTTTCAACAGAAAAACGAAGCGCTCGGTTCGTATATGTTTCTGAGTGGCAGGTATTGTATAGGCGCCTGAAACAGTATTATCGCTGGGGAGGATTTGGCAGCTAAATCTCATTGCATTCCCAAAACAGAGATGCTGCACGTCACCTGGGCACATTACCAGCTCTCCTGCTCCCACTTCACGTTTTCTCATTCCAGCCCCAATCAGTGCAGCAGTCTGACTATTCCCTGAGGGCGGAGAGAAGAAATGACCCGGAAAGGTGCCCTGGCCACCTGTCTGGTCCAAGAAGAAAACGGCAACAATAGTTCACCGCTTTCTGCCCTTACAATGTCGGTTTGTCACTTTTTCTTTTCGGATTTGAGAAGAAAATCAATAGATTGATGTTTAAAGTATCATTGACATGAAGTTAAAAAAAACGTATTTCTATAAACAGACTGACATTTTTGCCTTGTACAAATTCCTATAAAGGCCCATGTGGCACATAAATCCCATCACAAATAAACAATAATAAATAGTGTTAATCTTAACTTCATATCTGTATAAACAACACCTGTCCACAGAGTTATGGGTTTCATTCCCACTTCCAGTGGGCAAGACCAAAGCACACGAGAGCTGGCTTTTCAGTGAACATCTAAAAAAAAGAAAAAAAGAACATCTAAATGAGTCAGACAGTGTGCTGTGGTCAGATGAGAGCATCATTGAGCTCTTTGCTATCAACTTCCACAGCTGAAGCTTTGACTTGTGGCAGCCATTAAATCTAAAGGATTTAGTGAGTTTCTATAAATAAGAGTGAACCAAAACCCCTTCTCAGATGTTCCCAAACCTGGTACACATACACAAAAATGTCTCAGTGCTGTGCTTGCCAATAAGGAGTTTGCCTCTAAGTAAAAAGTCCTGTTTTACTTGGGGATCAAATTCTGATTACACTCAATGGGATGTTACTCAATTTTTAACTTTCATGTAACGGATTCTTTTTGGGATCTTTTGTTGATAACTCTCTCTCTCTCTCTCTCTCTCTCTCTCTCTCTCTCTCTCTCTCTCTCTCTCTCTCTCTCTCTCTCTACATAAAAATGGAGCCACCATGAATAATTCAATTCTATTATTTCCTTTGTAAAGGAGTACAGAAAAAAAATCATCAGATCTTCAAATATTAAATTCTCCCTCTGCAACTGAGCCCCAATTAAAGCAACGAACAATGAATTCTCAGCCTTAGATAACCTCTTAGTTTAGTCAAAAGTAACTGAATGACAAATAAAGGTTTACGTGGGAGTTAAGACGGGAAGAATTGTTCAGATTTGAACCTGCGGAGAGAAGGAGAAATGCTACATGAACCAGGAGCACATTAAAACCGCCACAACTGAAACAAAGTGCTGCACAAAACTGAACACTTATTTAAACACAATTTAAAGCAGTCAGCACTAAGTCTCACTGGTGTTAAAGGTCAGAGAAAAAAAAGTTTTAAAATGAGTTTTAAAAGTATGCCCAGAAGGAGCACAATGGAGCTGCAGCAATAGAGAAGGCTCTGCCCCCTTCATCCCTGCTTGTCTTACTTAAGGTAAGGTAAGCAGCTCAGAGAGGTGCAGCGGGGCAAAATCATTCAAACTCTTAAAACGAAAATACGATTTTTAAAATGAACTCTAAAATGCACAGGCGGTTCTACTCACTATATCAAAACCTACATGGTGCTGCTTTAACTGTCTTAACGTTATATATTGCATATTCAAAACAAATGTCATCTCAAGGTAATTTACATGAGAAAAAGGTCAATTCAATCCAATCATCCAGACAGATTTCAAATCAATTCCATTTACTCTAAATTTATCCCAGTTATCAAACAATGTAGGCAAGTTCAGTTTATTTTTCATTTTAGTTCAAACGTTTTCTATTCAATGAGCTGATCGCATCGAGTGACACTGACTTGCTCCTCCTGGTCGAGCATGCGGCGACAGACAGAAATGATGCATGAACCCTGATGTCCTGAAAAAGTCTTCGGTTCACAACTGAAGTTTGGAACAGCTACTGTTGAATAGCCAAATGGAAGTTAGCCACAATGATATAGTCCGGGCCAACAGAGTAAAAGATAAAAGGGATACAGGACAGGAACAGAATTAACTGGGTAGAAAGATAAAAGTAGGTTGATGTTTAAAAATTTGTTTTCATTGGTTTTTAATTCTGGGGAGCTTGAGCATTATGCCAGAGTTGTTGTTTTTTAATGGTATGATTTTATTGTATTTGCATTAATGTTTTATTTATGCCAACTGCAACATTGTGTTTTATTGCCTTTACCATTTTATTACCTTATTTTACCTGTGAAGCACTTTGGTCACTGCATTGTGTGTAATAGTCCTATAAAAATACAAATTGACTGATTGATTGATTGATTGATTGATTGGTTGGCTGGCTGATTGATTGATTGATTGATTGATTGATTGATTGATTGATTGATTGATTGATTGATTGATTGATTGATTGATTGATTGATTGATTGATTGATTGATTGATTGATTGCACCTACTGGCGAAATCTGAAGAAAATATTTTTTACTAAGTTAATAAACTGGCACAAAACAAAGTAAACTCCAACCTTAAATCCACAAAAATAGAAACAGCTGTTGCTAAACCTGGTCAGCAAAACATTTATTCCATTATGCAGCTTAAATTGTTCTGTTTCTATCCTATATTTTCAGGCTTTTTCCACGTACAGTTTAGTTAGGAAAAAAATACCATTGATTCATGATCTTTGTGTTACAGAATAAAGCGATTAATCCAGCAGATCGGTTTGAACCCTTTTTGCAGTCTCTTATATCCTTTTTTCAGTACATTAACTCCAGAAGCTGACTCTTCACATTCTTATTCCAGAACTGTGAGAGGGTTTAGTAGACAGAGAAATATTGTTTTTGCATTCTAGAGGTCTGAAATATTAATGTTGTGTCTAATCATCGCTCAATTGATTGTTACCCTGTTTTTAAAGTCCTTAATCATAACGTTAACCGGTTTTGGGATAAAGCTTTTGCTGATCTAAAAACATGTCTTGTTTTATTTGAAAAATGTGATCATTGTTATGCAATAATCCCAATCCATCAGCCTTTTAGTGCATTACTTATCGATCTAATATAAACTTTGAAACTAGCATCATTAAAGTGATGACAGATTGCCCAGAGTGACTAAATAAATTATTTTAAAACTGCTCAACTGCTTTTTGTAGCTCAGAATGGCTTTTTGTACACAGTTATTTATTTGTGTCCTGCTTACTAATCTCTCTACATGAAGCATGGTCTACTGGAAAATTCCATAATTATAAGATTTATATTCTGAGATTCAAGGAAAGCAGGCACCGCATTTTAAATAGCTTACACAACGTATTTGATTAGACAAATTGCAAAAATGTGAGTAACTCCTTAAGAGAGGATCCCAGATGAATCCAAATTCTGTGACATCCCTGCTCTGTTTTGCACAAAGCCAGCAGCTTATCAAAATGATCATCGTCTTTAAGCAGACAGCATTTTTATTTCTCAATTTTAAAAAAATGGGTCTGATCATACCAGAATCTGGAATAATTTGCTCTGGCAGGAATTTACATAAATATTTGCGGCCCTTTCCCTAAATGCATGGATAACACCTCTTTCAAATATGGGCCATCTGCTTCAGCATGGAGATGTGTTTGGTAGACGTATTTCAGGCACAGATGCACCATCAATTTAGTTTGAGAATTAGAAGGACCCACAAACTCTGGTTTGCACATATTCGGTTCATGCAAGTAGCTTTGTAAAATTGTCCCTGAGCAGTTTCTCACCTTTTAAAGAACCCAAATGCCAAGACTCATCAGGCTCAGATTGAGAAGCTGTGGTTCAAGTAGCATGAGACATCATTTTCAAAACCTGACAGATCATCTAATATTAAAAAGCTTATACAAGTTGAGAACTTTTGAGGTGCAGAGACAACTTTATATGGCATTACAACTCCATTCTCATCAGTGTAAAATCTTTTTTTTAATTGGTGTATGTGTATCAAGAACAATACTGTGACACTGCTTATTGTGGGTTCAATGAACCAATGTAACTATTCTCAATGATCTTCTTTGTGGAGCCCATGCTTCTTCTGTTTGGCAGATTGTAGAGCTGTAACAGACTGGATTTTCCAATAAAACTTAATAAATAAGTGCTTTGAGCAATATCAAGCCAAATCCTTCATTTCAAATCACTTTTGTTACTGTAGTAAGCTGTGATTAATTTTTGTGGTTGGAAAAAGAAACGGCCCATATGAATGCTAATGTAATTCACTTTCAAATGTAGGAGATCTGCCTTGGCTTAGGTTGGAAACAATTCCTGTAATTCATCAGTCTTTTCTCCGTCTGTTCGCCTTGTGGCTGTCCTGATAGCACAGATAACTCTTTACATAGCTCTGTCTGCAGCCTGGAACCAAAACACAAAGTTTCACATACGAGACAATGCAAAAACCCCCGCAAAAAATATGACAGTGATTATGTACATCCATATTCAAGTCACACCCAAAAAAATTAGCTCAGCTGCCAAGTGATGATCTTGCCAAGCTTCAAGGACAACACCACAGAAAGCAGATTTCAAAGAAAATACACCGATTGAGCCACATTCTGATGCCTGAACACTGAAAATATGAAGGATGCTCAACGAAAAAGCTTCAGGTCAAACAAAAAAACGGTTTACATTACTCTGCAGTTTAGCACCCATTAAAAACAAAACAACAAAATTGGTGAACAGCAATCTCTGTCTACCCAAGTGAACACGTGGTGTAGCCTGATGAATAATCTGCAGACACAAAGTAATCTGAGTAAATGTACATTTGGATTATGAGTTTAAAACAGTCTAATCTGAAACAGTTTAACTTGTACCCTGGGAGATCATGAGAGCCTTTGCCATGGGGAGTTGTTTCACGAATGTTAGCCGTAGAGGCAGGGCAGGCCCAAGCTGGAATGGAGCCTTAAGCGGATTTATATTTGGGACCCCTCAAATAGTGTTTCAACACAGGAAGAGGTGGCCCCATTTAATTAGCTGATCTTAAACACTATCACAAATAACTGGGTTTTATTTGCTGAGATGTTTTTGTGACCAAACCCAAATTGTGTCACAAAGAAAAATAAATAAATTGTAGTATCAGATTGTAGCTATGGTAAAACAACAATTGAACAATCAGGATTACACTTTTACAAAGTAAACCTGACAATTGCTTTAGATAATAATTTTAAATACTAAACACATTGTATGAGCCTAAATCTATACTTTGTGGTTATTTTGGTACACTTTATGGTTAATATTTGTTTCTTCTTCCTAAATTTACTTTTCTTTGAGTTATTAGATATTATTTGTAATTCATATTAATTTGTGTATTTAGCTATTGTGGTTATTTGTAATTATTTCATTAATTCTTTGGTTTAAGGCTCTGTACGCATAACTCTTTTGTGATGCATCATGGGAATTTTGTGTTGTGCACCTCACGGAGTGGAGCCAAATGATTTTTTGACCTCTGTCGCCCTTACTCTTTGTATGTATGTCCAGTACATTTATTTCTGTCTACTCAATAAAGTTTTTTTTAAATGCATTACGTTTCCATGGATTTTTTTTTGACTAATCATCTGGGAAAAAATGCCGAGGGCAGAGAAAGTCAGGCCTGAGTCATTTATTTTTAAACCCTACACAGATTATATTTCAATTAATGCCAGATACATTTTAAAGGAGCAAGAAGTAGTAATGTCACTTAGTGTTACAAATCAGAATAACACATACAGAACTGCCTGCCACTGACAACAGTCTATGCCGTTTACTCAACGGTCTGTCACTGCTGTGAAACCCCACCTTTGTGTTTTCACAGTTTCTCCTGTGCCCATTATTGAACTGCATGGTCCACCCAACAATGCAGGGAAACCAGAGAACTCCTTCTACTTCTTGACCCCCCTTATCAACAAACCACATACACGGCAGAGGTTGTATCACATTTCATAAGGAAATAACATTTATACAATAATAATAACAATAATAATACGTTTATGTATAAACCGCTTTCATTCAACGTGCTGAACAGTAGGTGATAAAAATAGTAAAACAAGAAATAAAACAATACAACTTAAAAACAGGTAAAAACATCAAAACTAAAGATAACACTAATATTAAAATAATATAGTTTAGGCATCTAATTAGGCTGCATAATCATACAACTGATTGTACCTTATGACAATTAATCTTAACATTGCTCCATCTTAAAGAGCTTACTTTTTGCCCCTGTATTTCCACTGATCTGTAACATATGGTTGGTCAGCTTAGAGATCCATTACTATCTTTCACAGGACATTAAATGTCTGGTTGCATGCCATCTAATGCGAATGAAGGATAACCATGCATTTGACATTTTAATGATTTAAAAGCATACCCATCTTAAAATCCGTGCACTAACACAACACAAACCAGAAAATATGTGCACCTTGCTGAAAAATCTAAAATGATATTGTACATTGTAAAGGTATTTATACCCAGCCCACTTTTTCAGATGTGTTAAACTAAAACAGGGATTGTGCAAATTCCAAAACTAATATAAATTTATAGTAAATATGCCAGATTGTAAGATTATGTCCCAAGGCTAATTTCTTTCTGCTAGTCCCTGAGCAAGTTTTAAATGTGCTACTGGATATAAATTAATTAGAAATTGGCATTGACAGCAAATAAGCGAGAGATGGTGCTGTTTAGAAAGGATCAAAGTTGACATTCTAAGTGTAGGAAAACTAAAATTGCCTGAAAACATCAGCCACACAGTAAAACATTGCGGTGGTAGCATCATGTTTTAATGATGCTTTTCCTGAGCATTTACAGGGGAGGCTAGTTAGGAGTTAAAAGATGGATTGAGGAAAATACAGGGGCTGTGGGAAAGAAACCGTGCCGCCATAGTGGCACTATCATAAGTCACTTTTTTTTAGATGCTGCGCTCCTGGCCCACAATGCACAAGTTTTAGACTGACAAAAATGATGACGTATCATGTGTTATTTAACATCCTTATGGAAATTCGTAAATGTTATTACTTCAAATGCTTAAGGATCTTCAAGGTTGCTGATTTATGTAATTTAAACGATGTACAACAATATTAAAATTGGTCCAAATCATACAGAACTGCATGATGGAAAAGCCTGTTGTCCAGCTAATCAGTTTGTCGAAACAGCTGTGACAGAAAGTCCAGTTAAAACAGACACATCCTCACACACTTACAGAAACATAGAAAGGTTTCCCTTGATTATAGATGGATTGTTGCACATGACACGCTCACAGTTTTCTTAACAGCTACAGACACGTTATTAAATAGCCCTATAATGGCCTCATCCTTGTATGCTTCCTTTTGCTAATGTCCCATATGCTCTCGCTTGGTTTGAGTTCAGCCCTTCTGCCTCTGCGTTTCCTTCAGTGAGTCAGAGAGCAAACATCTCCTTTGTTTGTGAACAGAGCAATTTAGCTGGTAGAAAATCTCTCTCTAAAACAATCCTAATTTGTACTTTAATGGCATCACCATAACTTGAGCATTAACTTTACCTCCTTTAAATATAAGATAAATATTATATATTACATAAAAGACTATCAAGGCACCTTTTTCGGCAACTTACTGCCATCATTCCACTTGTCTTCTCTGATAAGAGCATAAATGCATCCTGCTGCAGTGGATCTGGAATCTGGCTGTGCATAAATATTATTGCTGTTGACCTGATATCTTATCACTCCATCAGTAATCCTATATGCCTCTGCAGACAGGGAATACAGATTTGTACAAGTTTAAGACTTTACATTTCAGGGATCTGTACACTGAAGCGCAGAGCCATCATTGAGCCATCCAGCAAATGCAAGAAACATGAACAAGACCGCCCCTTTTATTGTGAAATGTTTATTCTTATTAATATTGAGTACTTTTTATTTGGATGTTCCCCCTGTCTTCTCTGAATGTGTAAAATATAAATGACTTGTCTAACGGTATTCAAAGTTGTGTTAAATGAAAGCAAAAATGTTTTCATGAACACCCGCTGGAAAAATGAAGGATAAGAGGAAACATCCTCTAAAACTATCCTTCTCTCTCCCCAAGCTGCGAGGGTCTCCTCTGATGTACTGCAGAGGAAGACGCACTGAGAGGCACTATCTATTTTCCCCTCCATACATAAAGATCACATATTTCTCTTTGCTACTGATGAAATTTTAAAGATTTTTCTAATAAAGAGGATGCTGCAACCAATCATGCTCCATCAATGCCAGTCAACTCATTCAACTGTACAGGCTCCATGTATCGAAGCAGGAAAACTAAAAGAACTTTGTTGTTATTTTTGAAACCTTATCTCAATCTGTTGCACAGTGGGAAAAGTAATCATCTTGCAGTCTAAAAGTTGTAGTTTCAATCCCAGCTTTCTCCTGTCACATGTCGATGTGCCCCTGGGCAAAGCACTTAACCCCAGTTGCCTACTGATATGCATATCAGTGTATGAATGTTGTGTGTTTTTTGAGAGTCACTGGGTAAAAGTGGCTCTAGTGTAAAGTGCTTTGAATGGTCAGTGCGAGTAGAAAAGCACTGTATAAATTCAGTCCTTTACATATTTTAAAAAAACATTCTTTTTTTGGAATCTATTCTTTTCTGATATGAGAATAAAAGGTTCATCATGTGGTACATTAGTTCTGCTATCAATTATTTTTATTTATGTAGTTTCTTGATACCATACCATTTTATTACTAGAGTAGTTTAAAAAAACAGCATAGATAGCTTAAAGTGCTGCACAAAGCACACAAGTATATATATATATATATATATATATATATATATATATATACATAAAACACGATATAAAGTAAGAAATCAATACAATAACAAAAAGTACATTTGAAACAGATAAAAACTCACTCTGGGTTAAAAGCCCAGGAAAAAAAGTACATTTTCAGATGAGTGTTGCAAACATCAAGATATGGAGCCTGCCTGACCACCAGTGGCAATTCATTCAAACAACTCTGTCTCCTCTTCCTTGATGCTTGAAACATGAACCTCTATAGACACAGCCATATACTTACAAATCATCAGATGAGGAAATTATTGTTCATAAAGGGTGTTTCATTTTTCTCTGACTCTATCTTCCTACTCATATCATTCACCATTGGTTGTGTCTTTCATGAGTAGTTTTAACACCCTGAGAAGCGACCAAGCGCCTCTATTCTGTTCGGTTCTAAATCTGACCTTGAATACCTACTCCATTTTATTTAATTTCATTGGGGGACTGCTATTTTATACTTTAATGACTTCCATGTAGACTCTATTTTATAAGGACTATATCTTCTATGAACACTTCTGCATATTCTTTTCTTTTCTATGATGGCATCTGTTGCATTTTATCCTATTGTGTATTTTGTATACATGTTGTATTATTCTACATATTGGACTGTTTCATTGTGTCCTCAGACAACTTCTATTGTAATCTTTGATCATTTCCTTTCCTTTCCTTTTCCCCCATGTCCCGTTTATTCTATTCCATTCAGAGCTACAAGAGATCTGCAGAACAGCTGCAGGCCATCAGTCACCCATCAGGAGCCTGTTGTTTCCTTTTAGCGCCATGAGGAGACATGGAGGTCATGAGTGACTGATCCCAAATGAGGACCTGCTATGGATTCAAACATCAGGGCAGCAAGTACAGCACAGTCATACAAGAAGATATTTGTTTGTAAGATAAGGTTCACCAGCATCTAAAGGGTTACATTTCAGTTATTCACCTCATTCGGTTGGTGTGTGGAATAATTTGCAACTTCGATGACTTTCAGACTCTAAATGATTTTCAGATTGGTTACAAATATTCATAATGTTCACTGATCTCAAGAGATCACTTCACATGCAGTCCCTGAATATTCACAATCTATCAGTAATCACAGGCAGCAAAGTAGATCTGCTCCTCATGGCCTGCAGTCATATTTGACTGGTAGGATGTTAGATTTTTGGGGGAAACGTAACATAGAAATTATAATATAATAATATAGTAATATCGTCTTTAATGTCATTGAAACATACATTACAACAAAACTTGTTCTCTGCTTTTGACCCATCACCCTTGGGAGCAGTGGGCTGCCATGTGTGGTGCCCGGGGAGCAATCTGGGGTTAAGGGTCTTGCTCAGGGACCCAGAGTGCAGGCGGTGGGGATGGAACCAGGTACTTGCATCCTTCTCTGAGTGCAAGCGTGCTGCTCTAACCACTAGACCAACACTCCCCGTTAGATTAGATCAGAGATATGACACACAAAGAGTTTGCTTGTCTTTTTGTGATGTTATGTTGGGGTTTCTCTCCCGAATCTCCATATTTAAGCATAACATCAAATTTGTTTTAGCTGCAGATCCTACAATATACTGGAATATACTGCCCTCTGGTGGTGACACACAATATAACAGCATTAGGGGTGTGCTTTCTGCAGAGAAAGTTTTCTTTTTTGTTTGTTTGCCATTTTACTTGTACAAAAAGCTGAAACCGAGATTAAGTTCACTTAGTATCATGACTGCTTTCCAGTTCATTAAACATTCAGCACACAGCTTTATGCGGCTATAAGCAACAGCATCGTCGTTGTGCTTTTATTGACTAAGTGACAAAATACTCAAAACAGGCAGTGCATTACAAAAAGAGTTCTAGTTCTGATCAATGAACTAAAGAGCAAAAGAAAATATTCAAAGCTTGAAGAGCTGCTCTTGCCCCAGACTTTAAATAAAGAATTACAACTCATTGGCATCAGATGGCAATAGACCTTTATTATTTAGCGTTTTTCATGGTCTGATTACCCTAGGAAAATCCCGAATATGAAGTTAAGAAAAGAACATAACCAGTAGTTAAACACAGCATAATAGAACTTGAATTTAAAGGAGCAATAAGCAAAGTTTCTATATTTTAGATAGAAAGAACTAAAAAATAATAACGTGAAGAACTAAAGGTAATATTTCAGATGGACTATGGTATGACGTCACCCCGCAGCTCTCTGTGTTGTTCTCCAGTCTCTTTCTTACATAGCCAGGCCGCAGGTACACGCGTGCATGTGCATGTGGACAGCTGCCTCCCAGGGCTTAGCCCCCCGCCCCTAAAATGCCGCCATCAGAGCAGTGCAGTGTTGGAGCAACATGGCGAAGAGCACCCCAGCAGATCAAAATGTTCTCTTACTAACAGCATTATAAGGTTGAGGTGAGGCTGTTTTGCTGTGTTTTTATCCTTTACAAATATGCATATAGAAGGCGACAACGACTTAGAAGGAAAGAAGGGGCTGTGATGCTGCTTGGAGTGAGGTAGAGGCATGGCTTGTTTCACATCTTGTTTTGGTCTACAGACAGTGCTCAAGTACCACCTAGTGGTAAAATATTGCTTATTGCTCCTTTAGGTGACCAATAAACATAAACTCTCCCACCAACATTCACACATGAACCCCATTGTTTTATAATCCCATGTACGCATCTTTATCATCTTAGTGCTCAGTTTTTAGAAGCAACCCAAAGATTACAGGAACATAATTTTTGTGCTTTATCTCCCAACATGGAACTGCATAATGAAACAAGACACTTAAAATCTTGTTACTGATATTAGAGATTTACTTACAATCAATAACAATTCAGTGTCAACGTTCATTTAACTCCTTTCAGGCTGCATTTCTATTAGATATTTTCTCTCCTGTCACGACACATCGAGAAAAAAAAGGAGGGTCACAAGGAACCAGAAATAGATCTGATAGAATCGTTGGCTGCGGTATGAATGTACTGCATCACACCTTACACTTGTGTTTACAAAACCCTGAAGATAACACACCTTTCCTGCTCTACTATTTATCTTCTGCCTGGTTCTTGGTCTTGTCCCGGGGAACACGGCCCATGTTAAAAAACTCCAGGTTGGGCCTCATGTCTGTCAGATGGGCGAGTCGGTTGGACATGGCGAAGAAAGCAGCGATGGCGGCAATGTCCCAGGCATCCTCACGGTCAAAACCGACTTCCTCTAAAGAACGGAAATGCTCATCTGTGATGGTGTCGCAGCGACACAATGCCATCGCAAAGTCCAGCATGGCATGCTCCCGAGCCGTGAGCTCCGCAGCTTTGTAGTTAACGACCACCTTAAATGGGAGAAAAGTTTTCAGAGAAAATTCTCTTGCAAAACAATACATAAACGTTGACCCTGTGGTTTTATTTTGTGATGTTACAAACACAAACTTCCAGAGTATTTACAGGGATGTATGTGACAGACTAACAAAGTACTATGCAACTGTGAAGGGGAAGGAAACGGGTACATGGTTTTCAAAATATTTTACAGATCAAAAAAGTGTGGATGGAGAATATTTACGTTGAGATTTTAACTTCTTTAAAACTATAGGCTAAAAACCCTTTCTTCTGAAATATCATTATCCTCGGCTAGGAACCATATTTTGTTGTTTCAGAACAAAAAAACTATAAAGATTCTATTGGAAAGTGGAGATTTTTAACTTTTATCATACATCAATAACAAATGCTGTGTTTGAAATACAAAACTATTACTGAGCCTTAAGACTTTTTACAGTCCTATGACTGCTGTAACTGTGCATTACAAAGTAGAGGACAAGAAATGATGATACCTGGTCAGAAAGAGTTGGTTTCTTTGAGTAGATGCGGTGTAGAGCACCATGGGACACAACGCAGTAAAGACATTTGTTGTAACTGCTGGTGGCAACCACAATCAACTCACGATCTGCCTTGGTTAACCTCCCTGGAAGAAACCCGGGACAAAACTTTATGCATAATAAGCTTTAAAAACAAACACATGTATTTTAAAAATATTTAAAGCTCAGCAGAGCTCGCTATGGATTAAAAATGGAGAGACAGCGGGAGTGAAAAGTGGTATCTGGCATGTTAGTTTTTAAAAGTGGCACATGCCACTGGCATGCCAGTTTCTTCAAACGCCCTCCAGAGGCACTGAATGTCGTATTCTGGTTTCACTGATAACATATTTTTTGCAGATATGAAAACTAATGTATATATAGGATGTGGTTTTAACATAGTTTGTGCGTATGTGTCAGAGAAACATTCATACAAACAAATCTTTGCCTTAGTTGTGACTGAGTATTCTGAAACCAGCAGCCTGTTATCAATATTACAGTAAGTAGTTGATAGCAGGTGATCAGATAACTTGGTAAGCATTAGCCTAGCCACAGCATCCCATCAGACTTGACAGAATGCAGAGCTCTGCTTATTCTTCTTTCATTGCAAACAACAGATGCTTACTGCAACCTATTGTACACATGCGTTTGGCCTAATGTAATATCACTGAAACTATGATTTTCATACATTACAATTTGAAGGAAGAAAAAAATGCTATACGTCAAGTCAAGTTTATTTGTATAGCACATCTCAGCAGCAAGGCGGTTCAAAGTGCTTTACATCATAAAACAAACATCAAAAACACATCGAAACAGTCACTGGTTGTGAGACCAGTACTAAACATTAAATTGTACCAGGTGAAAACATCAATACACATCAAATATGTTGGTCAATGTTCCTGTTATTATGGATCAAAAGCAACTCTGAACAGGTGGGTTTTCAGTCTTTTTTCTGAAAGTTTGTTGCAGATTTGTGGAGCATAGGAAGTAAATGCTGCTTCTCCATATTTAGTTCTGGTTCTAGGTATGCAGAGAACCAGAAGTAGAAGATCTGATTGGTTTGGAGGGTTGATACAGCAACAACAGCTCTTTAATGTATTTTGGTGCGTAGTCGTTCAGCGATTTATAAACTAACAGACATACTTTAAAGTCTATTCTCTGATCTACAGGGAGCCAGTGTAAGGATCTATCTATCTATCTTCCTGGTTTTAGTGAGAACATGAGCAGCAGCATTCTGGATCAGCTGCAGTTATCTGATTGAAAAGAAAAAAAAAAAGAAAAATGACACTCCTTTGTTTAGTCATGTGTCAATTCAAAGTATTTGAAGTATTTCAGTATTTCTTTCAAAAACAAAACAAAAAAAGGAAAGGTGATTTAAATTATTTTTACCCGGAACAATACAGATAAGTATACCGGTACATTCGTTTTCATGCGTTGTCAGTAAAACCACAATACATTTAGTGTCTCTGAAGGGCGTGATATTAACGTGTATTAACATGATTTCCTTTTATTATTAATTATTATTATTATTATAATGACCATATATTGTGTAGGATGTAATGTTGTTGCTTTCTTGGTCCGTTTGTGCAACATTCTGTGATCTTACAACTGGGGCACCTGCAGGATTTTCTCAGAGGATCCACACAAACCAGTCACCTTTACTTTTTAAATTTTTGTGTTTCTCATGTCAGAACAGAAAGGTGGAAGAAAGTTTTTAGCTTTTCTGCTCCAATTTCATGGAACAGTTTGCAATGGGAGCTTAAACTTAGAACGCTATGTGATAGATCCCATTGTGTTTCAGTTGCAGAAGTGCAATTGTTTTCCTTGAGTCATTTGCATATGTTTTATTGTGTGTAATTGACTCTCTGTATGCTGCCAGTCTCAGCCAGATTTTATTTTAGCTAAATTCATTGTGTGATTGTTTCTGTGCGTGGGTATTGTGTATGTTTTCTTGTCCCACCTTTGCTGTAAGGAGAATTTCCCTAAGGGGACACAATAAGGTGATACTGATCAATCATACAAAAGGCTTTGCTGCACAAGTGCGCTACACATGGTGCACAGAAACGGCACATCTGACCCACACAATGGCCCAGTGCGCACGATGCGACGCGCACACTCACACAAAAACATACAGATATACCTACATAGTCTATTTCTAGCACTAAGTCTAATACACAAAGGCAAACTCCTAACCCTGATTTGCGTGATCAAGGGTCTGCGTGATGCTGGTGAGGAGGAGGACTGAGATTCCCAGGCTCAGGCGCTTTGTCTGTGATGTCCAGAGGAGGAGTGAAGCAACATTATTTGCTTTATTTCTACTCTTTTTGGAAAACATTTCAACCAGATTTAACTGTTTAAAAGTCCAGGTTCTCTCTTTTTTTTTTTTTTAGTTAGCTTCACCACAGCCCAAGTAAGCTTATGGAAAAAGCGCCAGCCGGCAGATAAAGCTTTGCCACTAAAGACCTGACTTTAAATTTTTTGTTCATAGTTTTGGTAATAATAAAGGGGGGTAAAAAAATCAATAAAAAGTAAGATTATTATAATAAAATAATTACTAAAATAAAAGCAAAATCCGGTAGGCTATGCATAGTGCATGCAGCCCTACGGCTACAGGCACCTCTGTCTTACAAAACAATAGTGCGGTAGTACAGAGACCAATAGCAGCAGCGCTTTCACAACATGGCCCTGGTTTTCTGAATTTACAAATGCAAACAACATACAAAACAGGAGATTGCTGCTTGTGCTAAACTTAAGGACTAATTGACCCCATTTACTGAAGAAAGAAAGAAAGAAAGAAAGAAAGAAAGAAAGAAAGAAAGAAAGAAAGAAAGAAAGAAAGAAAGAAAGAAAGAAAGAAAGACTTCATTTGTCATTTTTAGGGAAACATTGTACCCAATAAGATAAAATCATGAAACAAATAATAAAATTATGTAAATATTGGGATTTTAAGCAATAAACCAACACAAAATAGTTCATAGTATTTATTCTGAATAATGTTTTTTTTGCCAATTTTAGTGGAATGCCATGTCTTGCCCATGAAGTTATCTAATACTCTTAAATGTTGAATTGAACAGTGCTATATGAGCTGGGGACATTGTTTTGTAACCTAAACCTACTTTAATCTACTTGTCCACGACTTTATCTCTGACCTTTCTGTTGTGTTCCCTGGTCTACATAATGCTGTTAGTTCACCAGTGATTTCGTCTGAGGCCTTCCCAGAACAGATGGGTTTATGCAGAGATTAAATTACACAAATTCAACTTTTATTTTGCAAGAAAGTGACTTCAGACAGCAACTGGATGTCCTGGATTTTATCTAGGATAGGGGCTGAACAGATGTCGATGTCACACTTTTCATATTTTTGGTTACAAAAACAAACCTTTGAAAACCATGTGGCCTATACTTAACATCCATCCTCTACGTTTTGATCCATCACATAAAATCCCAATAGAAAAAGACTAAACTTTGTAAAGCCAATATTCGGAAAAGTTTGACGTTTATGAATACCCAATTGAAACACCATGTGACAAGCATATTTCTTTGCTCTACCTTCTAATACCTCAGAGGATTTAGTTTTAATCAGCAAAAAAGTTAGGTCAGTCCCTAAAAGTGGGGATCATTTATGGAGATACAATAAACACAAACCTGTGTCCTTGTTCATCAGTTCATTGTAGTATGCAAAGAAAGCTCTGAACTCTGCTGGCCTGTGAGAGAGGACTTTGAAGACATTGGGTAAAAAGCCTCCCTGTAAGAAAATGCAAAGTTGAGTCAAATGGAAGCTACAAGCCAAAAACAAAACAAAAAAACATTTTTTTTCTCACCTTTGACTCCACTTCCTCCATAAGCTCCACTATATCATAAGGCAAGTCCTTCGTGTAGGGAATAGGATAGCGGCTGATCTTCTCCGGAGGAGGGTTACTGCAGGACCGCCTGCTCTCTGCAGCCGTCAGAGCTGCAGCCTTTTCCCGCAACAAGCTGCCCGACCGCAGACACGCCTGCATGGAGAGCAGAAACAGTCCAGCAACACTGTACTACCCAAGAGTCGCAAATAGATTCAACTACTTACCAGATGCGTGGACGCAGGTGCACGAAACAACTTTAAGAAGACATTATTCGCCATGTTGGTCGGTTGAAAAGAGGACAGTGGAAGTGTCCTAGTAAACGGTCTGATAAGAAAAAAGTCAAATTTAGACGAGTTTTTAAATAGTGATATACAGTCTTTGGTAATATATAATGCTATGCAGAACATCTACCACAAGGGCGGAAAAATAACGGAGTATGTTCTGCCGTTTTTTTGCTAAATACGTGTTTTTGTTTTTGTCTTGTTCCTGTATCAGATGTTACGTGTCCTCCTGTCAAACCAACCAATCCACGCCCAGCACTGAGTCACGCCTGCTGGTCTTAACGCCCTCTTGCACTAATTAGTTCTAACCGCCAGGGGGCGGGCGATGGTCCAGGTCTGACCGTGTTACTGTAGAGCACACTTTTCACCTATGATGTGCTTGTCGCTACACAACCTGATCCTCATAACCCTAAAACCAAAATAAAAAAACAAAAAAAAAATTGAAAGATTTACTCCTTGTTGACAACTGGCGTCCAGTCTGCTTATTAACCACCGATTACAGAATATTTGCATGGATTTTTGCCAAGAGAACACAAACTGCTTTGGACTACAGCATAATTTTCTGGACTCAATTCGGCTTCAGGAGAAACAGACATATCTCCAACATCAGATTAGTACTCAATTTAATTGTTTACTCAGATTTATGCATCGAGAAAGGTTCATCCTTTTTTTGGACTTTAGCTAAGCTTTTGACACAACTGAGCATAAATTCATATTTTATACCTTAGAAAAGTTTGGTTTTGGTTCATTATTTACAGTGTATACAAATGGAAACAGTTGAATCAGATTACATGCTGGCACTTCTCCTTGTTTCTTTCTGAAATGTGGAGTCAGGCAAGGATCCGATATTGCCTTATCTTTTTTTGCTCTGCATTCAGTAGTTGCTGATTCTGTAAAACTTTGACTATTAAAATGTATCCCAATAGCAGGCAATGAAATTATCATCAGCCAACTGGTTAATAATACAACACTGTTTCTAAAAAATATCTCTCTCAAATACCTTTATCTATTGACCTGATATACACTTTCTCTGTTGCATCTGGACTTTGCTTGGAAATAAAATCTCTGTAATATACCTGTTAAAGAATATGTTACTTATTTAGGAATCGTTATTACTAAAGACTGATAATCCAGATGCTCGTCTGGATTTAACTAAAAAAAAACAGAACAAAATTTTTTTAACCCATGGCAATCAGAAGTAGAATTTTGCTGACCAAACCTGAGGGAGTTTCCTGTTTTATATCTGCTGCCCTATATCTTGATGTTAACAAGGTCCCAAAAGAGATTGACAAAATATAGGAGGAGCAAAAACCACTATATTAAAAAGTCTGTTATAATGAACAAATATAATAAGGGTGGCCTTAACTTTTTAGACTTTTACACCTTAAATAATGCATTCCAAATAAATAGGCTAAAATTGTTCATCTAGAACCCATCTTGAATTAGGAACTCCATACTAATAATCAAGCTCCATCATATATCAGAACTCTGATTACCCCGTATGTTCCTAACAGAGCACTTCGCTCTCAGACTGCAGGTCTGCTGGTGGTTCCTAGAGTCTCTAAAAGTAGAATGGGAGGCAGATCCTTTAGCTATCAGGCTCCTCTCCTGTGGAACCAACTCCCAGTTTTGGTCCGTGAGGCAGACACCCTGTCTACTTTTAAGACTAATCTTAAAACCTTCCTTTTTGACAAAGCTTATAACTAGAGTGGCTTATGTTGCCCTGACCTACCAATGGGGATGTGCTTCTATGGGCTTAGGCTACTGGAGGACATCAGGATCTATTTTTCTCACTCTATTGAGTTCTACTGTTCTTCAATTATGTATTGCTTGTCATCATTTCTGCTTATAACTTTTTGTTCTCTCTCTTTTTTCTTCATAGTAGGTACATCTGGTCTGGCGTTCTGTTATCTGAGACATCATCCACAGAAGGCAGCTCACCCGCTATTATCATCTAATGTAGAACAGATTACTGGATCAATGTTTGCTTCTGTGCTTTTTTGTCTCTCTTGTTGTGTCTCTGCTCTGTCTTCTGTAACCCCCAGTCGGTCGAGTCAGATGACCGTTCATACTTAGCCCGGTTCTGCTGGAGGTTTTTCCTTCCTGCTAATGGGTGTTTTTTCTTTCCACTGTCGCTTCATGCTTGCTCAGTATGAGGGATTGCAGCAAAGCCATGGACAATGCAGACGACTCTCCTTGTGGCTCTACGCTTCTCCAGGAGAGAATGCTGCTTGTTGGGACTTTGATGCAATCAACTGGTTTCCTTATATAGGAAATTTTTTGACCAATCTGTATAATCTGACCCAATCTGTATAATATGATTGAACTTGACTTTGTAAAGTGCCTTGAGATGACATGTTTCATGAATTGGCGCTATATAAATAAAATTGAATTGAAATTGAATTGAATATAGCATATAGAACAATAAAGATATCTTATATAGAAACAAATCCTTATTTGACCCATTACAGGTTTACTCACATCATAATCTTGGTTTGTCAGTTATTCAACTCTGATGGATTATTAATGATGTATCAAGAATTTATCTTAAAATATAGTATCATAATTCCTATTATCGAATTTAATATTGGTATAAATGCTACCCCTGCTGGAGTAATTGTGTTATTTAAAAGTACTGCAGGACACAATCCAACATTATTATCCACTGATCTAAACAAAACTTGAAATGGGTCAAATTTGTTTCTCTTCCATACACAATAGCAGTTGTATTCGCTCATTATTTCAGAAGGATGTTGTGTCTACTCCATCTGTGGTATCTTATTGGAACACCTTTATTAATAACCTTAACTGGAAAAAGATTTGGACTTTAACAAATAGATACATGATTATTAATAAAGTACAACATGTATCTTTTAAAATTGTTCACAGTTTACCTATCAAAAGTATTTTTGTTTTTACAACATTTTAATGTTTTACAAATTGAAAAGGATATAGACATAAACTGCTCCTCTGAAGGACCCCCTGAAGATGTGTTTCATTTATTTTGGTCTTGCACCTTTTCTATTGAATTATGGTTAGATATTTACATCCTGATTTCTACTTGTATTGAACCACATCTTTACTTTTGCTTTGAACATAGAAAAAAAATATTTTATATCATTCATTTTATCATATATTTAACCAAATGGCATAACCACAACACTAATAAAAATCCATTTATTTCCATCTTTAAAAATGAAGTCAAACAATATAATAAAACCATTACACCTTTTACCAGTATGAAAGCCATTGAAATTTATAATTTATATGCTATATTTAATGCTTCTGTGCAGTCTGACATTCTAAATCATTGCCTATTTGTAGCCCCTTGACGGTTACAGTCCAGGGGTCCGTTCTTCGTACGTTGCTTAAAACATCCGAGATCAAATGAGACATCCAAGATAATATCATCATGCTAATCATGATCCGGCTAATTGGGTTCTTCGAACACACCTGTTGTTTATTATTAGTATCGCTGGATTGAGTTATCTGAGATAACTGCGCGTTCATGCGTCGGTTTAAAAGGGGAAATGTGTCGATGGTAGAAACAATGATCAGCAACGCGCTATTGGCTGTTCAGCATGGCCAAAGAACGCGCACAGTTTTTCTCCCAAGCAGAACAAGAGCTTTTAATGGAAGGTTATGCCGAATTTGAGTCATTAAGTAAAACGACAGGGGATTTACACAGTAGTCACAAAAATGTTACTGGACTATTACAAGCAATAGTGAATTAAAGAGTTTTAAACAACTTCAAGATAACTATAACCTTGAAAATGTGATTTCTTTAGATACCTTCAGCTAAGATACCATTATAATAAAAATATAAAATTTTAGGTGGAGGATGAGACAGGTATACTTAAAATCTTATTAGATTCCAGCAACGGAAGACCTCCCACAAAAAACAATATCCAAACTATACTCATGTCTACAAACAGAGAGAAAATGTAACTTAATACAACATATCTTAAGGTTAAATAGGAAAAAGAAGCTAAAATAATAACTGATGATGTTTGGTTAAATCTTTGTAATTCTGTGATCCACACGTCAAGTTCTGACCTATGGACGGAATTTTCCTGGACATGCATGGTGCGTTTTTTTGTTACACCTAACATTAAAAGTAAACATTGTAACGACACTGAGAAGGCAAAATGTTGGAGGAACTGTGGGAATGTGTCTGCAGGACATTTTCATGCCTTCTGGGAATGTACTAAGATCGCATCCTACTGGTCAGGAGTGATAAAAGAAATCAATACTAAAATGGACTTAAATTTACGCTGTGATTTTACTACGGTTTTCCTGGGTAGTTTACCCCACGAGCTGAGTTAGTCCGATAGATATCTCATACTAATATTAACAGCAGGTGCAAAGAAAGCTATAACTCGCAGGTGGCTTGATGTGGAACCACCATCATGTTCGGACTGGAAGGACATAATTGAGGAAATTCACACAATGCATGACTTTTTCATTAAGACTTGCCACTTATAAATACAATAAATACTGGATAAAATGGAACATTCATCGGAACTTGACACCAACTGTATAAGTAATGTAATTACTTTTTTCCTTTTTTTTGATTATTATTCAACTGCTCCTGTTGGAGGATATTTCAATTGTTCAATGTATGTATGTATGTATGTGTATTTCTAAAACTACTAAAATGACAAAAATAAAGTATTAAAAAAAACGACAGGGAACACCTCAAAGTCTGCTAAAGCCAGGAGAGAGGGTTGGCAAAAAGTAGCAGACAAATTAAATACGTAAGTACTATCCATGGTAGATGTTTCTATCACTTTCTACAGTATGTATTTTTGCATTTTAATAATTTCATATTTACTTTGTTCTTTTATGTCAGAGCCTCCACAGGACCCACTAGAACATGGGTACAAGTAAAAGTGAAGTACAAGAATATTCTACAAAATGGTAGCCTTTAATTATTATACTGTATTTTAAAAAGCCACTTTTTCCTCTTTTTAAAAGCCACTTTTAAACGCACTAAAAAAAAACAACCTCTGGACTTTTTCATTAAGACTTGCCACTTATAAATACAATAAATACTGGATAAAATGGAACATTCATCGGAACTTGACACCAACTGTATAAGTAATGTAATTACTTTTTTCCTTTTTTTTGATTATTATTCAACTGCTCCTGTTGGAGGATATTTCAATTGTTCAATGTATGTATGTATGTATGTGTATTTCTAAAACTACTAAAATGACAAAAATAAAGTATTAAAAAAAACGACAGGGAACACCTCAAAGTCTGCTAAAGCCAGGAGAGAGGGTTGGCAAAAAGTAGCAGACAAATTAAATACGTAAGTACTATCCATGGTAGATGTTTCTATCACTTTCTACAGTATGTATTTTTGCATTTTAATAATTTCATATTTACTTTGTTCTTTTATGTCAGAGCCTCCACAGGACCCACTAGAACATGGGTACAAGTAAAAGTGAAGTACAAGAATATTCTACAAAATGGTAGCCTTTAATTATTATACTGTATTTTAAAAAGCCACTTTTTCCTCTTTTTAAAAGCCACTTTTAAACGCACTAAAAAAAACAACCTCTGGACGAACATAAAACAATCACTCCTCCTTGTTGAACACTTAAGGTTCCATCAAATTAATTATGTAAATAACAGTCGCGCTGCGCTAAAGGATCCTGTCTATCTCGCAATACGCGATTAATTCGAAAAGCTCTGCAAATTATTCTTGCACCTTCCGTAAAAGGTTGCTGTCGTAAAAATTGACAAGACATGGCTACGACAGGCTTCCCTATCTCCTCGGTTTATAAAGCCGCGATCTAATCCTGTTTACATGAAATAAGCCTGCTCTCGAGCAGGTTTAAATTTGCGCACATGTTGCTATGACAGCAAGTCCAGGATGACTTTCGAAGAACCGAACAATCCAAAATCATGCCAAATCGTCAACAATCAAATCCAGATAACTGACTTAGCGACGTACGAAGAACGAGCCCCTGCTTTGCATTTCTCAAAAAACAAAAACCTTTAGAACTACACTACCCGATCATTCCCGGAAGTGTAATCCTTAACCTCGCTGAGTTTGAACAGAATTACTTCCGCAAAAGCAATAAATTGTTCTTTATTTTGTTTTATTATATCTTTTTCGCATGTGGGCTATCTTTTAGTATTTCCTTGTAATTGTAGAAATAGTATATAATTTAAATGGAGTAATGAAAATAAAGACAGATATGGTTCAAACCCATTTCGAAAATGATTTGTTTGTCCTTGATCCGGAAGAGACTGTTGCAGAGGGGTTCTTTTGACCCCACTCTTTTCAACCTAACCCACGATAAGCTGATCTGACAATTAAAAAGTTGTTTTTTAAGGGAGTAGGGGAACAATAGCATTAGCTATGTTTTACCACGTAAGTATCTATACATTATCCTCCTAATTTAGATTCGGTATTGACGATGTCTTACAACGTTTCGGCGGCGTGGCCGTGGTGATTGCACCCTCAACCCCCCTTCGGGACTGGTTACACTTCTTTTATCGGCGTTTACAGATTTCTTTGGAACATGAGATCTTACTACACCCGAGATATTTTGGACCAAACCTGCTGAACACTGTGAAGCAGAAGCTTTTCACTGAAGTAGAGGGAACCTGTACTGGCAAGTGAGTGAATTCCGATCTGTCCATCAAGCGTACGCTGCTTGCCTAAAGTCTCTGGCTCTTATCCTGCATCCATGTGTTGGTAGTTTTGATGTAAAGTGTGTAGATATATGGCCCGATACCTATTTGGTTTTGAAGTTTCTCATACCGCTGCTTTCAATAACGAGTATTTAAGTCTAAATAGATTTGTACCTTATTTTTACAGTAAACATTATCATTTATTGCATCCCACAAAATAAAATGGAAGAAAATCTTGTCACTTTAAAGTAGTGATGGCAAAAGGAAGCCTCTTGAAGCATTGAGGCTTTCCCTACAATTGGTCGACTTGTGTCGACTGGAGGCATCAGGATGGTTAATTTTCTGTACTCCACCTTCAAGTGGACAATAAATGCATGACAGCCAGAGCGAATATCTGTCATGATGGTAAATGGCTTGTACTTGTATATCGCTTTATCAAGTTCGACGAACCCAAAGCACTTTACACTACAGTCAGACATTCACAGCCTTACGGTGGTGAGCTATGTTATTCGGTGTGTGAAGCTTTAAACTGAATAAATTAACGGTGTGTGTGTGAGATGCGAGTGAAAAAATTCTGAAAATGGTCTTAGTATGATGTTATCCTGTCTTTCATACAATAGCTGAAACAAAATGGAAAGTGGAAACAAATAAGTAGTGATGTGAATCTGCTTACAGTACTTTGTAACTGTGCTTATAATGATAACCTTTATTTAACCAAGTAAAGCCTCGTCGAGTTAAATAAATCTGTGTTCCAAGTTAAACCAAAATATAGTAAACCTTATCAGGGAACTGAACTGGTAACTCAGCAGTGACAGCACCAAAGCTTAACCACTAGATCACCGGAAAACATTCGATCATACCAGTCATGACTGGTTAATATCTTTTAACAGGGCACAGGTGAAGTGAGTGAGCCAGTGGAGCGACAGCAAGTTTACATCTGTTGGGATAAACGCTTTTCTGTTTCAACATCCTTCTCTTTCTTGCAGATTTCAAAGTGACACTTAAATATTTTGCAAATGATCCCAAGGCAACAAGATGTGATGGGCAAATCAGCATCTGATCCTTCAAATTATGCAAAATCCGGCACAGTCTGGCGACTCAATTCTTTGGCCCTTTTACACTACATGTGAACATGTGCAAAGCCCAGCAGTTTCATGGCAAAAAGGTCCTGGTTTGAGGGTAGAACTTTATAACAAGCCTGGGGCTTTGTTTATTGTTGTTGTGTACAACAGGGCAAAACATTTCACCAAATGGAGGACTAAGAAGCAGTTGGGACATGAGATTACACATTTATTGATTTTTTTTTTTTTTATAACCTTAATTTATCACAAAAGTAATTTTTCAGCCGAGAAAGTACACCTTTCATGTAACATCAATACAAGTACACCTTGTATTGATGTTACATGTGTTGTGTCAACCTGCGCTTTTATATTTTTGCATAGTTTTATACATATGTTAGCGTTGTTTTTATACTTTTGCTAAAATTGTGTGCCACCAAATTGCCGTTCTAACAATACAATGACAAATGCACATATTTAGGTCCGTATTATGTACTTATAAAGCAGCTTAAAAATGCTTGAATAACGTAAAATAAAACAAGACCACAATCACTCTAAAACAAATATCTTTTTTGGAGGGAGTGAAGGAACAGTTTCCTTTTTAAAAGTAGATTCAAAGAAGCTCCAGAAATGGAATTTTTTTTTTGCATTGCTCTTCTAATATAAGGTGAATCAAGAATCTCAGGAATATTAGGAAAAAAATCATACTTGTTAAAATATACATACTACATAATAACCTCCTGACACCCCCAAAAACATTTGCGATACCAGACCATGGGTGCAGCCATTATCAACTGAACCGGAAACCCGGAATTGCCATACGACCTGCACCATGGAGAGCATAAACACACTTTCCCATCATACTTCAAGCTGTCAGTCACAAGCATTTCACAAACATTGATTTGAGAAAGTCAGTAAACTCTGCGTGCAAAATGGCAGAAATGTCTTTAAACGACATCCAGTCTTATATGTTCAAGCCCAGATATGAATCTAGGGAGTCAGAGCTCAAAAACAGGGACATGTCTTGTGCATACAAGCCTTACGGAGGATCCAAACCCTATATGTATTGCTACCTAACAAAAGGTACTCTCATAAGTTAGACCAGGTGTACTTAAATAAAAATATTAAAGGGTCCCAATTTTTTTTTCTAAATAGTCAAAGTTCTGTTTGATATCGTCCGTCAATCTACATGCCATAATAGTGTTATATTCAACAAAAATTACATCCTTTTTCATTCAAAAAACAAGCTCAAAGTCACCTATAATAAGCAGACCAGGGGCCCGTCCTTTGTACGTCGCTAACTCAGTTAGCTGGATTTGATTGTTGACGATTTGGCATGATCTTGGATCGTTTGGTTCTTCGAAAGACATCCTGCACTTGTTGTCATAGCAACATGTGCGCAAGCTTAAGCCTGCTCGAGAGCAGGCTTATTTCATGTAAACAGGATTAGATCGCGGCTTTATAAGCGGAGGAGACAGAGAAGTCTGTCGCATCCATGTCGTCCATTTTTACGACAGCAACTTGTTGCGGAAGGTGCAAGGATGATTTCAGAGCTTTTCGAATTAATTGCGTATTGCGCAATAGACAGGATCCTTTAGCGCAGCGCGACAGCGTAATTGTAGAGAGATTTTTCTTGGTGGCTGTTATAAACAGACAAACACATCATTTAACATTGGCTTTTAAAGAGGATAAAGTGGTGTTAGAGCCATAAATAGAAAATATTTGAGTTATTTGTATGATGGTTTGCTTTTTATTTTTATCATATTCAGTAAGAAGATTTGTTCAGGCCATTTTATTGTGAAGTTTAGTTTTACTTTGAAAGGCTTGCTTCCTTGTCGAGCCGTTTATTGTATTAGAAAAAACTATGGATGGATTATCTAGACACGGAGCAATACAGTTTTACCGTGTAAACTGTGGATGACTTGGAAAAGGAAAAAATTCATTTTTTAGAGATAAAGAATTTTTAGTTAAAATTCCCAGTTTGCACGCGTCCTTTACTTCCAGTGTCTAAGGAATGACACCGATATTGGATCTTTTGCCATAACAAGTGGCTTTTTAAAATAAAGTATAATAATTAAAGGCTACCATTTTGTAGAATATTCTTGTACTTCACTTTTACTTGTCCCCATGTTCTACTGGGTCCCGTGGAGGCTCTGACATAAAAGAACAAAGTAAATATGAAATTATTAAAATGCAAAAATACATACTGTAGAAAGTGATAGAAACATCTAACATGGACAGCACTTATGCATGTAATTTGTCTGCTGCTTTTTGCCAGCCCTCTCTCCTGGCTTTAGCAGACTTTGAGGTGTTCCCTGTCGTTTTAATTAATGACTCAAATTCAGCATAACCTTCCATTAAAAGCTGTTGTTGTGCTTGGGAGAAAAACTGTGGGCGGTCTTTGGCCATGCTGAACAGCCAATAGCAGCGTTGCTGATCATTGTTTCTACTATCGATACATTTCCCCTTTTAAACAGACTCATGAACGCGCAGTTATCTCAGATAACTCAATCCAGCGATACTAATCATAAATAACATGTGTGTTCGAAGAACCCAATTAGCCGGATCATGATTAGCCGGATTAAATCATCTTGGATGTGTCATTTGATCTCGGATGTTTTAAGCAACGTACGAAGAACGGGGCCCAGGCTACACTGAAGTTCACATATGCACATAAACACCCCTGCTGACAATCTACCACCATCTTCAACAGCCCATTTCATAGGCTGTTTCAGCACAAGTGTGTGACGTGTTTACAAATACGATATTGAGGGATGTCATGGATTGTATGATGACGTTTTCATTCTGCTGAGAAAAAGCCAAATAAACTTACCTGCACTGACGCTTCAGTCGCTGCAAATTCCATTGTTGGCTCCTTACCACTGACGAAATGTAGAGAGCACATATAGGTGGTCAGATTTTCCACAATAATGTCCTCTCACTTACAAGCTCGTATCCAACGTTGACACTTCTCTGCATTCTTCCTGAATTTAGGAAGATGAACAAAAAGAATGCCCTTCATATGGTCACAATCACCATATCGTGACCATATGAAGGGAGTTTTGTTGTTACCACAATATGTCTGTTGAGGCGATATTCAGGGCGGATCCATTCACTATTTGACTCGTGCAAGTAAAGTAGCATGTCCGTCTTCCGGGGTCTGGTGCCGTTGTTACGTCACGATCACGAATCTTCTCGCGTGATTTGAACGACAGCGGGTTATTCGGATGCCAAGATGGCAGCTTTCGTGAAAAACACAGAAAGGATAAAAAATAAATTTTTACTCTATATAGGCGCATGTTGGTATAAAACTACTAGTGGTAATACTTTAAGTTCACCATTATATATATGAATGAAAAAGTAACATTACCAGGGTTTTGTCTTGAAGTCTTTGGGAAATAAAGATATGAAGTTCTCAGGAATCAAAGTGCTTTGAAAAACTATTTTACATTCATGCTTTTGCAAATCAGTTATCCAGGTCATTGCAGCAGCAAAAACAGACTTTAATCAGAGGCAACTGGACTTTTGATCAGTTTTTCTGAAAACGTTTCGACACCTACCCAGGAGTCTTTGTTAGTTCTAGCGGCTCACACTTGAGCGAGACATTTATTTTACATTCAGTCAAACACCGTTTCATATGTTTTTGTTGTTGCGTCATAGATGTAACAAAATCTCATCAACATGAGGTCACTGACTTAAACGATGTTGACAAATATATGCAGCTTCAAAAATAACATCAATGTGTTTTTCGGGTGTGTTTTCCAGGTATGGCTTTGTCATCGCAGTCACCACTATTGACAACATCGGGGCGGGTGTGATCCAGCCTGGCAGAGGTTTTGTCCTCTATCCTGTGAAGTACAAGGCCATTGTCTTCCGTCCATTTAAGGGAGAACTGGTAGACGCTGTGGTCACTCAGGTTAACAAGGTGAGTCTGACACAGTGCTGTTTTTTTTCCTGATTTGACTTTTTTACTTTTAAAATATTAAATATTATGATACAGTAGGTGTTTGGCACAAAATAATGCATGAGTCAATATTTAAGTGACTAGTAATGTGCGAAAACGTAGAAAAACAGGTTCCCTGTAAGGTCTGAGTCCTCCAGATAGCACAAATACAAAAGTTAGAGAAATAGGAGAGGCATAAAGTATTTTTTGGCAGTTTTGGCACTTTTTGGACTCTTTTCCTGAGCGGCAAAAATCATTGCCCACTTGTAACAATTTCTGAGACCATTTACAATACATGACCTCCATATTTTTGCCACCTTCGTCTTTTTTTTCTATCCAGAAATTATGTGATTTGCAGTTTCTGAGACAGGATGTATAGAGTTTGGGACATCCAAATACAATAAAGCAGGAACTTTATTTCAGAACCCCACATACCTTCTTCTGGATCCTATGAGTCATCTGTAAATGGGGAAAAACCTGAACCTGAGATGCTGTGTACCAATTAAGCCACAAATTAAAGTTATTTTAAAAGAAGATTTAAATCCCATTTTTGTCTAAAACAAACGTTCGTCTACAAAGACACAGAAACCAATGAAAAGTTTGCAATCTCTTGATAGCTCTAGACACCCCTGGAAAGCTCAAGCTGAAGATGATTCTTTTAACTCTGCCTTCTGTTCTCTGGACTATTTAAACTGGTCAGATTTTAGTTTGTATAACTGGGAACAAACTCCCAGAAGACTGCAAAAACACTGAAACCCTGAGTAATTAAAAAAAGGTTAAAACACTCATTGTTTACAGTTGCCTTTGACTGAATTACCTCAAACACAATTAATTACGATCTTTTGTCCAACTTTCCTTTCCTTTATTATGCTATTACAAGGTAGTTTATTTTCTTTTCCTATGTTTTCATTCCATTACGCACTTTGAATTGTGTTGTTGCTGAAGTGTGTTATTCACACTTGAGGCAACATCACAAAGTCTTGCTTTGTTTTGTTTAGTGTGCTATTTTATCGACTGACCAGCATCAGTTGCTGCCGTTGGTAAATTATTTTGATCTGCAGGACAAAGTTCTAAATCACAGTTTCAGACTTTGTTGCTACTACTAGATCACTACTTCTGTGGTTTACATGTTTTGGCCTTCATTTACATAACAGGTTTTATCGGTTTCTTGCAGGTTGGACTGTTCACAGAAATTGGCCCCATGTCCTGCTTCATCTCTCGCCACGTAAGTCAGTTTTAACTAATAATTCTGGATCTATTTTCTTGCTGTACGTGCATATTTAGTGTTTTTTCTGTTATAAATTTCCCTTTTGCAGTCCATCCCTTCGGAAATGGAGTTTGACCCTAATTCTAATCCACCGTGCTATAAGACAGTTGATGAGGTATGATTATTTGTTTTATTGATTTTTCTGAATCCCTGCCCTTATATAAAACAATATTCAATGATATTATTTCAGCGATTGACGTGACACCAACTGTAAGATCGCTCCGCCCACACGGAGGATAACTCCTGCCTAAGCAAACCACGGACACTAAGACGTTGTAATGGCCATGATATTGAAGCTCACAGCGTTCATATGGCATTTTTGCCATATTTATCAATATTAACACAAAAAAAATTCCCAGTGGAGTTGTAAATCCTGTCAGCGAAGTTATTTCAAGGTAACCACGGCTAAAAAGCTGGTTAAATAGCAAACTTATATCATAAAATATATTTTATAAATATTTAAAATAGTTACTGCATGCTGTCATAGGATTTTTTTCTGCTGCCATCGGGCTATCCATGCCAAAAATGTATAGTGAAGTTCTGTATTAGGAGTTCAGATTTGGCTTTACACTACTTATTAAACGCTTTGTGCAAGATCAGACTCCTGTTAACTGATCGTATCTCACACAGATTCAACTTATGCAAGCAGAAGTTGCAACATACAAATATCCTAAATGCATAAAACACAGCAGAACTAGTGTCAAGAATTACCCTTTACTCTAACCATTAGGCATACAACGGGTTGAACAAAAATGTAGTTACCTTCGGACAGACGAATATGCTGTAGTTCCTCGTTGATCACTGTTGTGGTCTCATGAGCCTCATGAGATCGGTAGGCTGCATGTCCAACTTTTGCCTTTTTTCAGAGTCCTTTTAGGTTTTGAGAAAGGAATAAACACTCTAAACGTTTGGGATAAAGCGCGTGTGAATCGTACTTTCCCCACTGACAGCGTTTAACCATTTTTACCAATGTTTTTTTCTATCGATATCCCTTTGATTGCAATGCGTTCGTAATGTGAAATCCCAAAAATCTTGTTAGAGGGAAGAGGGGTGGAGCTTTTGCATGTAAGGGTCGTTTCACTTTGCATTCGCTGATTGGTCGGTTGGTGACGAGCCTCCAAGAGTGATTGACAGGCGGCATCACGTCAATTGCACAGAAAGTAGAGCTTCTGTTGTTTTGCTGCAGTTGTTTTAACATTGCTCAGTCTGACACTTTGCTACTCTAACCTCTTCTGTCACAGGATATTGTAATCCAGCAAGACGATGAGATCCGTCTGAAGATTGTGGGTACAAGGGTTGACAAGAATGACATCGTAAGTGTTTTTATTTGGTAAAGGTTGGCGCTAATGGATAAATGAATAAGAGGTGGGTAAATATGGCTTCAGAAAGTAAAATCCCCTGCCTAGTTTTCCTTCATCCCTTTCACTTAACCAGGTGATTTTAGTCCTGGGCTCCATCCGAATACCCTCAGTGATAGCTCCTACCTTCTGCTTCTAGCTCCTGTACCGTAACCGTTCATGGGTTCAACAGTAAGAACTCTGTCGTGGGGAGGAACGGAGGTTTGGACTGCGGTGCCATTTTTGGACAGCCTTTAACTCCGATTATTATGTGACAGAAATGCACATGGATGTTGCGAGTCAAAGGCCAACAGCCTTCCGAAAATGAACTACAAAGTGTGTGCTCGCTGGACATTTTCGTTGATATCTGTGAGGGGGCTGAGCTTACACCTCATGCCATGCAAAGGGTTGTGGGATAGCTTAAAGGTTCTTAGCGCGTGTAAGGGACGTCGGGGGAGGGGGGGGGGTGTTCTCACGGAAAACTAGCCGCGGGAGGGAGCATACTGGCCGCTTTTCCTACTTCCTTTCTTACTGACTGCAATATTCAGACAGCACTTATCATGGTGACCGCTCACGTACTTGCACTTTGGCTAAAGAGTCCCTTCTCTATCCACCTTATTTTCAATGGAAATATGGACACAGTGATTTGAGGTTTTTTATGCGAGTCTTCAGTCAGTCACTTTCTGTCACTGGCTAGCTACCTGAAAATCAGCTAATGTAACAAGACTTAGTACCAAATTACTCGTCATTATGACTTTGAGGAAGACCGGGATCGTTTTTACAGTTAGAGGTTGTTATAATAACTGGTATAAAAGAAAGGTTTACGTGGAGCAGGAGTGTTTCACTCATCAACCGTGTAAAAGAGCTGCGGATGCAAGGCACCTTAAGACATTCACCCCCAGCTCTTTAACACTGATACCCTATCAAATAAAGTAGAAATAAAGTTACAGCTTCATTCTAAAGCTTGCATCAGATTGGTACAATTTCAAACTTCAAGCCATTTGTTTGCACGTTTTGATATCCAATTATAACATCAGTTCAATCTGATCACAACAAGGCAACAGCTAGTATGTTTTTGAATCAGACGACTTATTAGCCTACCTTCCATAAGATTGCCGCTGCATGACTGAAGGACTTCTCCTGAACCCGCAACACAAGAGCACTCCGGCCATCTCAGTCGTGCCGGTTGATGTAGTCAGGATCCACACAGAGTGAACGTCGAGTTGCTTTGGCTTGAATGGACATCAGCCTTCATGAATACCAGGTCATCAATGTTGCTGTTTATTAGCACCGAGCCAACTTTTCCACTGTGGAGGTACGCCTCGGTACATTCGCATTACAGAGCCAACCGCGCCAAGTGACAACACAAAATAGTTAAAAATACCCTCGTATGTTATATGAGGCCATTTCTTCATGTCATCCTCTCAGTCATGAATAGTTTGAGGGTGTGGCACTGACCTGTCACTTCGATTGCTTTGCAATTTTTGGAAATTTTGCCGCAACAGTTCATCATTTCGGTCAAGCTAATGGTAGTTGGCCTAGGGAAACGCTGAAACGGAAGTGGCGCATAAAAAAACGTACATTGGACCCATATTTACTTCCGCGTTCGAAAATAAGGTGGATAAGGGTATTCGGCTGGAGTCCTGGTCTGTGCTGTGGAGCTGGAAATGCAAGTGGTTGGAGCTAATCTCTGGGCCGGACTTTTTGAACCTGGATTACCCGCCTCTGCTTTATATTTGAGACTAAAAGGTGTCAACGTGCTGAGACGTCTTAGGCTATGCTCACACTGCAGGGAAATGCGACCCATATCTGTCTTTTTCATGGCAATGTGAACAGCCCAGTTCTTTTCACCCCCAAATAAATCCGATTTGTGCCACTTCCATATGTGGTACTAATTCGGAAATGTATCTAGGTCTGTCGCGATAATCAATAAATCAGTTAATCGCACGATAAATTTTAATCACATGATTAATGTAAATGCGATAATTTGCGTAGGCATGCTTGCTTATCCATCTCCTCTCTCTGAGACGGGATAGCAAAACGTTTTCAGTAAGGTGCATCGTTGTGTGCTCACCCCTCCCTTCTCGTTTCCTCAGTGTTGGAGGGTTAAGTAAAGCCTGGTGGCCAGCCAGGCTTATAATACAGTGGGGGAAACCCAGCTTGTATCTGGTAGGCACATGCTCAAAGTTAAAATGAAGGCCTGGCGAGATTTAAACCAAATGACGGCACCCGCTTAATTTGTCTGAGCCGGTAGATGGAGAGGATATACTTGCATTATTATGCCATTATCATATTAGTTGAATTAGTTGTCTCCAAATGACAATAATACGATTTATCTCAATAAGTTTTAGAAAAAAAAAAATTTCCAGCAAAATTTGTTATTGTGTCCGCTGTCTGAACGGTCACATCTTTCACGTCACTCTCCTGTCTCTCACTACACATCCACACACAGTGGTAGCAGTTAGCGCGCCATAGAAGACCACTGTTAACAGCTGTGCTCTGCTTTCTTCTTACCTTATTTCATCTTGCTATGATGTGATCTTAATATTGTCAACTAATATTGCACAGCAGCTTTCTAATAATGGCAAGTAGAGATGCCGGCTGGTATCCGCGTATTATTATTTTTTTTTTCCGAGGTTTTCTTTTTAAAAAAAACTTTATTCAACACTTCTAGAAACAACTACAGTCATCATTACTTCCGTGCATAGTCGCTACTGTGTGACGTCTCCTTCTGTTATCTGCGCATGCGAGTCGCTTTGCGGTCTTCAACCGTTCAGACAGAAGTCTGATGGCGGTAGTAATGAGCCGTCACCTCAAAAAAAATCTGATTTCAGCAAAAAATCAGAATTGACCATCAAGACCTACAATGTGAACATAGCCATATTCATTCTGCTTTTATTATGGGAACACATCTCAACTTCAGCTTCTGTTCGATGATAAACCTGTTTTGCCACTTTAGTTGCTGTTTGTCTGCTAAACAGTACGATTTGTTTGAATACTTTCCACACAATGGTTGGCTGCTCCCTAAGGGATGGGTTAAATGCAGAAGACAAATTTCATTGGGACATATGTTGCAATGACAGATAATTCTCATTATCATTTAGGTTGTTGAAGAAGGCAAGTATTAGACTCCGTTCAGAAGGTTGTCTGTAGCCCCTGTTTTTACCAAATTTTAATGGGTTATTATTCTGAACAGATAGTGGAGCAGTTTTATCTTGTCAAACTGTTCAGCCCAATCACATCGTTACCCATTATTGTCATTAGACACGTTCAGTTTTCGGGCCAATCTGCTTTCCCAGAAAGTTGGACCTTTTAATTATCAATATTATTTCAGTCTGATAACTTAGCAAAAAAGAAATATGCAATGATGTTTAAGTGTAAATTAAGCTTAAAAATATATTTTTTATTTTTCAGTTCGCAATTGGGTCTCTCATGGATGATTACCTGGGTGAGTGTTTTGATCAGACCAGTCTGCTCATTAGAGCAATGCACCGAGTGGAAAAATGGATTATACACAATTCTTGTTCCATATATGCAGCATTTGTCATGCTACATTCTTGGTAATGGGACATGGATTTAAAAAAAAAAGTTCTGTAGCTAATATGTTGTATTTTCATTTTCAGGCCTCGTCAGCTGATTTCTGTTTCAGTGAGGCACGCCATATGGGGACTTTCCTGTCGACCTTTTTCTGTTGTACTTTTTTTCTACAATGTGTTGTATAATGACAGCTGTTGAAGCACCATATTCAATTCCCTTTGTTGTATTTTGCGTCTTATGTTCGCAGTTATTATTAGGACTCGTGTAAGAATCCAAATACTGTTAGAGTATGATAGTTGTCCACACAGAAAGATTAGTTTTGCTGATGGAGAAAGCATAATTTTAATTGTTTTGTTTTGTTGTATGTGGACTGCAATAAAATATCTTGTTCTTTCTTATATTTGTGTGTAATTGTCTCTACCTCACTATCGTAGTTATTTTTTTAAGCATTACTGATGTAGTTATCACATATTAAGGTTTAGATCATATGCTCTGTATTCAAGCAGAGCTAACGTTTGAGGTAGGATGATTTTCAACGCTGGGCTGCACAGTGGACAGTGGGTAGAGCTGTTGCCATGCAGCAAGAAGGTCCTGGGTTCAAGTCCTACCCTTGCCCAGGGTCTTTCTGCATGGAGTTTGCATGTTCTCCCTGTGCATGCGTGGGTTCTCTCCGGGTACTCCGGCTTCCTCCCACAGTACAAAAACATGACTGTTAGGTTAATTCTCCTTAGGTGCAAGAATGGTTGTTTGTCCTGTTTGTCTCTGTGTTGCCCTGCAACAGACTGGCGACCTGTCCACGGTGTACATCGCCTCTCTCACCCCTTGACAGCTGGAGATAGGCACCAGCACGCCTCGCGACCCCACAAGGGATAGACGTGTTAGAAGATGGATGAATGGGGTTTCTCGGGATGTGAACGCGGAATTTTCAGGGAGCGCGCACGTCTCGCGGCCGTAAATACGTGGGTGGAGCGCGCCGGCGTTCTTTCTTTCTCTCGTCCTGAAGATGGCGGCAGGGGTGAGTAAGATGGAGAGCTGCTAGCAATGGAGCTTGCGTATAAATTATCCGGCACAATCCGACTAAAATGAGCGCCATCTGTGCGCTTAAGTTGTCAGTTTTTAAGAAAACGACGTTATGCGGCTCTTTGCTTGGTGCCTAGAGGCTTATTTGTGAAGAATATCGCAGTTTACCCGTTTGTGGCTAGCTATTGCTATCCCAACAAAGCATTGGAACCGCTGGGGGTTGTGCCACGTTACCTTACGCGTTTGAGATCAATTGAATCGAGGCTTTGCGTTTCCAGATGATTCCTTTCGCTTCTGGACAAGAACTTTAGCTTATTTAGTCCCAAGTCTGGTCTGTGTGAGTTTTGTGAAGCGAAATACTAGCTTTATTGGCGAAATTGGTGGCTAGTTAGCGTTTAGATTGCTATAAAGCCACTTAGGTACACGTCGCTGATCAATAGTTTTCGATTAAAAAGTGGATGCAGGCTTTCGTGTGGCCTATAAATCAGTTTTCCACTGGCAGTGCGGTTTCTTGGCGTAGTCATCTTTAAAAGTGATGATATCGAGTGGGTGGCCTCATTCATTCAATGGAGGCACCACCAGTCTACAGTTTCCTGCTCACTATTTGGTCTTATAATTGCAGCTTTGCAGATGCTTCTATTTAATGAATTAGACATGCTCATGCAGAGGAAGGCCCAACAAAACACCCTTTGCAGTAAAAATGCTACAAAGCTAAATATATCCTCTGTGTGTGAATGGATTAGACCTTCTAAATGTTTAAGTCCTGTGTGTGACTTTTATTGTATTTTCCCCATTTCCTTTAGACTCTGTACACATACCCAGAGAACTGGCGGGCCTTCAAGGCCCAGATCGCAGCCCAGTACAGCGGCGCTCGCCTCAAGCTGGCCAGCAGCCCTCCTGCCTTCACCTTCGGGCAGACAAACCGCACCCCTGCCTTCCTCAACAACTTCCCTCTGGGCAAGGTGAGTGAAACTGGGTTAGTCAGAGGGGAACTGGAATTGAAATAGGGTGGGAAATCCTGCCTTGCTTATAGGCCGAGCTAGTTGGAGTAAGAGCCAGCTACAGTTGTATGACTTTCAACGCCATCTGGTTCCCAGAATTAAAGAGAAATTCTCTCTCTGCCTCCAGGTACCTGCCTACCAGGGTGATGACGGCTTCTGTCTGTTTGAGAGTAATGCCATTGCTCACTACTGTAAGTCTCGTGCTTTTGGAGAACACTCCTGTGACATTTTGTGGTCAGCATTAACCCAAGTTATCTAGCTTTTCTTTTTTTTTCATGATGGTAATGTCCGCACCACTCGATAAGCTGTAGCAATCTAGCCTCTAAAGTCTGTCCCAGGTGTAGACGGGGACATTAACGGACCATCTAACAGACCAAATATGTTATCAACATGGCGAATGTAGTTTAAAAATGGCATTTTAGTAGGTTGTCGTGTTATATTTCAGCTCCATCTATAAAAGATAAATGTACATTAGCTGCGTCAATGTTCTCTGTTGAGCAGCTCGGCCTAAATGTCTGTGGTGTTTAAAATAAACGGCTTATTAACCTGCTTAATTTGAACTTTTTTTCCTTTTACCTTGTGACTCCAGTGAGCAATGACGCCCTGCGCGGTGCCACTCCTCAGGCTGCTGCCCAGGTTCTGCAGTGGGTGAGCTTCGCTGACTCCGAGATCATCCCTCCGGCCAGCGCGTGGGTCTTCCCCACTCTGGGAATCATGCAGTTCAACAAGCAGGTATGCCGCGCCGTGTTTTACTGGTGAAAAAATGCGGCAAAGCGTTGGTACCTGGTATGGACGGTGTGCCTCAGTGCTGCATGCTCATGTAAAAAGTGCTCCGTCATGCAGATTAAAGCTATTCTGTTTGTGTGTGTGTGCAGGCGACAGAGCAGGCCAAGGAAGATGTGAAGAAGGTCCTCACGGTGCTGAACCAGCACCTGACCACTCGCACTTTCCTCGTGGGGGAGAGAGTGAGCCTGGCCGACATTACCGTGGCCTGCTCCATGCTCTGGCTCTTCAAGCAGGTGCGATTCAGTCGTGTTTCCACAAAAGAAATGCTCTGAGGGCGTCGCCCTTTCTTACTGCACAGATTGATCAGAGTTGACTTCGCCTCTGCAGGTGCTGGAGCCGTCCTTCCGTCAGCCTTACTCCAACGTGACGCGCTGGTTTGTCACCTGCGTCAACCAGCCTCAGTTCAAGGCCGTTCTCGGAGAAGTCAAGCTGTGCGAGAAGATGGCCCAGTTCGATGGTGAGTTACCGGCCAAGAGACGAGAGGCCAGTGTTGCCAACTCCTCAGTAAGGAAAGTAGCTATTGGCTGCGCTAAAAGTCGCTAGAAGTCGCTGAATGACGTCATCGCCTAATTTGCATAATCTGCCACATGACGTGATGTGCATGTTATTGACGCTGTGGGAGAAATAACGTTAGAGAGACAAAAGTGAGTAAAAACACTCAGAATATATATAGAGCTACTTTTTTCTGTCCATTAATGTTTATTTATTTATTATTTATTTATTTTTATTTTTGTATTATTGTTTATTATTATATTATATTGTTTTTTATTACAATACTAACCCTCCTCCTTTACCCGGGTTTGAGACCGGCAAAATGAACCATAAAGAGACACTATGGCGGAGTTACACAATTTTTTTTTTTACGTTTTCTTTTTTCCCTTGTGGTCCACCAAGGAGCCTACAAATCACGGTAAAACACGAACATGTGGCTGTGTGAATCAAATGCCGTTATTTATTTAGGATAAAATATTTCAAATTCAGTTATTTATGATCAACCTGCGCCGCCAATCCCGGCGCACGCGCGCTTTATTTGCAGTCTGGACGCTGAGGGTAAACATGCTGTGGCTCTGACTGCAGCGCTGAGAGGGACTCCTGCGGTAGCGGGAGAACGGGGTTGGGACGGGGGAGGCGCCCCACGGCAGCACCTACCGCTGGAGGAGAAGAGTAGGAACGATACGTGCTTTCACGTAAGAGTCTCCAAAATTCGCCAGTGACACCAGAAAAGTCGCTAGATTTGTCGCTAGTCGCTTTTTTGAAAAAAAGTCGCTGGAGGGGTCTGAAAAGTCGCTAAATATAGCGACAAAGTCGCTGAGTTGGCAACACTGCGAGAGGCTGCGCCCGACGCAACCGCTGAGGTGTAGTACGTCAAAGTTAAGAGTTAGTGTTTCCCTGGACTGTTGGCTCCTTTCCATGTAAATCACAAGCACTCCAGGAAATGTTTGTAGTCGGCCAGAGAATAAAAAAAGTGGAACATTAGACAGATGTTCTCTTCTTCCAGCAAAGAAGTTCGCTGAGATGCAGCCCAAGAAAGAAGCTCCTGCCAAAAAAGAAAAGGCCGGAAAGGAGGCAGCCAAACCCCAGGAGAAGAAAGAGAAGAAGAAGGAAGAGAAGAAGCCGGCACCAGAAGAAGAAATGGACGACTGTGATGCTGTTTTGGCGGCGGAGCCCAAAGCCAAGGACCCCTTTGCACACCTGCCAAAGAGGTAAATCTCCTTTTTGTTGAGCCACATCTCGTTTGACACGAAAAGACGGGCATTTTATGACGGCTACAGGCATTTGGATGGTTTGAGCATTTAATCAAGGCGTATAAAGTGAAGGCACTGCTTTTAGAAAGTGGGTTGTAGTGCTTGATGGAAGTAAGAATAACTCATCCAAATAGGGAAACGCAGTGGCCCCCTGTCATTGGGCAAGGCAGTGTCCTGTCGTGGCACAGAGTCTTAATCTGACGGGGGGAGAGAAAATGAAGACCACATTCATCCCAGTCATCTCTGATCGGTGAGGAAAAGGCTGGTTCATGCTGTGGTCACAAAGAAGCTGGAGTCTCTACTGTAACATGGGAGATCTATGTGAAGCCCAACAGAACCGTGTGGTTGGCTACAGCCAGCAATCGACTTTACAAACTCAAATGTAACTAAAATACACAACAGTGTAATAAAGTGCAATAAAGATGTAAGAGGATAAAAAGAAATGCATTAAGACAGTTAAAAATCACTGTGGTGATGAAAATGAAGGCTTTTAGGTCTATATGTGTCAAAATTCAGTCAAGTGTCTTCGGTGTTTATGCAGATCCCGTTTTTTAGAGGCCAGCTAACCTACAGTCTGCGTCTGTCACCTCTGGAATAATTTAAAAACCATGCTTTGAATGCACTCTCCTGTTTGCAGCCCGTTTGTCATGGACGAATTCAAGAGAAAGTATTCCAACGAGGACACCTTGACAGTAGCCCTTCCTCACTTCTGGGAGCACTTCGACAGAGAGGGCTACTCAATCTGGTATGGTCACTACAAATACCCCGAGGAGCTCACGCTTACCTTCAAGAGCTGCAACCTCATCACAGGTGAGACTCGACTAGGACTCCACTAGAGTTGTAGAAGATTCAGCTGTTTGTGTTTCTCCTCTCCTAAAGTCGCCTCTGGTGTTAAAGGATGACGAGTTTTTGTATAACGGCTGCAAATTGAGAGACAAGTTGTATAGACGTGACTTTTTATTTTGAAAGCTTCAAACTGCGCCACAGACGGATTAAATATACCAGGTTATGATCTGACTTGTAGAGCAGCTGCTTGTCGGTGAAAAGGTCAAATGTTTCAGCTGCGTAGAGCGTCAACACTTTACTGCAGTGAAAGCACTGGGTTGTTTTTACAAGAGTTATTAAATAGAAGTACAATATTATTTTTAAATTTTTTGAGAATTTGCTGAAAAAAAACTATTGCGATTAAGTTACTTATTTCTCATTCTGTATTTAAAATAAAAACGTCCATTCCCACTTAAAAAATCAAGGGCTTGCAGCAAACTTCAATATGCATTTTTTTTTTTTTATGCTTGGTAATAATCGACCATAATTACGGGACATTAAATGGCGTTTGAGGAGCGCTGCTAAAGTGTAAATTCTTAGCTAGTGCAGCTCATCGGATGTTCTAATGCAGACCCCTAAAATCATGTTTTAGGGGGCTAAATAACGTCATGGCTTGGCCTACATCCCCGAAATAAGCCGAACCAGGCTAACATAGTGGCACGGATTCCGAAACTTAAACAAAAACAGAAGCGGCCCACCTCAGCCCCCTGTCATTGGGCAAGGCAGTGTCCTGTCATGGCACAGAGTCTTAATCTGACGGGGGGAGAGAAAATGAAGACCACATTCATCCCAGTCATCTCTGATCAGTGAGGAAAAGGCTGGTTCATGCTGTGGTCACATCAACCCACGCTTTAGGCCACATCCTGCAGTGATTTAGCTCCTTCCAGTCTTTCATTAAATATATTTGGACATCGGTTAGTTTAGTTAATGCTAAAAGTTTCCTCTGATTGTAGCAAAGACTAGGAAATGACATTTAGTTAAAACAAACGCCCCTCTGGCTTTTCCAGGCATGTTCCAGCGCCTCGACAAACTGAGGAAGAACGCCTTCGCTAGCGTCATCCTGTTTGGTACCAACAACGACAGCAGCATCTCTGGCATCTGGGTCTTCAGGGGCCAGGACCTGGCCTTCACTGTAAGTATAACGGACGTAAACGCGCTTTTCACAGAGCTTCAGTCAACAAAAGCATAATCTGTCTGGCACCTCCGCCTCACCTTGCCTGTTGATCTTTAGATGGTCCTTTGTGTATTCAACGCCGGATGCCTTTACATAAAACACAAAACTGAGCTTGTTTATACAGGGACTTTTCGCGCTGTGAACAAACTACCACAGATCTTGGGTTAATTTGGATTTTTTTATTTTTTTATTTTTATGACCAGAATATACGCATGAAGGCAGAGGATATGAAAAGTAGCGTTTTATATTCCCCACTGATCTCGCCTGTAAGCGCGGCCGATTTAGTTTGAAATCCCCTGTCATTGGGCAAGGCAGTGTCCTGTCGTGGCACAGAGTCTTAATCTGACGGGGGGAGAGAAAATGAAGACCACATTCATCCCAGTCGTCTCTGCTCAGTGAGTGAAAGGCTGGTTCATGCTGTGGTCACATCCACACACCCCAAATTCCACATGACTGTCCCGTTCACGTCTGGCTGACGGTGCAGCTACGTTATTTTTAATTAATGAGGACCGTTCCACATTCTCTGTGACTTCTCCGAACGTCAGCGGATAAGCTCTCCGTCGTTCGCCGTCAAAATACGGAACAAGTCTGTTTTCTGTTCCGGTCTGTCGGGAGTTCAGACAGAGAGAAACGTGTGGGTTGAAATGTCTAACGTGAGCTAAAACACAATTAAAGTATTTTAAAATATAAGGATACATAAGGTTTTGGTGGCCAATGTACTCACCCATACTTGATAGAAGTACAACTATGCCGAGTCGATGTATAATCAGCAACGAGAACTTTTCAGACGATGGATGGATGAATGAAAAGCTGTTGTTTCCGCTTCCTTTATATCCCCTTTTTATGGCGTGAACTCGTACCTCTCACGCGTGCTCACCTCACGCTCCAAGGAACTCGGAGCGCAGCTAGACGGTTGCTTTTCGCGGAGGCGGTCTGGTGTGGAGTTTGCGGGTTTACGTCCAAAAACATTTACTTTTTAAGGGTCATCTTTTTTTTGAACTCTATTTAAATTTTATTTAGAAGTTGAAGGCAAAAGTTGTTTGGATTGTAAGGGTCGCTTAGCCCTTGGTTACTCAGGCTCTAAAGATGCTTTACTTTTATCCAGTTCTCGACCAACATGAAGTCCTCTTTGGGTTAGAAAGGGAATTTTGTTAATAAAAAGTCTGATTGCTTTAAAAGCCTCATCAACTGTTCCACAGCTTTGCTCAGCATACCCATTCCTCCTAGTTTTCCAACAAACCCATTGATAAAGTTGCATCAAAATTTATTCCAAAAGGATTAAATGTAGCTATTGTATCTGATCTTTTATTCCTCTGAAAGTTTGCTGGTAACACTGTCAGAAATATCCAGTCTTACTGTGCATGCATCAACAGTGGCTACATTTTTGGGGCTTCTACTGTGTACTTGATGCAGAAAGAAGCAGTCGCGTGTAAAGATCGCCTCTTCATCATTGTTTGGTCGTAGTTTATGGAAATACTGACTCATAAAGTTATAGAAAGTGTCTTTTAAAAGAAAAGGGCTATTTACCTTTGATCATCGCATGTCCCATTTTCACTGTATAAATTGACCGTATGGTCTTTGGTGTACTTACTTGCGTTTACTAAAAATAAAACGGGTAAAATTTTAGCAATGTCCCTTGTAGCCGACATGAGTATACTGTTTTATTCCTTTTCTGGTTGCTTTAAAAAAACTTTTACATCAGATTGTTCAATTTTCTGGACTTCTGGAGGCATAATAATCTGAATCTGTTAAAATCTGGAGTATTGAGTTAAAAGCCCGATCGTCTCTAGAGCCGTTACAGCAGGGTTTGTTCCTTTAGGTGAACATCGTGTCTTTGCGGATATTGTGCACTAGTTGCGTTGCAATGTGTATTTTGTTTATGGGGGCTAAACCTTTTCTCTTATCTGCAGACCTTTCCATCATTTTGTTTAAGTGCTCCGATGTTTGAACACAAACTTGTTGTTTAGATTTTCTTCTCAGATAAGATTAGAGGTGTAACCTGATAATGGTGTTGCTTGCTTATCTCATACAACCCAAGAGTACCTCCCCTTCATTCGTTTTCTTTTTCTCCTAGCTGTCTGAAGACTGGCAAATTGACTATGAATCATACGACTGGAGGAAGTTGGATCCAGACAGTGAGGAATGTAAGACCATGGTAAAGGAGTACTTTGCCTGGGAAGGGGATTTCAAGCACGTGGGCAAAGCATTCAACCAGGGCAAGGTCTTCAAGTGAACGGACACCGATGCAGTCGAACTCAAGCACTTTGTGCTCCTGCTCTCAACACTTAAACATAATGGACTTTCAGCCACATGTGCTTAACTTTGCTGCAGGAATGACTTCAAATGACAGTGTTTGAAGACAAGTGAATTGTCTCAATGGCCCCCAAACTGTTTTTTTTTTGACTTGCGAAATAAAGCATTTTCCTCAATGTCATGTGGTGAATTTAATTTGTGTTGTACAACTTCACTCCTAAAATTTGGCCTTTTGGGTTTTGTTGGTCTACATTTTGATTTACTGCAGTGACTGTTTTTGAAATGAATGCTTAAAGGTGCGTACTTTTGAAGTTAAATATTTTCCTTTCCATACATGTCCTTACTATACCTGACGTGTAAAATTACTGATCTATTTACTGCAGTTACCTTTATAGGCTGAATTAGTCAGTTTATGAGTGATACGGGCCGAACCCTCTGGGTATGGGCGTTGTGCACTCTCGTTCATCTGGCTACTTTGTTGAGCCTCTGCTGTATTTGATGCGTGAGCGAGAGAATATGGACTAGCTTTAATATTTATAGCTTTCTTACGTCCAAAGACAACATGCCTCCAAACAAAAGACCTGTGCAGTCACAGCAGCAAAGTTTCCTCTTCTCCCATGCACGTGCACAACACTGGTGTCATTTCAACTTGTCTCCAGAGGGGGCAGACGTTTGCAAAAATCCTGGAACTTGAGCTATGCTCCTTTTTAATTGAGCCATAAACATACTTGTGTTGTAATGAAAATTCTGTTGACTTTAAAGAAAAGAAGTAAACATTAGTGCAGTGATGCAGAAATATTCAGAGCATTACAAATAATCATTGAGAATGACTGAAATTTTAAATTAACCAACCTTGTTGCTTCAGTCTAGAGTGCTGGGCTGCTTTTTAAGAATGATCAAATACAATGCAATTACAAATAAAAATCAGGTGCAGGACCTGGTATTGATGGCATTGCCTGTTTTGGGAAACCATACTGTTGCTAGTCAGGTTGAGCCTTTATTCAATCGGGAACTGCAACATTTGTGGTTTGACAGTCTAGAAAAGGGTAGAAAAAAATTGTTACATTTTTGCGAGTAATGTCATGCCTGTGTCATGTATTGATTTATCTATCAAAAAACCCCGTTAGATGACGGCAAAAACTTGTGACTTGTAGACCTGTTAGTGTGCTGCAAAATCATTTAAAATGCAGCAAATGGACCCACTAAAAATTTAGTCATGTACCTCTCGGTAGAGTGTTGGATCTGCAACTTTATAGCTTACGGCAACATTATGGGGCTGTTATATTATTGATTGCTGATTACATTCTGCTATGCAAAACAGCCAAATTCTCCCAAATGAAGAAAAACCCTGCAGCCTGGTTCTGGAGTGGATCTTGGGTACCAAAATTAATTTTACAAAGGTTATTTTGTTCTTGTTCATCTTTCCACAATCGGCAAACTAACCTGCACTTTACTGTAGTTCAGGTCCCTGAAACTATTACAAACTTTGGTTCTCAGTCCAGTTTATTTTTAAGGGGACAATTAAATGTCCTCTAAAATCTTCAAGTGTTCTAGTTTTAACAGATGCATACACGTCGGGTGTTACATTTCCTAACTTGCTCTAAAAGCCAAAACATTGCAAAAACAGGAATGTCTTCTCTCTCCAGTGGCTGCAGGAAGTCATGTTTTATCACTTCTTACAGCCTTTTTTTTGACACATCTTGGTGGGAACTTGTCAGTCAACTACACGATCCAAATGCTGCAGGAGTTCTGCGCTTGAGTTCTTGTGCTGTATTAAATGTCCCCCCCAGAAAGATTCTTGAGTAAAAGAACAAATTTCTTTTTTCCTGCTGAGTATGTATTGGTCTTAAATTGGACTAAACCTTTCCCACTTGGTAACATAACCAAAGTTATCTACATTTGCTAAATGTCAAAATGAGAATCTTTTAGAGAAATTTTTGTATTTATTTGCGAGCGGGACAACGCATAACACAATGCTATTGCTGACTGTAAGGAAATCTGATCACTTAAGTCCCTTTTTAAAAAGCCGTCTTTGTAAATTGGCATTTAATAACAGAAATTTTAGGCTTATTAGTCCTTTACTGCTTTTACCTGCTGTTCCTTTGCTGTTGTCTCTGTTTTGTCTTCTAAATTTACAGACATGTACAGCACTTTGGTAGCCATGGGCATGTAAAGTCTTCTATAAATAAAGGTTTGATCGACATTTAAGACGATGTAAATATGCATGATGATAGCTAGAGCTAATTTCCATCTCCAGTGCCTCGGCAGGAAAACTCAGCCACACAAAACACAGTAAAAACAACAGAGGAAAACAGATCTAAAAATGTTAAAAGCACCATTGCTTCTAGCTATATATATATATATATATATATATATATATATATATATATATACTATTTCCTATAGTTGTTAAAATGAAAAATAAAATGCTAAAATCTTCAATACATCCACAAGGTGATGCCATTGCACATCACAGACAAGTTATACAATCATTAGACTTTGAGCTAATTTAAAAAAAAAAAAATACATGTCTAAAATGGTCTGGGAACTTTTTAAAACAGTCGACCTGTTTACAATGGAAAAAGCAATGATGCATGCAACTGAAAATAAGCAGAATGAACCCAGAAAAGTTCATATCAGGTTGTAGGAACAGCTTTAAGAGTTTTATAGCCTTATTCTTAAGTGTTTGACTAATTTAAGAGTTATCTGATCACATATAGTAGCAGGTGCTATATTCCATGTTTGTGAAACATAGTAGACAAAAACTGAATGTACTTCTGAAAGGAACAAGACAGTCACCTCTCAGACTTGCCCTGGTTGACCTGTTTTGATTTTCTTTTTTCCTAAATTGTTGCAGTGGAGGCACGACACAAAGCCTCCCGTGTCGGTGCGCAGACCGTGCTGGGTCCAGAAGAACTAGCCACAATGAAAAGCAGCCCTAGGGGCACTGCACTGGTCGCAGCCGTGAGCATGCCTAGAAGGTACAGATATAGAACAAAGGGTGGCATCCTGCTGCATCAAAACTCATGGGACCAAGCTTGGACCTGTAAAGACCTGCAAAGGTCAAGCTGTCATTGAGACAGAATACAGGGCAATGGCCAATTAAATTAAAATAAAACATTACCTGAGAGGGAGTCAACCTGCACTTCTCCCGCTTCACTCGTAAGCCCAGGTGACCTAAATGACTGGATAAGATGCACCTTAGTGGGCAGCCTCCCTGTGTCAGACAATTTAGGCCTCTTCCCAGATGCTAAGGCTCCCCCATAGTGGAAAGCTTCAGGTGCTTTATCAGCTCCAGTGACAATGGACTCTGCTGGGTAGAAACACCATGGCCAACCAAGCCACCTGCACTACTCTGGGCAGAACACCACAATTGGAACAGGTTTTATCAGAGATTGCCTCTCTGGTGGTCAACACCAAGGCTAGAGGGGCACAAGTCATGCCTGTCCACAAGCGGAATCGGAGCCAAACAGGTCGCACAGCACAAATGTTTGTCTAACATTATAGCTCTGATGCACAGAACAATCAGCAGTCAACCAGAAGAGTCAGACTGGGCAGAAAATACTACTGGAGACTATGACACACCAACACTGAGAAACAGGACACAGGACTCAGCACAAGCAGAAAATGCAACCGGTAAGTCAAACAGACCTACCAAACACGGTACATCTAAAAGAACGGTAAACTACAGATGAGTAACAAAACAGATAAAGTTCCACAGGACTCAGCATGAGCAGAATAATGCCACCAGCGAGTCAAATAATCCAGCCCAAACAAAAGAACAAACTTACCAGTCGATGTACAACAACGGTCCAAAGGGAGAATCAAGAGCAGCTTCCGCAGCCTCTTGAGAGTGAGACACGCCCGCAACTCCAGCTAGGAAATGGTCACAAGGCTACAAGCAACAAGCAGTAAGCAGCAATGTAAACAAATGTATTTAGCAAACCTGTGTGCGAGAGATGAAAAGGGACTGAGCTTCCGGTGTCATATGACTATATAGACTCACACGGATCAACGGTACGTAATGGCTGACTTTGTTATTATTTCTCAACCTGCAGAAGTATGCATAAGTGTTATCATTCAGTGCTTGAAGCACCACCTCTAGTGGTCAGTAGTGATGACATAGAACAGGTGGATACAGATGCCAATTATCAATTGGTGTTTAATTTTTTTTCATAGACTTTTTTTCCCTCATTTCACATAACCAACATAGACTATTTTGTGCAGATACCTCACATAAAATAAGATGAAAAAACATTTAAGTTACAAGTTGGAATATAACAAAATAGGTAAAAATCCTGGGGGGTGAATATTTTTGCAAGACATTATAGTGCTAAATTTTTTTTTTTGAAAAGGCTCTCTGACACAGTAACCATAATTTTTTTGTGATACCTCCTCTGGTCTAAAAAAACTAAAATGGAAGAGTTTAGCCATAATGATCATAGTTGCAATTAGGGTAAAAAGAGAGGAGCTTGCAACTGTGAACTATGAGGGCAGCAGCATTTTGATGTGGGGCATTTTGCTTTTTTGCTTTTACAAAACAGCTTCATGAGGAAAGAGCACTGGATGGAAATCTCAAGACATCAACCTGGGACGTACAGCCTGGGTAAAAACGTGTCTTCTAAATAGACAATGACCCTTAGCATACCGACAAACTAGTTACAAAGGGGCTTAAAGAAAACAAAGTCAATGTTTTGGGGTGACAAAAGATGAAAGCATCAATCAATGGAAAACTGCAGGTTGAGACAATATCTCTGGTCGGGTCCTCAAGGAGTTTACAGGGTTGAGCAGGGTATTTTTATACCCTGCTCAACCAATCAGTGATGCTGACTTGTCTCAAAAGTGCCATGATCTTTCCTGTCCTTAAGTCTTAAAGCAGGCGGCCCAAATGACTACCACCCTGTAATCGTCACACCAATAGGAATGAAATGTTTTCAGTGGTTGATAATGATCCATATCAAACACAAGTCTCCTGGCAAATCTGCACTCATAATAGAACAAAGTGCTCTACAGAAGATACCCTTTCCACCACATTCCACCTGACTCTGTCACTTCTTGAGAAAAGAAATGCCAGTGACTTTATCATGTTCCTCAATTTAAGCTCACCTTTTGATACAATTACTCTACGACAGCTGGTAGAAAAGTTGAGATGGACGTGGCAATTAAGTCCTGAACATGTTCACACAGTGGTTGGGAACAGTTAAGTAAACATCTGGTTAGTCCAACATGTAGAACAGTCACAGTGAGAACAGCTACCAACACAATTCATATTGTTAAGTATACAGACAACATCACAGTTGTAGGTCAAGTGCAATGTTGAGTCTGCATGGAAAATGGAATTAGAGCAGTTGATAGCCTGGTGGAGGACCCAATACCTTACTCTGTGTGGATGGGACAAAGGAAATAACAGAATCCTCACCTGTGATTATTAATGAATTGCTTTGAGGAGGGTCAACACCATCAAATTTCTCAGAGTCAATCTATGTGAGCATCTGCCTTTTACCACCAATACAACAGCAGTTCTCAAGAAAAAGTATTATATTGACCCACTCCACAGACCCTAAAAGGCATGTAATCCTGTAACCCAATTCCACATTTCATCACCCTTTGCAGGTGCAGTGTTGAAAACTTTCCGCTGTCTTAACATCCTGGTTTGAAAGCTGCAAAGACATTGAAGAACAACAGCTCAACAGAATAGTAAAAACAGCAAGCAAATTTCTTGGCCCCTCTCCCTGAAGCAGTGGCACTGTGTACTCAAGCCATATCCACCCTTCACATGGCTTCTTTCGCCATTTCCTTCTGGGAGGAGGTACAAGGGCATCAACTGCATGTTGAGCATGATGTTATGCAGCTTCTTCACAAAAGCTATTAAGAGGATGAACAGCGTAAACTCCATTTGATTTTAAGAAGTAAAAAACAGTCATATTCAGTGGAATAGGGGTTCCAATGAGGCTTGTTTATCAGATTAACAGTACACTTAATAATAACAACCTTTAATCAGATCAGAATCAGAATCAGATATACTTTAATAATCCCAGAGGGACATTACTGAATTTAAGAAGGTGTTAAACATTCTTTAAACCCATGTCTCTGTAAGAAAAATGTTTTTCATTAGTCTGATGTAATATTCTAATCTTAAATGCTGCATGTTTCCATTAGCTCTAAGCAGAAAATCATCCTAATTACCAGAAATAAAGCGTGTTTGTGAATCTACATAATTTGTTTCACTAGATTTGAATCACTGAAGTAACTTTTAAGCAATATTCTCATTTATTGTATAAAAAAACAATACATATATAAATATATATTTAATATAAATATAAATAGAGAACTCAATCCCAGAGAAGGTTTGTGGACAGAGTTAAAGGATTCTCACTCTGGTATACCACTTTTGTTAGGAGGAATGGGACAAACGTATGGAAAACTATTAGAGGTCTGTGGAAAGATAGCTTTGACACAAGTCACACTGTTAAAACAGCAATTCTCTCAAATATGAAGGACATTTATATCCATCCATACAATGTCTATTACTGCTTATCCTTGCAGGATTGTTGAGGCCTGGTGCCTACCGCCAGTTGTCAGTGGGTGATAGGGACAGTTGAAGGCTGCAACACAGATACACACTGATTCCTAAGGGCGGCTGCGGAAATGTATGTAAACCTCTGAATTTGAAGAAAAATATATTATGGCATTTAGGGGAGAAGAGGTATAAATAAATGTGCCAATTGGATTGATAGTCAATTCACATTACCTATTGTGTCCAGGTTTGACTCAGAAAATACAAAACATGATTGGCTGACTATGACTGGGGTCAGAGTGGGTCTTATCCCATCACACATTTGTAAATTCACATTCTAATTAGCCCCCCAGATATTAACAGATCTTTCTGCCAGCTAGCCATGGAAACTGTCACCAATTAGTTTATACTGGTGTACACTTCACCCAGCTGTGATTTGCAGGTAGGATTTGTCTCAAACCTTTGGGTTGCCACCAGTGCAAAGGTTGAGAGCACTGGCCTGGTACCAAGAAGGACTTCATGGAGGGCATGTTTTGAAATGTATCACGGAAAGGCTGGTGTTTTTCAGGAAATAAGAGTACTGCATGCATAGGACTGGTGTAAATAAATTTCTCCAAAGAAGCCCCCTTTAAAATGTTTGGGACACTTGGGAAAAAGAGAACTGTCTGGAGAAGAAAAGTTCAACACTACCATGAGTCCTGTCTGCTGCTGACGGTGGAGCATCCTGAGATCACTCATGAGTAGGGCTTTCTCTCATCCATGAAAGTTTGTTCACTCACAATTTTGCCGAAAAACACTGCCATGAGTAGAAAATGTGATCAAGGAGCAACTTAATTTTACCTTTTTTGATGTATTTTCCCCATGCAACAGAGCACCATGTCACAAAGCAAAAGTAATATGAAACTTTAGATTCTTGGCCACAACTCTTCTCAGACCTTAATCCCACCCAGAACCTGTGGTCACCTCTTCAAAAGTGTCAACTTCTAAGCACTGGTAAAGCAAGTTATTTTCAGTCTTTGGTCCAGAAGCTGATATCCAACATGCCTGGGTGAACTGCAGAAGTCTTGAGAGTGAAAGTTTTGCAATGTAAATACAGACACTTTGCATAAACTTTATGCATTTCTCAATAAAAAGCTTTGAGGCTTTGAGAATGTTCATTATTAAACTTCAGTAGGACAACATCAGAAACAGGAGACAAAAACATCTAAGAACACTAAAGAAAAGTTTGGAAAAACAGCATTTTGTTTGCCACTACTGTAGAAAATGCAAGCTGTAATAGGTAGAAAAGACTTCATACTATTTTTCTCTTTAAAGCCTCTAGGGGGCATACAAAGGCTGATATTTCTATCAAGTTTGAACAACTTCAACAGAAAATATTTGTAATAAGCTTACGTATGTGGAAGTTCTTCTACTTTAAACAGGTTCTTTACTTGATTTTAGAAGACAAGAGCAATTCATAGACTTACTGTGTTCCTTCGTTCAAGAGTGAATTGCATAAGGTTTGTAATTATGTCAAAGTTTTTCCCATCTAAACACCAGTTTAGCCAGATGCACACAAGAATTCTTTGCACTAGACATTTATACATACCACAATGGTAAAAGAGTAGATAATAATAATAATAATAATAATAATAATAATAATAATAATAATAATAATAATAATAATAATACTTTAATAGACTAGAGTGAACTAGCTCTGAGCGAAGAAATCCTTAAAGGCATTGCAGCTGTGGGTACATTTTAGAGTAGGTTTAAGAGTAAACATGTAAATTAAAAAGCTTGGTTTAAATTTTTTTATTTGGTCAAATATATTTAAACAAATATTGACCACACCCTTATTAAAATGCTGAAATAGATTGTTTCAGAACCTACTTCTGCAAGCTGTAGCCCCATAACAGGAAGAGCTACTATCTCTAAGGGGATACGATGTTTTCGATAAACATAGCTTCAGAGTGTGAAAGCCAAAAGTAAAGCACATATTCACTTAGTAGAGCTTCCGGATGTACTCAAATGTCACAGTTATAACCGATCACAAAAAGTTCTTGGTTTTATTAGACACACCCAACAAAACAAACGTTTGATCATGTGCCGGTTGTTGTTCCCACACCTGCTGTCTACTTCTGTGTGCTGCTTCTTTGTTTGTTGTATATAGCCGCAGGTAAAATGGAGCACCTGGGAGGGCACACACAATGAATTCAGTTTCAGAAGTCACGTCATCTTTGAAGCGTCTGTTGTACAATGTTATTTAAAACAGAGGACAGCTAGCTGTAATTTAGTCAATGTGTTAAATTATAAGGTTTTCAAACTATTGGGTGGGTTCGGGGGCTTTCAGGCTGATTCACATTGTCCACACACACATGGTAGATGCCCGAAGGAGGACTCTCATCACAGAATGAGTCAGATATGTAATTTTTTCCGGCTTACTAAGCAGATTTCAGGACCGTTTTGGTGCAACCATTTGCCTCTGCAGAGTTGAATCAGGGAAGCCATTTTAGTTTGTTCAGAAAATGGAAATGTTCCCACAACAGTGAAGCGCCCAAGTCCTTGAACACATGACTCACCCATCCTGTGGATCAGCGTGGAGCAGGGCTGTAACTTGAGCAAATACATTTACCTTGGAGCACAGTATTGCAGCAGTTTGCAGCCGTGCGGGTGGATAACCCTTCATCTGCTGAAGGAGCTTTGTTACAAAACATTTTCATTGCAAATTAAATTTGAAACCGATGAAAGCTGAAACAATGTGCTTTAAACCTTTATTCTTAGGCAAGATTCCAGTTTTATAGGGACATAAACGTCCATACAAGATTACAGCAGTTGTTTGAATTTAGGGTCTTTATAGTTAGAAAAGCTAAACTAAAGCCCAACAAAAGAACAATAAAGCAATCTTTTGCCAACACCAACATTTTCTCTTCCAGTCCTGCCAGTCGTCCTTCCCTGATCTTGTTTCTCTCCCAGCCACACACCCACCACTTATTCCTTCCACTATGATCTGGATTTTTTTTCTTTTCTGTGTCCTTCCACGAAGAAGGGAGAGATGGGAGGGAAAGGAGGGGGGCTCTTAAAAGTAGTTGGAGCAGTGAGGAGTGCTGAACACAGAGAGAGGCTGTATTGTTTCACCACACAAGGACCCTGTGTGGCTGTCGGCCCTCAGTAGGAGCTTTAGGCATGGTATGCATGTGCTGAGCATCTGCTGGTAAAAAAAAAATGCATCAGGGGAGGAAGCCTATGGGACAGGGAGGTGAAAAAGTGGGTAGTCAGATGTTGAAATCAAACAGTCCAGAAAACCCCGATATACTGTACATGCTAAAACTACAAAAGTTATTTTAAATTTATTTACATTTACCATGCAAAAGTCCTTATATTCCCTTTTAACATTCTATCCTACTAAAACCTTTATTATATTTTACTTGTGATGTAAGTGCATGTGTAATGCATATTATGATGTTGAAGGAAAATCATAGATGATTTTAAAATTATGAAAACCGTTTAACTAGCTTTTGCATTCAGGCCTCCTGGGTCACTAGTCTACACAACCCCCTTTCGCTCCACAGCTGCAGCTCTTTTGTAGTAAGTTTCTTTGAACATGTTTGCCTGTTCTTTCTTGCAAAATTGCTCAATTACAGTGACATAGAATTGAGAGCACTGTGAAATAGATTTTGAGTGGCTGAGCTGTTCTAACGCATGAATATCTTTGATCGTTTCATCGCAGCTCTGGTCGCATGTTTTCCTGCTGGAGGGTGAAATCCTGCCAAAGTCTCAAGTGTTTTGCAGCCTCTGATAGGATTTCTTCCAGGATTGCCTTGTATGTATCTCGTTCCATCTTCCCACCAAATCTGACCATTTTTTCTGTTCCTGCTAAAGAGAAATATCCCCACAGCATGATACTGTCATCGCCATCTTTCACTGTTAGGAGGGTGTGTTCAGAGTGATAGACAATGTTAGTGTTTCCTGAACACGCTGCATTTTTGGTTACATTTCTTCCACATGTTTGGTGTGTCCCCATGCATGGCATGTGGAAATGAACTAATTTGACTTATTATTGTTTGTGCCACACACTTTCCATTCCCAGACACTAGACTGAAAAACGCTCTGTGTGATGGCAGAAGCTTCGGATGTTGTTTTTAACGCATTATCCTCCCTTAAACTTCTCCACAACTGGTACCCCTTACCTGTCTCGTGTGTTCCTTGGTCTTCAGGATCCTGTTTGTTCACTATTGTTCCCTAAGAAATCCCTGAGACCTTCAGAGAAAAGCTTGGTTTATAAGATTAAGTGACACAAAGCTGACTCTCCCTTTTCAGTAGGTGACTTCTAAAGGCAATTACTTGCAATGAATTTTTTTTAGGGGTGTCACGGCAAAAGGTGGTGGAATTCGAAGGAACACCCTTCTTCAAAGGTTTTGGTTGCCAAAAATGTTTAAAGCTAAATGAAATTGGTCTATCAGATAAAATCCTCAAGAATTTATGGAAGCTCGTACGTCTATTGTACAAAGATGTGAAAATGTGCAAGAGGTATGCATGCTGTTAGATGGGTCTGTGTATCTTCTGCTTTTACGTCCAGACCAATTATACTGTGCAATGCTGTGTACATAAAGAAACCCAGTTTATTTTCAAATCTCTACATAACAAAGCTAACCACCCACTGAACACCAGTGTGAATTAAATATCTCAGTGATATTTTAACTTGAAAATTTATCTACAAAGTGATTAAACTAAATGTGCCTTCTTATGCGTCTAATTTAAAGGGGACATGTCATGCAAATTCCACTTTTTTATCCCTTAAATACATTTTTTTGTGTTCTTGGAGTCTCTAGGAGTACAGAAAATTTCAATGTAGTCTGTCCAGGTGCAGCATGGATATCTTTATATTCTTTTAGGGTCATATTTTTCAAGCCATTCAGTTTTCTCTGTTTTCTGTTATGTTTTTTGAACAGTTGCGTCACAGATTTTGCTGTGGAGCTGCTAAACAAGGTCATGGACTTCAAGCTTGCAGTCTCGCAAGTCTGTCATTTTTCTAGGCAGAAAAGTGATCTGTCTCTAGGCAGACAGCATGAAACCGTGCATGTACAGTCCCACCCAAAGACCTTCAAGGAGATCCCTTTAAGCTTAAAGTACGTCTAGGACAGAATGATCTTAGCAGAACAGATCTTTATAATCCAGACTTTACATATCTTGTTGCATTTCGGATAAAGCCAAGCACTTGAATGCTATATTTATATCTACAAATGCATAATTGGGTGCAGTGCGTTAAAAGTGACCTTGGCTTTGCTTCTTCCTTTCCGTGTATTTAAAGGGTGTGAGCGCTCATATTTCTTTGGCTCTGAAACACAGCACAGTAATGTGGTACTGGAATGGAATGAAGGAGGTCAAAGGTGAGTCCACAGAGGGGAAATAGCTGAAGAAGGCCGGGAACAGGAGCATGGTGCTCTATCAACAAGCAAGACATGGCTTTACAATAACACCTAAAAGTAAAACGCATCAGCTGAGGCAGGCATGGGCTATGATAATCATTTCTTTAAAAGGTATTTACTTGTGAGTTCCCATTTCCATGCAGCTGGAAGTGACTGTAATTGTGAGAGTGGAGGGGAAAGTGCGTAACATGAGGGAAGAGAGGAGCACAGAGGGAAAACAGACGGCCCCTGCACTTACGGGCTTGAAACCCCAGAGTTGAGTTTGGCTCATGTTACCAGAATCCGGAGGTGGGGCATGTTGGTCAAACTAAAGCAAAACTGTAACAATGCACTGACATGACCAACTTGCAAGAACAGAAATGTTCATGGTTGTCTATAAAAACTGAACAAATGTCTCACAAACTGATTCACCAACATGTACATAAAGCTGTGTGAGATTGGTAAACACTAAATGAAGAAGGCCTAAATGTCTCCACAGTTGTGGTTTGGGTGTGTGCTGATATTTCAATGTCTAATACAACACAAGGTAATCCTTTGTTTTCTCATAAAACATAAGTAGGAACAGGTAAACTGGGGTTAGTTCCCTGCCCTGTCAGATTTTAAATCCATCTCTTGCTGCACAATTCTGCAGAAGTAGAGGCCGTTTAGCCTCAGAGGAGATTTCCGAGCAAACAGGTACCCCAGTCTGACTTCATGTGTTGACTTGCTGCTGGTTTTAAATCCCACCCATCAAGAGAATGACAGCATTGGGACATTTTTAGGTATGACTGGAATGTGCAATTGAGGAAAACAGTTGCCTGAGTCAAAGTGTAGCAGATGGAAGGTCACAAGAGGAAGACGCGTATTTTCAGCCTATTTTGATCAATAGTTCAGCACAACTATTTATTGGAAGGAATTTGATCACAAATGTAAACACAGCTATCTTTATGTGTCTGCTACTTGTTAGGTCAGCGGACTGCTTTCCTGAGGGGAAATATGTGAAACTAAAGTACAAATAGTGCATTACAAAGTATGCATACCCCTTGATCTATTTAATATTTTCTCATGTTACAAAAAAATAGTCATGTATTTTGGGGGAATTGCTTGAGACAATCCAACTTAGACAAAAGGTAGAATGTTTTTTTCTGTATTTTAATTCAGCTTCCAGGTAAATACATTGAACAACCACATTTTGCCAAAATGACATCTTCAATTCTTTTGGGGTTTGCCTCCAATCTTTTTTACAAAATCCCAATCTCAGTCAGATTAGGTGGAGAGAGTCTATGAACAGTAATTTTAAAAGCTTTCCACATATTCTTAGTTGGATCTAGGTCTTGAATTTTCACCGGGCTTTACCATGGGACTAATGTGTTTAGGTTGATCAGTTCACTCGTATAGTGTGTGTCATGACGGGTATTTTGGCTTCCTCTTTGGCCAAATTACCCTCTTCCACACATTCGCTGTGCCCCCTATTTGCTTGCTGCACACTGGATTTTTATGGTCTTATTCGTCTTGCCAGTTGTAGCTATAAAGAACAGATTTGTCAAGTCCACAATTAACAGTAGTCCTTTCAACAAAATATCCTATCTGATCTTAGATCCTCCATAACCATGAACCTCTTGGTTGATTTTCTAATTAATTCTTTCCTTGCCCACACTTTCGGGGTACATTCACACCAGCCCTGTTTAGTCCGCTTTAATCGCTTTAATTCGTTTTCTCAGAAAATTTGTTTCGTTTAGGGAGATGTGAATGTGCAATCGAACTCTGATGGGGACCAGAAAACAAACATGGGCCCTCCTGAATTGTGCCTGTCTGGCACACTTGCCAAAGACAGTCGTTCCATTTTGTTTACAATTTCTTTCCAAAAAGGAAGTTGTGCTGTGTTGCTGACCAACCTCGTTCCCTCTGTGTTTCATGGTGCAGAGTCACCACAGGCGAGGGGTTGAAGAGGTAGGTCAAAAGGTATGGTTCGTTTGACAAAGAGCAGCGGGAAAGCAAACCGCACCAGCTGAAAATGTGCAATTTGGCCCCTAATCGAACCGAGTCTACCGGACTATCAGGTGTGACAATGACCTCAGTCTCTGTGGACGGCTATGTCTATCCACAGATTGCTGATTCACAATTGTCTAATGACCTTTCCTTTTTAAGATGACAGATTGAACAGGGGCCCATGAGCAATTCAAAGCTTGGGATATTGTTTTAAAACCTAACACTGCTTTAAACCTCTTAACAGCCCTGTGCCTTGTTGTCTTGTGTGATCTTTGTCTTCATGATGCCCATTAATGTTCTCTAACAAATCTCTAAAGCTTTCACAGAAAAGCTGTGTTTGTTCTGAAATTACACCAAACACCAGTGGACTCTGTTGACTAATTAAGTGGCTTGAGTTAATTGCTGCAATAACTACAGTTAGTTGTACTGGCTCCCCCCCCCCCCCCCCACCCCCCCCCCCCCCCACCCAGACCATAGCTGTTCTGAACAAATGCTGCGCAATACGCTCACAGGACACATAACAAATAGACTTGTGCCCGCTTGCACATGATGATGTCTTCATTGCAAATATGTTCACTCTTGTTCATATCATCTCTGCACAAAGAAAACTGTGCAATCCTTCTCCCCATTTCACCCTAGCTACAGCTGTTCTATACTCTTACAAACTGATTCATATTCCATTCTCTTTTTTAATAGTATAAATTCAAATGTTCTTTGCTGTTATGCTAGAGCTGTTGCTGCTGAACTACCTTTATTGCTGCAAAAAAACTATGCATTGTTTTACTGTTTTACCTTTTTTATATTATCCTTAAATACCAGCGTTACTGTACGGTAAACTTGCACAAAGCAACGTCAATAAAAGCATTTTATCTAAGGATATGAGAAGAAAAGAGGCTGAATACAATCACACCACTTTTTTAGAGTATTATGCAGTGGTTTGTATTAATGTGTCATATATAGTCTTAAACAGTACATTGAAGTTTGTGACTGGAATGGGACAAAAAGGGAAAAGGTTCAAGGTATGGGATAAATTTCCAAGCAATGTACAAATAGAGAGCAGCAGTTCAGAAATATGGTTCCAGGGTGTATAGCTGTGTTGCTTGTATAAAACAATCAGGTTACGGTGTTGATCCCTAATCATTGACATGAAATAAAAATTAAAAATACATACAAAAGAACAAGAAAGATGAGCTGTTAAAGCACAATTTAAAACACGAGGTGTTGGTATACTTATATATGACATCCAAAAATGATTGGCTGATAGCAACAGAACCATCAGTTAATTAATCTGACTGCAGCAATAGCAAGATCTAACCTGTGAAAGGTGTTCCAGCATCCATTGTTATGTGCTGACTCAAAGTGATTGACCATGCGAAATTAAGGAAAAAAAAACTAAAAATACGAGGACAGGACAGAAGATCATCCTTTCCTCCGTTTTCCTCCGTTACAAACTTCTTACAACAAAGCAGAGCAGAGTTCCCTACAGTATTACAAACTGCTTTGTGGCATGTGATATTTATCCACACACACGCAACCATTTGCTATGGAAACATTCATGCCCTCTTGCTTATTATGTTGCTATAGCAGCCATCCCAGAATAGTCGCTTTTTCTGTTCCTTCCTCGTGTGCTTGACTCACAAGTTGAAGTGGAAACCACAATGCAATCTGCCTCCTATTCCCGTTTTTTTCGCTCACATTCTTTCAAGTACCAAAGGAACAGCCTGCCTCTCTGAATCATAAGCATATGTCCGCGCACGCTCAGTATACGTGTGCATGAGTATGCAAGAGAGCGTGATCTGTGGGGAATTCCACAGATAAACAACGCTGAGTTACTATGGGGATGGCAAATATGAGGCGGTGTGACCAGCGTGTTGCGAGATAGTGTATCTTGAGTACTGCATACTGTCATTAGCAGCCTGGGGTTGCTTTGTAGTTGTAATCTCTCCATGGATACCCTCTGCTCTGGGTGGTTACTTTAGGTCCACTTTGTTTTGACAAGTTCCAGCTTGTGGTCTGCTTACTCACGGGGTTCCAGGGCTGGGCTCAGACAAAATCACAGACATGGTAATGAGTTGTGTGCAGTGTTATGAATGATGTGCGAGGGTAAAATTTTAAAAGCATTACAGGACAGCTTTTGGTAATAATGTGGTGATCATGAGACATTATTACATTCCATGGTTTTCCTAATTTGACATGAAGATAAAGAAAGTTCACTTATTAGTGCTAATCAGGTTTAGTTAAATTAAATTGGGAGCCCTGTGATAGACTGGCAGCCTGCCCAAAGTGAGTTCCCTTTTTCTTTCCCCTTCTGCTCCTGTTTCATGCCATACTTCAAAGGGTCAGTGATGCGTATCTAAATATTTAGACCTGGATATTTGTTATACCAGGCCAGATTGTGCTTAAAAGTCAATCAAACCCGCTTTGCCTACAGTTTAAAACAAACCTAAACTGTAAGAATTAAACAATATTTTTCCTCACTGTCTGACATTAAATTAAGCAAAATCTTTCTTGTTTTAGATGAGTTACAATTACCAAAAACTGTTTTAATTGCTTTATATCAGAACAAAGAAATGTCTTGTTTTCTTTCAAAGTCAGAGGTTTAGATAAGTTACATAAATCTTTACACAATTTGGGAAAGTCAAGATGATGTCATGGTTTGGTAAACTTCACAAGTTAAATGGAGCCACAACAGGGAATGCCTTTTAAGACACATTTCAAACCAAAGAAATCAGCCAAGATATCAGCAAACAAATCATGGAGCTCCACAAGTCTGCTTCATCCAGTGCTAGATCTTAAAACTTTCAGATGCCTTAAGGTGTAACGTTCAATCATTTTATGCAACTATTAATGGCAAGGTATCATAGCAATCAGGCCGGAGACAGTTTCTGAATCCTAGTTGAACATGTTTTGGATAGAAACTGCAGAACAAAAGCAAAGACCTCATGAAGATGCTGATTGAAGCTTGTAAGAAAGTCTAGTAATCCACAGCAAAAACAGTCCTGTGCTGACAGGGGGTGGAATGAAGAAGCCATTGGTATTAAGACCTTAATTCTTATAGTGACATGTCCTGTAGTCTGATAAAATTTATGTTAAAGTATTTTGCTGGGAACCTTGTTACATTTGGAGGAAAAAAAGGGGATACTCCATAGGCAGCTCACAAATTACTTCTTACATTCCAGCAAACTCTTTGTTAGAAGCTTGAGGAAACAGTTTGAAACAGTTCAACCCAACTTTTGAAGAAGGTAATGAAAAAATATCTTCTCTTTCTGGCATTTAGCAAATATAGAGATATTTGTAATCCCTTTTGACTTAAAACAGGAAATATTTAGTCTGGTTAAATGTCACACACTTTCCATAGTTTCCCATTAATATAAAATGCCTCTGTCAGTTTTACAATTTTTTTCATTGTCAATCATTAACAGAATAAAATTCATCCACCCTACAAACCAATGGCTGTATTTCCTTGGACACATCACAGTGAGTGTTAGTTTACAGAATGGTTTATCGCACTTTTTAGATGAACATCACGTTTTTAGCGCTAAGATTTCTACCATTCGTGTTTTCCGATGTTTTTATTTATTATGTTCTGCAGTGGGGTTTACCCGTACTTTGACCTACTGCTGCAAAAGCGCCGAGCAATATGCAGTAAAACTGCCAAGGTGGCTGGATAAGTTGGCAACAAAACAAAAATGTACGGAAGTAGTTTGTGAACGAGGGGAGACTATAGTGTTTGGATTAATTTAATTTTCAAGTAGAAAACTATATTTCCTACTGTGACCTGCAAGCCTACTAAAACATCTGTTGGAACTGCCAAAATGATCACCATTCAGGCAGACCAACGATGGGTCTTGCCAAATAAGTTAGTCCTTCATTGTCTGCACATGAAACATGATCAAAAGAGTTTTATTTACAAAATAAATAGTAGGTGAATGAGAGAACATGAAGAGCAAAGCGCCTGATTCAGGTATAAAAAAGTCACAAATTTAAGTTCTCCTCTCTGTTTACACACGTTATTCGTCTGTGTGTCACATACAATGCAAGCAGAATATGGTGTTTACAAGTGGCAAACATGCACTGGACTGAAATAAGCAATCTAAACAGATCTGTACCCGTTTTAGTACTCAAGGTGATCGTTATCCTCATCACCGTTTGTTTTAGCCTCAGCATCTGTCTTAGCGATTAGCATCCATTGTGGCTTAATGATAATCAGAGTCATTTTCTCAAACATATAAAGTTGTACTGAACCCCTTGCTGTTGAAACACTCTCCATCTGATCTTCGTCATATCAGTCTCCGAGTTGTGATGCTCTGGGTAGGAGTCCAGAGAATTGCTCTAAAATGCGTTGGAATCCACCTCAGAATTGGTCAAAATTTCCTCTTCCTGTTCATAGTGTTTACAAAAGAAAACAAATGATCTTGAAATGTGCATGTTTATGCCCCCACAGGTTGTTTACTACTATTCTTCCCATGCAGCCTCGGCCCCAATGTATGTGTGTGACATCAGATAACCTGGATATTTGCTGTGCAGAAATAAGTGCTTTTTTGTGCACTTTATAAAAACTTTCTATCTTGTGAAATCCTGGTTTTGAAATTGTAATTTTTTTTCACTCCAACTATTGTTTTATAATTGTACAGTTCCCCATCTTCCAGGTTCAACTTAAAACATGTCACAGAAAAGGGCAATTCTTCTTTTTTTGATTTAGCTTGGTTATCTCTGGAAATTATTTAATGTGTTACAGTGAAAGATGATTCATTCTTGTCTTGCTTGGGATATTGTTCATCTCCTGTCTTTGAAGCTATTTATTCTGAGCAGGTTGAGGGCAAAGTCTATGCTTTTATAATGACATGTAACAGACTTCAAGAAAATCAGTACATCAATATGTCTGAGACTCCCCTCTTTCCGTGGAGCCAAAACTCAAACTGCTGTTTAACATTTCATTCCAGGATATTGCTCTGCATGGTGAGATGTTTGCCCTTTTGTAAAAGTCAGAATGCCCTGACCGATAATATGCTTATTTGCATAAATCCAACCATGTCTTCATTTTTTTTCTTCTTTCTATATTCATACTTTAAATATCTAAGTTGAGATCAAAGTGGAATCGAAGTCAAACTCCTTGTTTGTGTCAAAAGCTGATTCTGATTCTGTTGCTTTGCAAGGTCCAGGGTTCAAATCCCAGCTTGGAGTCTTTCTGCATGGTGTTTGTATGTTTTTTCGCTGAATGCATGGGTCCTGTCCAGCTACTCTTGCTGCTCCCACAGTCCAAAGACATTGGTCTCTTCAATTTGCCCTTATGTGTGAGTATTTTCTTGATTGTTATTTTGTCCTGTTTGTCTCTGTTTTGCCATGTAATGGGCTGGTGACCGGCTCAGGTTGAACAAAGGGCTTCTGCACATTGTAGAATCAAGAAAATATATGAATCAGTAGTCTTTTAGTTTAGCAACTTCATTTTTAAAAATGTAACATAAGTCCACCACAGATTATAGCAGAAAAACGTTAATCCCTGCAAACTAATCACCATAGTACAAAACAGTTAAGCAGCGCAGTCCGGTCAAGTAAAAATACAAATTTTTCTATGTGCATAAGATGATGTAAAATGTTGTGCTGAGACTACAAAGTCATACTGAAAACAGAAAAAAGTTTTAGTTGGAGCAGTTACATTTGGTTTCAATTCAATTTATTTATTTGGTGCCTATTTACAGCAAAAGTCATTCCGGGACACGATGTAAAAACCAAAACAGATGAAGTTCAGCGCAAAGAAACAACAATCTGTTTAGCTAATTATATGACGAGATTACCAGTTATAGGAAATACAGGGAAAAGCATGAAAATTTATAGCATTCTCCTAAATATATATTTCTGTTTTTTATTCACAGTTTAAAGTGTGGAGACCATTTCCTTTTGTGGTTTTCATTTCTTGCTTTCATGAGCTGTGTCCTCAGGGAACACTATGGAGATACTAAAGAAACAACAGCCATAGGCACCGACAGTGAAAACAAAAGGAATAATGATGAAAACGGCATTTTGCATTATTTACATTGCAAAGAGCAGCTAGATCATACACAGAAAACAAGTTATTACTTCAGATGTTGCTTTAAAAAAATCTTCCACAATGGCACTTTTTATTAATCAAACAAATGAGGGCTGCTGTAGAAAATGCCCTTTAACATTTCGTGACTGTATCTTTGGCAATGGCTTGATAAGCGCCCAGAACAAAATAAATAATGTTATGCTGTGTAAAAAGATTAATATATGACAAAGTACTGAATCAAACTGACTGTTTTTCTTTTGTTACCAACAGAAAATGTTTATGGCAATATTTAATGGAATTTTCTAACACTGCAAACTCAGCCCATGTTAACGAAGACTTCCGGTATGTTTTAAAGGTCTTTCTTTTTTGCTATTCATTTAGATAATATCAGCTTGTATGCGCTGCAGTCAGGGGAAAAAAATTGAAGGTAATGAAAGTGTCTTTCAGTCTCTGCATTGCTTTCATTTTTAGACCAGAGGCAGCAAAGATATTTGTCAGAGTCTGTCATTCAAAACAGAGACATGTTTTTCAAAATAGAGATAAAATATGAGACAAGTTTTTTACAAATGCAATCAGCTCATCCAGTAACAGGTCACAAACGTCCAAAGAGAGAAAGAAAAGCACATAAAAATGAAGAAGAAAAGAGGAGGATCAGATATTGAGTTACATTCCTAAATATGTTTTGGAACAAACTCTTCCACTAGATCTCATGTTCTTTCAAATTATCTCAGTGACTCACACAAGCAAGCCTCTTTGCTCAGTACACTGCTTTCATTGTCTGAATTTTGGAAAGAATTTTAGCTGAAGATTGTGACATTTTGTGATACAAAATATTGTTTTCTCAAACACAATCAACTGTCTCCAACTACTAATTCCCTTTGTAAATGCCTAGAAAGCAGCTCCAATACATTAATTCGGCTCAGTTCTCCATATAATCATTAATTGGCATTACACAATCTAATAGGCAACTCATATCCATGAGTGTGCTGCACCTACAGGCATTGCCAAACCGTTGCTTAAGAAGGCTTGATAAAAATCAAAATAGTCATCCTATCCAGGTGCTGTGCCAAGTCGCAGCTTTGCTCAGGCCACAGCGATGCAACTTCCTTTATCCTGCGGGAGACAATAATCACACTCTTGCTCATGCACTCCTGCTGTCATACCCCCAACTGTCCATGCCCATTTAATCCTCTCATTTCAGGCCTTGGTGCAGTTTGAGTTACTGTGTTTTCATTGTTATCACGGGCTGTGACTCATCTTGCGTCTGCTCACACTGGCTGACACACCTATGCTAGGAAACACACCCATTCCCACATATCCTTTTATTCAACCGGAGCTATCAGCCGCAAAGCAGTGACCAGCATAGAGGATTTAGTTTATAAAAACTTGCAAAAAAAGCTGTTTATTTCCTTCATGGTTCGTTTCATGGTACGAAGGATTCAAGTCTGGACTTTGACTGAATATCAATGTACTTTGACCTAAACCATCCCATTTGTAATTAGATACACATTTAAAGCTATAGTTGGTAATCCTGTTCAGAAACACTATTTGATATATTGGGTGAAATGGTCCTTCCATCCTGAGAGTAGTCAATACATAATGTATTCAGAAAAAGGAGGGGAAAAAATGAGATCTCTGTGAGAGCTGCAGGCCTGTAAAAATTCTGACCAATCACTGCCAATCGGTCCGAATGGCAAGGATTTGTTGGATGATCGCCTTGGTAGTTTCCGTTTGCTGGTTGCGCATGCGCATTTGTCATGTAATGTATCCGGTTATCTTAGCGGTTAGTGGTTTGCTTCGGTGTTAGCTGTTCATTGTAGCTCCGCTGGTCTCACCTTAAACTTTGAAAATGGCTAAGAGTCGCAAGAAACAAACCGCATTCAAGTTTATGAGAAGAAGAGGAAGGCCTCAGTAGAAAGAAATTAGACAAGAGGGGATTTGGGAGATTTTTCTACACGATCCCCCTGAGGAGCGGAAGAGCAGTAAAGACAGTTTTGGACATACGCAGTTATTGAAAAAGGGAAAAGTTGCAAACTGTACCTTTAAGTCAGTGTTCTGCTGGAAAGGTAACCTCCTCCCTAGTTTCACAACTTTTGCAGCCTTTAATGTTTTTTTTTGTGGATTGAGCTGTATTTATCTCCATCCATCGTCCCATCAACTCTGTCTCTATTTAACAAAAGCATTATTCTGTCATAGTCATGCATGTAATTTCTCTGCCAAATATCGCATCTCTCATACAGTTTTAAAAATGATAAAGATAAGCAAAAATACCATTCCAGCAAAATATATATTATGGTCTTTATACAGATGCATCTCTGTAAAACATTAAAATCTTCTAACATGAATAAACTTCCATCTAAATCATTCCATTTTAGCACAGGATGTATGTTTAGGGTTGTTGTCCTGCTGGAAGGGGAACATTCGCCTCAGTCTCAGGTTTCTTGCAGCCTGAAACAGGTTTTCTTCCAGGATTGCCCTGTATTTAGTGCCATCCATCTTCCCACCGACTCTGACCTCTTTTCCTGTCCCAGCAACAGAAAAGTATCCCCAAAACACAATACTACCACCAACATGTTTTACCGTAGCGTCACTTTTTCTGCCACACAGTGTTTTTTCATTAAGTGAAAGAATTAAACAAAACAGAAAAATACTTTACTGTTCCACGGTGGAGAAATCCAGGTGTGACAGCAGCAAAGTGAAACGAAATTGAAAGCATGCAGATAGAAAAGGGTAAAAAAATGTAAACACAAAAAAATACAAATAAGAAACTACAGTAGGGCAAATTTACTACATAATAAATGCTGTACAGTTGTTAGTTATTCAAAATAGCATAGAATTAGAAAAGTGTGTAACTAAGTGGGGTAATTTTAAATAAATGTGCAAAAGTTATGTGTATATTTATGCATAAAAAGACCAACAGACTATTTACAAGAATGAAAAAAAAAAAACTGCAAAAAGACAGCAGGTATTTAAACTCATTGGATTTGTTTGGAGCAGTGATGTTCATAAGTCATGAAGTCTACTGGGAAGAAGAATCTTTGATAAAACTCCTTTGTGGATTTAGGATGCAGCAGTTTGTTACTGAAGGAGCTCCTTACCTCTGCAACAGCTTCACGCATGAGGTGGGAGACATTGCCCAACAGCGATGGTGTTTTTGACAGAGTCCTTCTTTCTTTCACCACCTATACTAGATCCAGGGGGCATCCTCGGACACTGCTGGCCTTCCCAATGAGCTAATCTAATAATTTCCTCTCAGCTGTAGATAAGCTGCTACTCGAGAAAACTACACCATATTGCATCAGCAATCAGTAGATGCACCCTCTGCAATCCAAAGACAGGTAGAGTTTGCTCTGACTCTTTCTCTGACTCTTTCTGTAAAGAAGTGCATTAGTGTTGGCACTCTAGTCCATTTATTTGTTCAGATGAACACCTACTGTAGGTTTTTATAAGAGTCCGCAGTTCCCTGTGAAGCTCCCATACTACAGACTAGTCTATAAAACACACTGTCCTGTGTCCTCACAGTCTGTGGTCTCATCTGACCAGAGCATCTTCTTCCACATGTTTGGCTCTGTCCCCTACATGGCTTGTGGTGAACTGCAAATTGGACTTCCTTTCAACAGTGAGTTTTTCTTCTACCCACTTCTCCAAAAGGACCGGATTTGTGGAGCACCCGACTAATAGTTGTCATATCAACAGATTATCCCACATGAGCTGTGGCTCTCTCCAACTCCTCTAGAATTGCCATGCACCTTTTGGCTGCTCTTCTGAATATTGCTCTCGTTGCCAGGTCTGTCAAATTAGTTTGATGTCTGGAGGTTTGCAGCTGGGTCATATTCTTTTGGTTTTCAGATTGTGAATTGAACAGTGTCCCAGTGAGATGTTCTTAGCTTCGAATGTTATTTTATAACCTTGACCTGCTTTAAGTTTTTTCAAAGTGTAATTTTATTCAAGGTCAAAACAGTAAAAATGAGTGAACCCATATGCGTGCCACACATTTATGATTTTGATTATTTGTCTTCCTTTTTGCAGTAATGCAATACATGGTGGTGAACTCTATCACAAACAATCACACTAAACTAATCTGAAATTTGTGGTTGCTACAGGGTAAAACGTGGAAGAGCTAATAAGGTTTGAATGCTTCTGCAAGGCACTGTACATTGTGTAAAACTTTGCCTTGAACTCTAATCTGTTGAGTTGTTTTCTACCAGCTGTCTCTCCCCTTGTAACCTGCTTTAGATTTAGTCCAGATAAAGGAATGAATAACAAAGGATCCCATCAAATCTGTCCTCATATCAGTGTGCGAACCTGTTGTCAAGGAAAGCTGCATTTACAGGCAGTAAAGAACATGTTTATTGTCTGGTTGTTATGGGGCCATAAACAGCCCCCGTTGAAAAGTTGTTGATCGGAAAACAGTTTTGACGAGAGTCCTGTTGTTTACATGCCGAAACATCGCACGATCTGGCGTTCCACAAGCAAAAAGGTGAAACCCGTCTTCAAAGGTAACAAGGGCCCTTGTCTCAGTAAAGGGTTAAACCCGCACAGAGCCGAGCAGACAGGAGAGTTAGGAAGATAATCACAGGTTAAAATGTGTTCTGCACTAAAGTATGATTATAAGTCACCTCTAGTGTCAGTCTATGACACAACATGTTACATGTGCTCATTGATATCTGAGTCCAACAATAACCTGTTTTATTTTTGGAAAGTTTTGTTGCTGCCTTTCAGCACTGCTTATTTTAAAACTGTTGTATTTCAAAGAGTGAATATATACCAAACTTCACAGAGTCCTGTATGGTCTCTGCTTGTATTACACATGCTTGGAATTGCTCTCTTTTATTGTAGTGAACAAACAGCCACACACCTACATGTCTACACACATACTCACTCCTGTTTTTTTGTGAAGCATCTCCACAGTGTTTAATTGGGACAAAACAAACCCCAAACAGTCTTGATTCATGGCGTTGTAAAGCCGTAGTATTAAAATGTGAATATGCACGCGTCCAAGCGTCTGTACCACACCCTGTTCGCTCCCCACAAAGCAGCACGGCAACTTCCTCTGCTCCTTTTTCTTGCATGCCGTTTGCTCGCTGAGCTTGGGTGTGTATAGAGGAGCACGAGAAAAGGGTTATTTCAGAGCTAGCTAAAATTAAGAGAAGTAGATGTATTGGGCACAACAGTTGAGTGACTGCATCCATGAACAACATGACATTTTCTGTCTACAACTGGAAGTATACATAAATAGTACTTGAGAAAACTGGCTGGGAATGCATGCGAAAAGATTCAAGAGGAGCACAACTAATTTTAAATAAAAACTGGAAAATGAGTAACACAAATCAGCGGCATTTTTTGTAATTTCAAAAATAGCAAGAAGTGAATTGCCTGTGAAAGAACAAAGGACGTCCTCCAAATTTAAGGGAATTTTATGTGAAAAGCCTTTAAATTAATAAAGGTTTTTATTGCAGGTACACAGTCTCTCACTAAAAAGTTTAGAAAATGTCATTACATCTGTTAAGAATAGTTCCAATGAAATACATGGAACTAAAGCATTTTGTAATTTATACCTTACTTCATACTTTACTCGGTACTTTACTCTACCGATCCGACCTGCTCTGTGCAAAAGCCCCTGCCTTTAAATATTTTTATTGACAAAAGCCCCTACATCGCTCCTCCTTTCCTTCATCCTCTTATGCCAAAGTCCAAAGCAAGCCAAAGTCTTCTGACCCGTAGCATCAAACAGACAGGTACTGACAGTGTTTTTGCGATTCCTAACTACAGCACTTCACATTATATTGCTGCTGAAAGCCTTACATGGTTACTGGCACGACATTTCCTTAAAGAAGTGCGTGGTTCAGGGATGGGGTATGGGTATATTGGCATCACAGCTGCTGAAAATGCTTGCTTTTACAATGAGACGTGAGCTATGACAACATTGTACAAGTGGACTCTGGTGCGCATGCAGGAGTCTTCTATCCGAACTGCAAAGAAATCCCTAACACTTTTTTTCTGCCGCTTGGCGCAAGTTAGTTTTGAACAGGCACTGCAACGACAGCTATAAAGTGCATGGGACCTACATGGTTTGCAGAGTAAAGCTTGACAAATGCCCAAAGTTCAGACATCAGAAGCCTCCTGGACTGATAATAGCACAAAAAGTGTACTGTGCTACTTGTCTGTACTACTCTACCAGCTTTGCACATCTAGTGACTAAAAACTTTTGCCCATTCTTTTTTCCAAAACAGCTCAAACTCAATCAGATTAGATGGAGAGCATTTGTGAACAGCAGCTTCAGATCTTGCCACAGATTCTAGATCGGGTTTATGTCTAGACTTTGACTGGGCCACTCAAACACATGAATATGTTTTGTTTTAAACCATTCCATTGTAGCCCTGGCTTTATATTTAGGGTCGTTGTCCTGCTGCAAGGTGAACCTCCGCCCCAGTCTCAAGTCCCAGTCTCAGGTCTTTTGCAGGCTTTCTTCCAAGATTTCTCTGTATTTGGCTCCATCCATCTTCCCATCAACTTTGACCCTCTTCCATGTCCCTGCTGAAGAGAAGCATCCCCAGATCATGACGCTGCCACCACCATATTTGACAGCGGGGTGGGGTGTTCAGTGTGATGTGCAGTGTTAGTTCTCTGCCACACATTTTGTATTTTGGTCAAAAAAGTTCAATTTTGGTCTCATCTGACCAAAACACCTTCCTCCACATGTTTCCTGTGTCCTTAACATGGCTTCTGGCAAACTGGATTTCTTATGGTTTTCTTTTAACAATGGCTTTCCTCTTACCACTCTTGTCACTCTATTTGTGCAGTGTACAACTATTAGTTGTCCTGTGTACAGATTCCCCCACCTGAGCTGTGGATCGCTGCTGCTCCTGCAGAGTCACCATGGGCCTCTTGAGTGCATCTCTCTGGTCAGTGATCTCCTTGTTTGGCCTGTAAGTTTAGAAGGATGGCTTTGTCTTGGTAGGTTTACAGTTATGCCGTACTCTTTCCATTTCCGGATGATGGATTGAACAGTGCTCTGTGAGATTTTCAAAGCTTGGGAAATCTTTTTGTAGCCTAAGCCTGCTTTAAACTTCTCCACAACTTTATCCCTGACCTGTTTGGTGTGTTCCTTGGACTTCACGATGCTGTTTTCTTCCCAATATTCTCCCCTAAGGCCATCGCAGAGCATCTGTATTTGTACTAAGATTAGATTACACACATGTGGATTCTATTCAGTCATTAGCAATCATCAGGCAACCTCTGAAGGCAATTGGTTTCACTTAGAGAAAAGGGGGATGAATACCACACTTTTCAGTTTTTATTTGTAAAATTTTGTTAAATCAAGTATATTTTCTATTTCACAATTTTAAACCACTTTGTATACATATTAAATGGCATATGCCAGCGATCAGAGTTATTACCTTCTTCCTTTAGTTGCAAATCTCTGGTTACTTGAGGATGAAGAACATGCCATGCATTCAAAGCCAAATTAAAAATGTCTTATAAGACCAGAAATTAGATAATAAAATCAATAAATCAATAAAATGCTAAGAACAACAACAACAGAAAATTGGGTTTTGTTAATTAATGCTGTGACAGCTGTTGAAAGGAAGCACACCCATGTGTACCATTAGCAGTTTTAATTGAAGACCGCTGCTCTATGGTATAGAGGAGCATATGGAAAATTAATGATGAAATAGCAAAATGTTATTTAGCTGTCTATTTGATTTTATTGGCCTAAAATAGGTACACTGTTAAAAAGAACTACCCAAAGTGGGTTTCTGATCAGAAGTGAGGGGTAGGTTTTAAGTTGAGCTACATGACAGTCTGATGTGGTACATTGATGTTGGTATTAAGGGTTTATTACTAGTGCAATGCTACTTGAACAGTCTTGGTCCCTTCACCTCAGCAGACATAAATAAAAACAGGCCTATACCATATAGTCTATTAAATATGCAAAGTGTCTACATCTTGTTTAATTCAATAACAGCTATAGGAACTCAACCTTCTCAAACTAGAAGGAAGAAGAAGGAACGTATGGGAGTCATCTTTTGAACTGGAAGAAGTCTGCTGTACCTGTCTTGTACACAGGTATAGAAAAGACTGTTGTGGCACACCAGTAATTCTAGATGATAATTTAATTATTTCTCTCCTGTAATGTGTAGCCAAACTGTAACACCAATTGGGAGCTTTTTGCCTTTCATTTTATTTATTCACTGATAATTTGCGTTACCCTATCTGATTAGACCTGTATTGATTGTGTTTACAAATATAAATATATGTTAAATATATCCTATTGTGTTTTGTTGATTTTTATTTTATGAATAAATTATTATTTTTTGGCTTGAGCAACTGCCCCCAAAAATGTCTGAGCACGTGCCTACATTTAAAGTCGTAGCTGCTAGGAATATCGTAAAAAAGACTGGTTTGCTTTGTTTTAGTTACTGAACTCCCTTAAGCAGATATTTTAATGTATATCATCAATTTTCTGGCCCAAATGTGCTCATATAACTCTAGGCGGATGTTTCTGCTGAGCTTGTCACTGCAGCAACTCTGGTAATGTCTTGTAATGCCCTCTTTTAGTTTTCCAACACGTGGAAGACTGCGCAGCTGTGACCAATTTCCAAGTGTTTAATTTAACATTGGTAATATTTTGCTTTGGCTGCTCTTGCATTCAAGCTAGAAGCAAAACTGTGCTTTTATAGCACTTCTAACATATTTGAAATGACAGTAGGCTGGTAGAGGAGGAGCTCCCATCTCATCAAAAAGTTTAACAGCGTATTTCACTCGGAACTGTTGCAGGGCCATGCAGCAGTCATATTATGCTCTTTTTGGCACATTAACTAGCGCTACGGTGGACATTTTCTGCCAGAGCACATCTGCTTAAAATAAATTAAAACGGGCCTGTATTGTATGACTTTTACGATTCAAGCAGCTCAAAGTGGAATATAAAAGGTAGAATTTTTGCAACTCAGCCGTTCTGGGTGGCATTGCTCCAGTTAAAAACTAAACAAATATTTTTGCTTTTGGATATAGGAAAACTATTTATTTATGAGTCACTCAGTTAATGATAACGTTGTATTAGTTTGTGTACAGTGATTTCAGTGCTGTAATAACAGGTTTATGTCATTGTCTGTAATATGATACCCATAAAGTAGTGTGTCACGCTGTGTCTCAGTGTGAGACACAAACTAAAGAGATTAGAATCATATTGAAGCAGTTCTAAATTGATGGTAATGAAAATTTACACTTATTTCTTTGAAAACTACTGCAAAACTGTTCATTATGATTACAGTTAGCATACTGTGAATGTAGTTTACTTCGCTGAACTAGATCTCAGCCTCCGTGTTGCATGTTTCTGCTATGTGGAACAATGGGTGGTCCCAGTGCCGGGGACCACTCCCTCCATCAGGTCCCCTCCCTTGTATTCCCCTCCCTCTGCGAAGCAAGGGCCCTACCCAGCTCCTAGTCCAACCACTCGCCTTACCCCAGAGTAGAAGCCACGCAGAGGAGAAAAAAAAAACAAGAGGCTTAAATAAACTCAGAGAAGGGAGGGAGTGAAAGAGGAGGGGGTGGAAAACGCCCTGGAAGTCTAGTTGGTCGAGAAATAGGAAAACACAGACAGACTTCTGACAGACTGCAAACGTGTGACAGTGTGAAAAGTGCTCTTCTTAGGCCAGGGTGAAGGAGAGAAGACATGTTTTCAAGGATGCTCAAGCGCGTGTGAGGCTTCGTTGGCGCAGAGATTGCGCACAGGTAATGATGATGTTTTTTTTATTATAGGGTAAAGTTATTGTTTGCTTTTTAACTGTTGAAATTTGACGTACTGTTCTTTGCTTCACACTTATTTGCCCATCAGATTTAGTAGTTCAGCCAGTTTTAACAACTAAGTTGCAGAAGTGTCAGCGTTATCAGTCAGCATTCCTTTATTCTAGCAAGTGGCAATGAGTGTTTGCTGTGAGTTTACAAAGAAAGCGTCCTGCTTTATTACATGTGCTTATCTGCTATGATGTGCTTCTGCCAAAAAGTGTTTCCCCCCCAAAACAAAGTCCGCTGAAGCTTTTGGTGTAGTTCTTTGCTGTGCACTTCTGCGTTTGTTGTGTAAAGTGACATTAGATGTGTGTGGATGTCCTTACAAATGTAAAACCTCCTTTAAAGCAGAGCATGGCATGAGAAGTGGGTGTGTACCCACAGCCACACAAATGCCGAGGTTCTAACTACAGTGGCGCACTTTATTTTCAGCTGAACAGGCACGCAAGTGTTGAATAAACCTTTCAAAAAGTTATTTAAATGTGTTTAGAAAATAAAGTGGGCATTTTGTAAAAGGTATTTCTGTACTGGTTTGATAATTACGTGTCTTTATGCATACACCTTATTCTGTATCCTCTTTGGGAAAGAAAACCTGTTAAAATGAGATGCAAGCTGGAATGACATGGCAGCGAATAGGTAAAAAAGATCAGGTGTTGATGCCGTGGTTGAAGCCCTTTCTCCTATCTTAACTCTACTTTGTGTTAGGATGCAAAAAGTGAAGGTACTTCCCTGTTAGAGCCTGCAGCAACAAGTTTGGGTGTGGATCTATCTCCTTCCACTCCCTTCTCCTACTTATTTTTTCTTCCCTCCCTTCTTGCTTTGCTGTCTCCTCAGAGAGGCACACCCTTTTACAGCCAGAAAAAAGGAACCTATACACACAATAGACAGTTGTCGCAGTTGAGCTCTTTAAACATCCTGACTGGATATAAGGGCGCATGTTGATTGATGTTAACTTTTCTCAGCTAGGTTCTTGTTTTATGCAGATTTTCTGTTCAAAATCTTCTGCGTGAAATGTAGAGCATCTGCTTAACGGTTTTCTTTTGGCCAAATGTGTGCTTTATTTTGTACATTGGAAACGTAAAACCAAGGACAAGTTCTCCTTTTTTCCCCTTACCTTGGGCTACTTATCCTGGGCTCCATGCCAGGGTGTATGGGGTAAAAAGATGGGAGGAAGACAGGGAAAGAGAGTCAGAGAGCGTCTATGTGAGGGGGTGGGGGGGATGGGCGGTTCTGGGTTGAGGAGGGGAGTTATGGAATGTAGTGGTTTGGAAAGACAAGCTAATTGAAACCAGGTTTGAGGCATAGAAAGGGGGAGCAAAGACTTAGCACTTTGGGCGAATGAGGGAAAAGTTTTTTTTGCCACAGAAATCCCAAAGTTTTCAAACAAATATATGTTTTGACCTTTTGTGTTCTTTAAACATGTATTGCCACTTAAAGTCTTTACTGTGTCTAAAATGAAGCATGGTTTGAGTGGTGAAAAACAAAAAACAAAACAAGATGGTAAAAAACAGAAAAGACAGAACGCTGTGCCGAACCTCAGAAGTCAGATTTCACCGTTCCCAGTGGCCTGTCCTCCAAAGCTCCCTCCTGCCACACCCAAAAACTGCTTTTCAGAACACCCTGTGCACTGCTCTCTACCACGTACGTCGAACCAACATTTAGTTCCCCGCAGCGGTAAATGTCTGCCGTGTTTCAAATTGCTATTGTCAAGTTTATTGATTGCAACAAGCACTGCGCAAAGAGCCAAATTGTCACACTGAACTAAAAGGTATTTGGAGGCGTTCTGTTGATTGATGGATGTTTAATTAAAACAAGTAAAAGATGTTTACCTTTCCAGTTATAAAATAACCATGAAGGCGTGGGCTTTAAATTAACAAGAATAATTTGCATTTCAGGTTTGGCAATATTTTGTTCCCAACTTTCAGGTGTTGATGTGCATGTCATTTAAAGGGGCCTCAAATTGGCCAAGGGCGAGTACTGTTTATTTAAACATGCACTGCCGTCCAATGCAGCAACATATAACCTTATCATCTTTCCGAAAAAAAAAAATATGTTGAATACCACAAGAAGACATTTTCATTGACAGTTCACTGTCTCTCTTATGTTGAGTTGGTTAAATGTGCCGCCTGCGTGGAAAAAAAAGGCCCAAGCAAGAAGGCTGTGTCTCATGACTGTTGAGAACCTTGACTTGTGGTAAGATGCTTGTCAAGGCGTTACATCAGATACAGCTGCATACTCTTTTTGGGTGTTGCTGATTGACAGCAGGAACGAGAGGGGTGCTGTTTTTAATCCTCTCTAGTGTGAAACTTAAGGAAACTGGTCTTCAGCACACTTCCTCTGCCATTTCCTTGAGGGTTAGTTGAGTGGGTGGCTGCACTAAGGGACAGTTTGGCTTGACAGTAAAAAGAAGGTGGTAAATGTTCTGAAAAAGATGACAGGAGAGAAAACTGTTTCTCAGTTGGATTTCATTTAGAATACCAAAGCTCCAGCAGATTTCACTTTAGAGGCTTGTTAAAGTTTAGTTCCCTTTCTGTTGGAAATACACGCATAAGAGCAGAGTACGGTTTTAGAAAGTTTTTCTAGGCAATCCACACAGCGGCCACTCCCTTTTTACCCATCCAGCGCTGGTTTGGATTGTTTCAGCATGTACTCAACACTCTGATGAGCCCTTATCGTTACTTTAGCTTGCCTTTTGCTGAAAGATAGTTTTTTGAGAGTTGTGATGATCCAGCCAGAAAAAGTCACACCCATGCACGTGCATTCGATTCAGATTGGTTTATTGCAGATTTTCATTTGGCTGAACTTTGTGAGGGCAAAATCCAAAAAGGGTGTGAATCTCTCTCTCTCTCTCTTTTTTTTTTGCTCTTCCAAGCTAATAACTTAGCCTGCTTCTCATCCAAACAGCTGCTCCACAGAACCTTCCAGAAAAATAAATCTTACACAAGTGTTGCTTCACTGTACAATCTTACCTGGCTCCTCACCGGTAAACCTGTCATGTTTCTGCATGCAAGGAGTAACACGCAGCATCTGTTAGGAAATCTATTAGTAGTGAGGAGTGGGGCCCCAGAATTTCATGGAACAGGGCCTGGAATGCAAAGTTGGGAAAGCATTCAGCTTGTTTAGGTTTTGTTTATTTGGAGCAAGATAGTCAAGGTTGGCACGGCTCACCCTCCAAAAGGCTGTCTTGAGTTCAACAAATCTTCACTCTGGGTTCTGTGTACAAATATGTATTGGGCTGCTCATGCTGTAAATTCTGTAGCTAAGGGACTTATGTAAATATACGCATTCGTCTGCCACCCAGCTTTATTTGCAACGGGCCCCTCTTCCGTCAGTAAGTTTGCATTGCTTTTTCTTTAAACATCAGCTGTGGTAAGATTGAACAGTTTGATGAACTGCCATGAACATACATGTTTTCTTTTCCCCCAGGATATCAGTACGATCCTGTTTTAAAATGAATCCTCCTGGCGCTCCTGTTTGAATTTACTTGATACGTCAGATAAAAATTGGCATTCTGGTTTCATATGTCTACACATCAAGGAAACAGGCCTATGCTTCTCATTATGTCTGACTTCATTCGTTGCTCAATGTTCTTGGCTCTGGCACGGTGTGCTGGCTCCAGCCCAGAATCACTTCTCATTTCAGAAAAGAACAACTAAAGTTACTTTCTCTAAAATACCGGGGCTGCTGTTCTTTCAGTTCCAATAGGTTTTTTTTTCTTTCTGTTTGCTACAACACAAGAACTCGTTGACTTTCGAAGTGGGATTCAGAGTCTCATGAGCAGAACTGATTCTGTTACTTTTCTTTAGACACATGGGAAAGACGTTCTGAAAACTCTTTACACATATGGAAAAAGTGGGAAACCTTGGTGAGAGGAAATTCCAAGTGAGGTCCTCCCTTCTTTGTTGTCTGGTGGTGGGACACAGAACAAAGTTTGAAACAGGAGCCGTGAGTTATCCTATAGCTCTTCATCCCGTGTAGGTTATAGAGGTCAGAGTATTGCATGGTTCGTGAAGTATGACTGGCATGGTTCTGAAGACAGAGTTCGGTCTGCATTAGGTGGCGGTTGGTCTAGTTTGTGATCCTATAAAAGAAAGAGAAGGACTTTTCAATTTTTCCATTTGCAGTCGGACTCCTGCCAAAGTCCCAATGGTTTAATCAGCAGCCGACCAAGCTGGCGTCAGCAGACCAGCTTTGGTCTTATACAGGACTTGTGGTTTCCTTCAGGGTTCTGTGAACACTGAGAGCAGAAAGGAACCATTTGTTTTGATGCTCATTCCTTGTAAATGTGTCATACGTGCATGGCCTATCTGCTTCTTTGAGGAATGACCAGAGGCTGAGGCCTGCTGTGTCTCTCTTTGTGGCGGCTTTACGTGCTGCGTCAAACTCCGGCGCGGCGGGGAGAAACAGGGAGCCTATTCTGTTTTGACAACAAGAGTGATTTGCCCGCTGCTCTCCGTTCCCTCTTTGCCTCACTGCACAGAGGTCTTTTTCTATTTGCTCATAATCAAATCTTATCTATTCCGAGCATCACTGTGCTTGATATACTAAGCAGTGAGATGTAATCATTGTCACACTGCCTTCCCTTCTCTACGCACCAAATTGATTAGATTTGGCAATCAAAGGAGTGAAATAACTTCAACTCTTTTCATATGTTTCCATCACGTTGTGACCTACTTACTAGAAAATTGTGATGGCTTAACTGAAAGGTGCCCGCAGGAGTTGGGAAAAGCTGGTATGAATAAAACTGAAAGCATCTTAAAGATTTTGGCACCACCAACCAGGTGGGCAGGTAGATCTAACAGACATTCTAATGATTGTATCTGTAAAACCAGTCCATCTGATTTCCAGTTGATTTCTTGTGTTCATTTTGAAAAAAAAGTATGCTTTGCAGTGCCCCGTATGCGGCTGGATGCAGTGATCTTGTTTATCTGAGCATAACTTAGAGTTTTAGGGGGTGTGGTGGGCCGACTTGCAGAGGTGTGAGCAACTGAGCAGGGTTTTGGGTGGGAAAAGAACATGAAGCTGGAATTAGTGTGAGAGAGAAAGAGGGACATTTCTGTGTAGTTAGTCACTGTAGGGAGAGGCTGGGCTCCCTTCCAGTTGGCCTGACAGCTCTATCAAGGAATGTGTGTGACTGGAGGCCTGGGTGGGGTTGCACAGTTAGCGCCTTACTCTGGAAGCAAGACATATAGGCAAAGTGACCTGTTCTTCATCCCCGTTGTGTAATATACTATTTATACGTGTAGTTGGGTTAGTTTTTATTAAGGTATTCTGGCTACTGATGATCAGTAGTTATGTGTATGGCGTTACCAAGGCTAAGAAGGTGTGGCAGCCTCTTTTAACATTAGAGATCCAGCTTGCTTCCATCTCATTTTATTTATTTGATTGCAACTCATGTCCGTTAAAAGATTCCAGTCAGATGGTTCCCGAATGACTCATGACAAGGCGGTCTGATTAACACCTATCTGTAACAGGAGACTGGACTGGAAAGTGTACACAGCTGCTTTGGTGCCAGTCACCCCACACTGAGAGACCTGAGTACCGGATGTGTTTATTTCAGCTATTCCAATATGAAACACATTCAAAAGAGCAGCCAACGACATTGCATTCTTTGGAGAAAATGTCCAAAATATTTCTAATCTTGGTTTTAAGCAACACGTTTACTTTCTTTTATTACTGTATATTACACACATACCTATTACACACTGACTACTAAGAAAAGCTTTTATCTTACAAACCCTATTATTTAGGATACTTTTTATTAATAAAAGTAATGAACACTTTAGCTTATATGAAAGACAGGGTATTGTGCTGGAGGAAGTTAATGACAGGGTTAGGGAGATTTTTGTCCTCATCAACATGTTCCCACTGGCAGATGCCTTTCTACACTCACATCAAGTCTGGTTCTGTTTGTTCTCTGACTGACAAAAAGGAGGCTTTGTTTCACAATACGCCACTAGGTTGACACAATAATCCGCATAAGACCTTTAAGAAGTTGGGCTAGTTGCAGCGGGTAGAAGTAAGACAGACTTGGCATGAGTACTGAGGCTCACAATCCAAACAATGAATGCAACTGCTACTGCAATTGTTTTTGTTTTAATGGCCTTTGGGAGCTGTGGATGGGCATCGCTGATTTTCTACTTCTGGGTCACAACCTGAACAATTAGAACAGAACTGAAAAAAAACCCGTTTTATTTCAAACTTAACTGTAGCATTTTATTAGAAAGGGTGTAAATGTTTTTCCACATTTCTTAAAGTGAAGGCCATACCATGCAGGTATTTGGGTTTATTTACTTAAAGGAAATTTTGCACGATTTCTTAGCTCAGTAAATATTGCTACTTCTGGCTGGTAATAAGGTCTCTCTGAAGACTGAGGTGATGAAATATCTGATGAGTAATTCAGAATGAATTTGTGTCTTTTCCTAAGAAACGTCTTACAATGCAAAACTGACCATTTTTGAACAGTGTTACTGAAATTGTTTTTCTTTATGCATAAGAGAACATTCCTGGTGGACTCAAAACAGGTCTTTTTTTGCAGCCTTAACATTATTTAGAAGACATGTTTACAAATTATTTTCTAATCCCCAATCCTGTTTTTGTATTGCTCTCAACAGAAGTCAAAAAAAGAAGCACACAAGAAGCAGACTGAAGCCCTTGGATTTGCTTGAGCAGTCCAAGGTAAGTGTCCCCAAACATGTCACACATGCATACAACACACATGCAATTGGTTCAAGAAAGCTAACTTGCCTACTGCACGTCATACTACTCCGACAACATGTTATGTGTCTAGACACAAAACAGCTTTTGGAATATCTGTTGCAAGGCCATCTTTGGACCTTAATGGTCATGCCTTCTCTGTTCAGCTGTGCACAACCTTGCAGCCTGACATTTGGCTCCTCTACAAGAGACCACCTGTTCCACTCAAAGCCTTCTTATGAAACAGCTCAGTCAAAAGCCCGCCAATCTTGTGCTGTTTACTTGGATTGGAAATGAAAACTTAGAGCATAATCAAAATGTGCGCGACTCCTTGTGGGTCAGCAAGAAGCCATGGACACCCAGAAATGTTCTGCGGTTGTGCTTTATTATCAGAAGCTTTAGTCTGGTGTGCTTCTCCACGCCCCTTTTCCCAACACACATACCAGACCATAATAAAACATGACAAACAAGCATGTCTGACTCCCTCTGCCCTTGTTTTCACATCCTTCATGGTTTTCTTCAAAGCTCTGAGTTAAAAAAAAACATAAATTTTCAAGTAGAGAACGTAATTGTCATGTTGTCTGACCATTTTGGGTCACCCACTGCGTGGTTATCTTATGATCTAAAATTAATCATGTGATATAATTAATCATGTGGTAATGCTGTATCAGGTTTATTGATTATTTCCATTTCCACACCTAATTTATGCAATATTTAATCCTATACTAAATAATTTTGGAAACCTGGATTTATTGAAAGATTAAGACAGTAAAAAACAAAAGTAGACTCATTGTTGTTTCTTGAGCCTTTTGCTACGAGTGAAACCAAAAATGTAAGAGTTCTTTAATAGTGAGGAGTTAGAAGTGCAAATAACGGCCAGCCTAAATTAGTAAAGATTGGCTGTAGATGTGTGAGAAACACACACTTTCTCTTGGGTTTGTTAAATCCAAACATTCACAGAATGGGATCAGAAGGATCTCATTAATATATTTTAATTGAATTGATACCCTTTAGGTGCATTCAATCTGAGTAAAATATGCGTTACTCAAATTCATTCGCTAAAGTTGTCCATAATGCTGTGTTGGGACAAGGAGGTTGATTGATTCTTATCAAGTTGCAGTTTGATGTCTTCATAAAATCACATTTCAAGCTTTAGTAGGGCCACACTGAAACACTAAGTGAGATAATGAGCTTGAAGTGGAAATAAAAGTGGAAGTTTTAGCTACCTGCATTTGGTTGTCATTATCTTTGCTTATAAACACTAACCCGCTCTTTACCTACATGTATTTCAATGGCTGTGGGATTTGTTGCTGAGTCCAGAGTGTTGGGAAAAAGCTCTTTTAGGCAAGAAAAATGTATTTGTATAGCAATCGACAGGACAATTCAATGTTCTTTACATAATGAAAAAATAAGAAGATATAAAAATTACATTGTTGTGGCATATTAATAATAATAATAATAAAGAAAAGTTGGACTACAGACTGAAATTAATTGTTTAAGTTAACTCTAAACAACTCTAAACAAAGTAATTTTTTCAACCTTGATATAAAAAACTCAGGTTTTCATAATTTTTGTAGTTTTCTGAGAGTTTGTTGCAGATTAGTGGAGGATAAAACTGAATGCTGCTTCTCCAGTTTTGATTCTGGGTATTTGGAGTAGACTTGAAACACAAAACCTGAGTGGTCTGGAAGGTTGGTACAATGACAACAAATCGTTGATGTAAATTGGATGACAAGCCATTCAACGATTTATAAACACACAGAAGTATTTCAAAGTCTATTCTCTGATATACAAGGAGCCAATGTAAGGACTTCATAACCGGCGTGATGTGCTCTATTTTACATATGAAGAGAAGTTAACAGTGTTTAATATAAGTCAATTTATTGACTTATGTTGTGTATATACCCTCAAACTGTATGTATTGCACATTACATGTGATTATTGTTGTTTCTTCATATTCCCATGATCTTTTAGACCGTCAAGATGATTTTAATATTAGACAAATATGAAATTGCAGTGCACAATGCTGATTTTGGATGATACTATCCAAAGCTATCCAAACCAAACTGACCCATTGTGAAAAAGTAATTGCCCTCATAACTAATAACTGGTTATGCCAACTTTGGTCAAGAACTTTGGTCAAAAGTCCAGATTTGAGCTAGGTCACTTCAAAACCTTTCATTTACAGGTAGATTTGGTGTTTTACTTCTGATCATTTTCTTACTGCATAGTTTGCTTGAAGCTAAGTTTGCTTGAAGCTAAAGGTCATCAACTGTTGGCCAGACAATTTTCCCAGGAGTTTTTTACTAGAGAGTACTAGTCATGGTTCCATCAGTTACGACGAGTAATCAAAGTCCTGAAGCAACTTCAGATGTAATAGGATGCAGACCTTCCAAGAAGTTCCAGTATTGTCCCGTCAGTATAGAAAATATTTTCTCAACAGTGTTAGTGATCAGAAAGTGTGTGTGTGTGTGTGCATACATGTGCCTTTAAGACAACAAAAGCAATGGATTTGAATAACTCAAAGTACACCTGAACATATAAGTAGTCAACAGCTAACAGTGTGATCTCAATTTACAGTTACCTGACAGATTAATAAGGGGAACAATTTGGTTTATTTAGTTGAAAATGACAATGTCTTCCCTCCTGTCATTTATCAGAATGGATTTGGATTTAAGGCATACTAATTTGATGTTAGGACACAGAAATTTGGAGAACAGTGTAAGCTGATGTTTACCGGGGGACTGGAAGGAAATGTCAATCTAGATACGCTTAGTGAAGAGACTGAGACAATTATATATACAGTAAATTTTAATTTAAACTTGATTTCCATTTGGACTACCATTTGTCAGCGGGATTATTTTTTTAGACCAGTAGTTCACTTTCACATAACAATGTATGTGTTCTCTGTTCAGATCTCTGCAGGTTATGTTTTCATAAAGCTGGACACCATCATTGTTCCTTCTACTGGCTTTTGAGCTAGGGTGTAGGCACAGGATTTGACTGCTTTCCTCGGGGCAGGGTGTGGTCTAACTGCACCCAAATTTACAAAACATACACTAACAGCATTCTAAAAGGAGGGAGTTGACAGTACAGCTTTTAGATGTAGTGGAAACTGTGTTGTCAATTGATTTTTAACACCACCTAGTGTTCATATGTGGGTCCTATAAGCCATTTTTTTTTAAATCTGACAAGCACAGTTTTTTTTCCAAAAGGAATACTTTTCTTAGATGAAATGTTTTGATTCTTTATTTGTTTGATTTGTTGTTTGTAGGAAAACAGCAAGAGCATTTTCTTCACATCAGCACTAGATTGGAGGAAAACAAAATAAAGGTAATTTTATAAATATTATATATATGTAGTGAAATCATGTGGAGGAATGGATTGGTTGTCACACTCTTTACCTTAATTGCAATTATCACAAAATGTTATACTTAGCTGATGTTATTTAAATGTTCAATGGACACCTAAAGCTTGAAGTTCAAGATAAACTTGTTCAAAAGATACGGACTGCCAGACAAAACTTTTGCTTTTGTGACTACCAGACAATAGGGATCATAGTCCCACGCCTGGGCTCGGTTGTCCCAATTCCTGAGCTTTTTTCAATGAGAAAAAAGTACATTTTGGAAAACAAAAAAAATATCACACCTTATCTATTTTAGTTGAACCGACAAAATATAGAAGATACAACTTTGAATATTTCATGACAAGCAGTATTAAACACAGTACTCCATAACAGAAACAGCCCTGCCCAAAGCCTTGTTACTTCCTTCAGTTATTTCCTGACAGTTATAAAGTGGTTTTCCAGGTGTGCAGCCCTTGTGTGCCCCCCTCTCTTACCCTGGACGGGCTGAGTCCCTGTCTTTATGGGACGGCTGTTTATAAAAGAGCAACTTGTACACCAAACAGAATTTTCCTGTGTGTTTGTATGTATAATTGCATGCAAGTTTGTAAACTTCAACAGTAGAAAGACTAAAATGGATGTCTTAAAGGATGATGATGTACTATACTTGCCGAGTTTCTTAAATCTCAAAACAAAATGATTTCAGATTTCTTGCTGTAGGTGATGGGCACATTTTCTCTCCAGGAACCTCTCATGGACTAATTGTAATACACTATCTTGACACTGCTCAATAATTGATGTAAAACCCTCAGCCTTATTCATGAGTATCTGCACAACAAACTGGAGAATGTGGTTTATTTTTTCACAGTTAAGCTGTCCCTTTATACTTTTAAAAGCTAATTAAGGATTCATTAAAACCCGTTTCATAAATGCCATAGAGAAGTAACACAGAAATCTGAAAAGTTACATTCTGATGCGAAAACCCTAAAAGTTACCTCACTTCAATATAAAGTGTCTCAAACCTCTGATATGATCATGTAGCTACCCTCTAACCCCTATTTCGGAAATCACAAACAGTGTGTTTTATAAATGCCCTCGAGGAGGTGAGATTTAACAAATGTGACAACCAACCCATGTGACAACTAATTCCATTCTGCCACATTTGTTATTTTTTTCTGTCTAACCAAATGTTTATATTACCTTTACAGATGGCTGAGGAAGAGGACACCAGGGAAGTACTGTTTCAAGACTGGGAGGGTCCAGACAAAACTGGCTTAACCATCGAACATACAAGTGGAGGGGAGCTCTTAGTCAAGGAGGTGAAAGGAGAGTCACCTGCAGCACGATCTGGAAAAGTACATGAAGGTAACACATTATCTTGGTTTCTTTAATCAAATGTTAAGATATATTTTTTCACAAAGCATTTTCTCTATGAGCTTGATTATTCATAACAAACATTCATACTGTCTTTGTAGGTGATCAGATTGTGGGTGCAACAATCTACTTTGAAAATATGAGCTCAGAAGAGACAGCAGAGTTACTGAAAACATTAAACAAACACAAAGTTGGACTGAAACTACAAAACAAAGGAGACAAATCCCCTTGCTACTCACCCTTGAGCACACCATGTCGTTCTCCAATGGGTACCCTCACATGGGAAGGGAAGACACAGTTTGGAGCATCAAGTCCAGAAATCATTCTCGTAAGTTTTGTTTACTAATCATTTTATAACCAAAAGGTTAGGGATGTTTAGAACTACTACAACTACCATCAAATGATATTCTACACTATCTAGTATATACTGCTATGTGATATCTTGGCAAACACTATGTTGTATATCAATACAGAGCGGAGATGATGAGGACTACAAGAGAATATATACAAAAAAGATTAAACCGAGGCTGAAATCTGAAGACCTTGCAGAGGGAGTGGATGTTCGTACAGAGCGGCATAGCAGCACTAGCAGTGACGGCAGTACGATTACAACCATCACTCGCCGCATCACGACATACACAGTGGAAATGCCAAGTGGCATAGGTGAGAAACTAGAACTTTCAAGCCCAGACATTAAGGGACAATGGCATTCCTCTGGAGATGGCTCTCCTCGTGTCAGAATCTTGCAGAGCAGCCCTTCAGCTAAAGTGGAAGCAGAAGATGGTGTTTTTGAGTCATGTAATGTGACTTACACTGGGCCAAAAGGTAGCTCTACAGAAACAGACAGGGGTAGTCCCGTTAGCAAAGCTATTGTTAACACTGGATATCCTACACATCCAGGAGGGATTTCAATGACCGGTGGGGAAATTTGTCTTCCAAGTTCAAAGCTGCAAGGTGGGAATAAAGGTGAGGGAGAAATAGTAGCAACCAAAGTAGACATTAAAGGTCCTGATGTAAATACCAAACTAAAAGAAGGTGATTTTAAAGTACCTCATATAAAGATATCATCATTAAAGAAAACAACTGCTATTCAAGGCAGCTCAGAAGTGGCCATAAAATCTCAGAAAGTGGATTCAGATATTGATCAATCTCAGGTAATTGTAACTAGTGGCTCTCATGACAAACAACAAACTACAACAGAGACAGACTCAAGAAATGATGGTTCCATACTTAAAAACAAAGTCGATATGTCAACCTCTAAGATAGGAGTTGATGTAAGACTGCCTGAAATGGGTTTGAACTTCAAAGGTCCGGCACTCAAAGGTAATATGGATACACAAGGTGTACACACAGAAGTAGATGAAAAAAATGCTTTTGAAACCACAGATAAGTTGAAGGGAGGAATTCAAATACCCCAAAATATAATCCCTTCAGTGAAGACTAAAGACCAAAACGTGGATATATCAGATTTTGATGTGAGAGTGGAGGGTTTTCAATCTGCTGGTGATGTGCATGTTAAAGTACCAAAGACAAAAGGAGATGTAAAATATCCGGACGTTGAAGAACCTAACATTAACAGTAGGGGGAAATTAAGTGGGTTCGGAATGTCTAAGTTTCAAGTGCATTCATTCGACAGGACAGGCCCAAAATTACAACATCCAGATGTCGATGCTAACCTCACAATAGAAAGAGGTAATGTTGATGTTACAAAGCAAAAGATAGGTTTTGATGTAAAGGTTTCTGATAGTGAAGTTGAAAGAGCAGATGTTGACATTAAAGGACCAAATGCAAAACTGAAAGGACCCAAAATCAATATGTCAAGTATTTCTGGACCAGAAGTATCAATGCCTAATGTGGATTTAAGTCTAAAAGGCCCAAGGATTAAAGGTGACATGGACGTTTCAACTCCCAAGATAAAAGGAGACATCAAATCACCTGAAGTTAACATCAAAGGTTCAGAACTGGATATTGAAGGGTCAAAGGGAGGGTTTGAAATGCCTAAAATCAAAATGCCATCAATGAATTTGAAAGGCCAAAATGTTGATGCCCCAGATTTGGACTTTACCCTGAAGGGCCCAAAAGTTGAAGGGGATGTGGATGTTAAACTGTCAAAGATTAAAGGAGATCTGAAAGGTCCAGAGGTGGACATTGAAGGTCCAAATGTTGACATTGAAGGTCACAAAGGTGGGCTGAAAATGCCTAAATTTAAGATGCCATCATTTGGTGTGAAAGGACACAAAGTCGAAGGCCCAGATGTTGATATTGACCTACCCAAAGCAGATATTGATGTGAAAGCACCAGATGTTGACATTGAAGGAGCAGACATTGACATTAAAGGACCAAATGCAAAACTTAAAGGACCCAAATTAAACATGCCAAGCATATCTGGACCAAAAATATCAATGCCAGATGTGGATTTAAACTTGAAAGGACCAAAAGTGAAAGGTGACATGGACATTTCAACTCCCAAGATAAAAGGAGACATCAAAACACCTGAAGTTGACATCAAAGGTCCAGAAGTTGATATTAAAGGGTCAAAGGGAGGGTTTGAAATGCCCACTATCAAGATGCCATCATTGAATTTGAAAGGTGCAAATGTTGATGTCCCAGATTTAGACCTTAACCTGAAGGGCCCAAAAGTTGAAGGGGGTGTGGATGTTACACTGCCAAAGATTAAAGGAGATCTAAAAGGTCCAGAGGTGGACATTGAAGGTCCAAATGTTGACATTGAGGGTCACAAAGGTGGCTTCAAAATGCCTAAATTTAAGATGCCATCATTTGGTGTGAAAGGACCCAAAGTCGAAGGCCCAGATGTTGATGTTGACCTCCCGAAAGCAGATATCGATGTGAAAGCACCTGATTTTGACGTTGAAGGAGCAGATTTTGACGTTAAAGGACCAAATGCCAAACTTAAAGGACCAAAATTCAACGTGCCAAGCACATCTGGACCAAAAATATCCGTGCCAGATGTGGATTTCAACTTGAAAGGCCCAAAAGTCAAAGGTGACATGGATGTTTCAACTCCAAAAATAAAAGGAGACATCAAATCACCTGAAGTTGACATCAAAGGTCCAGAAGTTGATATCCAAGGGTCAAAGGGAGGGTTTGAAATGCCCAAATTAAAAATGCCATCATTGAATTTGAAAGGTGAAAATGTTGATGTCCCAGATTTAGACCTTAACCTGAAGGGCCCAAAAGTTGAAGGGGATGTTACACTGCCAAAGATTAAAGGAGATCTGAAAGGTCCAGAGGTGGACATTGAAGGTCCAAATGTTGACATTGAGGGTCACAAAGCTGGGATGAAAATGCCTAAATTTAAGATGCCATCATTTGGTGTGAAAGGACCCAAAGTCGAAGGCCCAGAAGTTGATGTTGACCTCCCCAAAGCAGATATCGATGTGAAAGCACCTGATTTTGACGTTAAAGGACCAAATGCCAAACTTAAAGGACCCAAATTCAACGTGCCAAGCATATCTGGACCAAAAATATCAATGCCAGACGTGGATTTCAACTTGAAAGGCCCAAAAGTGAAAGGTGACATGGATGTTTCAACTCCAAAGATAAAAGGAGATATCAAAACACCTGAAGTTGACATCAAAGGTCCAGAAGTTGATATCGAAGGGTCAAAGGGAGGGTTTGAAATGCCCAGTATCAAAATGCCATCATTTAATTTGAAAGGCCCAAATGTTAATGCCCCAGATTTGGACTTTAACCTGAAAGGCCCTAAAGTTGAAGGGGATGTGGATGTTAAACTGCCAAAGATCAAAGGGGATCTAAAGGGTCCAGAGGTGGACATTGAAGGTCCAGATGTTGACATTGAGGGTCACAAAGGTGGGATAAAAATGCCTAAATTTAAGATGCCATCATTTGGCTTGAAAGGACACAAAGTCGAAGGCCCAGATGTTGATATTGACCTACCCAAAGCAGATATTGATGTGAAAGCACCAGATGTAGACATTGAAGGAGCAGACATTGACATTAAGGGACCAAATGCAAAACTGAAAGGACACAAATTCAACATGCCAAGCATATCTGGACCCAAAATATCCATGCCAGATGTGGATTTCAACTTGAAAGGACCAAAAGTCAAAGGTGATATGGATGTTTCAACTCCAAAGATAAAAGGAGACATCAAAGTACCTGAAGTTGACATCAAAGGTCCAGAAGTTGATATTAAAGGGTCAAAGGGAGGGTTTGAAATGGCCAAATTCAAAACGCCATCATTGAATTTGAAAGGCCCAAATGTTGATGTTCCAGATTTAGACATTAACCTCAAGGGCCCCAAAGTTGAAGGGGATGTGGATGTTACACTGCCAAAGATTAAAGGAGATCTCAAAGGTCCAGAGGTGGATATCGAAGGTCCAAATGTTGACATTGAGGGTCACAAAGGTGGGATGAAAATGCCTAAATTTAAGATGCCATCATTTGGTGTGAAAGGATCCAAAGTCGAAGGCCCAGAAGTTGATATTGACCTTCCAAAGACAGAAGTTGATGTGAAAGTACCTGATGTTGACATTGAAGGAGCAGACATTGACATTAAGGGACCAAATGCAAAACTGAAAGGACCCAAATTCAACATGCCAAGCATATCTGGACCAAAAATATCCATGCCAGATGTGGATTTCAACTTGAAAGGCCCAAAAGTCAAAAGTGACATGGATGTTTCAGTTTCCAAGATAAAAGGAGACATCAAATCACCCGAAGTTGACATCAAAGGTCCAAAGGTTGATATTGAAGGGTCAAAGGGAGAGTTTGAAATGCCCAGTATCAAAATGCCATCATTTAATATGAAAGGTCCAAAGGTTAATGCCCCAGATTTGGACTTTAACCTGAAGGGCCCAAAAGTTGAAGGGGATGTAGATATTAAATTGCCAAAGATTAAAGGAGATCTAAAAGGTCCAGAGGTGGACATTGAAGGTCCAGATGTTGACATTGAGGGTCACAAAGGTGGGATGAAAATGCCTAAATTTAAGATGCCCTCATTTGGCTTTAAAGGACACAAAGTTGAAGGCCCAGATGTTGATATTGACCTGCCGAAAGCAGATATCAATGTGAAAGCACCAGATGTCGACATAGAAGGAACAGAAATTGACATTAAAGGACCAAATGCAAAACTGAAAGGACCCAAATTCAACATGCCAAGCATATCTGGACCAAAAATATCCATGCCAGATGTGGATTTCAATTTGAAAGGCCCAAAAGTAAAAGGTGACATGGATGTTTCCACTCCAAAAATAAAAGGAGACATAAAACCACCTGAAGTTGACATCAAAGGTCCAGAAGTTGATATTGAAGGGTCAAAGGGAGGGTTTGAAATGCCCAAATTCAAAATGCCATCATTGAATTTGAAAGGCCCAAATGTTGATGTTCCAGATTTGGACTTTAACCTGAAGGGCCCAAAAGTTGAAGGGGATGTGGATATTAAACTGCCAAAGATTAAAGGAGATCTAAAAGGTCCAGAGGTGGAGATTGAAGGTCCAAATGTTGACATTGAGGGTCACAAAGGTGGGATGAAAATGCCTAAATTTAAGATGCCATCATTTGGCTTGAAAGGACACAAAGTTGAAGGCCCAGATGTTGATATTGACCTGCCCAAAGCAGAGATCGATGTGAAAGCACCAGATGTTGACATAGAAGGAACAGAAATTGACATTAAAGGACCAAATGCAAAACTGAAAGGACCCAAATTCAACATGCCAAGCATATCTGGACCAAAAATATCCATGCCAGATGTGGATTTCAACTTGAAAGGCCCAAAAGTCAAAGGTGACATGGATGTTTCAGCTCCCAAGATAAAAGGAGACATCAAATCACCCGAAGTTGACATCAAAGGTCCAAAGGTTGATATTGAAGGGTCAAAGGGAGGGTTTGAAATGCCCAGTATCAAAATGCCATCATTTAATATGAAAGGTCCAAAGGTTGATGTCCCAGATTTAGACCTAAATCTGAAAGGTCCTAAAGTTGAAGGGGAAGTAAATGTTGACCTGCCAAAGATCAAAGGAGATCTGAAAGGTCCAGAGGTGGACATTGAAGGTCTAAATGTTGACATTGAGGGTCACAAAGGTGGGATGAAAATGCCTAAATTTAAGATGCCATCATTTGGCTTGAAAGGACACAAAGTCGAAGGCCCAGATGTTGATATTGACCTACCCAAAGCAGATATTGATGTGAAAGCACCAGATGTTGACATTGAAGGACCAAATGCCAAATTCAAAGGACCCAAATTCAACATGCCAAGCATATCTGGACCAAAAATATCCATGCCAGATGTGGATTTCAATTTGAAAGGCCCAAAGGTCAAAGGTGACATGGATGTTTCCGCTCCCAAGATAAAAGGAGACATCAAATCACCCGAAGTTGACATCAAAGGTCCAAAGGTTGATATTGAAGGGTCAAAGGGAGGATTTGAAATGCCCAGTATCAAAATGCCGTCAATTAATATGAAAGGTCCAAAGGTTGATGTCCCGGATTTAGACCTAAATATGAAAGGTCCTAAAGTTGAAGGGGAAGTAAATGTTAACCTGCCAAAGTTCAAAGGAGATCTGAAAGGTCCAGAGGTGGACATTGAAGGTCCAAATGTTGACATTGAGGGTCACAAAGGTGGGATGAAAATGCCTAAATTTAAGATGCCATCATTTGGCTTGAAAGGACACAAAGTCGAAGGCCCAGATGTTGATATTGACCTACCCAAAGCAGATATTGATGTGAAAGCACCAGATGTTGACATTGAAGGACCAAATGCAAAACTGAAAGGACCCAAATTCAACATGCCAAGCATATCTGGACCAAAAATATCCATGCCAGATGTGGATTTCAATTTGAAAGGCCCAAAGGTCAAAGGTGACATGGATGTTTCAGCTCCCAAGATAAAAGGAGACATCAAATCACCCGAAGTTGACATCAAAGGTCCAAAGGTTGATATTGAAGGGTCAAAGGGAGGATTTGAAATGCCCAGTATCAAAATGCCGTCAATTAGTATGAAAGGTCCAAAGGTTGATGTCCCGGATTTAGACCTAAATCTGAAAGGTCCTAAAGTTGAAGGGGAAGTAAATGTTAACCTGCCAAAGATCAAAGGAGATCTGAAAGGTCCAGAGGTGGACATTGAAGGTCCAAATGTTGACATTGAGGGTCACAAAGGTGGGATGAAAATGCCTAAATTTAAGATGCCATCATTTGGCTTGAAAGGACACAAAGTTGAAGGCCCAGATGTTGATATTGACCTACCCAAAGCAGATATTGATGTGAAAGCACCAGATGTTGACACTGAAGGACCAAATGCCAAATTGAAAGGACCCAAATTCAACATGCCAAGCATATCTGGACCAAAAATATCCATGCCAGATGTGGATTTCAATTTGAAAGGCCCAAAGGTCAAAGGTGACGTGGATGTTTCAGCTCCCAAGATAAAAGGAGACATCAAATCACCCGAAGTTGACATCAAAGGTCCAAAGGTTGATATTGAAGGGTCAAAGGGAGGATTTGAAATGCCCAGTATCAAAATGCCGTCAATTAGTATGAAAGGTCCAAAGGTTGATGTCCCGGATTTAGACCTTAATCTGAAAGGTCCTAAAGTTGAAGGGGAAGTAAATGTTAACCTGCCAAAGATCAAAGGAGATCTGAAAGGTCCAGAGGTGGACATTGAAGGTCCAAATGTTGACATCGAGGGTCACAAAGGTGGGATGAAAATGCCTAAATTTAAGATGCCATCATTTGGCTTGAAAGGACACAAAGTCGAAGGCCCAGATGTTGATATTGACCTCCCCAAGGCAGATATTGATGTGAAAGCACCAGATGTTGACATTGAAGGACCAAATGCAAAACTGAAAGGACCCAAATTCAACATGCCAAGCATATCTGGACCAAAAATATCCATGCCAGATGTGGATTTCAATTTGAAAGGCCCAAAGGTCAAAGGTGACATGGATGTTTCAGCTCCCAAGATAAAAGGAGACATCAAATCACCCGAAGTTGACATCAAAGGTCCAAAGGTTGATATTGAAGGGTCAAAGGGAGGATTTGAAATGCCCAGTATCAAAATGCCGTCAATTAGTATGAAAGGTCCAAAGGTTGATGTCCCGGATTTAGACCTTAATCTGAAAGGTCCTAAAGTTGAAGGGGAAGTAAATGTTAACCTGCCAAAGATCAAAGGAGATCTGAAAGGTCCAGAGGTGGACATTGAAGGTCCAAATGTTGACATTGAGGGTCACAAAGGTGGGATGAAAATGCCTAAATTTAAGATGCCATCATTTGGCTTGAAAGGACACAAAGGCGAAGGCCCAGATGTGGATATTGACCTACCCAAAGCAGATATTGATGTGAAAGCACCAGATGTTGACATTGAAGGACCAAATGCCAAATTCAAAGGACCCAAATTCAACATGCCAAGCATATCTGGACCAAAAATATCCATGCCAGATGTGGATTTCAATTTGAAAGGCCCAAAGGTCAAAGGTGACATGGATGTTTCCGCTCCCAAGATAAAAGGAGACATCAAATCACCCGAAGTTGACATCAAAGGTCCAAAGGTTGATATTGAAGGGTCAAAGGGTGGATTTGAAATGCCCAAATTCAAAATGCCATCATTGAATTTGAAAGGCCCAAATGTTAATGCCCCAGATTTGGATTTTAACCTGAAAGGCCCTAAAGTTGAAGGGGATGTGGATGTTAAACTGCCAAAGATTAAAGGGGATCTAAAAGGTCCAGAGGTGGACATTGAAGGTCCAGATGTTGACATTGAGGGTCACAAAGGTGGGATGAAAATGCCTAAATTTAAGATGCCATCATTTGGTTTGAAAGGACCCAAAGTCGAAGGCCCAGATGTTGATATTGACCTCCCCAAGGCAGATATTGATGTGAAAACACCTGATGTTGACATTGAAGGAGCAGACATTGACATTAAAGGACCAAATGCGAAATTGAAAGGACCCAAATTCAACACGCCAAGCATATCTGGACCAAAAATATCCATGCCAGATGTGGATTTCAACTTGAAAGGGCCAAAAGTCAAAGGAGACATGGATGTTTCGACTCCAAAGATTAAAGGAGACATCAAATCACCCGAAGTTGACATCAAAGGTCCAAAGGTTAATATTGAAGGGTCAAAGGGAGGGTTTGAAATGCCCAGTATCAAAATGCCATCATTTAATTTGAAAGGCCCAAATGTTAATGCCCCAGATTTGGACTTTAACCTGAAAGGCCCTAAAGTTGAAGGGGATGTGGATGTTAAACTGCCAAAGATCAAAGGGGATCTAAAGGGTCCAGAGGTGGACATTGAAGGTCCAGATGTTGACATTGAGGGTCACAAAGGTGGGATGAAAATGCCTAAATTTAAGATGCCATCATTTGGCTTGAAAGGACACAAAGTCGAAGGCCCAGATGTTGATATTGACCTCCCCAAGGCAGATATTGATGTGAAAACACCTGATGTTGACATTGAAGGAGCAGGCATTGACATTAAAGGACCAAATGCGAAATTGAAAGGACCCAAATTCAACATGCCAAGCATATCTGGACCAAAAATATCCATGCCAGATGTGGATTTCAACTTGAAAGGGCCAAAAGTCAAAGGTGACATGGATGTTTCGACTCCAAAGATTACAGGAGACATCAAAACACCTGAAGTTGACATCAAAGGTCCAGAAGTTGACATTGAAGGTCCAGATGTTGACATTGAGGGTCACAAAGGTGGGATGAAAATGCCTAAATTTAAGATGCCATCATTTGGCTTGAAAGGACACAAAGTCGAAGGCCCAGATGTTGATATTGACCTACCCAAAGCAGATATTGATGTGAAAGCACCAGATGTTGACATTGAAGGACCAAATGCCAAATTCAAAGGACCCAAATTCAACATGCCAAGCATATCTGGACCAAAAATATCCATGCCAGATGTGGATTTCAACTTGAAAGGTCCAAAAGTCAAAGGTGACATGGATGTTTCAGCTCCCAAGATAAAAGGAGACATCAAATCACCCGAAGTTGACATCAAAGGTCCAAAGGTTAATATTGAAGGGTCAAAGGGAGGGTTTGAAATGCCCAGTATCAAAATGCCATCATTTAATATGAAAGGCCCAAATGTTAATGCCCCAGATTTGGACTTTAACCTGAAAGGCCCTAAAGTTGAAGGGGATGTGGATGTTAAACTGCCAAATATCAAAGGGGATCTAAAGGGTCCAGAGGTGGACATTGAAGGTCCAGATGTTGACATTGAGGGTCACAAAGGTGGGATGAAAATGCCTAAATTTAAGATGCCATCATTTGGCTTGAAAGGACACAAAGTCGAAGGCCCAGATGTTGATATTGACCTACCCAAAGCAGATATTGATGTGAAAGCACCAGATGTTGACATTGAAGGACCAAATGCCAAATTCAAAGGACCCAAATTCAACATGCCAAGCATATCTGGACCAAAAATATCCATGCCAGATGTGGATTTCAACTTGAAAGGTCCAAAAGTCAAAGGTGACATGGATGTTTCAGCTCCCAAGATAAAAGGAGACATCAAATCACCCGAAGTTGACATCAAAGGTCCAAAGGTTAATATTGAAGGGTCAAAGGGAGGGTTTGAAATGCCCAGTATCAAAATGCCATCATTTAATATGAAAGGCCCAAATGTTAATGCCCCAGATTTGGACTTTAACCTGAAAGGCCCTAAAGTTGAAGGGGATGTGGATGTTAAACTGCCAAAGATCAAAGGGGATCTAAAGGGTCCAGAGGTGGACATTGAAGGTCCAGATGTTGACATTGAGGGTCACAAAGGTGGGATGAAAATGCCTAAATTTAAGATGCCATCATTTGGCTTGAAAGGACACAAAGTCGAAGTCCCAGATGTTGATATTGACCTCCCCAAGGTAGATATTGATGTGAAAACACCTGATGTCGACATTGAAGGAGCAGGCATTGACATTAAAGGACCAAATGCGAAATTGAAAGGACCCAAATTCAACATGCCAAGCATATCTGGACCAAAAATATCCATGCCAGATGTGGATTTCAACTTGAAAGGGCCAAAAGTCAAAGGTGACATGGATGTGTCAACTCCAAAGATTACAGGAGACATCAAAACACCTGAAGTTGACATCAAAGGTCCAGAAGTTGACATTGAAGGTCCAAATGTTGACATTGAGGGTCACAAAGGTGGGATGAAAATGCCTAAATTTAAGATGCCATCATTTGGCTTGAAAGGACACAAAGTCGAAGGCCCAGATGTTGATATTGACCTACCCAAAGCAGATATTGATGTGAAAGCACCAGATGTTGACATTGAAGGACCAAATGCCAAATTCAAAGGACCCAAATTCAACATGCCAAGCATATCTGGACCAAAAATATCCATGCCAGATGTGGATTTCAACTTGAAAGGCCCAAAAGTCAAAGGTGACATGGATGTTTCAGCTCCCAAGATAAAAGGAGACATCAAATCACCCGAAGTTGACATCAAAGGTCCAAAGGTTAATATTGAAGGGTCAATGGGAGGGTTTGAAATGCCCAGTATCAAAATGCCATCATTTAATATGAAAGGTCCAAAGGTTGATGTCCCAGATTTAGACCTAAATCTGAAAGGTCCTAAAGTTGAAGGGGAAGTAAATGTTAACCTGCCAAAGATCAAAGGAGATCTGAAAGGACCAGACGTGGACATTGAAGGTCCAGATGTTGACATTGAGGGTCTCAAAGGTGGGCTGAAAATGCCCAAATTTCAGATGCCATCATTTGGCTTTAAAGGCCCCAAGGTTGATGGCCCAGATGTTGATATTGTCCTCCCCAAGGCAGATATTGATGTGAAAGCACCTGATGTTGATGTTGAAGGAGCAGATTTTGACGTTAAAGGACCAAAGGCAAAACTGAAAGGACCTAAATTCAACATGCCAAGTGGACCAAAAATATCAATGCCAGATGTGGATTTCAACTTGAAAGGTCCAAAAGTTAAAGGTGACATTGGTATTTCAACTCCAAAGATAAAAGGAGACATCAAATCACCCGAAGTTGATATCAAAGGTCCAAATATTGAGATCGAAGGGTCAAAGGGAGGATTTGAAATGCCCAAATTCAAAATGCCATCATTGAGTTTGAAAGGCCCAAATGTTAATGCCCCAGATTTGGACTTTAACCTGAAAGGCCCTAAAGTTGAAGGAGATGTGGATGTTAAACTGCCAAAGATTAAAGGGGATCTAAAAGGTCCAGAGGTGGACTTTGAAGGTCCAGATGTTGACATTGAGGGTCACAAAGGTGGGATGAAAATGCCTAAATTTAAGATGCCATCATTTGGCTTGAAAGGACCCAAAGTCGAAGGCCCAGATGTTGATATTGACCTCCCCAAGGCAGATATTGATGTGAAAACACCTGATGTTGACATTGAAGGAGCAGACATTGACATTAAAGGACCAAATGCGAAATTGAAAGGACCCAAATTCAACATGCCAAGCATATCTGGACCAAAAATATCCATGCCAGATATGGATTTCAACTTGAAAGGGCCAAAAGTCAAAGGTGACATGGATGTTTCGACTCCAAAGATTAAAGGAGACATCAAAACACCTGAAGTTGACATCAAAGGTCCAGAAGTTGATATTGAAGGGTCAAAGGGAGGGTTTGAAATGCCCAAATTCAAAATGCCATCATTGAATTTGAAAGGCCCAAATGTTAATGCCCCAGATTTGGACTTTAACCTGAAGGGCCCAAAAGTTGAAGGGGATGTGGATATTAAACTGCCAAAGATTAAAGGAGATCTAAAAGGTCCAGAGGTGGACATTGAAGGTCCAAATGTTGACATTGAGGGTCACAAAGGTGGGATGAAAATGCCTAAATTTAAGATGCCATCATTTGGCTTGAAAGGACACAAAGTCGAAGGCCCAGATGTTGATATTGACCTACCCAAAGCAGATATTGATGTGAAAGCACCAGATGTTGACATTGAAGGACCAAATGCCAAATTCAAAGGACCCAAATTCAACATGCCAAGCATATCTGGACCAAAAATATCCATGCCAGATGTGGATTTCAACTTGAAAGGCCCAAAAGTCAAAGGTGACATGGATGTTTCAGCTCCCAAGATAAAAGGAGACATCAAATCACCCGAAGTTGACATCAAAGGTCCAAAGGTTGATATTGAAGGGTCAAAGGGAGGGTTTGAAATGCCCAGTATCAAAATGCCATCATTTAATATGAAAGGTCCAAAGGTTGATGTCCCAGATTTAGACCTAAATCTGAAAGGTCCTAAAGTTGAAGGGGAAGTAAATGTTAACCTGCCAAAGATCAAAGGAGATCTGAAAGGCCCAGACGTGGACATTGAAGGTCCAGATGTTGACATTGAGGGTCACAAAGGTGGATTCAAAATGCCTAAATTTAAGATGCCATCATTTGGCTTGAAAGGACCCAAAGTAGAAGTCCCTGAAGTTGATGTTGAACTCCCCAAGGCAGATATTGATGTGAAAGCACCTGATGTTGACATTGAAGGAGCGGACATTGACATTAAGGGACCAAATGCAAAATTCAAAGGACCCAAATTCAACATGCCAAGTATGTCTGGACCAAAAATATCAATGCCAGATGTGGATTTCAACATGAAAGGTCCAAAGGTTAAAGGTGACATGGATGTTTCAATTCCCAAGATAAAAGGAGACATCAAATCACCTGATGTTGACATCAAAGGTCCACAGGTTGATGTTGAAGGGTCAAAGGGAGGGTTTGAAATGCCCACCATCAAAATGCCATCATTAAATCTGAAAGGTCCAAAGGTTGATGTCCCAGATTTGGACCTTAACCTGAAAGGCCCTAAAGTTGAAGGGGATGTGGATGTTAAACTGCCAAAGATTAAAGGGGATCTAAAAGGTCCAGAGATGGACATACAAGGTCCAAATGTTGACATTGAGGGTCACAAAGGTGGCTTCAAAATGCCTAAATTCAAGATGCCATCATTTGGCTTTAGGGGCCCTAAAGTAGAAGTCCCAGAAGTTGATGTTGAACTCCCCAAGGCAGACGTTGATTTGAAAGCACTGGATGTTGACATTGAAGGAGCAGATATTGAAATTAAGGGACAGAAAACCAAACTGAAAGGACCTAAATTCAACATGCCAAGTATATCTGGACCAAAAATATCAATGCCAGATGTGGATTTCAACATGAAAGGTCCAAAAGTCAAAAGTGATATTGATGTTTCAACTCCAAAGATAAAAGGAGACATCAAAGCACCTGAAGTTGATATCAAAGGTCCAGAAGTTGATATTGAAGGGTCAAAGGGAGGGTTTGAAATGCCCAAATTCAAAATGCCATCATTGAATTTGAAAGGTCCGAATGTTGATGTCCCAGACTTAGACCTTAACCTTAAAGGCCCTAAAGTTGAAGGGGATGTGGATGTTAAACTGCCAAAGATTAAAGGAGACCTGAAAGGTCCAGAGGTGGACATTGAAGGTCCAAATATTGACATTGAAGGTCATAAAGGTGGGCTGAAAATGCCTAAATTCAAGATGCCCTCATTTGGCTTTAAAGGACCCAAAGTTGAAGGCCCAGATGTTGATATTAACCTTTCAAAGGCTGATATTGATGTGAAAGCACCTGATGTTGACATTGAAGGAGCAGACATTGACATCAAGGGACCAAATGCCAAACTCAAAGGACCCAAATTCAACATGCCAAGCATATCTGGACCAAACATATCCATGCCAGATGTGGATTTCAACTTGAAAGGCCCAAAAGTGAAAGGTGACATGGATGTTTCAACTCCAAAGATTAAAGGAGACATCAAATCACCTGAAGTTGACATCAAAGGTCCAAAAATTGATATTGAAGGCCCAAAGAGTGGATTTGAAATGCCCAGTATCAAAATGCCATCATTAAATTTGAAAGGTCCAAAGGTTGATGTCCCAGATTTAGACCTCAATCTGAAAGGCCCTAAAGTTGAAGGGGATGTTAAACTGCCAAAGATCAAAGGGGATCTAAAAGGTCCAGAGCTGGACATTGAAGGTCCAAATTTTGACATTGAGGGACACAAGGGTGGTCTGAAAATGCCTAAATTTAAGATGCCATCATTTGGCTTGAAAGGTTCCAATTTAGAAGGCCCAGATGTTGATATTGACCTTCCCAAGACAGATATTGATGTTAAAGCACCTGATTTTGACATTGAAGGAGCAGATATTGACCTTAAAGGACCAAATGCTAAATTCAAAGGACCCAAATTCAACATGCCAACCATATCTGGACCAAAAATGTCCATGCCCGATGTGGATTTCAATTTGAAAGGTCCAAAAGTCAAAGGGGACATGGATATTTCAATTCCGAAAATAAAAGGAGACATCAAATCACCTGAAGTTGACATCAAAGGTCCAGAAGTTGATTTTGAAGGGTCAAAGGGAGGATTTGAAATGCCCAAATTCAAAATGCCATCATTGAATTTGAAAGGTCCAAAGGTTGATGTCCCAGACTTAGACCTTAACCTGAAAGGCCCTAAAGTTGAAGGAGATGTGGATGTTAAACTGCCAAAGATTAAAGGGGATCTGAAAGGTCCAGAGGTGGACATTGAAGGTCCAAATGTTGACATTGAGGGTCACAAAGGTGGGATGAAAATGCCTAAATTTAAGATGCCATCATTCGGGTTTAAAGGCCCCAATATAGAAGGGCCAGATGTTGATATTGACCTCCCCAAGGCAGATATTGATATGAAAGCTCCTGATGTTGACATTGAAGGGGCAGACATTGACATCAAGGGACCAAATGCCAAACTCAAAGGACCCAAATTCAACATGCCAAGCATATCTGGACCAAAAATATCCATGCCAGAGATGGATTTCAACTTGAAAGGCCCAAAAGTGAAAGGTGACATGGATGTTTCAACTCCAAAGATTAAAGGAGACATCAAAACACCTGAAGTTGACATCAAAGGCCCAGAAGTTGATATTGAAGGGTCAAAGGGAGGATTTGAAATGCCCAAATTCAAAATGCCATCATTGAATTTGAAAGGTCCAAAGGTTGATGTCCCAGACTTAGACCTTAACCTGAAAGGCCCTAAAGTTGAAGGAGATGTGGATGTTAAACTGCCAAAGATTAAAGGGGATCTAAAAGGTCCAGAGGTGGACATTGAAAGTCCAAATGTTGACATTGAGGGTCACAAAGGTGGGATGAAAATGCCTAAATTTAAGATGCCATCATTCGGGTTTAAGGGCCCCAATATAGAAGGGCCAGATGTTGATATTGACCTCCCCAAGGCAGATATTGATATGAAAGCTCCTGATGTTGACATTGAAGGGGCAGACATTGACATCAAGGGACCAAATGCCAAACTCAAGGGACCCAAATTCAACATGCCAAGCATATCTGGACCAAAAATATCCATGCCAGAGATGGATTTCAACTTGAAAGGCCCAAAAGTGAAAGGTGACATGGATGTTTCAACTCCAAAGATTAAAGGAGACATCAAAACACCTGAAGTTGACATCAAAGGTCCAGAAGTTGACATCGAAGGGTCAAAGGGAGGATTTGAAATGCCCAAATTCAAAATGCCATCATTGAATTTGAAAGGTCCAAAGGTTGATGTCCCAGACTTAGACCTTAACCTGAAAGGCCCTAAAGTTGAAGGAGATGTGGATTTTAAACTGCCAAAGATTAAAGGGGATCTAAAAGGTCCAGAGGTGGACATTGAAGGTCCAAATGTTGACATTGAGGGTCACAAAGGTGGGATGAAAATGCCTAAATTTAAGATGCCATCATTCGGGTTTAAGGGCCCCAATATAGAAGGGCCAGATGTTGATATTGACCTCCCCAAGGCAGATATCGATATGAAAGCTCCTGATGTTGACATTGAAGGGGCAGACATTGACATCAAGGGACCAAATGCCAAACTCAAAGGACCCAAATTCAACATGCCAAGCATATCTGGACCAAAAATATCCATGCCAGAGATGGATTTCAACTTGAAAGGCCCAAAAGTGAAAGGTGACATGGATGTTTCAACTCCAAAGATTAAAGGAGACATCAAAACACCTGAAGTTGACATCAAAGGTCCAGAAGTTGATATTGAAGGGTCAAAGGGAGGATTTGAAATGCCCAGTATAAAAATGCCATCATTTAATTTGAAAGGTCCAAAGGTTGATGTCCCAGATTTAGACCTTAATCTTAAAGGCCCTACAGTCAAAGGCGATTTGGATATCACAGAAGCAGACATTGACATTAAAGGACCAAATGCAAAACTGAAAGGACCCAAATTCAACATGCCAAGCATATCTGGACCAAAAATATCTATGCCAGATATGGATTTCAACTTAAAAGGCCCAAAAGTGAAAGGTGACATGGATGTTTCAACTCCAAAGATAAAAGGAGACATCAAATCACCTGATGTTGACATCAGAGGTCCAGAAGTTTCTATTGAGGGGCCAAAGGGTGGATTTGAAATGCCCACTATCAAAAAACGAGATGTAAACATAAGGGGACCAGACATTGATCTGGAATGCCCTACAAGTGGGTCAAAAGGAACAAAGTTTAAAATGCCATCACTTTCAGGTTCTAACATCTCATTACCTGATGTAAATTTAACTTTGAAAGGTCCAAAATCTGATATCTCATCTCCCTCAGTTGAAACTGAAGGTCCAAACCTGGATATTGATTTTAAACATAGCAGGGAAAAATTGAAGTACCCAACAATACCTGGGTCCAAAGTAGCTCTGCCAGATGTCAAAACCGATGGCCTTGAACTCAGTTCAAAAAGGTCTAAGTTTAAAATGCCTAAGGTTGGATTCAAGAGTCCAAAGATAAAGACCTCAGAAACTGACAGTAAACTGGAACATGGAGATGTCATCATAAAAGGAAAGACTGTTAGCTCTGAGGGCCTTGACCTTGATACTGGTTTGAGTGGTGCAAAATCTAAAAGTCCCAAATTTAAGATACCAAAATTTGGTCTTAAAGGTCCAAAGGTTGACATGCCTGAAATTGATCTTCCAAAATCTGGTACTGAAATAAAAACATCAAATATCAGTACAGCAGGACTAGAACTTGACATTGAGCTTGATGGTGGAAAGCATAAAGATGCAAAACTAAATATGCCTACTGTTTCAGGATCAAAAATATCAATGCCAGATGTGGACTTAAATCTGAAAGGTCAGAAACCTAAAGGGGAAATGGATATGTCCATTCCAAAAGTTAGCACTGAGAGTTCTACTGCCAAGATAAAAGGACCTAAATTTGATGCTTCCACAATTTCTGGACCAAAAATGTCCATGCCAAGTGTAGACCTAAAAGAACCAAAGGTTGAGGTTGAGGGACCTAAGGTTGGATTGGAAATGCCCAAAATAAAAATACCATCATTTGGTATCAAACTTCCACAGTTGGAAAGTTCAAATGATACTGTAACCATTCCAAGTGCCAACATTGATACCGCAACCCCCAAAGTTGACATTGAAGTTGGTGGAGTTGATGTTGAAGCTGAGGCAAATCTTAAAAGTCCTAAAATTAAACTTCCATCAATATCAGGACCCACCATGCCAGACTTTGACATTAATTTGACAGGGCCAAAAACAAAAGGAAAAGTTAATGTGTCAGTTCCAAAGATTGCGGGTGATATAACAGTTCCTGACATGGGTAGTGACATACCTGCTGTTGACACTGAGAGCCCAAGGGGAGGATTTAAAATGCCCCAAATCACAATGCCATCATTTGGGGTGAAAGGTCTAAATGTTGAAGGTCCAGAAAGTCATGTCAATCTCCCTAAATCTGATGTTGATATTAAAGCGCCAAAAATTGATATGAAAGGAGCAGACACTGAATTTGAGAGCCCAAGTGGTAAAATCAAAGGACCCACATTAAAGATGCCAATTGTATCAGGCCCTAGCATTTCTATGCCCCATGTAGACTTGAATCTGAAAGGCCCCAAACTTGAAAGTGACATGGATGTTTCAAAGATTAAAGGAAAAATAACAAAACCTGAAATTGATATCAAAGGTCCAGAGGTTGATCTAGAAGGGCCCAAGGTTGGTCTTAAAACACCCAAAATCAAAATGCCATCAGGACCAGAAGTTGATCTAAACCTTCCTAAAACTGACATTAGCATTAAAGCACCTGAAGCAAACATAAAAGGAGCAGAATTTGATGCCACTGAAGCAAGTCTTGATGCCCCTGATATAGATATAAATGTAAAGGGAAAAAAGGGAAAGTTTAAACTTCCAAAAGTGAAAGGAAAAGTTAGGAAACCAGAAGCTGATATTAAAACACCAGAAGTAGACCTGGATGTTGACACAACTAATATTCATGTCGAAGGGACAAAGGTTAAGAAGCCTTTTTTTGGTAAATTTCATTTTCCTGGTGTAGAGTTAGATATTAAATCCCCAAAACATAAGGGTGATGGATCTTTAGCTGAGGGATTAAAATCACCTGATACACTTTTATCATCTGACAGTGCAAAGGTTTGTTTGGAAGGCTCTGATGTTAAAGCAAAAGGTATAAAAGGTGGTCCAGAGCTTAGTGCAACTGTTTCGGGTCAATCACCTGGTGGCCTTCAATATCCAGAGGGTACAATACTGTTTCCCAAAATCAAAGTACCACGGTTTGGTATTCTTCTGCCAAAGGCGGAAAGCCTAGACAATGTAGAAAAAGGGAAATCAGAACTTGCAGCTAGTGGTGGCATAAACACAGAGTCTCAATCTGTCAGTCTTCAAGCCAGTTCACAAAATATTGACATTCCCAGTCCAGAACTGAGGCAAGGTGAGGCTAAAGTAAAGGGGAAGATGCCAAAATTATTTGGCAAATCAAAAGCAAAAGGTAGTAGTACAGGTGATCTTTGTGAATCAGAGTTAGAATTAAACCTTAGTGGAAAAGAGGGTAGGACTACTAAAGTACATTCAGGTGAAATGAAGGGTGGCAAATTAGACATGGAAGGTGATTCCGGAGTCAGTTTATCACCTAAAGGAAAGTCAGCCTCACTGGATCTATTTAAAAGATCAAAGCATCAGTCTTCCTTTGCAAGTGATGAGGGTTCGCTTGCAGTTAGTTCTCCTTCAGCTCTTTCAGAGGCTGAGTGTGGTGACATTTCAATAGATGTAGGAGGAAGTAAGGTCAAAGGTAAGAAAGGCAAATTAAAGTTTGGCACATTTGGAGGTTTTGGTTCTAAGTCCAAGGGCTCATATGAAGTGACACTTGGAAAGGACAATGAAGAAGAGATAGAGGGGAGTACAGATGTTTCTGTACCTGTTAAAAAATCCAGATTGTCATCATCCTCAAGCAGTGACAGTGGATCAAGAGGGGGTTTCAGGCTTCCAAGACTAGAGCTGTCAGGTTCCCCAAAGAAGTAATAGTAAGAACAATGAAACCCTGTTATATGCACTCAAATACAATCTCCTAAGAATAGTATAAGAATCCAGTATAAGTTTTGAACTTTGGTTATTTTTTATCTAATAGAAAGTCTAATGCATAGTTATCTTTACCTATGAATGATTATTTTAAAAAAATGTAATAGGAGTGCATCAGATTGTTAAAAAATTCTTCAAACTGTAAATAAGATAAATGTATACTTTTATTAATGAATATTGTTTTGTACATAGTCCAGATTTATTAATCTATTGCATCACACAAATAAAAGGTCATTAAAAGTTTTGCTTATTCTTTTAAAGAAATGTTTTTTTGAATGGTTGTTGTATATTCATAACCAGAGGTCTATTGCAAAGAACAGGCACCACAGTTGTTTTGAAGGAAAACACTCTATATACATTCAAACACACTTTTTTATCAGTTACCATTTTAAATACATGTACAATTATGCTTTTTCTATGCTTCAGTAGTAGCCAGCACAGAATTGTGTTTTTGCAATATAATTTTGACAACCTTCTCAAGATTCACATTTTTGTACATAGCATAATTGCAATGACAATCTTTTTGGAAATTCTTTGAAGTGCTGTGTGTACTTCTGATTGCTGTCTCTTCATTTAAGAAAATTTGTATTTGCTAAAAGTTTGTGACACAATAAAAATGAGTTTTCTTTGTTTATTTTAAACTGGTTTCTTAATCCTGTCATTTTTTACATCCTTACAGTTAGTAATCCTCTATATTTAATTTCATTTTGACACTTTCTTTTTGTATAGACACCTGTTTTGGTCATGTCACAATCACTTTTTAATGTCATCTGTTTTCAAACAACTTTTGTGCAGGTAGAAAGTTGTATACCATTGATCATATTTGATGAAATGCATAATTTTTGGAACCATGCTTTTGTGTGCATTCTGCTAAGTAAATGCAATAAACAGATTTGTAGAGTTTATTCTTGCATTTGAACTTGATTTACAATCTGTGATAGTCAGCTAAGTTATCAGTATTTTTGAGTCCATATTTTTACACAATTGTTTGGCATATACCAAATTATATATATATATATATATATATATATATATATATATATATATATATATATATATATATATGTGTGTGTGTGTGTGTGTGTAAAACACAGTGCATGCAGTACATTTACATAACACACTGGGATTATGTATATAAAAAAACATCTCCTGCATGGATTTATTTTCCCTTCCAAACTTTAACTTCTACTATTTCTCATAGTATTATTTAGAGTGTACTTAATTTTTCACAACCCTTTTCATGTTGACCCAGTCTTTGTTTAATAAATAAAAACATAATGGAATCTGCTGTCTAACATTTAAGGTTACATTTTAGTTCAATTCAATTTTATTCATTTTAGGAATATACAGTTTACAGCAAAATCCATCTCAAGGCACATTATAAAACAAAGAGGTCTAATTGATATATAATGATATAGAATCCAGTTCGGTCCAAATTAATGTTTAATCAATCCGATTAATTCCCATACAATACGATCATATAGTCAGATTCAGATCCAGATTTACACATACCAATTGGATTTTAATTATAAATCAGCACAGTCAAAGTCAGTTTATCCATCCATACTCTTCCACTTATCCGGGGTCGGGTCGCGGGGGTAGCAGCTTTAGTAGGGGGGCCCAGACGTCCCTCTCCCCAGCCACTTGGGCTAGCTCCTCAGGAGGAATCCCAAGGCGTTCCCAGGCCAGCCGAGAAACATAGTCCCTCCAGCGTGTCCTGGGTCTTCCCCTGGGTCTCCTCCCGGTAGGACGTGCCCGGAACACCTCACCAGGGAGGCGTCCAGGAGGCATCCTAACCAGATGCCCGAGACACCTCAACTGGCTCATCTCGATGTGGAGGAGCAGTGGCTCTACTCTGAGTCCTCCCCGGATGACTGAGCTCCTCACCCTATCTCTAAGGGAGAGCCCAGACACACTATGGAGAAAACTCATTTCGGCCGCTTGTTGTCAGTTTATCTTATATTGCTAATTGGTATTAAGTCATTTATCAGAGGAACCCCAGATCATTGCATCAAGTCCATAACCCTCCTCCTGAGCCAGCATGTGGATACAGTTGTAAGAAAGCACTCCAGTAGAAGCAGGCTTCGTATACACAGCCATCTGCTATGATGGGCTGGCAGTCAAGAAGAAAGAAAGCTAATAGAAAATAAGACATAAGTGCAAGTCCAAGATTTTTATCAGCACACAAAGCTGATGAAGAGATTCCATACTTTTTGTCATTTATTAAAAAAAACTCACACATCATATACATTCATTACACATTGAATGTATATAATGTACATTAAACCTTTATTTTTTTATAATATTGATGATTAATGCTTACAGATAATGAATACCCCAAATTCAGTGCCTTATAATAGTGTGAAAAAGTTAAATATTAAAACTATTCCTAAGTTTTTAGTGACACTAATCAACTAATTAACTCAAAACGCCTGCAAAGGTTTCCTGAGCCTCTGAATGGCATCTCTGTCTGGATCAGTAGAATACACAATGGAGAAGACTGCAGACTTGACAGATGTTCAAAAGGCAGCCACTGACCTCTTCTACAAGGACAGTGAGGCACCAAAGATGATTGCTTAAAAGGTTGGTTGTCCAAGTATATTCAAAGAAAGTTGAGTGAAAGGAAAAAAGGATAGTAGGAAAAGGTTAAACAGCAACAGGGATAACCCCATCCTTGAGAGGATTATCAAGGGGAATCTATTCAAGAAGTTGCACAAGGAGTGGACTGAGGCTAGATTCAGTGCATCAAGAGCCATTACGCACAGGCAAATGCTATCCTGAACCAGATTCAACATGAGTAGTGTTTTACCTGGACTAAAGAGAATATGAATTGGACTGTTGTTAGTGGTCCAAAGTCCTTTCACATGAAAGTAAAGTATGCATGATCCCAGAGTCTGAAGGATGAGTAGAGAGGCACATAATCCACATTGCTTGAAGTCCAGTGTAATGTTTCCACAGTCAGTGATGGTCTGGGATGCCGTGTCATCTGCTGGTGTTGGTCCACTGTATTTCCTGAAGTCCTCAGCCTAGTTTTGATGAGTTCATGTATAAAGTCATCTGTTAAACCAGGTCACAAGATCTGTCAGTCTGGCTCCGTTCTCACTTGCTTGGTGTCTTAGTCTAATTTACAATTGCCTGAAGGTGCCGTGTTCATTTGATTTAATGGCAGACAGGTAGAAAGAAGGGCAAATAAATAAATAACAATGAACTTCTACATTGAAGCCACTTTTCTGACAAAAATCCCACAGTTATTCGTACAAAAAGAAATAAAAAGTGAATGAGCTTGTTGTAAACTCAAGTGGAGAGGAAGAGGATTTGTCTTTACCTACAAAAAAACTTTTGTAGGTAATGTAGCCATCTACCAGGAGATTTTAGAGCACTTCCTGCTTCGTTCTGCTGACAAGCTTTAAGGAGTTGCTGATTTAATTTTCCAGCAGGACTTGGCACCTGCCCACAGTGCCAAAGGTACCAAAAGTTTATTCACCATGGTGTTACTGTGATGTTTTGCTGAGGTTGAATTGCTGGACGAGAGTGTAGAACAGAGCCAAGAAGCAGCATGATATAGTGAAGTTAATTTAATGAAGATGAACAAAAACAATAACTTACAAAGCTTGCTAGTACAGGGAGCAAATGGTAGGTAACACAATGGCTGGTACACAATGGAGGATCTGACAACAAGGGAAGGGAGACAGGTGGCTTAAATTGGGGGAATTTAACAGGGAAATCAGAAGCGCAGGTGAAGACAGTGAGACACTAATCAGAGTGACAGGTGCAAGCAAGGAAAGTGACAGGCAGAACACATAGATCTAGAGGGAACAGGATCACTAAGAACTAATAAATAATGAGGTGGATCACCGACGATAACTAACTGTAGAACCTAATCCAAAAACACAGAAAACACCCAAAATAGTGACACAGGATACAACAAACTAAATAATAACAAACTAGAACACTAGGAAACCCGCCTCTCGCCTCTTGACAGCTGGAGATAGGCACCAGCATCGCAACCCCACAGGGGATAGACGTGGTAGAAAATGGATGGCTGGATAGAACACTAGGAATAATAACTGAAGGCAAATTAGCAAAGTCCAACACAAAATGCCAAGGATCGTGACTATTCCCCCTCTCAAGGGTGGATACCAGACGGCCATAATGAGTCGTTCACAAAAAACAATCTGACCAGGGTGGGAGGAGGGACCCGTGGAAGGAGGGCCAGAGTCTAAACAAAACCAAACAAAGTTCACATGGGCAATTCAGAGGTTGTCCTATACAGACTAACTAAAGAGTCTGAACCAGGAACTCCGAGGCTGGAACTAGGAACTCCGAGGTGGAAACCAGGAACTCTAAGACGGAAACCAGAAACTAAGAGACAAAAACCTGGACCTCAGAAACCAAGAATTACTAGATTGAAACCAGGAACTTGGAGGTGGAATCCCTGCATAATGGAACCAGGATGCCGGAGGGAAAAACCCAGTATGCTGAAACCAAGAGCTTGGCAGCATAGAACCCTAGAAGGAACTCTGAAGGATGGTGGCCTGACCACTGGGACCCATGGTGGAGCTCTAGAGGATGACAGGTGGAGAATCTGCAGGCAGGAACTCTGCAGGTGGAGATCCTGCAGGTGGAGGCCCTACAGGCGGAGACCCTGCAGTACATAATGAATGAATATAACATACATGTTTCACTTTTTGAATGGAATTACTCAAACAAAACAAACCTTTTCATGATATTCTAATTATATGACCAGCACCTGTATATCCTGCCTTTTAAGCCTGCCAAAGTCAACTATAGGTGGATATGATGAAACATTGCCTTTGGCACAACAGAGTATTAATTTGTAATAAAGTATTAGTTGTGTTGATGCTTGCCTTCACTGCAAGGCTGTCTCTCACCTAGAGCCACTGCAGCATGATATCAAAAAGAGCAGTTGTGGTCGCTGTGAAGATTAGGTGCTAAAAGAGCCACTTTGTCTCAGTTTTGAGCAGAAATGGCTGCGGTCTGCCTCACATCACTGGGCTTGGCTTGTTGTTTACTGAGCATGTGGAAATTTGTGTTAACAAAGTGTCTCCTGGGAATGTCATCCTCTACAGAAGACAGATGGTTTCTGTTGTCAAGGCCATTTCACCCTAATTCCAAAAATTAAAATGAGATGGAACTAAAGTTTGATGTAAAATGACCAAAAATCAAACCATCAAACGCATGCAGCATTTAACATAAAATATCTAAAAATGATGGTGTGCACAAAACCAGCATCATAGACAGCAAATAAACCAGAACCAATGGAGGAGCAATGGTTGAAACAGCCTGCGATAGACTGGCGACCTGTCCAGGGTGTACCCTGCCTCTCTCCCACTGACAGCTGGAGATAGTCACCAGCACCCTCGCGACCCCAGCAGGGATAAGCGTGTTGGAATATGGATGGATGGATGGTTGAAACAGCAGTCAAATTTAAACAACATTTTTCTTTGAAAACTGCCCAGTTTATGTTTTTTATTTTAAAGACAAACCTTTACCTGAAACCTGGTAAGTTGTGAAGACATATTGATTATCAACCAGAATTAAGGAAGCAAAGATGCAAAATTACTCACTGTTTGATGACAAATGAAACCGCTTGTCTTATTTTAATGTATCTCAAAAAAGTCTTATCCTATCAGTTTATACCTATACCATTACCCTCACAATCGTCCAGTATGCTTGATGCTGTTTGTTTACGGATGATGCAGCCTGAAACAGGATGCTCACCATCCATAGATGCTCGCCATCCATAGACTCAAGTTCTATGGATGGCAAAGTGACATTTACATTACTTAGACAATCTCTTTTGCTTCATATTGGTTTCTGATGTACCTGACTCACTGATTCATGCTTGCATGCTCTGTGACCTTTTCCACAAGCACACAGAAATCAGAACTGATCCCTTAGTTGATCAGTAGTGTTGAGGAAAATAAATATCTTAGTTGTATTCATATGGGAGTGCTGAGGAATGCAGGGGTGTTGACTGTGTCTCCCTCTTTGAGGGTAAGATAAACACGCAATATGGTGGTGAAGATTCTCAGTCATCTAGGTCATGGTCATTCCGAAAAAAGTAAAAAACAAAGCAACTGGACTTGTTTTCCGTAGTTGAAGACGTTTCGCTTCCTCTCCAGGAAGCTTTCTCAATTCAAAAAGTCTGGAGTAATGTGGAGTACCAAGCTTTAGACTTAGACAACTTTATTTGTCATTTTGTATGCACAGAGTGCGTACAGAACGAAATTTCGTTTGCATACAGCTTGAAGAATTACAGTAAATTACAGGATAAGGTGCAGCATTGATTTAACAGTAAAAACAACTGAAATGTAAACAGTGCAGGAGAAAGAGACAGTGTGCGATCACAGTTTACAGGTGAGTATTTTTAGAAGCCATTTGTATGTGCAGGAATTTGTGCAAGAATGCATTTTAGGAACTGAGAGTTCGGCAGCATTTGTGATGCTAGATAAGGATGCAATGATTCAAATGTGCAAATATGCGAATGTGGTACAGAGTCCGGTTTATAGCTTCAGCAGTTCAACAGTCTGATGGCAACAGGGAACAAGCTTTTGCAGAACCTGGTGGACCTGCAGCAGATGCTGCGGAACCTCTTCCCAGAAGGTAGCAGGGAGAACAGTCCATGGTGGGGGGGTGTGAGGGGTCTTTTATACTACTGCCCAAACAAAGGCCTTGTAATGGCTTAGATAACATGCAGATTCAACAGATACGAGTCCACCCCTTAGTAATGGGTGGTCGTTAAAGCCATTAAGCCAGCAGATTGAACCGAAACTGGTCCACTCCTCTGTAAAAGAGGAGTCGTTAGGGTTGTTATTGACCTGGTTTAAGGAAGCGATGTTTTGATCACTCGTATGAGGGTGAGGATTGAGGTGATGATTGGCCGGAATTAATCCTATAGCTGTATTATAGGTTTTCGAGAGTTGGAACCTAAGACCTCCTCCTTAGGTTCCAACTCTTAAAGCCTTAAACAGAGGAGGAACATACAATATGGCGCTGACGTCGACGTCCAAACCTGCGCCCAATGAGGTGTCTACGTATATATGTCTGTGAATGAAAGTAACAAAACTATCAAATCCACACACTTTGGACCGGAGGGCATGGATTGGTTAGAGTTTTTACAAGCCTGAGCTCCCTCAGAATCTTTTTTTAATCTCCTTTTTGTGAACACATAATGAACTACTTTCATGATGGAAGGCCGATTTTACCCAGTATTACAAAAGGTATTTCTGAACAGGATTACCAACTATAGCTTTAAGTGGTACTTGCTGCTGCGACAGTCAGGGAAACATCTGGTGGTTTTGCCACGTAATTGTTTTTTGAGGTGGAGGATATTTCACCCCACTAATGCAGGGCGATGGTTATGAAACTATGTACTGTTTGAACCAGTTGGAAAATTGAACTGCAATAACCACCATTCAACCCTAAGAGGGCAGCACTTAGACAGTTTTAACCAGGGGTGTCAAACATACGGCCCGCGGGCCGGATCCGGCCCGCCGAACAATTTAGTCCGGCCCGGTGGCTAAATGCATCATCATTATTCAAAAATGTTTTTTTTTTTTTTTTTTTTTTTTTTTTTCAGTGTCCTGTCTGGCAATGTGGCAATAAGAATTGTTGTCTTAATGCCAAAAAGAGCTCATCAGATTTGACTTTCACCAGTGGAGCAGTACTGCTTTTGCCATAGTGCTCTTGAATGTGAATAGTTTTGATTTATGAATGTGAATAGTTTTATTATGATTCATGCGGGGAATATCTCAAATGATATGGACACTACAATGGGAAAGTAGGAGATGAAAGGAAGAACAAGAAGAAAAAAAGAAAAGGTGAAAGAAAGAGGAGATAAAAGGAAGAGAATGATAAAACAATTATTGAAAAAAACATGTACTTCGTTTAATTGAAAATCTGCAGTTCCTATATTGTCCATGAGGGGCGCTGTGTTTTAATCAGCAGATGGTAGCACTGAGCTTCAGATGTGGAAAATTTATTTTAAATCATTTATTCATTTTTATCTGTTTGATGTATTTTGTCATGCAGGACAGTGTTTTTAAGTTCCAAAAAATGTGAATAAATGTTTTTCAACATTGTACAATCACTGTGATCAGTTCTTATGCATAATGCACTTAAGTAAATGTTTAACAGTAAAAGTATTGTTAAAATTGCACATACTTTTCTTAAAAACGCTGAGGTTATTCATACTATATTGTGTAAAAGTGAAATTCATTTAATATAAAAATCAACAACAAGTCCACTTTTATTAGTTCTATTTAATCTTGCAATGAGTTTACTCGTGTGGCCCTCTTGAGATCAGATTAAGCTGTATGCGGCCCCTAAACCAAAATGAGTTTGACACCCCTGGTTTTAACAAATAATGCAGAACTAATGAAAAATATCTTTAAAGGTGCACTAGGTAACTCCATTTATAAATATATATTTTTTTACATATTTGTTAAAACTGTCACTATATCCTGACAGTAAAATATTATACAGATAACCTGTGAAGAAAATCAAGCTCCTCTGTCTCTTCCCAGTGGTCCTACTGCTATTTGCATAACTACACCGCTCCAGGTCAGAAACAACCGATCAGAGTCAGAGGGAATGTCTGGCTCCAATTGTGTGTTAGCAGTGTCAATCACTCTCGTGCAGGTGCTGCTCACAAGCACTTCACTTTCAAACTGCAAGTCTACTGGTGGTTCCTAGAGTCTCTAAAAGTAGAATGGGAGGGAGGTCTACTGTGGAACCGACTCCCAGTTTTGGTCTGTGAGGCAGACACCCTGTCTGCTTTTAAGACTAGGCTTAAAACTTTCCTTTTTGACTTAGGATATCCTGAGCTATCTCTGTAGTTATGCTGCTATAGGCTTAGGCTGCTGGAGGATATCAGGATCTATTTTTCTGACTCTGCCGAGTTCTCCTGCTGTTTTCTAATTTGCATTGTTTGTTATTTCAACTTTTAACTTCTTGTTTTCTCTGTCTTTTTTTCTCTTCATAGCATACCTGGTCTGGCGTTCTGTTAGCTGTGACACTATCCAGGGGGCAGATCATCTTCCATTACCATATAGCATAGAAAGGATTCCTGGATCAATGTATGCTTCTTTGCTTTTTTGTGTCTCTGCTCTGTCTTCTCTAACCCCCAGTCGGTCGAGGCAGATGACGGTTCACACTGAGTCTGGTTCTGCTGGAAGTTTTTCCTTCCTGTTAAAGGGCAGTTTTCCTCTCCACTGTCGCTTCATGCATCTCCCTGTGGCTCTACGCTTCTCCAGGAGTGAATGCTGCTTGTCGGGACTTTGATGCAATCAACTGGTTTCCTTATATAGGAACATTTTTGACCAATCTGTATAATCTGACCCAATCTGTATAATATGATTGAACCTAACTTGTAAAGTGCCTTGAGATGACATGTTTCATGAATTGGCGCTATATAAATAAAATTGAATTGAAATAAATAAATAAAATTGAATTGAATTGTCAGTATGAGGGATTGCTGTAAAGCCATCAACAATGCAGACGACTGTCCCCTGTGGCTCAACACTCTTTCAGGAGAAGAGTTGATATAATCTGCTGGGATTCCTTAGATAGGGAACTTTTTGCCCAATCTGTCTGTATGATTTGATTGAATTTGATGTTGTAAAGTGCCTTGAGATGACGTGTTGTGAATTGGTGCTATATAAATGAAATTCAATTGAATTGTACTAATATAATTTGGAGAGGGGACATGCACAATTTTGATGTTCCAATCTACAATATTAATTGGACAATTAACCTGCAAGGAATTTGCTGTGCTTGGGTTTTTGTAAGAACAAAATATTTTAGGTGTACAACTACATGTGAATATTAATAAAAGCAAATACCAGAATTCAATAAATACTCAATAAATATTGCATGAATTTTTTTTTAACTATATGTGACAACAAGTCTAGTCCTTTGTCATATGTTAACTTTGAGACAAAAGGAACAGCTGACATGGTGAAAAACAGCACTCAAACCAATAGAATTGTTTTTACTCAGCAAATTCTGCGTTGCTGGCTTGCTATTTCAGAGCACACACAAGTACTGCTCTAATCCGCCTATTTGTGTCAGTATAAAGCAAAGAACAAACTGTGGTGGCTTAACAAGGACATCATTTTTTGTGTTTGTATAGAGTACAAAAACAAGGAAGCTTGCACTGTTGATTCCCTGGAAAAACAGCTTCTTGATCAAATAATTAGTTTTAACTTTTGAAATGATATTAGCTTTAACAAGGCTGAAACATTTTGAATTTCAAGTAATGACACCTTTAAGGTGACAACAAGGATTAAGCAACCCCCCCCCCCCCCCCCCGCATTTTACCACAACACAAATATAAAATGTCCAACAAGTTTGGACAGACACACACGCACACGCACACACATGCACACACACGCACTTTCATAATTGTATAATAATTCAGACTTTTCTTTTAAAATAGGTGCATACACTGGTTTCATTCTTGGTGGTTCTAACAAGCAGCAATTCAAAGTCATGCTTACAATGGTGCTGGCAGCATTCTTTGTGAAAGCAGTGTTTTTGCCTGGAACACAGGATGTGTTTCCAGAGTTCCTGGTTCTTTGAATGCAATTGTTTTTCCAGTGCAGAGGAAGGAAACTAACAGGAGTTTCCTTTAAAAGAGGAAGGTGCCCCTTTCCTTTCTGTTGGAGACAAACATGTTTGTAGTAAAGGAGGGATATGGGACCAGAAAGAGTTGGAAAAGACACAGAATCTGTTCGCCATTCATTCGAGCAGCAGGTCACATGAAAACTGACGAGCATACTAAACAAGGCGGTTTCACGGGTAAGACGCAAGGTTGTTAAATGTGATTTAATGTATTTTAATTATTTTAAAATATTAGTTATAGCTAACACTAATTATCATAGTTTTAGAAAAGAGGCTACCCAGGTGGCTTTTTAGTTTTCTTAACTTATTTCTTTTTAAACACACAATGGATTCGTGCTGAGGTACGGTCGTTATTATGCCCAGATGTGTTACGGCTATTGATCCAGGAGCTACTGGTGCCTTTTTGTTAACGCATAATTTAAGGCAACTCATAAATATTGCTTTCTCTTTAGTGCGCGGATGAGTGCCTTCCTTTTTTCCATTAACAGCACTCGATTAAGATGGTTTATAAGATAATTAAATGTATGCCTAATGGGCTGGAATATTTGAATCATGGACGATCTGTGCACATAGTAGTACTTTATGAGTGCGTGTGAATACTGTGTATGAACACTTTGCTGTTGGTGTGTTGTTCTTTGTTAGTGTTGTTTTTTGGTCTTTTGATGTTACCGGCAGTGCCGTGGCTTCTTGCTAGACCTTGCCTAACAAAGCGTGGAACATCACGTGCTTTTGACAGGTCTGGCTTTCATCCTCTCACAAAGGATTTTGTCCGTAATCATGCTAAGGATCATGCAGTTGTGGCTTAGGTTGGAGGGGGACTCTGTTCATGTTTTATGTATTTGACACATTCTCAGAAATATCCAGAGAATAACCCAGTTATGAATTTGCAAAATACAGATACTCATAATGCCTCTTGAGAGTCTGACAAAATGCATTTCAAAACATCTTTCAATAACGGCATGGGTTTTTTAATTCTGCTGCCTTTTAATGGATTTTATTGCAGTAATATGTATGGCTTATGATGCACGCAAAGCTCATCTACCTGTCCTGAATGCTGCAGGAATATCTCTCAGGGCATAAAGGTATGTTCACAGGGGAGGCAGACTTTGGATGATAATGTGGTTTACCAAGCCATCCGGACATCTTGCACCACATCTGTTATGTGTAGAACAGGCAGATGGTGTCCTTGACTTGTGAAAATAATTGAAGAGGTTATGCAGTGTAATAGCCCTTTACTATACAAAAAGTCATATGTTCCTACAATCGACTTTTAAAGATGGAATATGCAGGCTCGACTTCTAGGGAGTGTTCAATGGAGCTTTCTTTAAGAATTTATTTCAAAGTGCTGAGATGTCTTTGTGTTGCATTAATTATTGCAGAGATTTTGGTTTCACTGAGAATTGGAAATTTCAGAATGATTCTCCCTTTTCACCCCCATTTAAAAACATAGTAACTTCTGTCCATGTTCTAAGTGCAGTTCAACTTATATTTTAACGTTGATTTTAAATAGGTGGATTTGAATTTAATTTAATTTAAAGAAATAAGAAAAAGAATTGCAGATCTCTGGACAAAAACAAATTCAGAAAGGTTATATTTGAGGTATAAATGTCCAACAGCAAAAACATATAATTAAAGTTATCATGGATCTCTTGGGGATTGATTCATCAGTGGTTATTTGAACTCTTACTGGCATTTGGTTGTTCCAGAGCTTTTCAAAAGTATATAAACCCCTTGGGATTTTTTTTTTACTTTTTGTCATATTACAACTACAGTCTTGTATCTTATTTTAATATTGTACAATATATTTTACTAGGATTGTATGTGATCAGTTTTCCAACTTTCCACATAGAGACAGAACATTCTGCATATTCTTACAAAATAGTTAAAGCTCAGTCAGGCTGGATGCATTGTCTGTAAGCAGCAATTTTGATTCCTGCCTCAGATTGTCAATTGGATTTAGCTTCAGACTTGAATGACCTCTTCAGTTCTGTAGAGGCTTATTAATTACCCAGGCATTTTATTTAGATGTGTCAAGATGTTGAAGATTGATGCTGGACACCACTGCTATAAACCATTCCGTCATAGCTAAGGTAGTATGTTTAGGGTCATTTTCCTGTTGGAAGGTGAACATCCTCCTAGGTCTCAAGCCTTTTGCAACCTCTAACAAAATTTCATACATTTTGGCCTTGTATGTAGCTCAATTTATTTTCTCATCAACTCTGATCATTTTCCCTTTACCGACTGGAAAGAAACAACAACCTCCCAATATGATCCTGCCACCACCATGTATCACTGTGGGGATGGTGTATTCATAGTGATGTGGATGGTTACTTTTCCTCCAAAGTTGCAGTAGGCCAGAAGGTTCAATATTGGTCATTTGTGACCAGAGCAACTTCTTCCATGTTTGTGGTACTCACTGTATGGCTTGTGTAAAACTGCAAACAGGACTTTTTATGGATTTTTCCAACAATATAGTTATTAATGTTCTGTAACAAGCCCGTGAGGCCTTCACAGAACAGTTATATTTATACAGAGATTAAATCACACACAGAGGCACAATATTAACTGATGTCTGAAGGCAAATGGTGGCACTGGATGTTATAAGGTGTCAGACTAAAGATTTTTGTTTGTAAATCCTTAAATCCTTTCCCTTTCACTTACATTATTTGCTATTTTGCTTTGATCCATTTTATAACCCCCCCCCCAAAAAAAAGATGTTGCAAGATGTATTCAACCCTTACATAAAACCTAGCTGTAATTAGTTATATAACATCCCAAAAGGAAAATAACTTCCCTAACTCAAGCTCTTCTGTAGACAGTCACTCTTCAATCTCCAGATGTAGCCAACATAGAATTGAATAAATTGACGTGACTTGGACCAAACCAGTTGTCTGTAAGTATGTGATATGAAACACTAGAAATCCACCATTTTTACAGAACTATATATGCCTTTATATAATTATTTTCATTAATCGCCATGCTTTTGATTAAGAGATATGTCCCTAAATTGTACATTGTTTTTGTTTTACCGTTTACTTTATACCTTTTAGTGTATGTTTTCTACAATGGTGCAGTGTTAAGTTAAAACTGCAGATAAATGTCGATAAGAAATAGAGATAGTTTTCTGATGCTCTGACTGTGAAAGAGGCAGCTTACTGACCTTGAAGGTTCATCAGTATGTAGTTTTTCACTTGTAATCGCTGGGGCTTTCAAGAAAGGGACTGAAAGAGAATATTTTTTCTGCATGGCTACCTCACATTGAGACATTCCCCCCACGGGATTTTGTTTGATGTGCGACGAGCAGACTGCACAGATGTGTGCTGGTGTGAAATTAATTTCTCTTTGCCTTTGACGGTGTGAGTTTATGTCTGTGAGTTTTTGAAAGAGAGTGATGTCTCACTGCTTTTCTGTTTATGAATGAACATGCATGCATCTGGAGATGTTCCAGTCCCAGCTTCTTGTGTCCAGATTCAATAAGATGTCCAAATTCAAGGTATCCAGCCTGTGCTGATATTTTCTGATCCAGCACACTACGCCACAGGGCTGCTGAATATATAAACAGATTGCTGAGACTATGGAGTGGATGGGGACACAATAGACTTCAAACCCTAACAGCAGCTTAAAAAGGCTCCTGCTTCAACTGTCTAGATTTTAATGCCGGTACAAATATTGGTAAAACGGTCTGAAAAAGCTGCTATAACCACTGACAAAACTGATTTATATAAAGCTTTTCTGCTGTGAATGGTGTAGTTCAATAGCAAGATAAGTATGTGAGTAAGTTGAATTGTGGGCAATGGCACAACAAAGCTCAATAAAATAGCAGATTCTTTTTTTTTGTCAGAGGGGACCAAGAACATATGAGGGTCACTTTTTAAACGACTGTGTAACAGAAGCCTATCTGTTTAATTTCTAGATTGTAAATGTGTATACCTTGTGTCAACATTTCCAAATGATCCATGCTTCATGCCAGATAAGGGTGAAAAATGAAAGATAAAAATAACATAAAAAAGCTACTATTGTCTTCAGGTTAGCTTTCCTGTTGTCAGCTGAATGTCATAGTTGATTCTGTGGAGAGAATTTTTTTTTTTTTCTTTGACATATCTTCTACTGTTCTTGATGTTTCTATAAAACACATAGAAAACATTTGTGCTGTGTTTTTTCACCACTATGACATCTCTGAAGCACAGCACGGTGCTCTATGCAGCAGAAGTGTCCAATGACAGCAGTCTGCCATAACAACTCTATATGTGTGAACTTGAAATAAATGGCAATTGGCAAGTCTACAAAATGCATTGTGATACATTAGAATTTTTTATTTAGATAGGCTACATGTTTTGAGCTTATTTGTAAATTTTATTTACTCTGAGTGAGCAAATAAAGGTTGGGCTGACACCCTAAACACGCGTAATACAATCATCAAAACATAACTGCCAGCAATATAAGATCATGCTGTAAAGCCATTTGCCCTCTCTTGTCAGACCCCCAGTGGGATGGCAGATGACTGAACTCGGTCCTATCTCTTCCTGTTAAAAATGAGTTGTTCCTTCTTACTGTTGCCACATGTTTGCGCCAGATGAACAGTTTCTACCAAGTTAAACAATCAATGCATTCATTTAGGATTCATTAAATACACCCCCCACACCACCAATTAGCATTTTAAACCAAATATGACCACAGCACATGTATTGGATTCAAATTTGTCTATTTAATGAGAGTGTTCTGATTGTATGTATTCTGAATAGAAATGGAACCTGTTATTGGTGCTATATAAACAAACTGAACTGTCTGGGTTTGTCAATAGATTGGTGGCCTAAACCGTATATCTGATTCAAGAATAAAATAGTAAGCGGTTCCAATACCACTATGGGATCAGGTCAGTCCCTTCTCTACATACATCTGATGCGTTGATATTATCAGCGCACGTGAATTGTTCTCAGGGTTCTTTCTCGGTCACTTTTTTAAACAGGCAGCAGTTTACTTTGTTATGGTGTGACCTCATCATCCGGACTCCATGATACTCCACCTCTTCCGAGCAGCAGGAGCAGGCAGTCACGTTATCACTCAAATGTACAGAAACGCACAGCTACCCACACAGAGCAGAAGTAAAGGGGTCTAGGATGGGTTTGAGAGTTCTTCTCATTGAGATTCCAGAATATATGGGGTTGTTTCTGACAGAGCTTGTGTGTTACTGTGTGCACAGACAAGCAGAGAGAGAGAGAGAGAGAGAGAGAAGGAGAGGGAGAGGGAGAGGGAGAGGGAGAAAGCGAAACAGAGGAGGCAAAGGGGAGGGAGGGTAGATCATGCATGTGCATTATCTCAGCTCCAGCAGCACAGCAGCAGCAAACAGCAGCACAGGAGGGAAGGAGAGAAAGAGAAAGACAGGAGGGAGAGTTTGAGGGAGGGTTGTAGTCTCAGGCAAAGGAACAAAAGCTGCAGAGAACAGCTTCCCATCTGCGCTAAAAAGAACAACGCCGGTGTTTTACAAGGAGGAGAAGGTGGTCATGATAGTAGTGAGACTGTAACGGAACAGAAGAGGCACCCTAATCAGTGCAGACTGAAAGCAAGGCTCTCTTTTCTTTGCTCTCCATGTTTTTGGGGACCCAGCACACCACTGCCTGCATCTCCAAACCCAGAAGAGGATGTCTGTGTCAGGGAAGAAGGAGTTTGATGTGAAACAGATCCTCAGGCTCCGTTGGCGCTGGTTCAGCCATTCATCCCAGGGTTCTGCTGGTGGTGGTGGCGGAGGTGGCAGTGTGGGAGGCTACATCCAGCAGGATGGCCTGGACCACAGAGGAACCCCCGTCCAGGGACGGCTGAAGAGCCACTCACGGGAAAGGGGTATCGGCGGATTACGAAAGACGAGCAGCCCCGTGCACAGCGTCATGTCGCAAACGCCGGGGCCAACACCTGTCTATGTCAGGACAGGTCATCAGTCGTGGCATCATCAGCCAAACACCATCCAGGGCCTCCAGGTCAACGAGGAGTCGTCAAAGAGCATTTCCTCTCCCAGTGCTATGAGGAAAGAGGAAACAAACTCTGGCCAGGAAGATATGATAAGCAGCACAGAGGAACCTGCAGAGGTGGAAGCCAGAGACAGGTATGACTACTGATGGGTGTTAGTAAGTTCGGAGGCAGGTACTCTTATGCTTTACTGAAAAGAGCTGATTATGGGATGTTGTATCCTTTTCCTGTCCAGATAAAAGAATCAGATTAGCTTCTATATAAAAATGTAATCTTTAGAAAGAATCCTGAATCCTAAAGCAACATTCTATAATTAAATCAGTACTGATGTGTTGATTTTGCTGATGCGGAGAAAACACCTTTAAACAGTAAATGATGCTTAAATAGATAAATTCAGTTTGTTTCCTTAGTATAACATAGTATAAATCCTACTCCTGCTTCCTTATAATGTTCATTGCTAAACGGCATTACAAATCTTGAAATAAGCTAAATCAAAATTATCTGCATAGCTATTTTTTCCCATTTCCTTTTGCTGGTCTGGTACCATCATGGCTCACCTGAGAACAGCTCATCCTCATTGTCCACAGCATAGGCAGGATAAACCAATAAAACACCTTTTTAATTATTCATTGAACTAAAAGCCGATGCCTTTTCTGCTTCCTTCTCTTTTATTTTGTGGCCTAGATCACACTCTGAGCTCTCCTCCACTTTATACCTCTGAGCACTTCATTTTTTCCACGGCACGCTAATGCATTTTTTCCATTGAGTTAAAAGTGGATCGCAGGAAAGATTCATTGCATCATGTAACATGTCTGGGACCTATAAAAAGAGGCGATAGTGAAATCACATGAATTATCCAGACAGTCAGCCACAACTGTGTCCTGTTTTTGTGCTGAGAGCTAACACAGCTTCACACAGGGTAAAAATCTTTTCACAAATCCTTATGCTAAAGCAATTTAGCTAGGATGAATCTTTCCCCCTTTTGCCTATAAATTTTACATTTCTTCTACACTTTTCCTTGTGATCCAACATCTTCTTCAGGGAAGTAAACAGGTTAGAAATGTACGTGTGAGTGTCAGCCCGTTTGTGTGCACGCTGTCTAGCAGAACACTTAGAGCACCTCACAAGATAGATAAAAAGACCAACTCTCCTTTTATCTTGCCTGTGACATTCTGAGGTGATTGGTCCTTAAGCTCTGCTGATTCCCGTGTGCCTTTGTTCCGTGCACCTGCCAATGAAACGAGCAGTGATGGTAAACCTGTCCCTTTGTTTTAGATAGAGCTCAGTGTGTGTTTCCAAATGCGTAGTCTCTAGCTCTACAGTGAAAAATGTGTCAGTGTGGATTGAGTGAATGCCACAGGCAGTGGATGGTTGTGCTCCCTGAACTGAGCATGAATTATTCTCAGTTAAGATACGGCTTTGGAATCAACTCCACATTCTTCTCTTCATGTCGGCGTAATTGGCAGATGTTCATGTTTTGGAGTCCCTGTGTGTGAAAAGTGCATGCATTAAAGATGTGCCTGACAGTGAAAACGTGCAGCTCTCCGACTCCCAGGATCCTTAAGTTCATGTTGGCCGGCATATTTTGACAATGATGCTGAATTATTGAAACATTTCTGTTCCATTGGATCATAAAATCCATACTTGGGCTCTGTATTCTCTATACTCTATAACACCAATATTTATTAAACTGTGTTTGGCTTTTAACTACCAAACACCAAATTATTTTATTTCTCAGTTGATTATTTGTCCTATCAGAAAGTTTGGAATTTACAGTGATCTCAAAAGTGAACCACAATCCTGTTAAAATGTCAGGTCTTTGTAACATATTGGACCTTTTTTTCAAAATTTCTCTCAAAAATGAATTTGTTAGAAGGGGAAAAGGGGACAGAAAAAGCTGAAATAATGTGGTCTGGTCCCTCAAGTGTACATGCACCTATTTATCCCACTTCAACTAAATCTGACATAAAATGGAAAGCAACCTGAAAAGGTCCGTGGGCAAGAAATGTTTTCTCAACTAGATAAATTCACCTTTTTGCAAGACAGAGTTGGAAGATGATGAAGCCAAGGTGTGGAAGACTGATAGACTCCACCTTAAGAAAATCGAGCACTGAAATGATATGGAAATAATAAAATATCAGCACTTTTTTCTGTACAGCACTTTGGTCCTTCTGGTGTGTAAAGCACTTTATGCATAATGTTTGTTTTTAAAAATCCTTTTAATTTGTTTGCTTTGTTGAATTGCACAGGTTATTTGTCACAGTAAGCGTGGAAAAGTGTTTTCATATTTTCTAATTTTACTTTATATAAAGACCTGGCATTTCAACAGGGGTGTGTAAACATTTGAATGCCACTACATGCTTTTGGACCAATCCGAACTTCAAATACAGGAAAAGTTGCTAAACTTTTGCCTTGTGCTACTTTTGTAATCCTGATCACGCCTCATGGAAACACAACCGCTCAGTAATGCTGTCTTTGGGACAAGCTCTCCCTGTTTAGATGTACAACGCCAGCCCAAATTAGACCAGTGACTGTGTGACACATCATGGCTCACGCATTCATCTGTAGCTAAGCAGATGTGGATGCCACTGAGATATGTACATTTATTTACCCCACCAGCTGGGTGGCCCTATTACGTCTCACATCATAAATCCCTGACACGTAATTTGTCACAGTCTCTTAGGCTGGAACTAGAGAACGCTTCTGTTGCTTGTCAGGAAAAAACAAAAGTTCGGATGTAGTTTGAAAATGTGCCAGTCATCATCTTGGTGTGCATGTGCCTTTCCATAATTAGCTCCATTCATGCAGTTACTATAAATAGGACATCCCATCAATTAGTATTTTTTTTTTCATCAAACTGGTTTCCTGCTCATCTTTTTAATATTTCAAATTACTGTCAAGCGGAATGAACTGATAAAATAAATGAAGATCCCCCATTAGTTATGGATTCCCCTTTAATATAATTGCTTTAGCACAGATGCAGGTTTAAATGCAGAATCTAGTCTGATGATGCACATATTCATTAACTAACAAAAAGAAATACTGAGCAAAAAACATCTATGTTTACCTTGTACGTTATGTTGTTAAGTTATATAAGACAGTGTCTAACTCAAGTTTTTCCTCGAACCTTTTGCCATTTTGTCATATTATACCACATATGATGGGTATTTCATTAGAATTTAATATGATAGACCCACACAAAGTAGTTCATAATTGTGAATGAATAAAATCACTCACAAGTGAATTAAAGTTAAAATGTGTTGCATACATTTGTAGTCAAACCTCCTGAGTCAATGCTGCGTAAAATAACCTTTTGTCGCAATATTAGAGTAGTAAGTCTTTTGGAGAATGTCTGACTATCAGTTTCTCATCTAAGGACATAATATTTTACCCATTGTTCTTTTAAAAAAGCTCAAGCTAAGTCTCATTGGATGATGAGTGTCTGTGAACATCAGTTTTCAAATTTAAATGTACTATTGTATCCGGGCCACAAGATAAGCGATCACACTACAATTCCCATAATGCACTTCCACAAATAGACACTGCTCAAAAAGGTGGTGCACCGCTGCGTCTGCCATTGCATTACCCAGCAATGACAAACCGAGTCCATTTCTAAGTTGGGATGTTGATTCTCTATTGGCCTTAAGTCTGGGCATTGACTGGCTCATTCTATCACATTGATTTGTTTTAATCTTTCATTCTATTGGAGCTATGGCTTTATGATCATGGATCTCATACTGAAAGCGGAACCTCCACCTCAGCCTCACACCTTTTACAGCATCTAACAGCTTTTCCTCCTGCATCACCCTCTATTTAGCTCTATCCATCTTTCTATCAAACCTGATCAGCTTCTCTGTCCCTGCAGAAGAAAAGCATCGCCAAAACACATCTCGACAGCATTCAGCTGCCACCACATGCTTCACCAGTGGGAAGGGTGTGTTCTGGCTGAAGGACAGTTTTAGTTTGAATCCACAAATAGTCTTTAGAATGAAGGTCCCCTACATGGCTTTTGAGAAACTATAACCGGGACACATGGTTACTTTCTTTTAAAAAGGTCATCTCCTTTAAAAAAGGCCAGATTGTTAAGTTTTAATTTTGTCCTGACAAAACCCTTTTCCCAGCTAAACTGTGGATTTTTACAGCTCCTCCAGAATGTACACATGCCTTTTGGCTGCTTCTCTGATGAAGGCTTAAGGCCTGTCAGCTTGGGTAACTGTGTCTTGCAGGTTTTTCAGTTGTACCATAAACTTTAATTTTCAGGTGTTTGATAGAGCAGTCCTCCAGATTTTCAAAGCATAGGATATTTTTTAACTTAACTTTAACTTAACACTGCTTCAGACTTCTCCTCACCTTAATCTCTGGTCTGCCCGCTGTGTTTCTCGTTCTTCATAATGCTGTTTGTTCACTGAGGTTTTCTAACAAACCTCTAAAGACTTCACAAAACAGCTGGATTTAAATGGAGATCAAATTTCAGAAAAGTGGACTTTGTTTACTCATTGGATATAATTTTGGACTATTAGATCAAAGGGACCTTAATAGATATGCATACCAAACTGTAGAAAATATATCTGTTGGAAAAAAGAAAAAAAACATTGTTATTGTAATTCTATTTGGGATTTACACAATCTAAATTGTGTCACGTAACAGTCCTAAATATTTATAATTCCTTTCATTTCCATTAGATATCACGTTAGTTTATATTCTCCTCTGATTCCAAATGAGTGCATCGGTCCATTTCAGCAACATTTTGAAATACTACACTACACATGAGCTGAAATAGGGTGTAAATAATCCCTGTGGTTTTAGTCCACCTTGTCCTTTGTGTCCCTACACATCTATATACTCTATATTTGTTGCATCCTCATGACTCTCATCCAAATAACCTCTTTGCAACGTTTGACAGAAAATATATGACCAAAGTTAACCTGAGTGGAATAGAAACCCTGACCTCTTGCACATAAACACTAACAGAGACTTGACTCAGCGTGCTGTTAGTTTGAATGATATCTCAATTCCCACTCTACCGCCTTGGTAAAAGAAATACTACCACCTCTCCCCTTGTGAACGACAGTAATTCAGGTGTATGTCGAATGAACAAAACACTGCAAGACTCAAATAGTTTACGTGTGACACATCCAGTAGACATCTTAAGATGCTGGAAATTGTAAATTTCCCTTTATCTGTTCTAATCTAAAACGGCACCTCCACAGGTCAATATTTTCCCTCCAAATGAGTATACAGGAAAGCTACAGATGAGGAAAAACTCTTTGTCTTTTTGAAACAAAGCTCTAAACTAGGATGAAATCAAATGCTGCCACATTAATGCTGGACACATCTATCAGATAGCTGCTGAAATATGGATGAGTCAATTTCTTCCCAAAATGAAAGTAATTCAAAGAAAGTAATCTGTGACACAGCTTTCTATTAATTTATTAGTAGGGGCCATGACTTTATTTAAGCATTGTCCTGAGGCGCCTTAGAAATACAGTCACTCCGGGGTATGAGGATGTAAAAAACAGAGCATGAAAGAGTAGAATAAGAATGTGGCTATATCTTTAAGAGAAAACATTCACTCGGTTTATCACGGTGATGAATATAAAATCCCCATGTTAGAAATCAGAGAATAGGTAAAATCATATTTATGATTCTAATAATTATGTGACCCTAAACTGCAAACAAATGGAAATGTTAAATAAACAGAAAAGATGTATATTGTTTTTCAGAAAATTTTTATATAACTTCATATATTAACAAAAGCGAAGACATAGTCAAAACGTAGCAATGGTGTAATTTGAAGAAAAAGAAGGGCCCAGAAACTAGTAAACATATGTTCTCGTTTAAGATTCACATACGTTCTATCAACAATGGACTTTTATATGTAAATTTGGTAAAAGATGATGATCATGGAATTAGGACTTAAATGAGACTTATAAATATAGTCATTTGATCTCATTTTGAATATTAAATACAATCAAACTAAGTCATGACATTAACAGTTTTGTTTGAACTCCAAAAACGCTTTACAGGAAACTGATGTAACTCTGCACAATACTTATTGCTAAATCTCATCGACAAAGGAATATGTTTCAGCCTTCTAGTTCTCTTCCTAGATCTTTTGAATGTTTTTTTTGTCTTGTGCTGTTTAATGTTAAACTTCCCTCTACAGTAATTATTAATCTAGAATCTAGATTCATCTAGCCTTAATATGAGCTTTCGAATAATGAAAGAAACTTGCTAAAATATTCTCATATACAATATGTGTATGAATAACTGGGACTATAACACTGCATATTAATATGTTTATGCACTCACTTTGACGGTCTAATGGTGATGACAGACTCATTTTCTATGCAGTTTAACCTGCCAGTGGCAAGGCGCTTTCTGCTAAGATCTGCACATTTTTTTCTGTACAGAACGCCTCCAAACCCCCAGCGCACACAACCAGGAGTCTTTCCGTCTTTCTGGAGACACTCATTGACATAATGCATTCCTTAGCTGCATGCCCCTAGCCAACAAAGAGCTGGATAGAGAGATAGATAGATAGATAGATAGATAGATAGATAGATAGATAGATAGATAGATAGATAGATAGATAGATAGATAGATAGATAGATAGATAGATAGATAGATAGATAGATAGATAGATAGAAATAAAGAGATCAGGAAAAAACAATTACCATGTTAACATCTTTCTATGTGACAATTCACACTTACTAATTTCTATCACATTGTTTCCTATCATACCCTGAATACAGTAGGAAGTAGAAGTAGGAGGAGTAAAAGCAAACCACCTTGTAACCTTAATGTCACAACACATGGCATTGGTTACAGACATACTGCCAAACTTCTGTTTGTTTCCCTGAGTACCATTTCGGCCAAAATCCATAAGTGGAGAGTACACAATTTCACCATAAATTGGCTGACGACCTGCTCCTCTCAAGGTTTCTAAAGAAGAATCGAAAATTACGAGATGAGTCTAAGAGCTGATCAGTACAGAGAAAAAGGGAGAGCGATTCAGAAAAACCTGGAACCAGGATGTCCAGCTTTTCCGTAAACACCATTGCCTCATTTCCTGCTCACTGCTCCACTGGAGCTCACTGCTCCACGCGGCTCCACTGAAAAATAAAAAAAACATTTGGACAAACTAATAAAATGCTGTGAGACTATAGCATTACCAGACAAGACCAAGGTTTAACTCTTTCGATGCCTTTGCATACACCATGTTTGAAAGAGTAATGTATAACACACCAAAAATACTGTACCAAACAGTGACGTTTTAAGATGGAACATTGTGGTTTGGGCCTGTCTTTCTGCTGTGGATCTTCACATGATTGAAGGAAGGATAAATGATATATATGGAGACATTTCTTAATAAGAATCAGAAAGGGTAATTTCCTGTCTGTGTGATTCAATAAAATTGACTTTTTAAGGTTCCATAAGATGACATATGTGGTGAATCGGGGCTATATAAATTAACTGAATTGAATTGAAGACAATGATCTCAAACACAAAAAGACCAAATATTCTCTGTTGGCTTTAGATACAGTTAAAAGCTTCTAAAAACAGAAGATAAAAGAGGTCTCAAGAGCCTTCCAGATTTAGAAACCGTTTGTGTGGAAGAATGGGTCACAGTAACACCTCAGCAATGCATGCAACTAGTTTCTCCAGACGGGAGACGTCTGAGGTTTTGATCACCCAAACAGCCTTTTCTACAATCTACTTGTTCCATGTGCCAATACGCATAATAACCCATAACCTCATTACTAAATTTTTTGTTTAGATGTCTCAGGTATACTTAGCGATATCTGGTGAAAATGTCATGTTAACAGACAAATTAGAAATATATTTAGTGAGAAAAGTATTGATGGGTTTTGGCATATGTATAAATATGCAGAGAATATGTATATATATATATATATTGAAATCATCTGAGTCTTGCTCCCCAGATCAAGTTACTATAGTCAGTGGGTTTGTCTCTCAACACTAAGCCCAATGGCAGAACAGTGATTGTCAAAGTACAGAGGCTGAAAGATCTCATGAAAGACGCAGACTTGGCACACGATGCAAGAAGTTCTTTAGGAATTTTTGGATTCTCAACCCAGCTGAAGCTACTTAGCAGGCTTTAGGGAAAATAGCTGTTATAATCCATTTTGAAAGATACACTTCCCACTTGGCCCTGCTAGGCATGACTTTCCCTCTTGTAGAAGGATGGAGCTGATACTGGTTGGAACAAGACTGGGATTTAAAGCAAAAGCTCCAACATTTGCAGCAATCTTGGCTGACAAAGGACATATTATGCCCTTAGACTCAAAATCTTACTTCGCTACCATGCTATTATTCCTGTAACTTGGATTTGTTTTTATTTTGTGGACAAATTAGCTTGTGGCAATTTTATTGAGCAGAGTTTAACATGGATTCTTATCGTGAGAGGGTGAAAAAAATGCAGAAAGCATCTCCCTCACTTGCATAGCCTCAGATAAGTGTAATTTCAGCATCCTTGTGGCAATTCGTAACATTCTCCTGAGAAAGCTCTAAAAGGTGTGAAGACCAAATGACATGTTTTCAAGTGACATGTGCTGTTTGTATGAAATCAGCTCCGAGATAATGTGCGATACAAAAAAAAAAGTTTATATTATTTAGACCCGTTTATATATATTCTTTTTTGCTCATACATAGCAAGTTTACTCTTTTATGGCTACTCAGATTTCCTGGGAATTGCTTAGTATGTTTATGTGCTTGAGCAGCACTGTCCCCACAGCAGCTACTTTGTTGCAAGGTGTTTTGGGGTTTTAGTGCCTTAATAAAATTGGGCTATACCTCTGACGAGCAGCCCACTACTAGGAGCACAATATACACCTCGGCGCAAATTTATGGCTCCCCTGAACGTGGTACCAAAGCAATTAGTGTCGGAGAGATTGGTAGGCATGAAAAGCCCCTACAGCATGCCTCGGAGCCAATAGAAAAGCAATGGATCTCAGTTTTATGGCCCAATTGCTTATTCAGTCTTGTTTGGTGTTCCTTTGCGAGACTCTAGAGTCAGTGGGGAATACAGAGGCTAGGCAATAAATTACTTTTGGATTTAGCATAAAGTCACCCAATAAAGATTAGACTATGGGATACTGCAATGACTGCAGAGCAACATTAACCATTCCCACAGGGACAGCACTGTTGCTTTTGGTAAACAGAGAAGAAAAAAAGTCCAATGTTTGGTGCAAAACTTTGAGACAGCATGTTAAACGGGACATCAATAGGAGCCCCAACCCACTCCATATTTATTGCTATATAAATCTCTGTGTGTGCCAATACATTATGCTGCCAAGGATTACACTTTGGATTTGCAGTTTATTTGTATTGACAAATCTGTAATTTAACCAGTTAAAGCAGCTTTCATATCAGTGCATGAGAGGCGATAAATATGAGCGCAACGTGTTTCTTGAAATAGAAAAAAGCATTTATATACATATATTTTTTTTGCTTTGGCACTATCAGTCTTCCCACAGCAAAAACGTCCATGAGATGATGGTAAATTCTCCTGGAGAGACAGCTAGGTTATTTATATAGCTTAGCAAACAACCTGAAATGTCAATGAACACACTTTCTCTGTGAAGGACACCAGAGTGACGAGGTTTCATTATTTGCTGGGAGTGTAAGGGATTACTCGAATGCCTGTAAAACAGCGTGTAATCTAGCAGCCTGTAGGGACTGGGACACTCAGCCTCCCCACAATGCTGCAATAGACCGACTGGTTCACTTGTTAAGTCCCGTTTCTCTATTGAAGACACACACACACAAACATGTTGCAGATGCACACGGGAACAGCAACTAGGGGTTTACATTCTGTCTGGATGCTGGTGCAGAGATAGGGGAGCTTTCTTGTCTCATTGGACGACGCACTTAGCTATCGCCTCATGTACAGAGTTTGTACATAACAGTTTTAGTTTCAGCTTAGCGCGTCAAGAAAGATAGATTTGCCCTACAGGGAAAAGGATTCCGGGTTATCATGCGCCAAAAGAAGCTTCTATGTTGCTTATCTAAACGTGTACAGCTACTGGCTTCTTGCTTCTACTCAGACAGGATAAATTATTTGTCTAATTAACATCTCCAAATTAAAATGTGCAAATTATATTGTGTTTATTCTCAATACTGATTACAGTAGTTTGCTATTATGTTTTATTTGCAAAGTGCTTTCTAAAATGTAACACACCTCATGTCATCTTCTTAGGTTTTCACCACATGTGATGTTACAGCAGTAAAACCAGGAGTTCTGGTGCAATGAATCTCTTCCTCCTTTGTGTCTTGTTTTCCACAGGTTGGTTCTGAGCAATTTGTCTAGAATGAACACCAACTCCTCCGACGAATTTTTCCAGGCCACAAATCATGCAGAGCAGACGTTCCGTAAAATGGAGACCTACCTCCAGCACAAGCAGCTGTGTGACGTGCTGTTGATAGCAGGGGATCACAAGATACCGGCTCACAGGTTGGTGTTTGTGCTTCCTCATGCTTTCGTTTCATTAATTAGGCCCGCATCTGCCATAGATTAGAGGTGAAGCCTCCCCTCTCTGTGAGGTTCATTAAACCAGCGGTGGAGGCGTCAAAGCTTTGGTCTGGATCTTGCTTTGAAACGCATTTGCATCGTTCCAAGGAGTAGCTGGATGATGTTTGAAATGTAAAGCATTAATAAAAAAAACATACAAATGCACTGATCAAAGATTTTCGTTTTTTATAAACTAATTTGAACCAAATCCAATTTTTCTGTAAGAAGAGAAATGACCGACACTGAAAGTTGCCTCTTCCCTCAGTAAAAACTGGCATGCCGATGAGCGTTGTGGTTAGTGTGGCCTGTTATGGTGCATTCAATGACAGGAAAAATATAACATTTTTAAATATCTGACTGGACGCATTGAGCTCAGGATTAATCAGTTCCGATCCATAACATCCCTAAAGAACTAACATGCAAACTTCTTGTTCACTGGCTTGTTGCTACGTTTCTACGCTGCTGTGATCTAAATACACGCTCTGCCAATTCGTGTTACGTCTGATGCAAAGGAAAACTGCGCTCCATTGCACAGAGGTGTCAATATTCTTCCACTATAGTAATTGAAGTGAATGCATCACGTAAATGGTAAAGACCTCTTCTGGAGCAGATTAGCCTAAATGTCTATTCATATTTTGTTTGCTCATCCAAAGAGACGAAAACAGTCTCCTCTACTAGCCGTATTCAGCACCAGTTTGTCCTTTTCTTCCCCTTTTAGGAAGCATAAATGTCAATATAAAATTTAGGAATCAGAACATTGTTGCCAGAAGCTATAGTTTTATTGTAATGCCATCTGATCATTCCAACTTTTTGTTATGAAAATGAGCACGCATAAAATCTGACTAGTGAAATGAACACAGTGGTTTACAAAAGTGTTCTTTAGACTTGAACATTTTCCAACTTTGTCACGTTACCGCCACAAACTAATTTCACAGGGATTTAATGTGATAGATCAATACAATGTAGGGCATGATTTAAAAAAAAAAAGTAATTGAAGGGATACATGTTTTTCACAACTGTTAAACGTGTAACATGGATTTGTGTTCGGTACTGTTGAACATTTGAACAAGCACCTTGTGCTGCAATTACATCTGCAAGTCTTTTGAGTCTCTACCAGCAAAACACTTCATGTACAGTCAGATAAGATTAAGAGCATGTGTGAAAAGTATTTTTCAACGTTTCAGTCAGGTTTAGATCTGGACTTTGACTTGACTATTCTAACATATTTATGTGCATTGATTTAAACCATTCAAATTTGCTCTGCCTTTATGTTTAGGGTTGTTGTACTACTGGAAAGCAGGCATCCAAGTTTCCTGTGTCCCTGTTGTAGGCAACTACAAACTTTCTTGCCCAATAACCACAGATGATATCCACCAGATCCCCACGACCCTGTGACAATAAGCGGTTATAAAAAAATGGATGGATGAATTGATAATTATTCTTCCACTTATGTGTTAATATGTATTTATGTTTCACATAAAATCCCAATTCAGTGCACCAAAGTGTGAGGTGTAAGGTGACAAATTGTGGACGATGTCAACCGAATGCTCTTGCAAGGCACTACATCTGTCTGCAGAAGAAAAAGATGGCTTTTAGGATGGTCTAATATAATCATTCACTGGCTCACATAGTCAAGGGTTTTTTTAGTGACCTTGAAAGGCGTAAAACCCTTCAAGCAGCATCAGCGCAGCAGGAAACATTGGACACCAGCTTCATGATGTACAGTAATTACTTTGGCAACAGAGCATGAAAAAATAAACTGTAAAAATGTGCGTGCTTTAAAGGTACAAAGCTACATTTAAAGAAACACGGTCTTCAAAACATACCCCATACACATCTCCCAGTAGACATATAAACCTATGTAAAAGAGCATGCTTAATGGATTTTTTCCCCCTCATGGCAGACTTGTCTTAAGTGCGGTTTCGGACTACTTTGCTGCTATGTTTACCAGCGATGTGAGAGAGGCGAAGCAAGAGGAGATCAAGATGGAGGGAGTGGATCCTGAGGCCCTCAGATCCCTGGTTCATTTTGCTTACACTGGTGAGTGCCTATAAAGGAATTCACTGGCTTTTCTGAGCTGTTATGAGACCTCTGTTGTCCTGCTGATTAAAATGGATCAATAATGCAATTTATCATTGGGCTTACACAGCAGGAAGCACTTCAACATAAAATCGTTTTATTTTGCCAGACAAATGGCCTTTAATAAATTACCTGAAATATTTAGAAAATCAGCTTTTCAGCATTAAAAGAAGGAAGTGAACACCACATTGCCGAGAATGAACTTAAATGCCTAAACACCCTAAAATGGATGTTTTTGTTTTTCAATTTTAAGTATTTAAAGCCTATACAAAAATAACATTGTCAGAAAATTCAGATTTTTGAAATTGCGCATTTGACTGGTTGTTTTTTTTTATAAAAAATAAAAAGGAAACATTGGCGTATTGTATCAAATTTATTTTGCCAAAACTGACACATTAAGCTTCTGAGGTCATGTCACGTAATGTCACCAAAACACGTATCACAACAGCCTTTTTGCTGGTAATGTGTAGAATATAATCAGTCATGTATTTACTTAATGCAAACGGTTTTGACAAAAGCACTAATTTGTTAAAGTGGTAGAGGAATCAACAATGTAGTTGTCAAAAAATATACATTTTAAACCAGATACTTACATACTGAGTAAATATAAACACAAGACACTTCCTCACACTTTCCTCACAGTCCTGCATTAATCCACACTAAAAGAAAATCTTGACTTAATTTACTGTTTCTTCCATTTGCTAACTGCCAGAATGATGATAAAGATACTTGTTTTTTAAACTTTCCTCAAATTCATAGGTTTACCTACATTTCCTTTGTATTTGGTAGCCCTTCCTTGTAAAACTTGGGCCAAACACTTTGGGTGTGGTTCCACACGCTTTTTACAACTGTTTACTATAATTTGGCCCATTCCTCCTGATACAACCGATGCAAATGAGTCGGGTTTATTCGCCATCTCGCTCCCAGTGTTAGACTTCGATCAGTTCTTTCTGATGGACAGTGTGTCCATCTGCCAACATCTTTAGCCAGCATCTTCACAGGGTGTTAGGCTCTTGTTCTTAAGGTGAAACACAAATTTCATACTAAAACATATTCATCTCTGGGACACAGAACCCATCTCCTGTCTAAAGAATATCATTTTGAGATATTTCTATGATTTCTGTACTTAAAAATAAATGCTTGAATTTGGCTTCTTTGGGTTTCTGAAAAATATACCCAAGAATAAACCAGACTGTGGAGGTCCACAGTTCTCTTCCTGATCTCTTGATTTCAATTTAATTCAGTTCAAATAGATTTTTTTTAATCCCAAAGGAAACTTTAATATTTCTATAATTTTTCCATGACCTTCCAAAACAAAGCAATGTAATTGTTGCCATACATCCACAGATGTGCCTCCATCAAGCTCAAATGTTGTTAAAATCTTAGAAAGTCACGACAGCATTGTCTCTGCTTTCCCAAATTGTTTAAAAACTAATTAGTAATCTGAGTGTACACAAACTTCTGAATAAAGAAAACATAACATTCCTTTCATAATTCTGGCTTTTAGCTAATAGAAATAAATCTGGTAATCTTAATTTATCTTTGTAAGACAAAGAGAATTTTTTTTCTACATTGTATGTAAATATAACTGCATAATTGGCACTATCAGGTTGCCTATTTATTTAGTTTAAACTGCTTCCACCAGAATTCATATCTAATGTGGATATTTCTGTCATGTCATATGTATTGCATTTCTTTACCATGACATTACAGGTGTCCTTGAGCTGAAAGAGGAGACCATCGAGAGTTTATTGGCGGCAGCATGCCTCCTACAGCTTTCACAAGTCATCCAGGTCTGCTGCAGCTTCCTCATGAAGCAACTTCACCCTTCCAACTGCCTTGGAATACGATCTTTTGCGGATGCTCAGGGCTGTGTGGACCTGCTGAATGTGGCTCATAACTACACCATGGTAGGACGGTAAACAGAGCCAGATTGCATTTATGTGGTGAACTAAATAATTTATTTTGCAATAACGGTTTTCACTGCAGGGATGCACATGGGCATACACCACAATAAAAACCACAAACCAATGGTTGATGTTGCAATAAACCAAATCTTACGTTTATTTCCAACATTGGCACTAAAGTCTGCTGCATCACAGGCAACTAAATCAACCTCTGTTTTATGTAAAAATTATACTATAAGTCATTTTCCAATTCATTTTGTGTTCCTTGCATAATATTTTTTTCATAAATAAATCTATTCTGCGTAGAGTTGAGGATGCAAATGAATTTGGTTATAGATGAGCTAATTTAAATGTTCAGTCATTTTTGAATATCGGCACCTCGGTCATTTACATCTCATAATTTAAGTGGATGGTATTTGGATGTGAGAATATGATAGAAATTGAATAAATTCACACTTTAACTTTGTGTAATTGAGTTGTATGCTGTCAGAGCTGCACTGCCGTATGAGCCATTTTCATCTAGCTCTGCAAGGAATATTTGCACTGGATTAAGATTCAGCCACATATCAGGTTTTTTTTTCCAACCATGCAGAAGTGACACGGTCATGCAGGCGTTATCTCCTAAAGGACATCTGCTCGCTCGGTTTACATTGCCTCCATCTGAGACCAGGAGGTTAATCTAATCATCAAACTGCACAAGAGGTCCAGCTTCCTGTTCAATCACTTCGGTAATGAGCAGGGAGAGCTGTGGACTTCCTGGCTACACCATCCGCTGCATTCTGAGTGGACCGAGTTGTGTTTTGATAAGCTTGGTTTCCCTGTTTGAGCGAAGACAGCCAAGCCCCAAACATCCTTCCTTTATGAAACTATTTTATATTTTATAGTATAAAATGTGCGTGTTAGTAGATGTAATTATTAATCTGTGTTTTAGAGCACAAGAGAAGCCGTTTATTTTTCTTTTCGCCTTATAGATTGTAATCATTTATTCATTGCCTTGCAAAAGTATTAATGCCTCTTTCACATTTTGTCATTTTAAAACCTCAAACTTTGAACTATTTCAATTGAGCTTTTGAACAACATAAAGTAAAGCATAATTGGGAAGTGTGAGAAAAATGGCGCATGTTTTTTTTGCATGTATCATGCAAATATATTCAATCCCCTTTACCCTGATACTGCTAAATAAAATGAAAACGTGACCAATTACACAGGGCTTACCTGTTTGTATTTTGAGCTCAGTATCAATACAGCTGATTTATAAAGGACTCAGATTTCTATCTTTCTATCGGAGACCATTAGTGAACAAGAACTTCTCAAAGACTGAGGAAATTAACAGCAGGTCAGGTGAAACGCTGAGGAGAGGTTTTATTCCAGCGTTACATTACAAAGCAATATCTCAAGAACTGAACATCTGACTGACAACTGTCCAATTTATTACTTGGAAGAAAAAGAGCACAACATGCTATCTCAACCAGGTTGACAGGCCAGGCAGAGAGATTAAAGCTCGATTCCACAACAGGAACTTTTTTTTCAGGAAACAGATGGGTTTTCTGGGGCTTTTAATGACCTCTACATTTTAGCTGTGTTTACCAGGGTAAAACTGTTTGAAATAGTCTTTATCAACATATGTTAGCTGGAATAAATTCTTCATTCAGAGTAATATTTTAAGATTTAAAACCATGTAGATGCAGAGGCATAAATAAAAACAACCACCACCCCTATGGATCATTAACAGATTTTATAAGGCTAGGTAAGGAACGTTTATCCGTATAGCACATTTCAGTAACAAAACAAATTGCTGTACATGAACAGAACACGAGAAAAGAAAACATATTGAAGAACATATATTGCAGTGGAATAGTAGCAGCAGGATAGATATATGATAAGTTGGACTACAAATGTTAACATTAACATTCAAAGGCAACTCTAAACAAATAGGTTTTTAACACTGATTTAAAGGAACTCAGTGTTTCATCATTTTTACAGTCTTCTGGGAGTTCATTCCAGATAATTGGAGCATAAAAACTAAATGCTGCTTCTTCATACTTGGTTCTGGCTCTGCAGAGAAGACAAGCCAGAAGACCTTAGTGGTCTGGAAAATTGATACACTGATAACAAGTCTGTGATGTGTTTTGCTGCTAAGCCATTCAGTGATTTATAGACTAACATAAGTATTTTAAAGTCTATTCTCTGAGATACAGGGAGCCATTGTAAGTACTTCTGAACTGGGGTGATGTGCTCTACTTTCTTAGTTTTCTAGAACGCAGAAGCGTTCAGTATCAGCTGCAGCTGTCTAATTGACTTTTTTGGCAGACCTGTGAAACCACTGTTGTAGTAACTAAAGATAAATGCATTGATTAGTTTTTCAATGCCTGCTGAGACATTAGTCCTTTAATCCTCGAAATGTTCTTAAGGTGATAGAAGGCCGACTTTGTTATTGTCTTTATAAACAACCACGTGCTGCTGTTGCTGCTGCTCTGTGTGTGTGGTTAATTTTTCTCAGAACATCACATGCAGCCTTTATTTATTAAATATATCTGTGAATGTTACAAATTCTTCCGACTTTAAAGTCATTACAGTACAGTGATAGAGTGCACATGCAGTGAAAGGATTGCAAGATCATGGAACAGGGGGTTCTAATCCCAAAACGCAGCTGTCTCTCCGCTTCTCTTGCTCCAGAAGCGACAGAGCATGAATGTTGGTAAAATCCCTTTAGAATGTGTTAAAGTTACAGTTTTCCATGGAGTTTTTAGTCACTCTAAATAGGCAAAGTGCATTTGCTGTGCCAGAATTATCTGTTACAGTTTTAATGGCTGACAGTGGCGCAGGAGTTAGGGAGCTCATCCTGCAATTGGCAGGTTGCTGGTTCAATCCCCTGCTCTGACTGTTGTTTTGTCCTTGGACATGATACTTCACCTGAATTGCCTGCTGGTGGTGGTCAGAGGGTGCGGTGGAGCCGATGTATGGCAGCTTTGCCTCTGTCAGTCTGCCCCAGGGCAGCTGTGGCTACTAACATGGCTCACCACCATCAGGGTGTGAATGGGTGAATGACTGACTGTAGTGTAAAGTGCTTTAGGGTTGTCGAACTTGATAAAGCGCTATGGAAGTACAAGCCATTTAGATGCAGGAAAAATATTGCTTTTAATTTTACAATCGTACACTCAGCCATGAGCAAAGCGTCAGCTAACACTGCTGCGGGAGAGTTTACTGCTTAGCATCACCGGCCCAGTTAGGGGCTAACAGGAAAAAACAAAAACAAAAAACAAACCACAGCTTCAAATAGAGAAGCAGCCTAGAGGCCCCTGGTTACTCTGGAGGGGCTGGAGAGATCCACTGCTCAAGTGGGATAATCTGTGGATTGGACAAATATTAATTATCCACAAATCTCTCTTATTGGAGGAGTGGACAGATTGTTACATTCTTGACGAAAAGTCAGTTTACAGTGTGCTAGGAGCTGTGTAGGGGACTCTTCAACCATGTAGGAGAAGGTGCTCTGGTTAGATGAGACCAACGTTTACAATATGTTGGTCTAGATGCAAAACTCCTTTTGTGGTGGAGAACTGATAGCCTGAACATACCACATTCACCCTGAAACGTAGCCATGGCAGCATGATTCTGGGATTAGGCTTTTTTTTCCAGCAGGACAGGGAAGCTGGTCAGAGTTGATGGGAAGAAAATGCTAAATATAGAGCAGTCCTGGAAGAAAACCTCTGGGAGGCTAGAAAAGCCTTGAGACTGGAGCAGAGGTTCACCTTCCAGCAAGGCAATGGTTCCAAATATACAGAGCTACGATGTAGCATCATGTGATAAAATTATATAAATTTAATTCAAATTGATAATCTGTGGAAATACTTTGAAACTGATGTCCACAGACATGAATTATCCAATCAGACACAGGTTGAGCAATATTGTGAAAAGAGAATGAGTAAAAATCTCAGGTCTCTAGATGGGCAAAGTGAGTAGAGACACACATCAAAAGACTTGCAGCTGTGATTGCTGTGGAAGGTGATTCTTCAAAGTATTTACCCAGGAGAGCTTTTTGTATCATTTGCCTCCCACATCACAATTAAGCACACCACCACAAAATATATTTAAAACAAAATCAAGGTATTAATGATTTTACAAGACACTGTTATTCTCCTCTATCTCCTGATTAATCAAACGGGCTCCTTCATGAAAAACACTGACCTAACACCATTACTGTTTAGTACCAAACGCATAAACTCTTTCTTCCTACTGCTCATTTCCCGGGAAGAGAACAAAACAAGCAGTTGAGTACACAACCTTTTAAATGATCAAGAAACAAACTTGATTTTGCTTCCAGTTTTATATTTACCTGGGTTAAACCTGCAATCTGGAATGTCTGATCTAAAGCAGCATCAAAGACTTGCCTGAACTTTCTCCCTCGGCTTTACCACCACAGATCGATAGATGCTCCTCATTTCATTAAGCCTCTCTGTGCTAAGCCTTTAAAACCTGCTCTCATAAAGATTGGATCAAGAAACTGTAATTTGTTGCAAGTTGATGATCAATATCTCGGTTGTTCTTTTTAATTTAAGGGCATCCACACTAAAGTGGGCACCAAGTTGCTGCGGCAACTTGGTAATTAATGTTCAGCTGCTTTGTTTGAAGAAAAAAACAAGGCATGATTGCAGCCAAAAGACTGCTCAGTATGTCTTTTAAGTGCTTGAATTTTGGACGCAGTATGGATCCACAGAGGCAGGAGAGCCCTTTCTACAGTATATCATCTCTAATGGAAATGCCCAGAGACAAAGACCTTGAAGATGTAGCCATGCAGTACTGTCATATGGGCTGGGCCTGTTGCCAATAGATGGAAGATTAATCTGCAGAAAGGCAAATAGAAGGAAAATTCTGCAACGCTTGGAGCTGGACCCACCATTTGGAAAACAGCAGTCATTTGTGTGTTTCTCATAAAAAGCTTTTAGGGATAATGTTCAGTTACCATAATGTGATTTGAACCTGTTACTTTTTTTTTTTTTTTTTTACTAAAATTACACTGATACAAGCATAATCATTTTTATATTAAAAACAGTTGTAGTTCTTCCAGTAAATACTACTGTCTAGATTCATTCATTAAATTTTTTTCACATCTCTGTCCTTAGCCTTTTGAAATGCCAACACAAACTCACACAAGCACACACACTGCTGCAGCGAGCGTACTCCTCGGCTAATAACTGATGATTATCAGTCTCCTCTGTGTCTCCTCTCTGTTCCAGGAGCACTTCCTGGAGGTCATTCAGAACCAGGAGTTCCTGCTGCTCCCCACGGCTGAGATTGTTAAACTACTCTCCAGCGATGACATCAACGTTCCAGATGAAGAAACAATTTTTCAGGCTTTGATGATGTGGGTGAGATTTGATGTCCAGCATCGACAGCAGGACCTCGGGGTGCTGCTCGCTTACATCCGTCTGCCTCTTCTTCCTCCACAGGTGAGATAACTGAGAAACCCTATTATTAAAGGGACAGTAAGTTTTCACGTTCCTCTAAAAGACTTTGTAAGTTAAAACTGAAAACGTATCTTTTTTCACCCAGTGTAACTTGCTTTACTTTTGCCAAACTCTCCAAGTGAAGAGAGGTCATCATGGTATCTTCAGTACAAATGCAATTATGGTATCATTTTCTGAGCACTGAAATTTTAAATAAAACATGTAGTCATTTTCAGGACATTATCGTCCAGAGTATTCTTCCTTTTTTGTTGTGCTGTTCTCTATTTAGTTGGAGTAAAACAAGCTGGTTAATTAGTCAGGCTGTCTGCCAATTAGACATGACGGATAAAAGAAACTAATAGGAGAGGTTTCTTTGGTGTCTTTTGGTTTCCTATCATGTAAAAAAAGGTGTAAAAAAAGCATTTTTTACACCTGGAAACATTTTTACAGAGCTACATTTTAAGGATGAAACGGATTAAGCTACCAGTTGGCTGGCACACTATCCCATTATGTTTCAGACAGCCAGGAAACTTTTGCCACTTTGGCATGTAACTTAAAGTATTTAAACTGCTGCATATTGCATTTTTTTTTAAACATTTCATTTTTATAGCCATAACTGGTCTACTTACATTTGAAATTTTGCCTTTTGGTCCTAAAATTTAAAATATTAAATTTACAAGCCAATCTGTTATTGTGACACAAATTGATTATATGTATGATTGTCAGTATATAATTGTTTTATAATTACAGTAAAAAAAAGAAAAAAAAATAGAAATGTGGTTGTTTCTAAGCTGTGTAGTTCTAACTTAATTTCAAATATTCATTTATACGCATTTATTAACTACCTAAAAACCGTAACAACAAATTTTACAATGATCTCTTCATGCAATGTATATAAAGGTTTAAATATTTGTACATTATGTGATTATCTTCCATGAATCATTTCATAGCTATACATTTTTGGTCTTTAGCTGTACAACATAGCTAGGTATATACTTTAAAAAAAATAAAATTTTCACACAAAGCTCACATTTACTATTTCTGTTTTAAAGACATACGTAACTTTAAAAATATTACCCTTTTATTATCCTTTTATCCAACCCTATCCTATTATTACCCTTTTATTATCCTTATTCAAAGACTCAAAGGCAAGTATGAAGAGTAAAAATATCCCTCTCATTGAGTAATTTTTTGTTTTCTACAACCTATTAGGCACTTAATTTTCACAATTTTATTAAGGGAAAAAGGCAAAATCTCATATTCTCCAGGTGGGTTTTAATATTGTTTTGTGTTTGTCTTTTGAGTGTTTCCTTGCCAATATTCATTTAAATCTTGCAAGACTACTTCATGCTTTTATGTTTTTTTTAGTTTATTCTTGTGTTCTTTTCATTTGTGTTATTAGATCTATTTTACTCAGTTCAGTGTTAATCTTTTTTCTTTTAATGAGAAACCTCAGGGTGTCTTAATTCAGGTTCCTCTGTGTTAATTAGTCTCCTTCCTCAGCCGCCTTCATTCTGCCTCAGCTGCTCCACATTTCCAATGAATAGCTCCTCTGGTTTATAAGTCATTCTGCCTCAACCTATAAGCTCACTGGTTCTCTTTGTTCACTGCTGGATTCTTTCAGTAAACTGCCATAACTACACAAAAAAAGCAAGGCAATATATATATATATATATATATATATATATATATATATATATATATATATATATATATATATATATATATATATTAATCACAACCCAGAACCCCTAGATCTATACAAAGTATGTAAAACCCAAAAAGGGTGCATAGTTTTACAACCACGACTGCAGAAGCAAGATTTAGATATTGAACTTTAATATGTGCGGAGAACCACTACTGCTATAAAAGTGAAGGAGTGCAGCTAATGTCTAAGTTGAAAGTAAACAGGAACAAAAAAAGTGCATTTGACAGGCAAAATAATGCTGGAAATAGGACAGAGTCAAAAACTGTCACGACTTTGGCAGTCACTGGAGGTGGCTGTTTGACTCTTGGCATTTGGTTTTGGCATGTTGTGGCCTATAGAATGAGGGTAAAATATAATGAGACACACTCCACCTTCCCAAGACTATAGAAGCATAAGAAACAGGGCACCACAGGGTTACCTCAGCTAGTCTGAACTAAAAGTCTTTTCCAAAAGGAAAGTTAAAGCTTAGTATGAAAAGTAGATAAGGTGGCTACCTCCTAGGCCCAGAACTATGAGAAAGATCTACAAGAAAGCATCAAGAAAATCAACACATCTGCCTTTGAATCGTCTTGTTACCAAAAAGTGCTATATAAATAAACTTGCCTTGCCGTGCCTTCTAATTCTTAAAACACCATTAGACAGGTATGTCAGTTTCTACAATTTCTTTTAGGATTCTTCACAAAATAATGTGGCATTTGTGATTTAATTTCAATAAAATTTCACACAAATTTCCTGCAGAGAATTCTCCATAAAGCTATCAGACATTGTGTCTCATTACAGTAAAGTGATGTTGTTCCTTGCAATCCAGCTCCTTGCAGATCTGGAAAACAACAAGATGTTCTCTGATGATCTGGAATGTCAGAAGCTGCTGATGGAAGCCATGAAATACCATCTGCTGCCTGAGCGACGGCCCATGTTTCAGAGCCCAAGAACAAAACCTAGAAAGTCCACTGTGGGTGCACTTTATGCTGTGGGAGGGATGGACGCTACCAAAGGTATGCAGGTACTCGTACGCATCGACTGTCGGCACTGGCTGACAGATGGGTTATTAAGCCTGCATTTTGTGCCATCTCGTTTTTTTTTCCCTAGGCTCCACCACCATTGAAAAGTACGACTTGCGAACAAACACCTGGGTCCAGGTTGGAGTCATGAACGGACGCCGGCTACAGTTTGGGGTTGCGGTGATTGACAACAAGCTGTACGTAGTCGGAGGGAGGGATGGACTCAAGACATCCAACATGGTGGAATGCTATAATCCTATCAGTAAAGTTTGGTCCACTATGCCCCCGATGTCCACACATCGACATGGGCTTGGTAGGTGTTGAAATATTTCAATCTTGTTTAAATTCAAAGAGAATAGTACATATAGAGATTACCTTATGGATACAAAAGGATATACATGTGGGGAAGTTTTTATTATTTGCAGGCTCAGAGTTGTTTATTATCTAATTAATTATTTCATCTTATCTTAGCCCCGTGATTGTGTGATTTTACCACTTTGGTTGAGGTTTTGCATCATTAATAACTGCTGGATGAAGTTCAGAGGGGTCACAAATAGCATGCTGTAAAAAAATAAATTAAATAAAAATCCCACCATTCCCTCCAGACCTTTGATATTTTCTCGCACCCCTATCAAAGCTTGCCAAGCTGTACTGAACCTGCTCTGCCTTATCATTCCATGCCCAACACATCTCATATCAGAAGCGTTTTGATTTGCAGTTGAAACAGGTCCTGCTCACAGAACAGGGAGATCTTGTCAAAGCATTCAGCTCACTCGCCCAGTGTGGTAGGAGGTATCAGTTAGCCCAGGAGAGCACACTGTACAGATTACCAGTGCCGTCTTTGATCTTTTCTCAAGCAAAATGTTTCTTGCTGCTTTGCTTATTTTGTGCATATTTTCAGCCTGAATATATTTGAACTTGGTGGCTGTGAGCACCCCTGCCTGGCCGCTCCCCACTGTTTGCATTGTGGGGAAAGACAAGAAAGAGTTGTTCTTTTTCATTACAAAGCCACCAGTTGTTAAGAAACAGGCCCTTTATTGTAAGAATACTATGTCACAGAGCTACTCTGAATGTTTCTGGACCCTAATGTCGCTCGAAAATAATTGAACGCTCACCAAAGGAAATAAGGGTTTTACAATAAAAAATCTATTGTGTTAAAAAAATATCCCCTACATTGTTGCTGGAGGAAACCACTTTCCTCTAAGACTGGGCTGAGAAATAACAATGCTGTTTTATAGTCTTCCTGTTTTTTGAAAAGATTTGGTCTGCTGCATGCCACAGCCTGCTTCAAAATGAGAACCATACCTCTGGAGTTCTAGTCGGGAACTCCTGGAAACATGTTTATTATTAATTATGTTGTCTTTTATTATTCAGAATGGATTTTGTGTCCATGGATTAGTCTAGATGATTAAATTTAATTTAAGTCTAAGCATGTTTTTTTGTTATATTGACAACAGCATAAATCATACAGCTTCCATTGCAAAAAATGCAAACAAATGAATTTGTTCTGCCCTTATCCAATGTGCATTTGCAGTAGGTAAACAATTTCAGTATTATATCAGTACATGGATATATAAATCTCATAATCTACCAAAGACCCCTTCAAAGATACATTCTTTATCTCTCCATTGCGAAACAATTTATAGATTCCGATATTTTCTCAGGATTACGAGTTAAAGTAAAAAGAAACCAAACAAGCAAACCCCAAAGAAGATGAAGACTTTTACTGAAGATTACCATGGTAAAAGCAACAAGGAACAGCATTGACTAATAAGGGTTGCTATTAATCAATTAATCAGAAAAGCTAAAGAAAATAAAGCATGGAATCTATCATTGCGAAGGCAATATTAGATTTTATCGTATTTTATGGTATAAATTGTCATTTGACATTACTTTCTAAGAGGGAAAGGAATAAAGAGAATAAAGAAAAAAACAAGGAGAGACAAACGTTTTGGAGCCACCAGCAAAATGTCAACTTTCATCACAGGAACTGGCAGCAGTACTTATTAAACTCTAAAACCGTAATATTATTTCCAGCTATTGATAAAATAAAAAAACGCTTTACACCTAGGCCTGTGAGGACTGTTAATAATTTTGGGCCTAACTGGCTTTTGTGAGCGCCGCTCCGATGACTAAAAATGTATTTTGGCAAAATCACAAACTCCAGCAAGGCCAGCTGAAGTGGGGAGGAGAGCAAATAGTCTCTGGAGAAAAAAGGTCCAAAATAAGAGATGTCGCTCGCTTTGATTTTTAGATTTAAAATCATAGCTGCTTACGATAAAATCAATATTTTACAAAAATATGGATTTCTCTGGTTATGCTCAGGCATCGCAGTACTGGAGGGTCCCATGTATGCAGTAGGAGGCCACGACGGCTGGAGCTATCTCAACACAGTGGAGCGCTGGGATCCACAGGCCAGGCAGTGGAACTATGTGGCCAGCATGTCGACTCCACGGAGCACCATGGGAGTCACAGCTCTCAATGGAAAGTATGTTGCACCATCCTATTTCAGCTAAGCAGTTTTCCAGCATAAGAACAACTTTAATTTTTTTTTTTTTTTATATTTTTAAAGTCTTTAGATTTTTACTTCCAACATTTGCGTTTCAATTGAATGGTACAGGTCGCACTGAAGTCACATTAAAAGGTGAAAAACGTTTTGGATGATTTATCATGGTCTGGCAACCTGTGTACCCTGTTAATATACATCAGTATTCTTTTTGCAACATTTATTGATTATAGTGTGTTAATTTGGGCGTGCTAAAAAAGTAAGATGACATTAAATTTTGAATGCCAAATGTCCCAGCAAGCTTTGTTTCAGGAAAAAAAAAGAGGATGTCACAATAACAAAAGGCTTGAAAGGCTTGCATTAGTCGATTAAAAACAGATGTGCTTAAGAGCATAATTCTTACAAACCATACAAATTTGACTTCGGTTCAAGTGAGATATACCCAGAGATTATAGAAAGTGCTAGTTCTAATAGAAGGGATGTGCATACACTGCAATCTAAACTCCATAGGGGCAATTAGAAGAGTGTTTCTATATATAAGAAGCAATCTGAAAACAATCTAATTTTTAAACAGAGACCAGCTCTGAGCATCGTTTCAGTATGAACATCTGCTGAAGAAACAAAGCTGCTCCTCGGCTCAGCTTCATTTACTATTCAGCGTCAAAAGAACTTTAACGGTTAGGTCAAAAATAGACAACAAGAAAACAGCTTCACTAGCAACTACGGTCTTGTGATGACAGGCCTATGAATAACAAGCATGTAAAATAGTGATGTAATCCTTCTCAAGAACACTGTTAAGGAAACAGCTTTGGTCTAAAAAAAAAACCCTATCTAGTACCTGCGGAAAGCCTGAGTTCCTTTAAATCAAGATTAAAAACACATTTGTTTAGGATTGCCTTCGACTGTTCTAGTTAAACTGTTTTACTGAAACATCATTAGTTCCGCTTTATAGTCCAACTGTTTTTAATGTTTGCTTTTAGTATCTATTTTTCCATGTTCTATTCCCTACTTGCTTTTATTCTGTTTTTTCCCCTATATTTTAATCATGTAAAGCACTTTGCATTGTCTCTGTACTGAAATATGCTATTCAAATAAATTTGCCTTAAAATTTCTATCAAGCTGTCCTGAGTGTTTTACTAATCCAAGCTTTTTTCAACACATTTTGCACAGCCATATGTTAGCGTTCTCATCTTTTTTCTTTCCCCTTTTATTCCTCAGGCTGTTTGCAGTTGGTGGGCGAGATGGCAGCTCGTGTTTGAGGTCCATGGAGTGTTTCGATCCACACACCAACAAGTGGAGCATGTGTGCGCCAATGTCCAAGAGGAGAGGAGGCGTGGGCGTAGCCACGTACAACAACTTCCTGTATGCCGTGGGTGGACATGATGCCCCCGCTTCCAACCACTGTTCCAGGCTCTCCGACTGTGTTGAGAGGTGAGCGAATGCTTCAGGAACGCAGTGCTCTTGTTTAACCACTATTCCCAACTCATAAACAGAGATAAAGGCGGCTCTTGATCTCCACCCTGTTCCTGCATTTAATTATTTTTTTTGGACTTGGCTGTAAATATATGACGTATTATCAACCATGTGACTCCATTTTATGGAGTCTGGCACCCTCTGGTGGCCAGGTTTTATTAAAACATTTGTTTGACTATCAGGGCATCTTTTTCAAAAAGAAATTCTACAAATGACCTCTTTTATTTAATTTTTTTGTCTGTGCTGAAAATATTGCAGTATTGCGTCTATTCAGGCATCTATCAATCTTCCTGTCCATTTAGCAGAAATCGGTTAGAGTTTTTTTCTCTCCAGAGATTTAAGCTGACAGGGCAGCAGAGTTAGATCACTTCAGTGGTTTGACCGCATTTTCCAATTACAGATATGATCCAAAGACGGACACATGGACCACTGTGTCCTCTCTCAGCGTTCCCCGAGACGCAGTGGGGGTTTGCCTGCTGGGCGACAGGCTCTATGCAGTTGGTGGGTATGACGGCCAGTCATATCTCAAAACCGTCGAGTCCTATGATGCACAAAACAACGAGTGGACCGAGGTAATCACAGTTTTTAAAAATCATAAATCTTTGTAGTTACAGTGGTGCATTTTTACATATTTAACACACACACATATATCTATCTATCTATCTATCTATCTATCTATCTATCTATCTATCTATCTATCTATCTATCTATCTATCTATCTATATCTATATATATATATATATATATATATATATATATATATATATATAGCTAGCTAGATAGATAGATAATTAAGAAAATAGAAGTCTAAAATGATTAGCTTTGTCTTGTGTATAGATTTTTAGCTAGATTTGTGTAATTCATTCCTAAATTATTAGTTATTTAGTTATGTCAAGTTATATGTCTAGATTTATTGCACTTAGAGTCAGACTTTATTTAAAATTTGCATTACAGAAATGTTTTATTGCTGTGTTTAATGAACCTTAATAAACGGTTGCTTGAATTAAAGCCCCATTGTGTAAGATTTTCACACTGGCGCACCATCTAGTGGTGCCCTGAATGAATCACAAACCACCTCGCCATTAAAGTGTAACTCACCTCCATGTGAAAGCATATTTCTGCCCCCAGACAAATTTGACCAACTCCATCAAAGTGGGCGGGGATACGCGGCAATGGGGGGGGGGGGGGGGGGATGTGTTCAGCATAGTGGAAATGCAGCCGCAATCTTGATTTGCCATATTGAATCATGGAGAGCGAGCAGAGGTAGTTACGCCAAGGTTCGGTCTTTTGGGGTGGAGGATTGTTACCCCCCTCGTCCCCGGAGGTTGAGGGAGGCTTTGTGGAGCCCAGTGGGCCAGAGCCTTATCAGTTTGAGCCACTGGGTCAAGGTTCTGACTAAGTGAAGGCCAAAACCAGCACTGCCAAGGCGGTGGAGGACAGTTATATATTATCATATTTATTTCCCGCTTTGTAATCCAGGCCAGATCACCGGCAGCTTTGTGCATCATGATTGATTTGTACTGTGGACACGAGGCATTGTTGATCTCCTCTTTACTCTGACTGCAGCAGGCAGGTTTCAATACCAGGGAAGACAGAGAGGGAAGTTCACAGCAACCTCAGTAAAGTTAGTTCTAGGTTGGACAGTGGACATTCATGCTCCGCGGCTTCAGTGGCATCTGTCTCCTGTTCGAACTGATACAGGGAGGCTGATCTGGGGCTGACACTCCTGGCAGTCTCCTGGCTGTTGAAGTCGCAGAGCACGAATATCCAATATTAAAACCCAAAACCTGCTTCACCACGGTCTCACAACAGCCCCTTCCTGGCTGCTCAAGACAATAATGGCAGAACAATTGGTTGCTTTCAGGCAAATTTGCCAGTAACACATAATAAGTTGGTAAATTTGTTTCTAGTTGCTTTTTTGAAGAAAAAAAGTCACTAGAGGGTTGAAAAGGGCAACAGTGCTCGCTATGTAGGTACAAGATGGAGCTCTGTGTTTTTTTTTATTTTTATTTTATTAAATGGGGCTGCTTCTATACCCCACAACGACAGAGCTACCGACATCACTATATCAGAATTACGTCAGGTCGACCAATTGCAATGTTCATTCGAAATTCAATGCAAGACCACCATTTAACCCTAGGAGGTTATTGGCAAAAAAAAGTTGATTTGGGGCTGAGTTACCCTTTAAGCACGTAATAACTACTACAGAAGCTGCGGAGTATCATAAATGTGACATTGTCAACATGTCCTCCATGTATTAACTACTGCTAATAGCTAATAGCTATGGTTATCGTGTGAAATGGTTTTGCCGCTGTTGCCAAGTCCTCTTGTTTTTTTTTTCTAAAGTCGCTTGTCCGTTTCTGCACAAACAGTTGTTCATTTGGGCTCTTAAAAAGTGACTATAAACACAAGTAGAGACCCGGTCTTGCTTCTGCACTACAGACAGAGAAGGGCTGATATCCCTCCGTTTTGAATCCTTGCTCCCTCATGAATTGTCTCCACCTGGTAATAATAGCTATGCTGATATAGCCTCTCATTTTCTCACGGTTATTACTTCTTTCTCTTTTCTTGGTTACTTTCTCTTCCCTCTCTCTGGGCAAGGAGTAAGGGTGGCCCCCTGTTTCAACAGAAAACGGCAAATAGAATGAACTTTGCTTGTTTTCTACTCCTCCTCCACCAACAGCACGTCTTCATATAGGAGACAGATAGGGAATATACCAAGTTTTTCCCCTTTCGGCTACTGAAATCAAAATTTTTGATTCTCCATTTCACTATATCATAGTATTATTATTTAAGAATCTATACTCCAAAAAATCTTTGTCTATCTCTTGTCTCTTGTAGCCATTATTACATAACTGCAGTTTCTCTTACGTTCAAAATAACATCTCTGTTATCTACAAATATACTTGTTTTTACCCCATGTTTACCAAATGTTATCTTATTTTTAAATAATTATTTTTTGTTTGTTTTATTACCTCCTGATTTTTTCCCTTATACACTATTATTTATATTGACCTTGCTGTGTATATATAAGTGCTTTACAGTGAATCCACAAAGGGGCAGTTTTATGTTTAAAGTAATGTTTTAATTTCATCAACATGATTTTTTTTCTGATTGGAAGTAATGTTGATGCTTTGGAGTGGCCCATCATGAGTCTGGGGGGGGGGGGGGGGGCAGAGAATTTGTGGAGGGAGCATAACATTAGGCTGATAAAAAGAAAGCCTTCTAACCTCTAACCAAATATGTTGAGCTCATCACCAAAGATGCAAGTAAAGGCCAAAATACCAGTAATATCTTGCAAAAAGCTTGTCAGCAGTTAAAAGAAGAGTTTGACTTCTGTAATGCCTTTAAATGTTTTCCTGTTCATCATTGAACAAGTAATACATAATATTCTGCATGCCATTTTTAATAAAATGTAAAAATACTGATTTCCTTTTTCAAAAATGATACTCCTTACATTGTTTTGTTATTATGTGGGAGATGCCTGTCTCATTTCCAATCAGAAACAAATGTCTTCATTTAATTAACATAATTTTGAATCTGCCAGGGGTATGAATAATTTTGGGCTTAGATGTAAAAATAAATTGTGACTAAATGATTGACTGATCATCCCTATAATGCTAGCTGTATTATTTTTACTTGCGTATTTTTGAGACCTGTAGCGCTTTAATAGTTGGTCCTTTCATCAAAACCTGTTGTATCAGCAACACGACGTATCATATGCCTCCTGATGGAGAATCATGATGGCTGCACACACCTTCTGAGAAGAGTTACAAAACCATGTTATAAAATTAGTTATGGGAAGTAAAATGTAAAAAGGTAATGCAATATATTTATAACAATTTAAACTTGAATATGCTGAAAGAAATATTGTCGATGTTCATTAGATTTGATTCTTGTGTCAACTATTAGTTATCAATATATAATTCATTATCATTATCGATTTTTTGGCCAAAAACATTACAAAAACTGTTTATAATTTAAAAATATGGAATTTTCTGACTTATATCATATAACTGGCTTTAAAAAAGTTTAAAAGAAAATATCCTAAAGCAAATTCTATGTTACATACTGAGACATTTAAATGACTCAGCTGTAATATTGTGGCTTTAATCAAAATCCTCCAAAAAAAAAAAAAATCCTATGCAGTTACTGGAACATATTAACATTTTACGGTTGCTTTTCTCTCTTTTTGAATATATTTTTTTTCCCAGTCGTGGCAGCCAAACCTTCGTCTGTGCATGAAATGAAACAGTTTTTTTTTTTTTTTAAGAGACTCTGATCTCTTAAAAGCTGCATGTTAACCTCTCTGTCTTCCTTTAGGAGGTCCCTCTTAACATCGGAAGGGCAGGCGCCTGCGTGGTGGTGGTGAAGCTGCCGTGAGGATCTTGTCTCACAACAACACGGAGGGCGTAAATGAAAGCGCGGCAAAGTGGAGCGGACGAACAAAGCAGCAGATTGAGGACACATCCTTCGAGGGACGAATTATCAAATTTTCTTCTATAACTTGGCCGTCCAGATCTTTCATTGGGAAACGCAGGCAAAGCCTTGCCCACAAACCATTGTTTCTGTCATTAGCTGTTGTGTCTGCCCAGTGGGCTGGACTGGAAGGACTGCAATGCGCTGCACATTCCCCGCATTCTCAACCGATTAAGAACTTGGCCAAAAACACAGCGAATCAGCGCCAAGAATTTGCTGTGCTGCGTTCTAAAAGCTAACTTGAATGTCCTCAAATATAAATGTAACATTTCCACTCTAAATAAATTCTGTTAGTTTACAATTACACTTAAGTATTTCTTATCAGTGCCATCTCAGACAGTATATTTTTGGGGTTTATATGTCCCTTTATAGCTAAAACAACAGCAATTCTTACAGAGATGTAAATTTAAACCAGTGTTCTTGTTTTGTTTTGTTTTTCTACAAGAGTGGTCTGACTGATTGTTACTCCTTGGCAATGAAGACCACTGTGATTAAAACTGAGAGTAAAGAATTTGAAGTACAGGAATTAAACATATTTTTTTGTGCACTTGTAGCAACAGAACACCAAAGTCATTCAATTCTTTTAGACATCTTCTTGTGCATTAAATAAAGGTTTGCAAATTTGTGAATCAAAGAAAATATATCATATTGATATTTCATGTTGCTGTACAGATTTCTGTTGATGTTCAAAAACTGCATTTGTGTTTGTAGATTCATGCCTAAACTGATGCTGTCTTTATTGATTATTCATTAAGTTGAGCTTTAATACTTGCAGAACATTTTTTTTTTCGTTTCACATGTCGTTGGATGTCTTGCTAAAAGAAATTATCAGCCTGTTCACACACAAAAAACAAAAGAACAAAAAAACAACAACAATCTGTAACTATAATTATGATATGTTTGATGGCCAAATGCTACTTTTTAGGTTTTTGGCATAATTTTGTACAGCATGCAAGCCAATAAAATGACTTCAGTTTTCTTCGCATGATTTACACGTGTGGCCTCAGTATAGGCAGATTTCCATTTTTTCTTGTTCTGCTTCTCATAAACAAATACAGTCCATAACTAAACAGACTTCCACTTTGACATCTGCATTAATCTCAGTTTTGTTCTTGCTGCACCATCTTATTTATCAAATGAGCACGTTTGGGGATATTGTTCTGTTTTAGTCCTCCACAAGCGGACAAGCTGCCTTTTTTTTTACTGTTTACCTTCTACAAAGCCATTCCTCTCTGACTTTCCTTGGCTTGTTTGGTGAGATTTCGATTGCTTTTGCTGACAAAATAGTGGATTATCTGTCCACACCTGAAGGTTTTAGTCATAAATCTGCCTGGTGTCTTGAAAGCGTACAACACCTGACGCACGTCAGAGCAAAAGCACTTTTGCATCCACCATTTCTCAGATGTAAAAAAAAAATATCCTCCAATATGCCTCTGCTTCTGTTGTCTACAGATTCCCAGTCAGAAAAATTTCAGTCAATTTCCCACGAAAGCAATTTTCGTATATTTCAGATTCAGTTATTAGCCAAAATTTATTCATACTCGGAAACAAACTGCAATCAGGAAGTTGGTTTCTGGTAGGAAATGAGTCAGTAGTCTTACAAATGATTATACAAACTTGGGGGGGGGGGATGTTATGGAATGTTATTTTTTTATTTATAATTTAATAAAAAGAGGCAGGTTCAACATTATTTATAATCTTCTCAACAATAAATGGAAAAATCCTTTTCTCAATCTCTTTCAGCTTCAAATTGGGATTCTAGCTGTGCCAATCCAAAACATTCATCTTACTTCCAGTCAGAAGTAAGATGAAGTAAGATGTTGGCAAAATTAGAAGATTACTTCAAACCTAAATTTGTCAGGTGTGTGAATAATATTGTGCTCAAATGTACATTCATCATTGTTACAATGATCCAGCATAGATATACTCCATTAATTTGAGTGTTTAGACAAAAGAACAACAACAGCTTTTTTTTTGAAGTGAGAATCTCTCAAGAAGAATAGTGACACTTCCCTTACCTGTCTGAGAATTATAGAAATCCTCAATGTGGGGAAAACTAGTTAGACAGACTCTCTCATTTCTGGTGGTTTTAGGAGTTTAATACCGATTAAACAAACAATACTTATTTCCTAAAATGCATATATAAGACATATACACCTCCAGAAAACACTGTTAACCCTGTTGCTTCCGAGCAACATCTCTGCTCTGATCTGTTTGGCTGAAAATAAGAAAATAAGTGTCTCTTGTGAAACACATTTAATAAACAACATTTTGCATCGTAAATCAAGGGTGTAACGACTGTCACTTGGTGTCGTTTTATATTACCAAAATATGCTAAAACGGGAGCTCTCTCTTGTGATGAGCAGTCCACTCTTAGGGTTTGTTCAATTTCTTGTAACTCAGTATAAACTGACATATGTCAGCTACAGGTTAGGGAACTGTTCCTGCCAACAGCTCCACAGAACCTCTTGTCGTACGATCCCTTTAAACTCAAAACATTCAGAGCAACGTCATGCACCTTTGGAGCATTACCTTCAACCAAAAGGCATTGTCAGTATTGCAAGACTCAGGCTCTGACTGCACAACTCTGGGTATATTTAAAAAAAAATCATTTTTTCCCTCTGCTTTTGAAACAAATCTCTGTCTATACTGTCTGGGGGATTCCAAAATAAAAATGCTATACTACCCCTACTGCACAAGCAGCGGGGTTAGCATTGATATTAAGTTCATCCAAAGTAGATCAGGAAGAGTCTAAAGGCAGGTTTGGGTAGAGATTCCTCTTAAACATTTGTAGATGAAAGTTTGCGTTTCTGTGGGGCCTTAATCTGCTGCAGAGCATCCAACAAAACATTTTTAATGAAGGAAATGAAACATAAAGATGAAAAAAAAAAGAATCGAAACTAAGTGAAAGTAGTATGTTGCAATACCAATGTGCTGGGATATCTAGAGATTAGTAAGATTTTGTAAACATTTAGATGTGAGAAACTGCAGTAGCAAACCATAAAATTTGCTGCTTTTACTTTAGATGAAGCAGGACAGCACTGATACTGAAATCTGTTTGATCAAATCTGGGTAGGTATTTAGTGTGACTCACTTTTCTACATAAACAAATAACACATTTTATTTTAGATTCTCAGTATGTTCATCTTAAATTATACCCTAGTTGGGCACAACATATCATGAAATGATCAATGAGCTCTGTTTAGATAGAAAATAGACTGGGAACACTGTGTAAAGTGGGACAAGATCGTTTCTGTGTCTTTTTTTGTTGAAACTTGAAACCATCTGGAAACCTTTTAACATCTTGTCCTCACAAGCTACTATTTCTCAACAAAAGAAAGTTGAGTCTTTCTTTTGACATTATTTTGTCTATTCTCTTTCATGTTCAAAGTTGAATGAATTCAGATAAGGTCTTTTGTTTCTCACTGATTCAACTAATTATGCGAACTGAAACAGAAACTTCACAAAAGGATAAAATGAGACATTCATAATTTAAAAAAGGGAATTTTGAAGAAAATTTAGGTTAGGGCTGGCAGGAAAATAATCATCAAAAGATGATTTTTTTAAACAATGGAAACATTTTTTTTTAAATAGAAAATAATGTTACTATAATTTCATAAAACCTCCTGAAACTGATATAATCAGTTTGAGGCTTCACTATTATTCTCTGGACAAACTTAAAGCTCCTGCATTGTGATGTAACCATTTCATAGTTTATCAAGAGAGGGTGCTGTTGCACTGCCGGGGAAGCACTCACCTCTGCTTAAGGCAGATCAAAATCTCCAATACCATTACGGCTCATAAAAAATGTCAAACAGCATTAAGAATGCCAAGGACAAATACTTGAGCTAATAACCCTGCATAATTATCGAGACATGATGATGAAATGTTGGGAAATTGGACGTTAAGGCATTCCATTCTGCTACTTTCAAAATGAGCGTGTTGCTGAGTTTTAAGGGAAGCGTGAAGCCTGAACAAGATGGATTCAGCTCAGCGCTATGATTTGTCAGGTTTTTAAAGGGATTTTGGCATCACAACATTTGAACAATGTCTCATTATTGTATGACAAAGCTTGACAGATTGTTGTATTTTTTTCTGGCTCTGCTGCTAGCCTCTTTGGGAATTTATTTTTCAACTACAGGAGAAGCATTGCCTTGTATTTTATCATTTTTGTGACAGTGAACAGAGTTGGAAAGTGATGGGAGAAAGATGCAACAGAGCCTTAGTTGTAAATATTTCACTGTACTGATCATTGTATTTGAAGTCAAAATATATGGTTAAAGTCCAAAACATTATTGTATGTATAAGCAGCAATATTTATGCACAGTAGTAAAAATATCCATAAAAATCCACATTTCAGGCACATAATCTGCATTTTACTCCACATATTGTGCCGGATAAGTGATGACGCTACATTTGTTATTTTATTTTTTCAGTTTTAGTTTTTTTTATGTTACGCTGTCAAAACACAGCCTCAGAATTCAAAACAGAGCAGCCAGCACACTGCTCAATTAAGATGCCTGAAAAGTTTTTGGCAGGATTTGTATGGTTTATATGTCAAAACAGAACACTCTAAGAAAGAGTGAGAGTTTCAAACACAAAACAAGCATGCAAGAGCTTTTCACTACAGGAACTAAAGACAAGCGTCACAACAAACTGTCAACTGAGAGTAAGATTCTCTTGTCATGTCTGCTTAACTAAGCCTTTTAACATGGCACGTTTGACGCCTTGCAAAGGGGAAGCGACGACAGGCAAAAACGACGTATCTTCTTTCCCTGGTTATGGCAAATTGATTTCACTGCTGCAATTGTCGTCAAGCGGCTGACTTCAGCAACGTATTTAGTGTATCAAGCTTTTATTCAGGTCGTTTCCCAGGTGAGCATGGGGGGGAGGATCACATGCACTAGAAAGCAGGTTTGAACGAACAAACTTTGGCCTTCTGGTGACACTGAGAGCGATGAAGTATTTAGCTGAGCTTTTATGTGTCCAGCGCTGAGACGAAGAATGACAGTTGCTTTTCCTGTTTGATCAAAGGCAGCAGACAAGTGCTGAAGAACGTTTCTCCCTCCATCCCTCCCCCTGAAACCCTGTCTCTATCTAATCATAGTTGAATACATTGTCATCTCATTATCTTTGAAGAGGCGAAAGATCCCTCCCGTATGAGTGGGCACCGTGTCTCTTGCCCTCAGTTGGGCCCAAAAACTGGTGAAGCGCATTCTCGTCTCATTATCTTGAGTGAGAGATATCAGACACGTCCCATCTGCCCAACGCCCTCCACACACATGCTGCCGTGCCGCAGCCATACAAGCGGGAACGGTTCAGCTGTGGCCCTGTAATGTAGCGATGATACCAATATTTTAGGCGGTTTTGGACGTTGATGTTAACAACACTAATGTTTGGTTTAGTATATTGGTCACAACGAACAGACCACAGACTTACTTTTGATTGGATTAGTTCAAGCTGGGCAAGTAGCCATAAAATTACCCCTTGACTATTCGTCTCACTTGTTGAAATGTGAAATAATATCGCAGCATAACTGAAAAGCACCAATCAGAGATTTATGGCCGATTTCAGATCTCCTGTTTTATGAAGCTTCAACAGGCAGATACCAATTTCTCTCCAAGAGCTATAGTAAACAGGGTACAAAACGTTTTTATCTTAGCCTTCCTGCTGTAAGTAGGCGTTAATTACTTAGAAGCAGATGCAATGCCATGGCAAAAAAAGACAAAAGGAATTGGGGTCAACATTCAAACGCGTCTTTAGCATGTCATAATAGTGACTAGCATTACTAACAACAATAATTTTGAAATTGTCAAAAAGACGGTCACCATTTCTAAATTAGCCATGTTTCATGACAGAGAGAACTTGAAACTTCAAAAGGATAAATGATCCAGCCTTCCTTACGTTGCTTTCAGCCATTTTGACAAAATGTCTCAAAGATGGGTACAAATTGACATCCTGTTGCAGAGGGTTCCTTTAAAAAAATAGTTTGGTACAAACAACTAGAACTGTGAAAAGTGCAAAATGGCATATATGAAACGATCAGCACCAACAGAAATGCACCTCTCTTCTGTAGCAACCTGTGCTCTCATTACTCAGGCAAAAGTAGTTTGATTTGAAACTAAACTGATTTAAATAGGTTTTACATCCTTCCTTTAAACATCTCAATGACACTAAATATATAACCTTGTGTCTTCTTCTCAAAGAAACAAGAGTGTTGTGCTTAGAGCAAACCAGTAGAGCCATAGTATGTTCAGATTAAATCGATTCGGACCAGATAGCTTGAAGTATCTCTAAATGTATAATGTGGTTTATTTCTTAAAATGTTTTAACAAGTAAACATATACAGCCATATTCAATAAATTACAATATTATCTTAACATCCATTTGTTTCAGTAACCCAGTTAACACATTACATAAATTAATTACTCACAGACTGATGTTTAAAGCCCTTGTTTCTGTTAATAGCAATGATTTTCTGTTCACATATAATCAAAATGTAACATTTACGATTAGAATATTACATCAAAACAATAAAAGCATTATTAATACAGAAATGTGAATTTAATGAAAAGTATGTTAAATATTTGCTTAAAGGTTGTTATTTTCAAAAGGTAATTTTAATCAAATGAGTGTCATTGGAAGCCATATTCTAATTTATTTAATATGACCGTATATACCCTAGGAAATAAAAACGGTTCTTTGGATTTTTTTTAAACTTAATGTTTGCAACAACAACAAAAAAACATATAAGCTCAACACATGCAATTATACTACTGATTGTAAACAAAAAGGAGATTCTGAGGTAGCCTCTTCAATTTAAAACTCCTTGTCCGACTATTCTGTAATGAATGTGTGGCACTCGGTGCCAAAAGCCAGCGATAACTTGTGACACAAAAGCCAAATTGGTTCCAGATTCTCTCGGCTAGCTCTTACAGATGTCATGGGCTGGTTGCCAAAACATCTTATTGTGGACACACTACAGTGAAACCACAACACTGATCTACATGATGGATGTCAGATCAAAATGAATCCAGCCATGGTTTTACCAGCTTTGAATTCATGCATGGGAAGCCTGTCAGGGGCGAGAGATGATGTGGACGCCCGCTCTCACTGTTTGTCAAGATTTTACATCCCTACCCCCCTCGCTCCTCGTTTGAAGCTAGTCATCTGCTGTCGAGCAGCTTGCTGCCAATTCACCAGAGATTCTAGATTCAACATTTGTAGACTTTTCACAGGAATGGATGCAATTAGACTGCTTTGTGGTTATAAAGCATCCGTTTCCATACACCTTGCAATTTATCATTCTTAACAGGCCACAAGTTTCCTAGGGGACAAGCTTAAATTTGGCATCTACTCTTGTACGTCTCACATTTTTTTTTTTTTTTTTTTACAAAGGTGCCATTTCGAGAGGCTGTGAGGAAGTATAAAAAAGAAACCTAAAAGTTGAGCGTCAAGTGCTGTTTCAACATCAAATGGAATAATGAGAAAACATCAAGAGATCACATGCATTTGAGCAGCTCAGTTCTTTAAAAGAAGTTTTTCTCTTTTTTGTATTTTGAAACACAGATGACAGCACACCTATCCAACTCACTTACTAAGTCTTTTCAGCAATCCTAAATTCACAGAATCATGTTCAAGTAATAACAAAAAAAAGCCTGAGTATGTGGAAAAAGACTCATGATATACATTTTAACCGCTTCATTTTCAGATAAATTCACATAATGGTTGGAGAAGAAGTCCAGCCTTTCTTGCATGCCGCTATTGTATCTCTTGCTGCTCTTACCCCTATATGGTCTGTCTCTCTGGCACATTACTGCTGCCCGTTCAACGGCCGCTTACAAATTGCCTCCAGACCTAAATCACTTCCTTTGTCAGACCCGACTGCCTTTCTTTCCAAGACCCATAGCTTACTGCTATTGTTAGTGAAGATGAACAGCCTACGACAATTAAAGGTGTGGACCATTACTTCTGCTGTAAGGAAGGTTAGACCCAATGCTTTACAGCCGGAGGGAGAGCACCGGCATATCTCCATCTGTCATCTGCAGCCATAATGGAAGGCCTTGGATGGGATGAAGAGCCAACAAATGTCCACCGCCTTGCACACTTAGGGTCTGCTTTATGCGGCCATCCTGGACGGGGAAACACATAAAAGGTGAGAATATTATCAGGCGGTAATGTGGAAATTTCATAGAATTCAGCCAACTACGACAGAGTAATAACGAAATGTACCATGTGAAACACAATAAAAGGAAAGGTTTTATATGACTCTACGTATGCCTTCACATACTGTATGTTTGCCACTGATGAGTATGAGATTTTTAACAAAAGCAAAGACGACATTTTACATTCAGTAACCTGAACAAACAATTCTAATTTTTCCAAAAAGGTACACATGACTACTTTAGTTGGCTTGGAAACAGGCTTTACCACATACATTTGATACCCTCATATAATTAACCTTTGAACATAATGTAACACATCTCTTCAAACAAGCTAAAATAAACTCACCCATACAGTTACTTTCAACAATCAAGAATAGAATTTAAAATTCTTCTTCTAACGTATAAAGCCCTTAATAATCAAGCTCCATCATATATCAGAGCTCTGATTACTCCATATGTTCCTAACAGAGCACTTCGCTCTCAGACTGCAGGTCTGCTGGTGGTTCCTAGAGTCTCTAAAAGTAGAATGGGAGGCAGATCCTTTAGCTATCAGGCTCCTCTCCTGTGGAACCAACTCCCAGTTTTGGTCCGTGAAGCAGACACCCTGTCTACTTTTAAGATTAATCTTAAAACCTTCCTTTTTGACAAAGCTTATAGTTAGAGTGGCTCATGTTACTCTGAGCTACCTCTATAGTTATGCTGCTATAGGCTTAGGCTACTGGAGGACATCAGGGCCTATTTTTCTCACTCTACTGATTTCTACTGTTCTCCAGTCTACTGTTCTCCAGTCTACTGTTCTCCAGATTTGCATTGCATTACATTGAAATGACTGTTGTCATTTCAGCTTTTAACTTTTTGTTCTCTCTCTTTTTTCTTCATAGTAGGTACACCTGGTCTGACGTTCTGTTGACTGTGAAATCATCCAGGGAGGACAGATCACCGACTATTACCATCTAATGTAGAACAGATTACTAGATCAATGTGTGCTTCTGTGCTTTTTGTCTGTCTTGTTGTGTCTCTGCTCTGTCTTCTGTAACCCCCAGTCGGTCGAGGCAGATGACCGTTCATACTGAGCCCGGTTCTGCTGGAGGTTTTTCCTTCCCGCTAACGGGTGTTTTTTCTTTCCACTGTCGCTTCATGCTTGCTCAGTATGAGGGATTGCAGCAAAGCCATGTACAATGCAGACGACTCTCCCTGTGGCTCTACGCTTCTCCAGGAGTGAATGCTGCTTGTCGGGACTTTGATGCAATCAACTGGTTTTCTTATATAGGAACATTTTTGACCAATCTGTATAATCTGACCCAATCTGTATAATATGATTGAACTTAACTTTGTAAAGTGCCTTGAGATGACATGTTTCATGAATTGGCGCTATATAAATAAAATTGAATTGAATTGAATTGAATTGAACATTGGGCTGTAAAATTTTGAAATTTACAAGCTAACCTGAGAGCTGCAACAAGAACAAGTGTATACCGATAAGTTTTCATAGAGACAGTGTTGACCAGTTTGACAACCAAACACACAGAAAAACCCCACAATATTTAAATCAGTAAACAGATATTTACATGGACTTTAACAGTCACATTAGACATATACTTTGGTTCTGAAATTTTTTCTTTCAAGACTAGGGCAAATATCTCTGGTGTCTGTGCTCGGAGCAGCATGATTCGCATTGAGAACAGACCAGTGTTACTGTAGGGTCAGAAATCAGGGACTTGAGAAAGGTGTAGTTAATTACTGTAGTTAATTACTGTAGTAGTTAGTTAGGTTTAGTTAGTTCATTTTATTTCAGCTTGACATTGCCACTATTTTCATGTAAGATGTCGGTTAGTTCAACACTGACATAACAGTCATAGCAAAATTTCAACAATTTAGTTTTCAAAAGCCTTGTCGTTGTATGGACACAGGCAGTATATTTGTTATTGCTGGAGGACATTTAAAAAAAAATATTCAGCATTAAAGCAACATTTCTGGCAAAACAAGTACGTCATGTCTGCTGCAGCATAGAAAAGAAGAAAAAAAACTGTTTTTCACAAGTTCCTAATTTTTAAATCACTGGTTCATGGAAAATTTAAACCTCTACTTTTCTAACTTTCTGCATTGCTGGCTGTGCTGCAGTGCTAAGCGTAGGGAAATGTTTCCTTCATCCGTTCTTAATAGGCTGGCTCCCAGACAGAAATGTGCTGTTTAAGCTGTAGGAAATCTGGTTTTGGTGTTTCTGGTCTGGTTTGTCACTTGCCGGAAATGTAAAGGGAAGTTAAGTGTTTTTTGATGCATGTTCTCTTATGTTGCCGGGAGCTGGGAGCCGGTCCTAATTTTTATTATCTTATCCAATGCATGTTTGTGTGTTAGATATTTATATAACACCAAAAAGGGTACATGCTAATTTTGTGATTTCAGGACGCCAGTGAATATTCTCATCACTGTCCATCAGTTTTGGACTATTGAATATATTGAATTCATGCTATGTCAGCATTCTTCCTCAGGATTGTGTGTGGTTGCCACAGAGGATGGGGTTTGCTGTGAGTCAGACAGTTTCAAGATGAGGAGAAAAAAATTCATTCCCAGAACTGGAATCCCAGATTGCCTTAATTAATGTTAGATGGTGTATCTAATTAGCTGGCTTGGTAATTTAGCAACCAGTGGGCATAAAAGAGTCACCTGGGTGTTGTTTATACTGCAGTTGTTACATGCTGAACCTTGCATCTCTCCAGGAACAATTTTCCAAAAGCTGACCTGAATGAAGGAACGTTTGACAGAGCAATACAAAAAACCTAGGTCAAAAAATGCTAGTGTATCTAATGAAAAGTAGTTATACACAAGGAGCATAAAATTAAACTCAAATGACACTGGTTGTAAATTTGTAACTTCTTCTCCGCTGAATTGAGCACGTCAAGACTTTCAGCGTTGTAAAGGTGTTACTTATATGTAAATCAGATGTATCGTGAAAAGCAGTTAAATTAGCACATTTTCTTCTGCTAATTCACTCTGCATCCAAAAATAATTTCCTATGAAAACTTTGGGGCAAAAATAGATCATTAAATAAAGTAAGAAAAGAAAATATTGAAGTTATTTTGACTCTATAATGATTAATATTTGGTTTTCTCTATTAACATAAACAGAACTTAATTTCTAACCACCCTCACAAATCTAATAAATTACAACGAAATTAAATCATGTTCAATAATTTATCATCCGTATGAAGTAAAAGTCTGAAGGTATATTTTTAGATTCTCAAGACGGAGGTATAATCACGCTCTGTGGAAGAAAACAGGTGTGTTGACCTCCATTTATCAGCTTTTCAGCTTTGGCTTAGTCCCAGAAATATTCTTTGTTGTCATGTAAATATCAATTAGGTTAGTTTCTCTTACATTCTCTAAACTCTGTAGCTATCACATCTCTTTCATGGAACACATTGAAATTGCAGTGAATCTCTTTCAGTGTTTTCATTTTTCATATAAAACAAAGTTCCAGTGTCAGTAGATGGGATAAACAGTGTGAAAAAACAACAACTAGTTTAATTGTGCATGTGCATTGAAGTCTAGTATGTGGAGTTCAGTGTTCAACTGCATCAGGACAGAACATTTATTTAAAGATCAGCTGACCCTCTAAGAGTGATATTTCAGTGTTCTCTGTGCACCAGGAAGTGATCAGAAAGCAGGTACGTTCGACAGCTTGTTCATGTTTCCGTCATCTCAATGCAAATGAAGCTTCACGAGTGATAGTGTAACATGAGATTGAAAATTATTGGGTCATGGCTGCGATATTTGAGAACCTGCGTTCTAAAAGCTGTGGCAGTGGAGTGTAAGATGCAGAGCTCATTCTGCTTTATTTTTCAACATGTCCAGAAGAATTCTTGGCTGCCTTTCTTAGCTGGTGATCAAATGATGTATACTAGAGTGTTAAATGCTGAGGAAGGTGTTTGTAGAGCATTTTTTACCTGAAGGAGGGTATCTTTCTATGCCATTAAAAAGGCAAGGCATATACAGAAAAGTGCAAAGGGAGTTTTAGTGGCGCTTATGTGATAAATAAAAACAACAATATCCTCCTCCTCAGAGTATATATGACACCATTTCTAATGTTCTTTGTGACAAGACATTTGTTCTTGTTCTGAGTAAAGAATTTAATTGGTATCATGAAAGATTTTTTTTTGAGACACTGAAAAAAATCTCTCTCTATCTCTAAAATAAATCTATGTCTCTGTGGGGTCACAGCTATTTTTATTAATGATTGGCTGTCATGTCCTCATAAACACTGTTCATGGTATCTAATGAAGACATGTAGTCATATTGCTAGAAGTTGTATACTCAAACTACTCCCTAATGAAAAGTTAGCCTTTTGCCCACTGGAAAACATTCCCTTATTATAACGGCTGTACGGGAACTGACTTTATCCCACACAATGACATTATTTGCCAAATCAGGTTATGATGAGCCTATTCCTAATTTCCTTTTTCAGGGATGCCTTAAAAAGAAATGGTGTGTGCAAAGAAGCAAGCAAACAAATACATAAATACATATTCTTATTCCCAACCCCAGTGGTCTAGGACTGTATTCAACAGTTACGCTTCACCTCCAGCCTTTCTGTAAAACTAATAACTTAAATTTTAGGGCTATCAGTTTTTATTTTTACACATAAGATCATCACTATAAAGCATGTTTTCTAAGTTTGTCCTTTGATATTTATAGATATTTAGTTTCTCACCTTCTCTCTTTCACTTTCTCCCACACGCAGCTTATTTTCTCAGCAAAAAATAAATAAAAAGTAACAAAAGTTCTCATGAACTATGGTCTACAACTATTACAATTTAAATAACTGCAAGCTTTATTTTAGCCATAATGGAAAATGTATTTTGCTGCTTGAAGGGAAAACATAACATTGTTTTCTTAAAATGTTTTCCCTTAATTTTTGTTTCCAGTTATGGTCAAGATTGTAGCTCATAATAGATGTGTTAATCGTTACATATATTGAAAATCAAGAAATATAAAGAGGAGGAAAAACTGAGAAATATAGAAATCTTTCTGATGAAGTGAAAAAACCCAGGAGAAATATTGTTTTAGTGCTACTGCTTGGAAACCTAAAAAATGTGCACCCCTTATCAGGGATTTAAAGTGTAACTCACCCCAAAATCTCTTTTCTTTGCATACAAACTTCTGCAATATTTGTCTAAAAACCCTCTTAGTGCTGCCCTTGGTTGAAGGGCTGCTATTGCAATTGAATCTTCCAACTGGTTCAAACGGTACATTCTTTTGTCACCATAGTCCCACATTCGGGTATAAAAGCATCTCAGGATTACTAGTTTTTTCTATTTTCTCCACTGTTAGTTTATTGAGAGCATCAATAAATATCCATATTGCTCACCCCTATTTGGAAAATGGTCATAATTCTCACCACAAATGAAATCCCCCCTTCTTACAAAGCCATCTGATAAATTCAGGTCAGTTTCATGAATGTAGAGCCATCTAGCATCTCAGGGCACTATTCATACAGAGCAGCACCGTACTCTTCATTATATTCATTTTAATATTCACCTAATGAGTAATCCTATCTGCCCACTCAGGACTTGTTGGCTCATGGCTGGTACTTGGTGCTGTATCTTGTTTCTAACTCTGAGGGGGCTGCAAGTATAAAATTCCCAGTTATGCGTTCTTGCATCACACTATTATTTAAACCATATGACATTACATTATGCGCCACAACATTACAAAAGTAAATGACTTGGTAATTAACTTGCACGGGGGTTTACAGGAAAGGTTCAACATCTTTCCATACTGATTTCGTTGCCCTCATTTGACGAGTCAAACCGCAAGCTCTTTTATTGAAAAAGCGGACAATTTTTGCACATTTAGTGGCGGCTGTTTTCAGAGCTTTCCTCTTTAATTCTAGCTTTCTCTGCGGCGCCACCCTTTCTCTTTCTACTCTCCATCTCTTAAACACCAAGTGCACTGAAGTGTTACGTCAGGGTGCGCAAAAAAAAAGAAGAGCTACCAGTAGAGGTGGAGGCAGCCCAGGGATAGCGTTAGCAGCGTAGCGTACGTGATCTACTATACAATGTCATGACTGGAGAATGGCTCAAAAAAAAAAGAAAAAAGAAAAAAAAGAGAGCAACAGCCCTTGCGGCCCAAATATCGGACCGGCCCATCAGGAATTTCCCGGTCCTCCCAATTAGCCACTCCGGGCCTGTGTGAGTTACACTTTAAAAGTCCAATTGCCTGTAACTCACCACAGTGGGAAATGGTCGCTTTGACAAGAACTATTATTCAAAACTTTAAATTGCGAGCAGCATTCAGGTTAAACATTGCAATTTGTGTTTTTAGTTTTACCAGCATTGTTACTCTGAGTCCTACGGGTATCAGTATACGTCCATTTCTCCACTCAACTCTGTTTCTATAATACTTTATTTTGGCATGCCATACAATGATTGTTCAATCCTTTCCTTTCTACACATAATCAGCCTGTGTTTACCCAAAGGGCTTTGTAGCAGTCAAAAAATTATATTGTCACAGCTAATTATTGTTAAAACGGCATTTTTTACCTGCTAAACTTTACGTTCAAAAAGAACACCTGCATTCCCCTCAGTGGTCTGGCTGTTTACTCCCTCTTTGACCCACAGTACTTGTGCGAGCCACCACAGTCATGTTGTTAAATAATCCTGGGGAAGAAAAATGTGTTTCATACATGGAGATACTTTTTTTGCGTGATAGGAAATCCATTCTGTCTTCCTGTGTTTATTTTCACAGGGCTAACCAGGTTTTCTACTTAGATGATCTTTGTTACAAAAGTGCTCCCTAAATCTTTTTGTTGTGAATGTGGGCACACATCTATTTGACAATATTTGCATTAAAATACTCTGTTTTTGTCAAGAAAATAGTTCGTGTTCTGTGATTGCCATCAGTGATTCCCAGACAAACCTTGTTTTGCCTTTCTCTTTTGATTAGGGTGGCACAAAGGGCTCTGCTTGTTTCAGGAAAGTGCATTTTAAAAATCCTTATCCACTTTCAAAACCAATGGAAATGTCCATTGTAATTTATTTATGTTTTGGTCTTTCAAGGTATAATGTTTGTTTTTCTCTAAAGTAAGGTATGATTCATTAATCACCAAAAACATTGTTGAACCTACAGCAGTGAATTTAAGTTTAATAGAGGCTCTTTCACTTGATTTTTGCTTTTTCATTGCTTCCTTCCTGTTCTCTCTCCTCCTTCTACTCCCTCTCTCTATCCTGTTTCTGTGGATCCTGCAATTCAGAAGTCAAACATTAAATTCATGGAGATCATACCCAAGACATACGCTGAACCATATCAATTTACACAGGATTCTGACTAAATATTTGCCTGTTCTTGGAAATGCAGTCTGCGAAGGTTACTTTGACCTCAAACCTTAACCTGAACCAATAGTTGTCTGCAAGCCGCCTGGTCCGGCAGCCAGGCAGAGCCAGAGAGTTGACATTACCAATCCATCAGTGTAATTTTTCAGCAGACCTTTAGGTTTGCTTCTTATTTTAGCTGTTGGGCCGTGTAATGGTGCAATCAAAGATGCTTTATCACAAACTCTGTCCAAGCTGTCTCCCTCCATTGGATTGCCATTAGATTTATTCTCTGTATTATTTTTTAATTTCTAAATGTATCTTCAGTTGGTTCTTCAGGTTCTGAGGTCTGGTTACTCTGCTTTATCCTACTTCTTTTATTGTATTGAGTCTGTTTCTTTCATTACTTTGGTTATTGTTTCACTTCTGAACCAGCCACCTGGGATCTTCTTGAGATTGCCTCTGCATTACTCATTATCTCTCCCCTAATTGTATATTCTGTCCTGATTAATTTGTTCTCTGCAAGATCATCACATTCGATTTTTTTTGTATATATTTTGATACAAATTTGTCTCCTTTGGTCTCTTCCAATATACAAAGCCCTTTTGTTTGTAAAATGTATAAACATCCCAATTTTCCTAATCTGACAATTTATTTAGCTCTTCTGTATTTAAATTCTTAAGTACCAAAACATGGCCTTGTTACAAAAGCCCCTTTGAGATAATTTCAAGTTAATGATTTTACATTTGGGCAATTTGGACTCTACCTATGACAATAACTCAAGGTATCTATGGATACAAGTTTTACAGATTCTAACCACTTGAATTTGTCATGCATTTGCTGAAACATGTCTTGCTGAAACAAGAAATCAAATTATTATCACCCTGGGAAGGATGTACAAAAACCCTGCACCTTACAGTAGCATTAGTTTACACAAATACCATAGAAAAATGTGTTCTTCAATTTGAGTACATTAATTTAATGGAGCAAGAAAATCACACGTTATAAAACAATGGTTTTGCTCTGTGTAACTGAAGGTTGTATTAAATATTCTTTATGGTTTTGAGTTGACCAAAGTTTCTTAGCAATGAATTACTTTCTGTTTCACTGGAGTATAAATGTGATGTGACACAGAGGTCAGATTTTTTTTTTTTTGCCACTGTGGCATAATAAGAGGGTATGAAAGAGGATCCAGAAACCTGGATCAGTAACTGTTTCCATCAATGTTTGTTCATGCACATTTTGAATGTGTTGCCCAATAGCAGCACACACCTGAAAACCTCTCTCCATTTTTCTATCTATTCTGTGTGGTTCATACAAGTTTGCAACCTCCACTTCCTGTTTATTAGAGCCATGTGTAACGTCAATTTCTGACAAAACTATATTTTGCGTAGCCTGGTTAATTCTACTCCAGACCAGTAGATGGAACCGCACCTAATTAGCATTTTTTCTTTCTTTTTGAAATAGTTTAAAAGTTTTCTCAAAACTTACATGCCAATTGGATGCAAACATAAATATTTAAAGAGATTTCTTAAAGAGGGGTTTAGTCACAGACCCCTATCTCTGTATGCCCCAATGCTGTGATATGTCGTAGGAGATCAGGTGAGCTTGCACAGATTGACAGCAGGTGTCCTGCTGAATTGTAACATTGATTAATGTTGGATTTTTTTTCCCCCACATTAAAAAATTGCAGAATGAATAACTGTACTCAGATTCGTTGGATTTTTCTAAAGGTTTCTGCTTCAGATCATGCTACTGCAGCAAAATTTTATTTTATATTTTACTAAGCTTTAATCAGGTGTCAGTAATTGTGGTTGACACAGTATACGCCCTGTAATCATTGATAATTTAAACATTTACAGTAAGACCCTGCCTAAATCATAAAAATTATAACCTAAAAATAATAATACCCCTCTTCTGTCCTGGTCCTAATAATCCCTTTTTAAGGCTGAGTAAGATATCAATGTTCATGTTAGCAGTAATAATAATAATAATAATAATAATAATAATAATAATAAATATCACCCTGCCTCTCGCCCATTGAACACTGGAGATAGGCACTAGCAACCCCTGCGACCCCATGAGGGATTAAGCGGGTCAGAAAATGGATGGATAATAATAATAATAATAATAATAATAATAATAATAATAATAATAATAATAAACATCACCCTGCCTCTCGCCCATTGAACACTGGAGATAGGCACCAGCACCCCTCGTGACCCCATGAGGGATAAGCGAGTCAGAAAATGGATGGATAATAAACATCTAACTAATTCTTCTGCAAAGTCCTGTCATACAGGAGTGATTTCAGTTAAAAAAAATACATCACACAGAAAAGGATTATTTTCACTTTAACTCCTTCCGATGTATCTTGTATATTACATTTTCAATCAAAATCCCAAGCAGAAAGAAAAGCCAGGTCAAACTTTTTAATTAAATTAACTGTGTAGAAACATTTATAGCACTGTCCATACACAGAGAAAATGGGAGTTTTGTGCAAGACGGGAAAAACAAAACTTAAGCTCTAAAAGAATAATAATAATGTTCTCAAAAGATGAACCATTGTTGCTAGACTGAACAGTCCTGCCACAGAGTTACAGCTCCAGGCAACAGTCCATACCTACCAAACCAATGGCATCTGAACAGAAACATACCAGGGTTGATTTAATCAATTTTTAGAGAAATGCTTGCTTAACCCCAGGCGATCAGTATCACACTGGTAAAACCCACATTGCAACCATATTGCCAGAAGGATTGCCCATGGTGGACAAAAACTGAACCTTTTCTATCCTCCTATATCCTGGCGCTGGAGTCTGATAGCGTACATATGCAGATAACAACTTCAAAAGATTAATTCTCATCTTCCCAGACACTTTTTTTTTACAAGAAAATCTTCTTGTGCTCAAAGTAGCTTACGTCTTTTTTTTTCTTCATATAGCCTTCAGCTTGGTGAGAAACTTTCCTTTAGAATGCAACCCGAGGCTGATTTCTGATACGCCTGTTTGATATGCAGAGGTGCTAAATTATTTAGGATGAATCTGTATTTTGTTGTGGAATGAAAGTTGAAAGGAATATTAAAACACACTTAGCTGCCATTTTAAAGGCTACTTTAGGTGAAGTTAATGCATGATATTGACCTTGAAAATTGTGCATTTTAAAACTTCATGATTACATAACTTAATGTTTCCCCTTATTACCCCTTAGCACATCATATTTTAGTGGGAGAGCATGTGAAAATGTGAGGGGTTTGTTCGAGTTGGCACTAAACGACCAAGCGGTGTCCAGAACTGAACAAAATGAGACAGGGCACATTCTTAATGTACGGTATAGTGGAATAATGGTTATAGCTGTTTTAATCAATTCAGTTTTATCCTTTCTCTGCTATATTATAAGGTTTGCACTGTGTTTTTCACAGACAAACCAGGCATCCCAGCATGCCACGGGCATTCCAACATAGCTGCCAGCAGGATGCAATGCTGCAAATGGAGCTGCCTCTTTAAGTCTCCTGTGTGGCATGTTAAGCAATGGTAATCTGCCGCAGTGCAGACAGTAAATTCCACTGCATAACTAGTGTCGCCATGACGTCGTACCTGGATGGAATATGATAAAAGCAGATGGATGGATACCTGCAGACACCCTCCTGCTTTTGCATGATATATTCTTTGCATCAGAATACACAAAATGGAACAAAAAAGTGACCGCCACTTGCAGCATCCCCACTTGTCTGCAAGCTGTTCTTGAAGGAAACAAGGGAGACTTTGCTTTGTTTATTTCATCTGTTCGCAGCTCGGCGCTGGTCAGCATGCGAGCAACAACTGAGCTCAAGACTATGACATATAAGAAGGCCTGGGCTGTATTCCCAGTTTCCACAAGCTTAATAGTGTGCCATGTGGAGTGATGTAATGGTGAAACATTGAAAAACTTGACTACTTACCAGCTTTGGTGAGGGTGGTGGTATTTCAGGGACAAAGAGGGAGAGAGACAGAAGAACACTCAGAGGACCTGATTACTGCGTATCATCTACAATACAACTTGTACCACAAAAACTCTCTAGTGAGATCCTCATACTGTCGGAGGATGACAACAGGAACATAAAAAGCTGGTTTGTGCTGCGGCTGTCTTAATGCAGCCGCCTCACAGTGATAAAGAAAGCCATGTTCACTGCTTGACGTAGAAGGCGACTCCGCAGATGTTTGACAAACTGAAAGCCATTTCGAGCTGTTGCAAGTATTTTGGAATACCCTGTAGCAAGGACCTTTAATCCACAGCAAGGAAATTATATTATTCACAACAGTATGAAAGAGACACACCAAAGCTGCCCTGTTCTAAGTGTGGGATTTGCTTTTATGTTTTGATAAATTTTCTCTCTTTTTTTCATAAAAGATATTACACTTTTTATTCTTTCCCACTTCTTTCAGCTACAGAAGATTAAAGGGTGGAGCTCTATAGCAACTCTTGATAAGACTTCAGCAGCGCAGACATTGCATGTTACATAAGGACAATAGGCTATGCAAATGTGACGTGACAGCAAACTGTCAAACAAATTTCAATGCTAATTCAACCGAATACAAAAGTAAATACAGGTTTCTTTGAGTATTATTTTGTGTATTTTCTTGCATGTAATTAAAACCGATATAAGGAATTGTAAAGTAGCCCGGACTTTCACAATTAAATATTGTAATGTATTTGTAATGTAATCAGTGTCAGGGAATCCAAGGTGGTAGGTGAGGAAGCAGGTCCAGGCAGGCAGAGGAACTGGACAAGGGAGAAAACAGGCAGGCTAGTAATATGTCAAACTTGGCTCAGTCAAAGTCGACTCGAAAGGAACAAATGCCTGAAAGTGTTGCCACTGGAATTAGACAGCAATCTGACGGCGTGCAGGTTGAGGATCCGTCCTTATATGGCAGCAGCTGCTGATCATGGTGATGAGGCTCAGGTGTGATGGTCACAGCACAGCAGCAGGTCTGACAAATGTATAGTTACAATTTTGGTAATTGTTTTTGTAAGAAAGTGATCAATGTAACAACTAACAACCAATAATATAGTAAGTATTTGAGTCAACGACAGAACATTTTGCCAAAAATGAAGAAAGTTTATGTTAAAATCTTCAAAGTGTATTCATGTGTTTTAATGCACCAATAAATTTTCTGACCTATAGGTACAATTGGGAACTACTGATAAGGTTTCAAAATGGCTGTTCACGGACACTACATCCTATCTATAACTGAGCTGGCACAACTTTGTAAACACCAGACATACCCCAAAAGACTGATTGCAGCTAAAGGTGGTTCCTTAATATACTGGCTCAAGGTTGGGTCGGGAAATATGAATGCAAGTGATATTTTGTTTAATTTTTAGCTGTGAAAAATTTTCTAAACTATAATTTTCATTTTGCAAAATGTTCCAAACCATAATTTCCTTCCTCTTACAAATTATGTCCTATGTTATTTTGTTCTATGACATAAAATAGCAACAAAATAAATGGAATTTAATGGAAACATGTAAAAATTTTCAATGTGTGTGAATACTTTTGGAACGTATGTAGCTCCAGATTATGGTAATATGTTTCATTTATATTCTACAAACCTATTTTACTTCAAAACGTTTGTATACCTGTTAAAAGTTACTATCTAAATTACTTGAAATTAAAAATCTGATTAAATATTTTCATCTATCAATACACTCTGTGGTCTTATCTTATGCCGAGCAAGCATGTGCAAGGAGGACATTTCCAATACATGTTGTAAACTATAAGCTAACATCCAAATTACATTATATCATTAAGGGAACATAATTGCAGTTTGTATTTTCAATTATGGCTTAGAGAAAATCATTAGATCCTAGTTGCAATGATTTGATGCTGTTAAAAGGTCTCCTAAGGATACTTTCCTTCATGGCAAGTCTTTATTATTGCAAGGCACAGAAATCAATTACAGTTTTATAGAGAATCATGATCCCTTATGAGAAATTCAGCAAGGAGCACTTTGCATTTTTACTGGTCTTCATAATTGAAAGACAAAGAAATAGTTCAAGGGAAAAAAAGTGCAAACAGTATCAAAAACAGGACTATAAAGCAGAAGAGCTCAGAATGAAATGCTTCTTCTGTTGCATTTTGGAAGCAGTGTGACAAACTTGATATCAAACCTTCAAAGTTGATTTTCTATTTCTATTCAGATCCCCAACCAATTTGTTGCAGTCCATAGAAACACGCTCTTTACTATGCATGGCATTCTAATACCTTTGGCCCTTTTTGGACAAAAGGCAGAGCAGAGAGCCAGGGGCATTTCATTTCATGCTCTGCCTCCTCAACCCCAGATGTTCACCTCCTAAACATCTCCACTGATACAGGTAGATGCTTAATGGTCTGCAAATTGCCCCGAGCTCAGGTAATGAAATGCAACCTCTGTATAATTTTAATTGAGAACTCTGGCTGGAAATCAAATGATAATGTGCTGCATGCATGGGGAAGTTTTCGAATAAAAGTGGAATTTGTGCCTGGTGTGTAAGTGCAGTTTGAGCTAAGGCAAATTACTTTTTTTCCATGGGAATGTTTTTTTTCTTTTTAATTTTTGAATGCATGGTATAATAACTAGGTTGGTCATGACTTAACATGCAGCAAATGAGGCAGAGTATGTACACACCTCTGAATGCACAAAGGTTCTCCATATTTACGATTTAATCTGATGAGCTGCCCATTGGAAGCTTTAAAGCTACTCAGCAGTTAGATGCCTTAAATAACCAATTGTTCAACCCTCTCCTAACTAATAAAGCAAATATGCAATACATCCCAAATTCCAGCGCTTGCTTTAAGTGTGCCCTTGTTTAATCTTAAATTTTAACTTGAGTAAAATAGTAAAATGGCTAAATATTTACCTGTCCTAAAAACATTTGTATGTCACTATTTAAAGCTACTGGTTTTACAATAATCAAGAAACTCAATAAACACATCATTAACAATCACATAGTTCCTACTTTTGAAGCAAAGACTTTTTAAACTGCTACATTTATCATTTTCTGGCTGTGCAGAAGTTCTGATGGTACTTTGAGAGTAAATAGGAATATCAAGTCTGAATTTGTTTTTGTCTTATTTTTTATCCATGTCCTGTTTAAAAATTTGCTACTGCGAGACTTGCTAGGATGATCGTGAAAATAATGCCCTGTTCTTTGTTTTATTTAGGTTTTTTATAAAAAAGTTTATGTTAGACTGTTTTGTCTTTCAGCCATATATAAGGTATACACTGCTTCTTAATGTTTCCAACTTTAGACAAAAAAAACAAACCTTCCAATCTATGGGTTGTAGAAAGATGCTTCCATGCACTGTTTAAAAATACAGATGTGGCAGCATCTTGTTGCTGAGGTGTTTTGCTCAGAAGAGACTGGTGCACTTGAGAAAATACACGGCATCCTGACGTGTGACCATTATTAGCAATATCTACAGCCATCAGCTAGGACAATAAACCTCCTACTCAAATTGGTCTTTCAAATGGACACTATCCCAAGCATACGGCTCAATTAAGTGGCTTAAGGACAACAAAGTCAGTGTTATGAAGTGGGCATCACAGAGTTCTGATCTCAGATCCTTGGGAAGTTTTTTTGAGCTCATAAAGTGTTTAATCTGAGACATATAGAATAAGCGCGAAACAGGTGCCAACATATTTGAGTGTTTTTAATTCACTTTTTGTCCCTCCCATGACTGTGTTATTCCTGTCTCCTATGACATCAGTTCTAATTACATACCTATATGAGCCTTGTGTGCTAATATAATTTTCAAAAGTGATTCCTTAGCAAGGGAATCGCCACAGAAATCTGTTTTTACTAAGGTTTACACATCAAAGTTAAGGAAAAGATGGGCTGGGGGGTGGTATAGCTGGATCTTACAGTTCAGTCTCATTTGGGCATTTTTGATTTGTAGCTTGGAAGAAGTATTGGACAGGGATTGAAAATTTGTCAAACATATCACCTCTGTAGTTTGGTCTGGCTTTTATCATCTATACCTTTTAACTAAGGTCAAGCCTTGTTTAAACTGCTGTGTCCTGGAGAAGACTGTTCATGCTTTTATCAGTTCCAGAATTGACCATCTGTCTCTTAGTTATCTTCAACTTGTTCAGAACGCAGCAGCTCGCCTTTTAACTCACACTCCCAGATGGGAACACCTGTTATATTTTCACTACATTGGCTTCCCAATCATTTGAGGATAGATTTTAAACTTTCATTATCTTTATTATTTTTATTTTATTTGCTCCAGGTCCTTAAGGTCAGACAGTCAACATTTACTCACGGTCCCACAGACAAAGTACACATTTTGGGGCAACCAAGCTTTTTATGTGGCTGTACCACCAGATCTTTCTATCTATTGTATAATATGATTGAACTTGAGTTTGTAAAGTGCCTTGAGATGACATGTTTCATGAATTGGCGCTATATACTGTAAATCAAATAGAATAGAATATAACTAACTTTTTTAAGTCAAAGCTCAAGACTTTTTTTTATTTAGGCAGGCTTTTATTACTTGAAACTGTGGTGGCACTTCTGGTTTTATCTACCTTGTCTTTTTCTATTTTATTTAATCTACCTTGTTTTTAACCTGTTTGTATGTTTTGTTTTATCTCCCTGTGTGTTTGTGTTGTTATACACTGATCTTGTTAAGCATTTGGTCATTGTTATTGTGGATGTGGAAAGGGTCATACAGTTAAATGATTGATTGAATGATTGAACTGACTGACGTAGACTGAGGCTGGGCATTGGGTCTCAGTATGCACACTTAAGTTTTCCATATAGTACCCTGAGAAAAAAAAAGAAAGCAGGAATGAGGGAAGATGGATGAAATTGATAATTTTACAATGGATTACAAGGATAAAGGATGAGAACAATGGGAGTGGATGATGTTCTAGATTGATTTGTTGCTAGGTCAAGTTGGACTGAATTTGATTGAATTTGACAGCATGTAACTGGATCTGCCCTGGATTCATTCTGCGAATCACTGCGGCACACTTCCTTCATGAATTACTATTGTATTACTAAACTGAAAGGAATTGACGTGAGATTAGTTGTAAAAGCGGTCGATATGAGCAACATGAGGAGGATAGGAGAGAACAAAAGAGAGGTGGGAGGATGAATGGATGAAAGGATGAGGTAGACGAACAGTGGGTACATATGCATTAGAAAATCTGTACTGAAAGGGTGAATCAGGTGTAAGCAGGGCTAAAAGGTGACTGGAGATGGTGTAGAGGCGTGATTCTGATCCAAAACCAAGGAAGCAAATTAACTTCATGTTATTCCTTCATTTATTATCATTTAATCATCACGACAACCAATCAAAAGGGAATCCTCATTTTCAGTGAAATCGTGTACTGGTGCACTTAGTGCACTTAGTGCACAGAAAAAGTATAGACAAACAGTTTAATGCTGGTTTATGTTGGTATTTTAAATTCCACAATCTGCAAAAGACAATTGCAGATTTTTCAGAGTGAGATCTTGCTGTTTTATTTTTTATTTTTGTGCCAAAATCATCAGCCTGCTGCATAAACAGAAAGTGCACCTGACAACAAGAATGAAATAGAATTTCCCCCCGAAAACGTTTTCCTGCTGATGACGAAGGGGTTGATTAAGGCAGCATAAATTAATTAGAACTTCAAATTTGCATTGTATGAAATTTAAAAATAGCTCCAGAGTTAAGCGATAATGGTATTTCTCCCTTGTTACATACACGTATGAAGTACATCAAACTCTGAAGCATAATTGCCAAGTTTTATTCAGCAAACGTGAGAAGTTTCATCCTCCAAACAGACTGCGTGGATAAAAGTGGGTCACAGTCAACAGGTTTCGACCGTGCAGAGATGCTCTGGGTGCGCCGCACTGCAGGAAGAGCTTGAAAGACTCAGGGACAACCAGATGCTGTCAAGCTTTCAAACGAACCCCCAACCTATGTGACAAATACAGTTGCTGAAACTGTAAGTCAAGTGACAGTGAAATAACGAAAAAAAAATGAACGTGTTTAAAAATAAATAAATACAGTATTTTGTATGTTTAAGGTACACCGTAAAGAAAGAGTTGTTTACCAGAAAGATGAATTACATGTATTTTGTTATATCATTTGACACATGATGCAAAAGTGCAAGCCAGAATCCCAGAGAAGCACCCTCTTGTTGTCTCTTTCTTCCATTTTTTTCTTTTTGACGAAAATGTCAAATTCATGCTCGGTCTGTCGACAATCCTGAGGTGCTTCATACATTTTTATGCAAGCCCACACATACACACGCATTCACACACAGGTTGGTACATACGTAGTCTTAGAGCTTGGGATGGACCATATTTGAAAGCTCGCTGACAGGCAGCAGGTGATGACGCCGAGGCCAGCTGCCGCTGCCCCACCTCCGCTCAGCTGTCCGAGCTCAGAGCAGCCTTTGAACAGACTGTTACCCCAACACAACACCAAGGGAAAGCAATCAGCTCCAGAGGTACACCACTCTCGCAGCAGATGGTGCGGGAGATGAATCGAGCCATTATATTAGTGCTGGATAATTCCTCAGATGAAGCTAATTAAAAAGAAAAATAAGTGCTATCCTTCCTCGTCTTGCCTCCTTTGCAGTATTGACTGGGAACTCTGCGGACACCATTTATCTTCACAAAAAAAACGAAGGAAATCAAAAGTTTCTTTCTAACCTGTGAAAACACCGCCCAAGTAATTGGAGTTACAGCGGGATGTGATTTTACCATGTGAAATTATAATTACATATAATGGAACACTGTCGTGTCAAACATGGCAAAGAAGGAAATGAGAACACCTTTGTAAAAATGTTATTCTCAGTCAAACTAAATTTATGAAACACACTAAATTGGTGCCTTAACATTTATAATTTTTTGATGGTTTGGACATTTTTGAGGTTTGTTTATGACTAGGGGAGAAATTAACTTAGTCAATGTTAGAGTTGTAGTCAGAGCCTTTATGAAAACACCAGACAAAAAAAAAAGAACTATGTCAAAGAGCTCCGCAAATACGGTACCTGCTCCGGCTTAAACCCGGGAAGACAGAGACAGGTGACACCGGAATGGGGATCTCAGTTAGCTTCAAAGGATTTAGGTAAACTCTGAAACAGTGCTTATGGCTCTCTTATCCACTTTTGTGTTAATGAAAAGCATGTCCTGAATCTGTCAGTGGAGATTAGGTGAATATCATTACTATTGTCCTTTTGCCAATGTAGATTCATTGAATCCAGAGGGATTACAGTCCAACCCATCCCAACTTGAATTACCTTTCTCCGCCAAGGAAACTTGCACAAATTCTCACTTACCCAGGCTCCTATTTTTTTGCTTCATTGTGATTTAGCATCCCTAAAAAATACCATGAACATAAAATTGGAGATAGAATATCTTGACGGGGATATTGTTCTTCTGTTTAAAGCACAATTACCCAAATTGATTTTCGTGTAATAATATTCATATGCTGGTTTAACTAGAACTACTGCTGTTTTTCGCATGGCATATAATAAACACAGCAGACGTGTGGAAGAAGGTTCCCTGATCAGATGAGACACAAATTGACATTTTTGGTAGACGGGTATGTGTGGCAGAAATCTAACCACACCAGTGTGTCCAGTGTGAAACATGAGGGTGGCAACGTCATGCGGTGGGAAATGCTTTTCTTCAGCAGGACGGGGAAGCTGGACACAGTTGATGGGAAGATGATTGGAGGTTGCAACTGACTTAAGACTGGGGCAGAGGTTTACCTTCCAGCAGAACAGCACTAAATCTACAGCTAGAGCTATGACTGGATTGTTAATATTCAAACATGTTTCTGTGGTAGAATACCGTAGACCTAATCTAACTGAGAATTGTGGTACAACTTGAATGTTGGTGTTCACAGACTCTCTACATCCAATCTGAATTTATTGATTAATTGTAAAAGGGGAATGGAAAACATTTCAGCCTCTGGATGTTAAAAGGTGCTAGTGACAAACCCGAACAGACCTGCGACCACAACTCCAAGTGGTGCTGCTGCAAACTAAAATCAGGGTGCTGAATACATATAATGCAGATTTGTTGTTTCAAAACTGTTTATCTGATTAAAAATGTATCAAACTTTTTTGGTTATGTGACAAACGGTGGAAAAAGATTAGAGACATCAACTCTGTACAATACTCTTGGAGTCTCTTAGAGAAGAAACAAAAGGTTTCAACAAATAAGAGCCTGTCCAGAGGACCTACTCAACTTTTTGGGGGGAATTTGGAACACACTGTATACTTTTTCATTTATGGAAAGGAAAAATACTTCCCCTATACTAGGGAATTGCAATGCAGCATTAAGATGGACAATAAACAAACAAACAAAAAAAAATCTCCCAGGAACATTTGCTGAATGGGATGCTGTTGCTGCTGGTGTTTTTCTCACAGTAGCGTGTGCTTCTGTCCCTTGTCTTGTCAATTAAAGTTTTAGGCTTTCTTCCTGTGACTGACTCTTTCTCCTCTCAGACTGAATCCCTTTACATTAGATGTATGACGTTTTTCCACATAAAGAATTGACAAACACATTTTCTTGACCAAATCTGACCATCTGTTTTACAATTCCAAATGCAAGGAATTATTTCTAAATATTTGAAATGGGTTATTTCATAACCTATTTTATAACATGCTTTCCCCCAAAACAAAAATAAATAAATCACCAGGCTTGCACAAGATTCTGTTCCTCTTTCTAGTTGTCCCTGTTTCTTTGAGCCCAGCTGCATTCCCTGTGTGGTTTCCTTCTAATGAGACCAATGTGAAACATTCTCATCAGCACTTCGCTCCCTTGGTAAGAAGATTTTTATCAAACTGCCTTTGATAAGGCTGGAACATTCTGCTCGGCATTTCAGTTCACTGACAAATGACTGAATGTCTCATTTTCAATTTTTTTTTAACTAACCTGGTTGTCTAACACATAGACAATAACAAACACATACCACAGGGCCAGAGATGAAACACGTTTTTCTTTTTTTAGCAAAAGTGAAACTCATTATTTATAGGTATATTTTTTGATCCACTGGATGCGTAACATACATTTAACTACCAAATTTGATTATTATACTTGTGTAAAACCTTAGCATTTTTTGCATATATCTGTTTTTATTTCTTGGAGAAAATATGAACACTGTGCATTTATTAGGCATAAAAATGAAAGCACATCTTTCACTTTAGAATTTCAGTTATTTAGACATGATATTTCTTTCATGTTTGCTCTTGAGATGAATTTAATAAAACCTCTGATGATCATTAACACATGACATTGGGGTATTTTGTTGATGAAAACAAAGTTACATTGCAGAAGGACTATGCAAAAACTAAAATATTCACGATCATTTTGAATTTATCTTCAACAGCACTATCTTGACCTGGTTTTGTTGTATACTTATTTTGTATTACTCTTTTGAGCTTCTGGAGGAACTGTAACCCACTCAAAGCAAACCTGCCACTAAATATTGAGTTTTGGGCATTTGCCTTGCCATATAGTGTTTTTCCATTCAGTGCCCTCCAGTTTATTTAGACAGCACCACTTTGTGGCACATTTCATCTGAAGGCACTTTACAAATATCCTGACTCTTGCCAGATGGATTTCGTTCCGCAGAGCTCCACACATCCATCTGGGATTGCTTCATTTGAGATGTATTTCAGAAGGAGGGGCCTTATCAAACATCCTTGCATATGATTGGATAAACCACTTGTCCATCATCTTTACTGATGTGCTACTTCAACCACTCATCTCGAAACCAACATCAAAACCCAAACCATCGTTTCCACTGACAAAAGCCTTCAAAGTCATTCTCTGGTGCTCCTTTAAAGAATTAATATTCAGTAGATTGGACAACACTGATCAAATAGAAGCATCAATATTACCCGGTGACCAGATTTCTCTTATGAAAACCAGGGACGTCTCTGATTTTGCTAAGAGGGCGGGCACAGAGTCTCTGTGGGGGGGGGGGGTGTTTTGCCTGATCTGCAACACCAACAGGGTGGGGAATGCATGTTTAACTCAACTCTTCTGCTACGTTGGGACAGTGGCAGGACCGGTTAAATCCAATTCAGGGGACAGGTCATCCAAAGCGAAGACGTCTGGTCACCCTTGTTTCCTCGCTGCGAGATGACATTATCTAAATCCAAACAGTCACTTCTCTGATACGTCACATCTACGAAAATTGCGTAGATGTGACTTGATGTGATTCACAGATGTGAACCTGATTGGTTTGTCCATTTTATGTGGTATTGAAATCCCTCCCAACGGCAGCGATTCCAGACGGATGTGTGGAGCAGTGTGGAGCTCGGTGGAACTACACCCGTCTGGTGAGAGGTTACTTTATAAAGTAAGTTCTATTGAATCATACAGACAGACTGGTTAAAAATTTTCTATCTGAGGAAACCCAGCAGGTTGCATTGACAACAGAATGTCATTGACTTGCAGCATTCACTCCTCCTGGATCAGCATGTAGTGACAGTGGACAGTTGTTTGTGTTGACTTTGCAGCAACCACTCATTCCGAGCAAGCACATGGTAACAGTGGAAAAGAGCCACCACCCAACAGGCAAGAACCCTCCAGCCAATCCAGGCACGTTATGAACGATCATATGAAAAAACAAAACAAACAAACAAACAAAAAAAACAATTAATTGCATAATAATTCAGTTTATAGAAAAAAAATCAGAGTCGATGTTTCAGAGATGTTTCTTTGGCCATCATCTGGCCATCTCAGTTCTTCTTAGAGCTGCGCAAAGATGTTTATATTTTGAATGTTTTCCTACTTGCTAATAACATAGATGACTTTTTTCAAGAGTCATGGAGTAGAATTTTATTTGCTGTCATTTAACATTTATTTGATAACACAAAAAGCTTTTTTCCCCCTCCAAGTTAATTCCTCACTGTTTTTTGTTGAAATTGTGTGACCACCAGCCTGACTTTTCCAAAAAAAATAAAATAAAAAAATCACCACACTCACTCACAAAAGCAAATAAAGCACACTGTCAAAGCGCTGAACTGTAAAACAAAAGAAATATGAGAAACATGCATTAATTTTTAGCATAGAGCTTAATTGTATGTTCAGTGTGTTCAGAACATATCATAAACCACATCATAAAAATCATTCATCTAACTGAAAAATATTTTCCCAGCTTGGAAAAAGGTCAGAAGTTAGCACATGAAATTTAATTAGAAATAAACTTATTTGTGAAAATAAACTTTTACACTGCTAAAACAAGATAAAAAAAGACATCTCAAATTACCAAATACCACTTGAGGTTGATAGCTGAATAACTCAAATCACCGCAAGCGTTAGTAACGGAAACTAATTATCCAGTTTGAAATGTAATGCTTTAAAATGCTGATTAACTCAAATAAATAATTACAATTTAAAATCTGGATTTACAATAATAATTTCTTACATCTTCTCTCTATGGGAAAGAAAACATTCCTACCATCTTACTTAGATCCAAAGAAAGCTGATTTTAAATTATGTAATCAGACGTTACTTTTACAGAAGTGTAGATACATCTTCCTCCTTTTTGTCTTTGATGTAAAAAGTTTAAAAGTGCAGCCTAAAAGTACACCGTACTCTCTGTAAAAGATGTCCTCTTAAAAGATAAACTGCTGGTCTGTTTGAAAGCAACTGACATTTGTATTAAACCATTTTTTCAGTAGAATTGCGCTAAAGTTCAGCTTCTACATTAGAAACGGCAGCAGGGATATCAAAAAAAGCCCTTACTTGAAGCTCATTAAGTGGTTATGAAATAAATGACCATGTTGATTTGGATATGCTATGAGATACCTTAAGGGCTTTTTCTGAATTATTCTCATTAACAAATTGCATTTGTGAATTGACGTATCATATTAACCTTGTCTCACATTGCTTGAGAGCAGAAAGTTTGGACTCTTTGCAAGATTACAAAGTGTGTGTTTGTATTATATTTAATTGTACTGAATGTTTGTGTTTTTTCCCTTTAGAATAAAGCCTCTTAGAAATTCTAATTTCCCAATAGCAAAACATTTCCTTGTTTACTTTCTTACTTTGTTCAAAGAAAATATCCTCATTCCTGGGATTATATCCCTGTCATTTAAGGTCATGCGGCTTTGCTGCACGTTTTCCACCCGGATCCTATAGTAATGTTCTTTAGAAAAGTCTAAGTGAAAACCAAACCAAAAAATATAAATCACAAAAGGCTTGCTGACAGTATCAACTTTAGATAGAACAAAACTGAACACATCCACATAATGCAAATTAGCCAATTATGTAGTCTGTGTAAATCCAACTTTGTCTAAAATACATCACAGACATGTCAGTGTCTGTAAATTGTAACACCACCCAAACTTTATTTTAAGGATTGTGTGAAGTGGTCAGCAATCAAAAGGATTCAACAGAAGAGTCAAGCTCAGATCCTTAATTGAAATCCTACCCAATTCTGAAGCTCTGCAAAGTGTAAACCTGCAGTTTATTCCTTCTCACTATTTGCTACCAGTTTATTCTGGCCGGAAAAAAAATTCAACCGATTGGTTTGTCACTTTTCTATTTGTGAGAGACAAACAAGTCCTGTTTTAGAGAGTCACCCTTTCCACATAATGCTTATTAGCTGGAATATAGCGCTGAGGTGTGGGAATTTAAAGCATAAAACAACCTCTCCTAATGCCTGCAAGATGTCTACTGTTAACTCTAAACTGTAACAGAAGAAACATTTCTCAAAAATGTGGAATATATTTGTCTTTCACATTGCAATGCTTATATCTTGGGTATAAAAAAGATCCTTGTGCAGTAACTTGTGAAAAGAAGTTGGGCAGTTCAAATTAAGTTCAGAGCTTTGGAGAAGGCATAAATGAGAGTGTCAGTGCAGGTTACAGGCTACACCCAAAGCTAAGATGAGTTTAAAAATTCATAGAGTATTGATCCTTTCTCTCCAGCAAAGTAAAACTGCAGATTTAAAGGCAATATTGGAGTATACAGGACCTGGAGTACAATGTTTAATGTACAAGTTGAGGAGGCCACATATTGTTGATCCATCAGAAAGTCATCTCAGGTCTTATGTGCTAAGCAAGTTCTACAGCCCCTTTTTGCCCTTTTCTTTTAGTTACCATCAATGAACAAGGGTGTGATAATGTTTTTATCTTTTGTACATGTAGGATAGGCAGTATAGCAAAAAGCTTATATCACAACTTACCTAAGCAAATCAAGTTGAAAGCTGATGTTTAAGGCACATTACCTGTGTTTTTTTTACTTACTGTCAGACATTAAATCAAACTAATCCTCGTGTTTTAGGTCAGTCAGAATTAACACAGATATTTCTCTTTGCTACATGTTGCAACAGTCAAGAAATTTTTTTTTACATTACTTGTTCAAAGTCAGAGTTTCACTTAGACTAAAGTTACTATTGCTTCATGCAATTTGACACAGCCCAGATAATGATGTTGTGCCTTTTTAAAGGGACAGTGTGTAACTAATTTGGCTTTTAATTTGTAAAAATCAAATATTGCTTTTATAAAGCATATCCTCGTGTTATGGCCAGTGGCCATCGATTGTATTTTCTCTTTTCTCACGTTATTTAAATTCAGGTGCAGTTGCTGCTTCCTGACAGCTGTCTCCGCTATGGGATCTTGATGCAGACCTTCTCCTGGGTCATTTCCTGCATTTCCTCCTGCATCACTTCCTGTTAAAGTTCTCCTTTTCTCCAGATTAGATACTCACCTTGATTGCTCCACAAATCCTGAAAGAAACCTCCTTATTTAAACTGGCACTTCTGTACAGAGGGGTCAGCTGCGTTTTGTTGCACAGCTTGTGTTGTATACATGGTGTGTCTCCCTTTTTGTTATGGCCTTTGAGTCAGGTCGTAACACCTGGTAAAGTCTAAAATTATCACATAAAAAATGAAAGCATTCACATAACTTAGAATGAGTTGCTTATAAATACATAGGTGTCGGTACACCCACTGGGAGGCGTCATGTTGAGTCGCCATTTCTGATTTCAATAGCCGAAAGGGGACAAACTGTCAGTCATACGCGTTTTACCTATCTGTCTTGTATATGATGGCATGCTGTCGGTGGAGGAGGAGTGGAAAACCAGCAAAGATGGCCATAGATCATTCTATTTGCCGTTTTCTGTTGAAATGGAGGACCATAAGTACTCTTTGCCCAGCGAGTGGGAAGGTGTACGTAGTCAGGAAAAGAAAAAAGTAATAGGGAGAAAACGAGAGTATATATTGGCGTAGCTATAATTACCAGGTGGAGTGAAGTTAATTTATGAGAGAGCAGGACTTCAAAATGGATGTAAAGGTTGCAGGTTTTCTGCTGGACTGGTAAGTTAATTCAATATAACAGTGAAGCTTATTTTGGCATTATGTCAGAAACAGGGCAGTGTAGTCCAGAAACTACTCCGTCCTCCCGGTAGAGACGGATCGTTTATTCATCTTCTCTCCCTCTCCCTCTTAGGGAGTACGTGTGTACGCGGAGGGACAGACTGAAATTAGCCAGCCGGATCACTCTTGTCTGTAGCATTGCAGCATGAGCAAGTCTCTTTACTGGTGTTTATAGTAACTTATATTAGACCCCAAATAAGCACGTTCAGAAACAAGCCCAAAAAACTGCGACTCACAGAATTTAGAAGCAACTTTAGAAAAACACAACTTGGCAACAGTGCCAAAAAACATTTCACACGATGACCATAGCTATTAGCAATAGCTTGGTACGTAATACATGGAGGACATACTTGTTGACATTGTCACATTTATGACCTTCCTCGGCTTCTGTAGTAGTTATTACACGCTTAACGGAGAGGTTGTTTGTAATCAATTTAGCGCACCACTAGACGGCGCGCCAATGTAAAAATTGTACACAGTGGGGCTTTTAGCTCCTAATAGGATTATTCACAGAATTTCAGTGAATATGAGGCATAACTGTGGAAAGTCATTGTTTGGAGGCATCCATAAGAAAGTTCTGATCATAGAAGACTTGTGGGCATAACTGAAAAGGTGTGTGTGTTCAAAGAGGGCAACAAACCTGACTCAGTTTTGTCAGGAGAAGGAACTGACCAAAATTAAAAAATAAAAAAAAATACGGTGAACTATTGTTTGAAGTTTATGGGAGAACACCAAAAAGGTGTGACAAAAAGCAAAAAGTTTATAAAGCAAATACTAAGCAAAACAGGCACAATTCTGAATTTGCAGAAAGTTGAAAAAATCATCAGACAGTGAGAAAATGGTTATGTGCATTATCATACAATGTGATAAAATGTGTGTAATTGTTTCTGAGTTTGCTTGAATGGATGACAGGACAAAGAAATACGACAAAGAAATCTGGGACTAAATCAAGGAGTCAACCTGAACACGCACAAATTATTGTTTACAGACTAACCAGTCATGTTATTCTGATTTCTTTGGGGCATAAAAAGAAGTAAAAAAAAAACTAAACAAAGCAAAATCCATCAAAGTGGTCATTTATTTCAGTCTGTATAACTATAATTCAATGTCAGTAATTTACCCTGCCTGCCAATAACAAGGTATCATGCAAATAGCTTCAGAAGTGCCACTTTTGTCACTTCAATAAATGACAGTACACAACACATGCATCCTGCAATGCCACGCGCATATCAACAGAAAAATCATCAAGGGCTTACATTGGAACGTACACTGTGGAAAACCATCAGAGGATCTTAGAATGTCTGCACGACCCGCAATTTCATCGCACAAAACCTGTCAGACATGACTGATATACAGTCAGCGTTGAAAATGAGTCTTAAATGGCCAAGCTCTTGTCCGAAGTGTAATTTCCACTTGACGATGTGATTACACGCACCTGCTGAATGGATGGGGATGGTGTTGCTGTTTCTTCTCTCCAGTGCTTTTCTCATCAGCTTGCTGGACAGCACATTATTTGGATGATTTTTCTCGCAATTTTACAAAACACAAGCTCCTTTGTCGCATTTAAACACTGAAAAAAAAGTGATTTCATCTATAAAATCTCAACTTTCCAGCTTTGGTCAGACACGCCACCTACATTGTTAAGTCCAAATTAGGAAACGCACAAAAATAGTATATGCAAAACAGATAAGAATATGGTGTAAACGCAACCTTGAAATGCTAATACTGTTGCAAGTCTCGAAACTTTCTCTGACAGATATTCAGTAGAATAGTTTGATGTTTATGTAAATCATATCTTGCTGACAGATGTAATGCTGTCTTGTGTCTTTGGCCAGGCAAATAAAGGGAAACGCAGGAAGGAGAGAGTAAGTGCTGAAGAGCCCGTCTATTGTTTCGACAGCTTGTGTCCCTAGCATCTGGCATCAAGCGGCAACAGCACGTCAAGATTAATGAAATGTTACCCTTTTTCATCTACGGCATGCTGTACAGTATATAAATATACACCCCTTAAAAAAAAACCCTGCAGGGACTCATGTAGCGCCCAGCAGTTGGTGGGTGTGCTGTCTCAGTTTAAGAAACTTTCTGAACTTTCATGGCTGCGAACTCGAAAGACGAGGCTTGAGCTGTACTGTACCACAATTTAAAAACAAATGCTCAGCTCACGGTTTAGCGACTAGATAATCTTAATGTCTTCCTCGCTATATACTGAAGCTTTAAATTCCAATCAATGAAGTGAAATTAAAGACCATGTGAATGACTTTCGGTGCGAGTCGACTGAGCGGACTTGTTAGTGGGAGCAGGGCCACGGTGACAAGAGCGCAGCAGAGACTGCTCCCTCACTTTCCTCTTCCCATTTAATTTTCCAATCCACTTCCCCCACATAGTTAGGAGAAGTGACTTTTGTTCTGGTTTGATACACCATCTAATGAGAGCTACTAAGAGCCTGTTGAAATCATTCCCTAATAACACATTCTGAATGCTGTGAGTGGGGAATATTTTTTCCCTCTATCTCTCCATTCAGGGCTTAATATATTCTTTCGCCCACATTTTTTCCCCATTTTCCTTCTCTTACTTTCATTAACTGTACTTGTGGTTGAAGAAAATATGTTTTGAAAATCATCACGCTTTGATTTTATATGATTTTAACAAGTGATGCGTTTTGGTTTTACTGGCCAAGCTGCAATGACATCAGCAGAAGATCATAAAATAAGCTGCATATGGGTTCGGGATTTTCTGTGCAAAGATTCACTAGAAGAAATATTCATGTAAAAATAAGCTCTTATCTCAGTAAAGCCATAGGATTTACCAAGTAGACTTGATTTGATCCCAAATTGGCAACACATCTACCATGAAAACTTATTGTAATCTCGTTTTCAGGCGCGCTGCACACTGTAAGGGAATGTGATGCTTTCTATAAATAATTAATTACTCACCACTATGTGTAATCACCAGATGCACTGTTGAACTGATAAGTACATGACAGCAGGGCTTGTCCATCCTTAATCTATTCCACTTGCTTGACATACTCCATCTGTAACAAGAACAAGTGACCTGACCTCTCTGGCAGTATTTCTGTCTGCTCGAAACTCCTCTGTGATTTAAATGTTATCTGTTTCAAAGATAATGCACCATTTCTTCCACTTCCCCGGGCTGTGGGTATTAGTTACAGCTGAAACACTGGTTGGTATTCCGCTTTGAATCTTGGAATTGTGTCGGCGCCTTGAGCTTTGATTGGATCTGTGCAAATACATGTATATGCAAATTTGCCAGACATGAGTTCTTGCTCAGGGTGAAATGGAAAACAGTGGTTGAATTCTGACTAGGCTTCCGCATGGACTTTTTCCCTCCTCCTCTTTTTCTCCTTAGAGAGCAACATTTGGTGATCTATAAATTCCCAGTAAATCTCAGTGCCTGGGTGCCTTCCCTGACATTTCCACACTCCCACATAGCATATTTTTAAGCAGGTAAAATCCATAATCTGTGTCAATGGTATCACACAGTTTATTCACAGGGGGCCCAGTGTGCACTAAACTGGCCAAGGAAGCAGTACAGAGGCTCAGAGAAGGTAAAAAAAATGTTTGTTCTTACCTCTGTTGTTATACACATGCCTTGGGGCCTACAGCACACTTACTCTTACTGCAGCAGAGACAATGTAATCGTCTACCCTTAACTCTCTTCATACAGCCAGACTATATGACCACATTCAGACTATATGAACCTGTTGGTGTAATGGAGATGGTGACCTCACTAATGTGTCACCCAGAAGGTTAACTTGTCACAGATTTTGAAGATGTAACCCTTTTATAAATTAGCATAGGTATGTATACATATGTTTTATAAATCACTAATAAAAATGTGAGATACCGGTCTCAATAAAATATAAATCATTGAAAGGTTAAGCAATTTAAGCAAATCAATTAAAAAATCTAAACTGACACGCAAATTGACGGACGGATGGAAATATTATTTTTATGATTGTGGCTTGTGGCTAGTTGAAAGTCAAAATTCAAATTCTTTGACCATCAGAGTATTACAAATGGAGGACATATGTTTTATGGCCTTCACAATCCTGGGGAGGACTTCTGACTTGAAAGCTGTCTAGCTGACACCCGCCAAAATATTGATAATACAAATAACACTATTCTTTAAAAAGCTGGCTGTTCACTTTATTCATGCATATAATGAGAAGGTTGAATGGAATAAAAGAAATGTGACAGAATAAGGTGCACAACCAACAAGAATACTATTGTGACACAAAGGCCACAAATGTATTTTTGGGGGCTACCCGAGTTAAGAAGCTAATGGATTGGACTATTGCTCAGGCGTCTAAAGTGCTCTTGTCAGGTAAAAGCATGTTTTGCATTTGCTTTGGACGTCACGTCTCTGTATTATGGAAGAAGGGTGGAGGAGCACAGAATCCAAGTTGCTTAACGTCCAGTGTGAAGGCAGTAATGATTTGGGGAGCCATGTAATCTCCTGGTGTTGGAGATGCCGGTTTCATTTTCCAGCAGGACTTGGCACCTGTTTGCACTGCCAAAAGTATCAATACCTGTTTAAATGACAATGTTACCACTGCGTAATTGACCAGCAAACTGTTCTGCCTCTATGGTATATTGTGCTAGTGTTGCAAATAAATATTCTTCTGGTTCAGAAGTGCCATGCCACATTGTTGCATTAATTCATACTAAATGAGTGGGTATTATGTACAGTATATGGACATACTTTTCACTAGGCACAATTCTTTATCATAAGTAATTTTATTTGTAATTCTGCCCATTTTCTGAGAAAGTTTGCTTTAGCTGTAAGCCACTTAAAATGTATTACTCTGTGTAATTGATCTAAATAATATTCTTTGAATTTATTTTCCAAAATAAATGCATTTTTCACTAGTATTGTAATATATAATGTCTTATTTTTAAACATTAAATATAACAATACTTGATACTAGATATAACAAAACCTTAATCCAATTTCACCTCAATACCTCCTAAATACAGTCTAAATACCAGATGTTTTGTTTTTCGTTGAACAATCTGGAAAGTCCTCAGTAGAAACAGTTTTGTGAACAGACTGCAGTACTTAAGAATATTGTTATGGTTGAATATAGCACATAAAAGACTTAAGCATTAAGAGGAGGTCCCCAGTGAACAAGTAACGGCTTGTTGATCGCCTTCAAGTTTGAAAGCTTGTTTTAGCTCCAACAAAAGAACACTGATTTGTCATTTGTGTTTCAGGCATAAACCAGTAGATGGGTTTTTCATGATCACATGAAACTGATAAGGATCCATGTGCTGTGTAGTTAAAAATAGATGAAATGAAAACAACCTGAATCAAACAAAAGAAGAAATTAAAACATGACTTTTTCCTTTTTGAGTTATTGAAAAAATACTGATGCAAAATTTCACATCTGTAATTCGTAAAACCATACTTCCTTATTTTTTTGTTCTTTTTTTCAATATTACATTTTACTCATCTACAAAACATTTGTTTCAGCTGACTGGTTTATTTTTAGCTGCAGAAAGGTACAAATGTTCTCTAGGTAGGCAACAGATTTGTTCTTGCAGTCTTGACTGGATTGGTGCTTTTATGGTTCCCTTGATGCTAAGCTCAGGAATAATAACATTAACCATCACAAGTTGAGGAGGCCTTGACTGCGCAGAAGCTACTGTTCATCTTTATTCGGGTTATCCTCCTAAGACGCTTTAGAAGACAAACACTCCCAATTCATATACAATTATATACAATTTAAAGCTATAATTGGTAATCCTGTTCAGAAACCTTTTTTGTTATGCTGGGTAAAATCGTCCTTCCATCCTGAAAGTAGTCAATACATTATATATTTAGAGAAAGGAGGTTAAAAAATCAATATATGTGGGAGCTGCAGGCCTGTAAAAACTCTAACTAATCCCTGGACTTCGGTCTCAGAGTTTGTTCCTGCTCTAACTCCCCTCTGTCCCTCAAGTTCCAGGGGTATCACCTTATCTATTGGTTGTCCCACATGCCAATCATTCTGACCCGCTCACGTAACGCCAATTCCTCGTTATTGTCCGCTTGCTGGCTACGCATGTGCACTTCTAGTGTTTATGTATCCGGTTAGCTTAGCGGGTAGTTTAGCAGTTATTGTCTTGGTTAGCAGTTCATTGTAGCTCCTCTGCTCTCACCGTATACTTTGAACATGGCAGAGAGTTGCAAGAAGCAAACCGCGTACAAGTTTATGAGAAGAAGAGGAAGGCCTCAGTAGAAAGAAATAAGACCAGAGTGGATTTGGGAGATTTTTTTCATGCAATCCCCCTCAAGACCGGAGGAGGAAGGTAAGATGGTCTTGTGCCTACGCAGTTACTAAATAAGGGACTTGGGAAAACTTCCGGAAAAATCGCCGACCCTAGCTTTAATTAAATTCAAATTCATTCAGTTTATTCCATTACCAATCCAATCCAATAATTTTATCAATACTGTAATTAACAATAGTATTCAATGTATTGTACATGGCCAGTTAGTGAAAAAGTTGATGGTTAATGAAAACCAGCCAGCTGTTTGAATCTTCAATACAATACCTCATCCCTAGCAAGCTCCTGGCAACAGTGGAGATAAACATGTTGTTTTTTACCAGAAGAGACTTTCAGCAGAACAAAGAATGGGCAGCTGTGTTCATTACCACTGGCAAGGCGTAGCGTCATGTTGCTTTGTGATATAAAAAACAATGAATTATAATTGACCAAAATATATATTTCATTGTCTTGCTGGTTCCTTTTAACTACCATTAATTGTATGTGTAATAAGACACTACCCACTCTTTCCCCAAAAAGCTTTAAAAAGTCTTGTCTATGCATGAAATGAAAAATCATTCATCAATGAACAAGGAACCATCCAGTGATTCATTCCCAGAGAAACCATCTTATGAAGAAGAAACGGAACCAAAGAAACCCATTAATTTTGTATTCACCTGCATTTCAATAATATTGACTTTTTTACTTTTGTATATCAGACAATTACTCTGGCTCAATATTCTAGACATCCATTTTGTAATATGTGTTTAATGGAAGGTCGTTATAAACCTACTGACCTACCACAGTCTTTTGTTTAAACAACCAAAGATGTATTTTGTAAATGACCATCTAATCGAAACACCATGGTAGTGAAAAACCTTTTTTATTAACAGTTTTATAATCAGCTATGCCATCTTTGAGCCTGAAGTTGTAACATTTCACTGCAGCTTTTTATTAACAGCAAAACTAATCTGTGTAACATCAAATTAACGCTTCTGAGACAGTTTTCCACCGAAGGTAAGGTATTTATTGCCCTTCTTTCAAAACCCAAGTTTAAATAAACCTGAAATCTCTTTAAGAACTGTTTATTCATGCTTTTTCTGAGTTTAAATAAAATGCATTTCTTCTATTTTCTTAATTTCTTGCAAGGATGAATCTGGTTTTTGGTTATTTGTCATTTTATTTCTTTTCTTGTACATTTCCATTCAAGAAATACTGGCTTGATTTATCATTAATTTGAGCATTTTAACATATTTTTCAAAAGCTGTCCTGTGCTGCAGTGGAATTAAATTGTGTAGGGAGATATCAGGTAATTAGATTATTTTTCAGTTAAGATAAATTATGTTTCTCTAAGACTGATAATTACATCTCTGTTACAAGAGGTTGTCAATTCTTGTTCTTTTTATTGGATATGATGCAAGGTCACATCTGACCCCAGTTTTCTGATGGAAAGCAACTGCTTCTGTCTTCACCAACAAGTGACTGCTAATCCCAGAAGTTTGCACAACTTTTCCAAACAGATATGTGTCATTGGCTCATTTTCTTACCAAATGTGTTTAATCATAGTTGATTTTTTATTTAATTTTTGGATTAGTACAGGTACATGCAAATACAAAAGGGGATTCACACATTCTTAAGACCCACTACACATATTAATAATGATATTTCGAACTGCTACAAAATGAAGATTAATTGAATCAGCCAGTAAATAACTGTTTCATCCTGGGCAAACAAAGGCAAGGATACATTAAGAGTAGCAACTGAATACAAAGAGACCTTGGAAACACTTCTTGGCTTTGTCCCATTATTCTTACATGACAACTTCATCCTGATCTTTTGGAGTATTTTTCATTTATTCACGTAAGAAAGGATAAACATGTGTGATGCAAACTAAAAAAGTTATTACCATACCGTGTCCGCGCATCCCGGTATTGTGACACCGTTGATCACCGGGCTTGCGGGATGTCTACCGTTAATCTGTGTTGACATGATAATTCTTGTCGGTTCTGTTTGAGGTGTTTTTGAGAACCTTTACGCAGCAGGGTAGCATGGCAGCATGTGTGTGTGTGTGTGTGTGTGTGTGTGTGTGTGTGTGTCTCACTCTCTCTGGAAGAAATAAGAAGCAGATGCACTCAGTGTCACAGTATGTTAACACTGCACAGACTGTTAATGGAAAAGATTTGAGCAACAAAGACCTTATGTTTCTTTCCTTTTCTTCCTATTGTGTCTCAAACTAACAAGTGACGAGAGAAATTACCTGATTGATTAACAAACTCATTCCTTAGGTGTAATTAATACACTACTAATGGCCGTCCATTTGTCTTCCATGCTGCACAGTAAGAGATGTAGGGCAACATGCTCTGATGAAGGTCCCAGACTGAGCTTTCTGGGATGTGGAAGATTGGGTTTCTTCTGTAGGATTTTGTTACTTAATGGCTTTTTGGGAATGCCTTAGGGAAATGTAATGGACCATGTAATGGATAAAGGATGATATTGATTGGCATGTGTTGACTTAACAATTTTGATGTGGAGAATTTATATTGATAAATGCAAGAGGATGTTACTGTGAAAAACTAATGTATTTCTTTTTTATTTTTGTGGTGCAAGGAATAGTTAAAAGCCAAAGACATAATCGATGACATTGCCATAGAAACAAATATGCGTTAACAGGAGATAATGGAGGATAATGTGGAAACTGGTGGGGACCATGAAGATGAAATGCGTAGGAGTATAAGGGCCACGCTTTAAGTTTTCTTGAACAGCACAAACATGGTTAGAAACAAGAAAGTAAAGTGCTATAATGAGGGGCTATGCCAAGTGAGGTTCACAAGATAAAGAGGAGAATTCTGCAAACAGACATTCGAACACAATAAATGAGGAATCAAAGGGGAACTTGCAACAGAGCTAAAATTACTGCTTGATTAAAAAGATGTCCCCTGGGAGTTCAGTGCAGCTCATTGATGAGCACAACCCAGAAAAGACATAGAACCAAATCCTTCTTCATTTCATTTAAACTTTTAAATGAGTCGGATTATTCGATCAATAAAATACATGGTCAGTTGGAAAGGTGAAAAGGTAGCGCACATGTAATCGAACTGTCTGAGCTCGTCGTGACGATAGAGATGGAACAAGTGGAAAAAGAAAAAAGGAAAAGAAAGAGAGAGCCTGAGAGATGGTGATGGATGACCCAACATCCAGCATAGTATCATATCTCTGTGGATTAAATGCTCTGGGAAGCTGGCCCCAGAGTGTGCTTGTGCATATGATTAAGGCCCACGAAGAGGAGGAGGAGCGCACGTTGAAGCTGCTGCGTGGCACTGAGAGGCCATGTCTCACAGCTGGTGCTCAGACACCAAAAGGTTTGCGAAAAAGGATAGGGTTTTATAACTTGTATATTCTGTTTTTTTTTTTTTTTTCACAGAGTATTTGAGATGATAAACATTTCATCTGGGTAGAGGGAGAAAAATCAAAGTAACCCTGCAGGACTGGGTTGTTGTTTGTGTCTGAGTGTGTGGGTTGCTTGCATGCGTGCAAGGTTAAGCTCATGTGTGCTTACCTGGTGTGCTCGCCACCTGTGTCGTTCTTCCGGAAGGCACTTTAAAAAACCCAGTGTGTCAGATATTGAAGCCTACTGTATAATTTGGCGGGTCTGTGCATGGAGGCTGGCTGTGGTATAAGACATTGATTACACATCAGCTTAGTATGCTGCATTGCAGACCCCTACATTGGTGGAGAAAGCAACTTGAAGCCCCCAATCAATAGCTGCAGCCCTGTGAAGCTTTCCGTCAGGTCCACAGTGAAGGACCTCCCGCCTCTCCTCTGGGCCTGGGCCTAACCTTTTGCAGAGAGAGGTGATAAGGAAGCTCATCATTTCTAATGAGGAATTAGTGATTGGGCCAGAAGAAATGACTGTCAGCAGCACATTAAAGAGTCCAAAGGCTCTTGGAGAGCGAGAAGTGCCAAACTGTATTCAAATGGGAGCAGGAGATTTCTTGAGCAGCCAGTGACAGGGATTAACAGCTAGGAGAGAAACCTGACAGGGTTATTCATGCTTCTATCACCTCTCGACTGGACTATGGTAATTCTTTATATATTAGTCTAGATCAATCATCCCCAAACTGTTTACAAATAGTCCAGAATGCTGCATCTTATCTTTTATCTCATACAAAGAACAATTAACACAACAATCTGTTGTCATTGACTTCCCATCAGTTATCACATTGTCTTGGTTTTACAGTTTTTAATGGTCTAGCGCCATGCTATCTACATGATCTCTAAAAGCTTGCCGGTTAACCAGCTCGTTTCATCATAACTGAGTGCAGGAATTTTGTACTACTGCAGATATAAAAATGTTCTAGTTACCTTCTTAGCCTTGAGTCCAAACATGTATCATTGCACATCAGCTCAATATGTTGTTTGACAATAAACTTTCGTGTCTTTTAAAAATGACTCTACTTTTCTTTGGCAGTTGGATAAATCACTTTTGGTTTGGTATAATTGGTCAACAGAATTGTGACCTATGAAGAAGTCACTTATATCAGCATCTGCATTTCCTCATAGTGGGCCAGTGTTTAATGCAATTTCGATTGTTTTGACAGTGATATCACTAAAAAGTATGGTTTCTTCAGCACTGGTGCATTCAAGAATAGTCATTTGTGCAATCACTTCAACCATTAAGAAAACTATCTTACTGTATTTAGGTAACCTTTTCTTGAAAATGAGCCATCAATTCAAAGAAATTACAATGACAAATGCTTGGGTTGTAATATTGATAACTCAGACCCGTATATGCTCAGCAAATTACAGACTATTTACAATAAGCAAAATAGGGTAGCTTCTCCTGCAACGCAGAAGCAAATAACTCAGGGTATATACATTGTTTCGTCTGTTGAATACACAAGTTAAGTACATAAAGACGATGCTTAAAGTCACAAAACTCTCATCTTCATTCATCTTGGAATCCAATAGCACAGTGGCTGAGTCGACTCTTTAAAGCTCGGAATACACTCAGTTGCTGTTGTTAGTTTTTACAAATGGCCGGAAGCAACCAATGGTGCCACTCCCTATCCAATCAGTGGTTTTCTGACTTTGCGTTTTCAGCCCAACTCAGCTCTCTTGGAACTCTGGCCAAGTAAGTACTAAAACAGGACTGGTACCAAGTAACTGTTACTAATGGAAAACCCTAATCATCAAGTAGAGCAGAGTCGAGGCCGCGTAGAGTAGGTACTAATGGAAAAGGTCCATTTTATTGATGTGGCAAAGTTATGCAATGCACATCTGGATATTTTTCAAAGTGTGAGTAGTACATCGGGGCTCTTTTCCTGTATCAGAACATCTCCAATTTATCATTCCTTTCTGTTAAATTTTAAGAGTTTCTTTCTTACACATTTCTGCCATTACAATGTCAAATGATTTCCTAATTGTAATATAATAAATGTATGCCTTTAATTACGAAAAACAATTTTTCTCAAAAATGTATGACCCACTGACATCAGAAAAGATCTAAGTTACCTTTTGTAAATATAAATGAATATTGAAACTTCTAAGTTTTTGGATGAAATTTACTCCTGCATGGCCTTATTATTATACAATGTTTTTCATTTACAATGGTCCTAATACTCTACTGAAGGTGGTTCCCAGAAAAGAAAGAAAAAATGACTAGCCAGTCTTTTAAATAACTCTTTGAAAAGAGTGGTTCTACCAGATCCAGTACCCTTAAAAAAGCCATAGATCCGATCTGCACAGACCATGCCCAATTTTTCCACATTGGTGGAACTTTGTTGGTTTAACGTTGCCACAACTTGTACTTTTTTTAACTTTAAATGTTCTCACTGGTTTTTACTCTAATTCTACTTATCTTAACCTCTATTTCACTTTTTATTTTTACTTAACCTCAAATGAAGTTTTAAATTCGACTCTACTTGTGCTTTACATCAACCCAAGAAATATGAATGCTGGTACAACCCATCATCCACATGTTCCACACTTGTAGATAACTTAAACTTTTGTTAAGGCTAGAATGTTACTCCTTACCAGAATTAAAGAAACATTGAAAACAAATAGCTAGATTGGGTTCCGATACATAGACTGCATTTGCTGTGCTGTACAGAGAGTTAATGGATTTGCTAATTTTAAACTATTGAGTCCCTAGTTATACCCTTTACATAACCAACACTTACAGATTTTGCGGGATGTGGATTGTTGGAATATTGTTTTTTTTAGTGCTTGGTATTCAATAATTCCAATTCTTCTTGTGGACTCAGTTGTCTTTTTGTATAGGTTGCTCTGCAGTGTTTGTCATTGAGTATTGGCTGTCATGATTCTGGGTGGTTGTTTGAGGGCTATGGTGCCTTTCTCTTTCCTTTCCTCCTACATGGCTTCTCTGATCCAGTCACTGAGCGCTGGGCTGCTCTTGCTGGCGCTATGGACCTGATGCCGATTAAGTCAATTAATCTTCCTGGAGAAGTGGTGTTGCAGGATGGTCCTGTTTCACCTAATGTTCAACCATCGTGTGGCAATACAGTTGTTGTCTGTGAGCTTTGCTACATGGTTAATCCGTTTTTACCTTGTATTTCTCCTAGATGACCAAAGGCTTCCCACACTTTTTCCTGAATGAGAACAACATCTCTAAGGTTCAGCCTTACACAGCAACAATACTGAGCTGAATTACCTACCTCAATTAATTCACCTCCCCGTCTGCCGATATGAACTCCCACGGATTACTAAAAATCACAACCAATTTTTAAGAACCTCAGCCTATAAGCAGAAAACTAAGCAATACCCAGAATCATGAGAAGGTTGAACTTTAAAGACAGAACTTTTAACAAAGAAAAAAACTCATTGAAGCTCTGAAATCAGCACCAGTACAGTCTGCTTGAAATCACATGATGCATTTCATGGTGAAGAGATGAATCATTGCAATTGACAGAAACACATTCACAGCTAATTAAAAACGTAATTGCGTGCACTTTACCCATTTAGAGGAAGATGAATGTGAAATCATTAGGCATCCTCTGAAAACCAGATGTTCATTAAATTATGTCTATACAAATGCCATTGTTCAATAGATTCTCAGTATATATGCTTACAGTAAAATGGTGGCTAATTCACCCCTTAAAGAGCTTTAATTGATTTAAGCCTGCAAAAATAACACATTGCCAGCACAAATAACCCATTGCTGCCACACAACATAAAAAAACAGAGACGAGATGACAGTTAACTGTTATTTCTTCCATTTCTTTCTGTGATTCTAAAGCTCATCCATTATTAAGATCAGTTCAAGAATCTGAAATGAATCGTGAATGAATAAGAAGTCTGATTAGTCTCAAGAGAAGAATCCAGTTGCCAGGCAATGTTACTTTTTAATAAATAATATCCGTAACCTCTAAACTTAAGAATGTAATCTGCATTTGATGCATGGTAATCACAGCAGAGACAAGGCTACGTTCTGCTTCTTCTGGCCTCAGACAAAAACATCTCTGGAGAATGCAGCAATTGGGCCTTTCTCTCTCTCTCTCAATTAGCCCCCACTGTGCAACTCATTGGCTTTTGCTGTAGCAGTCCCTTAACAATACTTACCCGGCCTAGTCATTACTCAGTTCTACAAGACAAGGACTGCCATCTACATATTTAGGAGGGATATGGCAGAGTCTTATGAAGATTATTCCAAATCCTGGGGCTCCCTGTGAAGAATACGAGACAGGCATTTTCAAATTTGCACCAGGGGTGCCTACAGATTTTTTTCAAAGGGTTGGTCACTAATTATCCTGGGATGGAAGACCAAAGACAAAAGCCATAACACAATTTCAGGACCTTTATTTAGCTATGGCGAGGTTAAAAATGGAAGTCCAATAAAAAAACAAAAAACACAATAACCATGATTCTTTGGTTGAAATTTTGTTAAATAACCTAATAGGTTCATATTTGTGGCCTTTACATGGATCCCAACCTGGCTCCCAACCCTCCTTTCTGAGACACCATCTCCTATCCTCTCCTTAAAGCTTGTGGCATCAGCCTTGATTTTTTTAATTTCCAGAAGGTTTAGTAACCTTGATTTTAAAACAGTCCAAAATTTTGACCGGTGTGATCCCAGTATAATTTATTATTGCAGAGCTGCAAATGACAGACAGGCATTCACAACAGGCATTAAAAAGGACCAAAAAAAAAGAGCAAACTAATACAAATAAAGTATTAAATATTGCATCTTGTTAAAGCATGTCCTTTACCCACTTGCATGTAAGACTGTGTGGTTGTGGGTGGAGAGGGTTTGGGGATGGGGGGTTGGGGGTAAGGAGGGATGGAGAGCAAATGTATGGTCCTTGCCCCCTCTGGTCTTGCTATAATGGCATCACTGATTTTTAAAAAACATACATGCCCATATTTTTAAATTCTCACTAAAACCACCTACATATTGTTTGTTTTCTCTTGAAATTTTACCAAGTTAAGCTCCAACGTTGGCCACAAAACACAGAGTCTCTGTTTCAAACTGCCAAGCAGCAGCAAGAAGCTGGAAAACAAAAATCCTCAAATATTGTCACTTTCCAAGCTCATGTAGATTGGGCATTTTCAGCTTTGAGACAAGATCAATAGCCATCTCTCAGAGTTATTTTACTGGTAGACAAAGGATCTATAACCGTAATTTATATGCCTTTTTGCACTCCTCTTTTATGCATCTACTTTTTGTGTTACAACAGTAATGCGTTGGAATGTGATTAGGTTAGATGCTTATGATGTTAAGGCTTGATCTTTATGTCCCTTAATTAACCCATATAGAACAGATGAGAAATTACAAGACTGCCAATGCATCTCAACTGAGACTATTTTTTGACTTTGTTGTTGTCTAATCTCGTCTAAAGTGAAACATGCTGGAACAAAAAAAAGTAATCATCAGGATCATATAGTATGTAGATGTTGTAAATTTGAATCTTTAATTACACATTTCTGCTTTTGTCCCCTTTATTGAATAAGTGGCTGTGTTTTTTGGGGGGTTATCTGATTAAAATGTCGGCAGATATTGCTCCTAAGAAACTCAAAGAGCTTCCCCTAAAAGGATCTGGAAAATTAAAGCTCAGATGCCATGTACAAAGCAACTACCTCTCCCAGTCACTATGTTTGTGGAGGTTATAGGGAGGCCTGATGAACCTTCACTAGGTGGCAGTCAAGTAACATCAAAGCTGTTGGCTAAAAAAAATCTTACATGCATATATCAAGAGAAGAGAGATGGACTGATAATATGGATTAATGAGATTTGGCTGCTTTACAGCTGTATCAAAATGTAAGATTTAGTATTCATTTTGAAAAAAAAAAGAAGAAAAAAGAAGTTTACATCAAATGCTTCTGACAAGGAGGATCGTGTGTTTTTCTTTCTGTATATAAGACTGTTTGTCAGTGTTTTTGTTATGGTTGGAGACTTGGTCGCAGTGGTTCTGGTGTGGTAAAGCTTTCTCTGTCTCTTTTTTTTAAGGACATGTGATCTGTAAATTGCCCAAGCTGTGTTCCTTCCTCTGATATCTACTCACCTGAAACTGCTGTTCCTACACTTCACTGAAGCTATTATTGAAAAGGACTTTGGCAGATCAATGAAATCCCCTTTAGATGAGAGAGAGCCATACAGGCATTTTGATCAATGCCAGATCAATTCCACTGTTTTGCCCAAACCTTGGCCAAATAAAAGTGGGACTTCTTGTTGAGAAGCAGCACTTGCCAATAACGATAACAGTGTCTCTGTCGATGGCAGCCTGTATCTGTTTTCTGGCTACAGTATATTGTCTCCACTGCTAGGCGCAGGACACACCTGCTGGTCTCCCTGCCTGTATGTTTCCCCATCTTCTCTCTTTCAAATGTCGAACAGTGACAGGTGCTTCAATGCAATCTGAGCTGGCAACTTACATCAAAGCTCTCAGCGTTTCCTAAAGAGGCGCTGAAAGTCTTCATTAAAGAAACTCTGCATGGCTACATCTGACAAGAGTAAGTGCTGTCTGTAACTGAGATGGCAGCAGATTGAGTGAAGGAGTTGCAGTCAAATTCACTGTCATTGTACTATATGTTCCTCATCAACAAATACCGTACAGTCTGTGTAGACAGGCATCATGCATCTGATTAGTCTTGATGGAAGATTAAAGAATCTGGAGGTAATCTGCAATCATGCTTTTAAAACTTGCGGTTTTGCATTCTTCTTTTGATTATTTTAAATGAGAAGGATAAGGTTTACACTATATTGGGCAAATTGCTGTATTTTCAACTAATAAAAAAACACAGCTTCTTCAGTGCAGATTTGGGTAAGTATGGGGGCATCAGACTTGTGTTTTGAAGGCATAGGAAAGTAGGCTGTAGCATTGGCTCGCTACAAAACAGAATCTGCTGCAGACACAGTTTGATCTCCAGCTAAACCAGGCTGCATCAGGTTTGTGGGACTTTTGAAAAAACTTTACTGTATGGGTGTTGCAAACCCGAGATGTTGTGTACACTGTACATATTCACCAGTGCTATTGAATAGATGCAAATGATACCTCAAAGTTGTTGCAATGACCAGATAGTAACATTAATCAATCCCATACAATATGCAGATCCTTGGTCTGCACTGACAAAGATTCATTCACCTCCATTCACCAAGATTTTTAGAGACTCCACCTGAGGACTGTCCGACCTACTTTATGTTCTGTAATTCACTTACTACTGATTATACTCCTTGGATGAATGCATAGACCGTCAAATGACACATAAAAATACATGCTGTCTCATCTTTTATCTTGGATGCTTGATAAATAAGTATATTTAGGTGTATGTGTGTAAATGTGCGTATCTGCATATGCTTCCATTTGTGTTCCAATTTGCTGCTGGGACAGGAGAATTTCCCCACTGAGGGACAAAAAAAGGTTATTTCTATTCTATGCCAGGTCATTCTCGATCCGGGGCCAGTTGCAGCTTTTACTATCAAAGTATGGAGCACGTGTTCTCTCAAGTGATGTCCTTGACACCGTAGAGTTTATTATCAGAACATCTCTGTTTCAACTGAATCTCAAGAGGTTAGAGAAGACTCAACAAAAAAGGAAGAACATGTAAACATACAAGATTTGATATGCTTTTTTGTACCCGTTTTTCTGTAACATAACTGATAAATTAAAGGAACTATACCCGATTCTGCATAAATTCAAACAGTGAACTGTAAGCCTCGCCTCCAACTGTTTTTTCACTATGAAAAACCCTCGACATGCACGAGACTAAACAAGATCGTGCACAATCCTCTAGAGGAAATAAGGCTTTAATGAGGGACTTTTCTCCCTTTTCTTTTACATAAATGGCTACGTCTCAGGTAAATGATATATTCCTATGTGAATGGTCAACACTTACATGAATGCCATGGTGTTCTGTTTACATACCCTGTGGTGCATGTCCTGCTGCTTACCAACGGCTCCACACCTGGTTGTGGCATTGGCAGATAAAATCGTCCCAAATTGTTCCCAGTTCGCTGCTTATTCCTACAAAAAAGGCCTGGACTGGCTCAATTGCGCAATCAATTTGTCAATTGTTATTAACAAATTGTTTGTCTGTTGTTGTTATAATCTTTTAACTCAATAAATTGCTTAAAAAGCAATTTTCTTAAGCAGACACAAAATAAATTCAGGTATAGTTCCTTTAAATACATTTTAATTTATTGTTTTGGTTGCATTTGTCTCATTGGGTGTTTTTTCTTTCTTCCATGTCATGATCATGAAACATCCAATGATTAAAAGTAATATTAAGACATTTAAGACTTTAAGACAAAATCTTATTATAGGTTTTGGCTATATTTCAGCAGAAATAGGTTGAATTATAAGTATATTGTATTTTAATGATTTATTACAAATATATACTTTTATACCATAAAATGACAAAAAGGTTGAACATTCTGAAATATCACACTATTATGTATCTGCCTGGCTTTTCAGTAGTGTAAAAACATGTCCTGGCTCAGGTAAACATCGCTCCACCATACACAGTCGATTAGAGGCTCAGACAAAGTAGCACCATTTTTCTGACATATATAATCGATCATCAACAACTAAAAAATACCCTATATGTCACAGATGCGTATGTGTCACTGTTTTGGCTACAATGGAAATGCTACTAAAATGTCACAGCAAGTCACCAATGATCTCATTTCTGACTTTCATGCTATGTAACGCAGAAACTCTGCACCAATGAAAATTCACTCACTTCTGCATGTTGAATGCTTAGAGTAGCCCAACTGAAGGGAGTACGACCTTCTTTACATAAATAAATAAAATGTATTTACTTTATTGTGTACAAATAAATATGGAAAAAAAATGAAGAGGAAGATATTTTCCGAAACTAAAATATAATCCTTAAACTGTATGTAAGCAGTGCAACCTTCATTCCAAAAAACATACATTATACAAAAAAGGGGAAAATTAAGAGTGCTTTGAAAATTGATACTTCACAAAATGCAATTGATTTCTTCATGTACAGACCCAAACAAAACACATTTTAGACACACAAACATAGGGAAAGCTATAGACACGGTGTGTCAGCAGCTCATTAAAAAAATCAGATGCAGCTTCAAAATATTCACAACTGTAGTGACAATTTTTAATAGTGTTGTATTTTATTTCCAGTATTGATTTACAGAAAACATTTAAGCTAAAACAATAAATGTGCTTAATCAAAATTTTCCTCATTAATTTGATCTCTTTTGTCAAGTTAGCATTTGTACTTTAACACAACGATTTTTTTTTTGCACCGGAAAAACAACCTCTGGTCTAACAACAACAAGCTTTTCCTCTTCTGCTGCTTGGAGAGGGAGAATGGCATGGCAATTTTTGTAGTGTCAAGCATGCTCATCCTGTGCTTTGCAACAGAATAATTCGGGAGCTGATAATACATTTCTGTGCTTCTTCAGCTGTCCACAGCTTTACGATTATACATTTCCATCAGTTGAAAACAAGAAAAACACATCTGAGGCCTTTAATAATGTAGACAACGGAGCCACTTTGCCACACCCGTGCACTGCGTCCAAAAATTAGTGTCAAATGCATGCAGAGTCTGAAACAGCTTGGCTAGAAAAGACAGAGAGAAAAATAAATATGTCAAAGGTATTGGCATTCCGCATGAATAATGGAAATTCTAATACATGAGCACGTTGTATTGTATAGCAAAAGAGCCATATGAAATATACATAATCTAATTAGACAATGTTCTCGGACGTGGCACAGCCTGTTTTTGATCAATATGTAATAAGATCTAGTATCAATTAGTAATGGTAAGGGGTGGAGATTTAGCAGCAGGAGCATTGCGACTCTAAAAGGTAAGTAAAACTGCAGGAAAGTTACTGCAGCATCCAGAGCAAACTAATCACACAATAAAGATTTAAAAGCACCATTTATAAGGTGCAATATTGAAGGTTTAGATTTACTGCATCATTGTGTGTACAGCTCAGCTATGCCCACTCTATTGATTAAAGGAATTATGTCTGCTTGGTTTCCGACTCACATCTGTGGTGGTTAAAGACTTTCCATATGTAAGAAGATTGCCTCAGAGAAAATGATTATAAACACATTAATTACAAATGGTAACCTCATTTATGACCATTTTCTTTTCTTTAAATAGTGCTTCAGTTCTAAATATACAAACTTTCTTTCAGTGTTGAAAACAGCAAATATACTAGATATGTAAAAGTATGACAGTTTCACTGGATAACTTACAAATCAACTTGCCATACAGGATGAGTATATTATAAAGTGCTGTTGTAAGGGTTATACAATCCACTTTTCAAAGTTACTACCCTGGCTTTTCACTCAAACTGTGAGATTAATCCTGAGTTATATTCATATCTATCAATCCAGTCATGGCCACAAATCAGCGTGGCTCAAGGATCTCTGGCAGGGACGTGCTGAAGAGTACGATTGCTATCTAACCTGTTTCGCTGCCGGAGGTGGCGGCCGGCCTATCTCTATCAGAGGGGCAATGCATTTGCCTGCTTGCGCCTGTGTACGAGAGTGTGTGAAGGGAAGTCAGTGAAGCAAAGACAGAGCGTGCTCTTGAATGATTGAGGTTACCTGGGTGACCTCATAAACCAAAACCCATGGCAGTCTCCCAAGGTGAACGCTGAATTATGCCGTCATTAAAGGACAGGCCCAGTTGCCAAGGTTAGTATGTAAAGTATAATCATCCTCCTCCCTCTTCTTCCAGTCTCTCATTAGTCCACCTCACAGGGCCAGCACAGATTATACCTTGAACTTGCTTGCCAATTGCTTTCTGCTCGCTGGGATTGGTTCTGCTACGGGCCATTTAGATACTCCCGCACAATCGGTAGCTAGCTGGACCTACAATTGTGCAAGAGTAGAATTTACTTATGCTTGCATATGCGTGTACTTGGGGTGTGTGTATGTTCTAGGTTGCGATGATCTCACAGAAGACAGATCACAGAATTTGTCCCATAAAAAATGAGGGATGATATGACTTACAGCCGCATTATGTCCTAATTTATAAAAGTACCGCTCGGATGAGGCCCGCTGGCATTTCAACCGTTTGTTGAAATTAGGATCATTTGTTTTCTTTCCCTTGGCACTGTGTGCTGATTCAGATCCTACACGCTAAAAAGGGTCTCAGTAGCGTTTTAAGTGCAATATCACATAAATACTGCATGTGTCAGATGTAACCTCTCTCTTCAAGAGGCTATCTGTTGAAAGAAATGGAAAACAAATGTTTTTTGCAATCAAGCATGGATACTATTTGGCACTTGATCACAGTGGTATACAGAGGGGGCCAAGTTTAATGTGACCTTGGAAAGAATAAAGATTTTATGTCTAAAGTAAAGAATGAATTGATCTGTCATTACCATAATTTCTTTTTCTTCTGTGACACAAATTAATGAAAAGTGAGGGTTAATTAAAGCTAAAATGAACTCTTTTTTTTAAATAAAAATATGTTTGTATTTCAAAATGATGTTGATTTGTGGCACTTAAAGAGGTTCTGTGTAGTAGCAGGCAGCCTGAATGTTCTCAGTTTAGAGAAGCAAAGACAAATTTTAATCAGAGTTGAACTCATGTCACTTAAAAGTGAGGTAAACATGCCTGGACAGAGTAACTTTCTTGTACTAAAGTAATACTTTTCAAAGGAAGATAGTTTTATTGATTTTTACACCTCTTTTAGTTACAGCACCACGTGCAAGGGCTTTTTTTATACATGAGAAAAAGGCTCAAACTAAATTCTTTTTTTTTTTTGCAGTAGCTTATAGGTGGCAAAAATATTCTTTTACCTTTTTTTTTAACTTTTTATTTTCAATCACTGTTTTATATCAACTTTTATGTCCACTTTTGTCACATCTCACATTTTGCATCTTAACATCTTTACGTAGATCATTCTAGAAATTTCACCTACATCAGGAATCTTTTACCTTTTTTAATATCTTATTCTTACACTTTGTGATTTAATCATTGCTTAAAAATATTTTCTGAACTATTATGACAGATGTAAACATGTGGAGTTTGCAAAACTCTGCTTGTAGTTCAACAGCAACAGTGTGTTCTGGTCTATAGAGCTTTAGGCAATTCACAATCTACACACACCCTAGATAGTGGGTTTGCAGGATGGATGGTTGGAATGGGCACATCATGCACACTTTTAGTTTTGGTGGAAGACCCATGATGCCGTGCACTTCTTTTGGGAACTTTATTAGGGTGCATTTCATCATGAAAAACTAAAAAATGTCATGTGGCCTCTAAATGCAGTAGTAAACTAATACAGTGAACTAGAAATGTGTTCTATTTTTTTTTTTTTGGAAACTCATCCATGTGTTTATCTTTAGTCACATTGATTACTGCAATGGTGTCTTCACAGGTCTGCCCAAAAAAAATCAATCAGACAACTGCAGCTGATCCAGAATGCTGCTGCTCACGTTCTTACTAAAGCCAGGAAGATAGAGAACATCACCCCAGTTCTAACGTGCTTACACTGGCTTCCTGTAGCTCAGAGAATAGACTTTAAAATACTTCTGTTAGTCTGTAAGTCACTGAACGGCTTAGCACTAAAATACATTAAAGACCTGTTTTTGCTGTATCAACCCTCCAGACCACTCAGATCTTCTGGTTATGGTCTACTTTGCATACCTAGAAGCGGAACTAAATATGGAGAAGCAGCATTTAGTTCCTATGCTCCACAAATCTGCAACAAACATCCAGAAAATTGCAAATCAGCTGAAACACTGAGTTCTTTTACATCAAGACTGAAAACCCACCTATTTAGAATTGCTTTTGGCCCATTATAACAGAAACATTGACCAACATATTTGATGTGTATTGATGTTTTCAGTTGACACAATTTAATGTTTGTTACTGGTCTCACAACCAATGACTGTGTCAATGTGTTTTTGAGGTTTTTATGTTTTCATGATGTAAAGCACTTTGAACCGCCTTGATTCTGAAATGTGCTATACAAATAAACTTGACTTGACTTGACAATGATTGTGCCACTGGTGATTTGGCTCAAAACAATTATTTCTTGACATGGGGTGTTTCCCCTCAAAATAAATATACTCAAATATTAGATAAGAAAAATAAAATCTGTAGGTTTATGCTGCTTCCCCTAAAAGCACATCATTATCAAATAAAAGTTAAAAAAATACATATAAATCAATGCTGCAAAAAAATAAATAACAAAATTTAAAAAAGGTGGCCAGCACTGCAGTTTCTTGGTTGTCAGGGTATACTTTACAGGTTTCATCAGGTAGCAAATTTAACATAAAATGATTGTAACAAATTGAGGAATAACATGATTTTCTGTCCAAGAAACTACAAACTGTCTGTAAATACCTGATAAAAAGTGACATCAGTGTTTTACAAAATGATGTTTGGATGAAATACTGTGGAAGTTGTAAAACTTTAGATTTTTAAAACTTTGTAAGTCCAGACTGCTCAAACTCTAGTGGGAACTTTTCTTTTATTCTGACAGCTCTGCACTCACTGACATCTAATAACTTCACAGAACCCCTCCACAAACAATTCAAACTATCATTTTTATGGTATTTCTATGGAATGAGTTTTCGCCTCATAGAATCTTGGCACACTTGTGTCTAAAGACTGTTTATGTTTTCATGAAAGTGATAGATAATGTTTATCCACTTTCCCACTTACTGTAGTCAATTGCCCGCTAATCTTGGTAATAGGACGTCAAGAGCGGGTATTCATTTCAAAATTGGCTGTGACACACAGCACACTTCAATCTAAAAGCACTTTTTGGTCGGATGTACAGCTGCTAAAAAGTACCACATTCTGGCTCATTTGATGTTTCTCCTCTGAGTTACATGTGGAGTACACTGCCGTTCCATTTTGTCAGAACCGTTTTTTCAGTTTTTTTGTGGCTTTGTGTAAATGCTTTTATGACAAAACAGAGCTTGTATATCAGGTAACTGTTCTATTGTAGGTTTATAGCATCACAGACTTTGACAGTACATCCCAATCCCCTGAAGAGAAGAAAGAGCTGCCTCATTCCTGCTTGGATTTGAAAAAGGGAAGGATGATCAAGATAGCTGATTTTTGTGAGCATATTAAAGAAGGAGTGCCACAGACAATCCTCAGTCTAATCATCATGAGCAAAACTTTGTATTTTGATCTTCTGTCTTTGAGAACACACTCTCTTCTAATGTAATATTCGTTATATTGGATTGAAGTAACAAGTGAGCCAAGACTCATCATTGTTGGGAACAGACTTTGATCTGCTTCATGGTATTTATGCTAAAATGCATTGTAGCAGGGTATAAAAGCTTGACTCTATGTGGAAATAAAGCCTGGCCCTCATAACACCAGTGGTTAAAGCAGTACAGTAGTCTCTTATGAAATGTTGAATGTACGAGTATGTTGCTGGTATATTGCAACCATATATACATATACATATACATACACACATATATATATATATATACATATATATATATATACATATATATATATATATACATATATATATATATATATATACATACATATATATATATATACATACATATATATATATATATATATATATATATATAGCCACATGTTTGTACATACCGCTGTTCCCACATGTGCAGCTGCACTCAGGAATCTCATGTATAAATGTATGTGTAGATTATCTGTGTCATACAATAATATAATAGTAATTTTAGTGAACCCTGTTTTTAGTACATTGGCGTCATCATTTATTTGTGGCTCAGTGACTGTTATATTATTCTCTGTTTGTCTTTTTCTTTTTCGTTATCATTTGTTTTTACTATGGACCTCTTTTGTGTCTGAAATAAAGATTGATTGATATATATATATATATATATATATATATACATACATATATACATACACACATACATATATATATATATATATATATATATATACATACATATATACATACATACATATATACATACATATATATATATACATATATACATACATATATATATATATACATACATATATACATACATATATATATATATACATATATATATATATACATATATATATATATATACATATATACATACATATATATATATATACATATATATACATACATATATATATATATACATATATATATATATATACATATATATATATATATATATACATATATATATATATATACATATATACATATATATATATATATATACATATATATATATATATATACATATATATATATATATATATATATATATACATATATATATATACATATATATATATATATATATATATATATATATATATATACATATATATATATATATATATATATATACATATATTAGGGCTGGGCAAGTTAACGCGTTAATTTCGTGTTAATTCATTAGACTATTAACGGCGATATTTACTTTAACGCGGGTTAACGCATGTTGCTCACATGCTTTTATTTTGTGAAGGTCTGTTGCTGCGGTGTAGGGGTTTGAATCAGAACAGTAGGTGGCGATAATGCGCCAATATCCTCGCTGTCAGCCCAGCCTCGGATTCAAAGAGGAAGAAAGGTGCTGGCTGGAAAAAAACAAAGCCGAATTGCGGAAGGCGGTGTTTCCCGCAGGAATTTGCTTAGGCGAGGCGGTGAGTTGGCGAACGGAACAAGTTTTGTGCGGAGCGGGGTCTGCATCGACGCCGTCGGTGAAGTCGCTTCTCGCTTCAAAGTATCCATGTGTTTTTGCCTGTTTTTCCCTGCCATTCACTATATGCACGCGAGAAAGCAATAACAAAAAACCGCGTGTTAACGTCAAATAACCATGCAAGCATATCGAGTTAGCAAGCATTTCAGTTTAAAGTTCTTCCAGCATCGAATATGACAGAAACAAGTTAGTTGTAACCACTGCCAAGTTAAACTTTGTTATTGAACATAACATGGTAATGCTGCTCCCTGCGGTTACCTCAGAAATTGCCTGTTTTTGGTAGATTTTTTCCCCATAAAGAGAATTCCCTGTCAGTGGCAATAAGCTTTAATTTATTATTATTGCTATATTTCGTTTTTTTTTTTTTTTTTTTACATGTTTAAGTTGAGCTTTACACTAAATATGTGTTACTGATAAGTGCTACAAATGTTACAACACTGTTGTTCATATGGCAGCAGAACATTAAAATAAAAGTGCTCTTTACACTACTTTTGAATTAATTCTTGGAGTTTGTAAATACATTGCGATTAATCGCGATTAAATATTTTAATCGTTGCCCAGCCCTAATGTATATATACATATACCCACACAGTATATATATATATATATATATATATATATATATATATATATATATATATATATATATTGTCAGGGTTCTCTGTGTTGTTCTGCTCTAACTCTACTCCTCAGGTGTGCCTAGTTGGCTGAGGGGGTGTGGCCCACACCTGCAGCTCGTTGCAGGCGGCTTCCTCTGGCTTCTTAAGCAGAGCGCTGACAGATGGAAGACGCCAGAGCCTTAACCAGTCGTGGTACGACGTGGCCTCTGACCCAACTCCTGAAAACCTGCTTGTGAGTTTTTTCGTCTTTGAACTTTGACTAATTTTGGATCTCCCTGTTTTTGTCACAGTTTTTGGTGCTTGGATTCACTCACCTGTCTTGACGTCTTGTCCGAAGAAACAGACCTACAGAATCCTCCTGCTCAGATTTTGCTCTGGCTCTCCCCTCATACTCTCTGGATGTTACCCAGCGGGGCCTGAGATTCCCCCTCCCGGATTCTGCTGGTTCTTCCCTCACTCTGGTCAATCCATCTGTCACCCACTGCCGAGGAGGCTCGCTCTGGATCCCTCACCAGTAACATCTGCCGCCCTCAGCCACTAGCCGCCTAACACCAACAGAGTAGGATCACAGAGTTCCCTCGGCGCTACTTCTCCCCGGTTAGGTCCGCCCAGCTTTATAGTAAGCAGCGCAGCTTCTAGTAGTTCTCCTGGTTCACCTTTCAGAGTCACTTACTCTTCTTCTCTTTGCAGTCTCTCCAGCCGTGACGTTCTGACCCTGCCAAGTTGCCTGTAGTCCCGTCCGTTATATCGGCCTGTTTCCTAAATAAACATCTTAAAACTGAGCTTTGCTTCCCGATCGTATCTGCATGTGGGCTCGTCATCTGAAAACCATGACATATATATATATATATATATATATGGCCACTTTATTAGGTACACTTGTCCAACTTCTTCCTTTCTTCTCACACATTGTTAATCGGCCAATCACATTGCAGCAACTCAATGCATTTAGGCATGTGGACATGGTCAAGATGATCTACTGCAGTTCAAACCGAGCATCAGAATGGGGAAGAAAGGTGATTTAAATGACTTTGAACGTCACATGGTTGTTGGTGCCAGATGGGCTTGTCTGAGTATTTCAGAAACTGCTGATCTACTGGGATTTTCATGCACAACCATCTCTAGGGTTCACAGAGAATGGTCCTGTTACGACCTGGTTCAAAGGCCATAACAAAAAGGGAGACACACCATGTATACGACGTAAGCTGCGCAACAAAACACAGTTGCCCCATCTGTAAAGAAGTGCCAGTTTAAATAAGGAGGTCTAGGAGGAAATACAGGAAATGACCCAGGAGTAGGTCTGCATCAAGAACATATAGCGGAGCCAGCTGGCAGGAAGCAGCAACTGCACCTGAATTTAAATAACATGAGAAAAGAGAAAACACAACGAAGGCCTTTGTAATTCATGACTGTAACTAATTGCAGTCAACATGTAAGGTAAAGATGCTGGAAATAAAAAGTAACCATACAACTTACTCATGAACCGGGTCCAGAATCAGCTGCTGCTCGTCTTCATCCTCTTCAAAATCCATGTAACAGTCATAAGATATTGCTCTTTCTCAGCATGACTCTCCCTTATAATTTCTTCCAAAGCCTCCTGCATGGTACATTGCCTCTTCTGTGTGATCATGACAGCAGATGTTCTCCGAAAAATCCACACCGCCAAAGAGATAAACCAAAACAACAAGCCGACTGCGTCTGCTGTGTGCGTAATGCAGCATGTGCGCAAATCAGCTGTAGCTGTGAGTTGTACAGTCTCCAGTACGCACAGCAATTACGTCACAGAGACACATTGGACAAAGACATACTATACCTTGTTGGAAAGCTTTGCGCGACCGGCGGGAGACAACCTTTGCGCGCATATGGAGTTAGTTTTTTTTTTTTTTGCAGTGTTTCCCCTAGGAATTTGCTTACCGGACGACCGGCGGAGGGGGAAGGGGAGGGGGGAGGAGAGAGAGACAAGCTTTGCGCGCATATGGAGTTAGTTTTTTTTTTGGAATGTTGGCGAGGCGGTAGCGTGAGGGAAACCCTACAATGTTACTTACAATCGCATCAGCAGAAACGCGAGCCTTGCAGCCTTCTCTTTCTTTTAGCTCTCGCCATTCGGAAAAAGCTTGCCCGATGTTCACCCGTGTACGACTCCTCTTTCTGTCCAGAGCCCTTTTCCTCTTTCTTGCCTGCTCTGACATGGGCTTTTGCTGTTTTGTCGCTGGTTCCGCCATGATAACTGCACAGATATCGCCACTGCGCTAGCAACAAACACACTGGGGGCGTGTAGCAGTTCTCGCCGTAAAGCAAGACCGACTCTCGCGATCTTGCACGAGATTCTGAGTCTGTGGGTGCGGGCCGAGGGCTCCTGCAATTGCAAGTGCGGTATTTCCCCCACAGACCACCAGGGCGGCCGGGAAAACCTTTGTTCAACCTGAAATGACTCATTTAATCATCCAAAACGGTATGGAACACATTAATTAACTGAAAAATGTTGCATAGTATGCCTTTAAAGTCTCTTTTTTTAAGAAGGTTTTAGAAAAAAGTGACAGTTTTTGACCTAACTTTAAAGCTGGACAAAGAAGGGGGTAACAGGTATGGACAGGCTTAGTGAGTTAAGGTCATGAAATGGTTGTGGAATTACACACTGTTTTAAAGTTATTTAATGTTTAATAAATAACTCTCTGTCTGTTAGGTATTGTCGGGTGAATATCAGCTCTAGGGCTGATATCAGGACAATAGGTGAAAGGGATGATTCGAGCACTGGCGATCTTTTAACAACAAACTCTGAACACATATAAGGAGTGACAATTTCTTTTCAAGTTCAAGAATTTATTAACAGAAATAAAATTAACATCCAGAGAACATCACTATGTAATGCTGTTTATCTGAATTAACACTATATTTCATTCAACAAATCCTTTCTACTAGGCTAGTGAAACTTAACTAAAACTACTAAGCAAAATGAAGATAAAAAGAAGTTAAGGAACTATTTACACACAAAAAGAAACAAAGGACAAAACAAAGTGTTTGATCATCATCAGAATAATTCACTGAATCCTGGTTCACTGCAGATCTGAGTTAAAGAACCAAAGTTCATCTTAACACTAGAAGTCCCAGAGAATTTCAGTTTTCTTGCAAATGTGCAACTGGGCTGTAGTTACTCTCTTTAGCCCATTTCATGTCATTTATCTTAACATTTCAAACACATTTCTTACATCATACATCTGAAGTGTAGATAACAGCTTCTCCTTACCTACATCCTCTCAGACAACTAATTATTTCCCTAACAATAGTGAGTTGTCAATGTTTAAATGTGCAGTAAATCTTAATACATAAGCAGCATGGAGGACCCAATACTGTACTTTGAGTAAGTTTGGTGACACCAAGACTGAATTGTAACCTGAGTGGTTGTCCGTTTCATCATTGAAATGAGAACATATCAATATACTACTGGTATATACTAGTACGACTATTAAAGAACAGCAGATTAAACTTTAAGATATGTAAAGGCCTATATTAAATTAATGTTGCGACCACATCAACAAGTTAAATAATTGCTTACTTTTTGGTGTACCAAATTACCCTCGTAATGATGTATTATTTTATGGGCTAAGCCCCTGATGATGAGTGTCTAGCTCCGCCCCTGGTTTGTACTAATCTACTAATGGACAGTGTGGAGATCTATGTACAATAAAACCAATGTAAATTGTATTCCTCCGTTTTATTTGTCTTTATCCTAATTCTAGAAGTAGAAATAGTCAAATAAATAGAACTATTATTTTGTGGAACCCTAATCATGCTATTATAACTAAGCAAAAGTCTAAACAAAAAATAGTTGTTTAGGCGGCACCTAGTGTTCTTATACTGTATATTATGTAAAATAAATTACACCTGCTATTTATACCTGAACTGCCTCGAGGGGTCGACAAAAAATGAAAGCAACAATAGCAACGAAATATGGTAAAAGGGAAACCGTCACCTTTTCTTTTTCAGACGGCTGTGGCTAAGAATCTGAATTTTTAATAGCCTTCAGTCTTTGCTTTTCCATTTTTCCAGCAGTCTTCAGAACTCCTGCCTGGCACAGAAAATTTAGTTTTATAAAACAGATTAGGTTTTTGTTGATAAAATGTATTATACTTCAGAATTAAATGCTGTTTTGAGATGCTAACGTTAGTTACTTACATTTCTCGAGTTCAACAAATCAAAACTCTCTCCTGCTTCTGTTCAGAACTGCACTCAGCAGCTTTCACCTATTTAGTGCAGATAATATTTAGTTTCTTAACTGGGACCAGATTCGTAGCCTAGTATTAATTGTGGTAACGGCAGTATCCCAGTATGAATCAAAACAAATATTGCGCTCCAAGCACGCACAAACATGCATGCACACACACGTAATAGAAAACAGCCAATCAGGAAGAGGGAAGGCGGGATTTAAGGCAGCACAACCAATGAGAGTGGAGTTAAACAGCACACAACACAGTCCGGTGTGTTGCAGATTTAAAGGGACAGGAAAGAAAAAGCAGGCAGTGGAGCTGCGCACAGCAGCGTTGAAATGACACCATGGGAACACCGAGCGCTTCAAACGGAGGCGCTCCGGGCGAACCTGTGTATGTACGCACGTCTGGCAGAACCGAACCGACACGCAGGAATACTCTGAATCGGTAATTTTGTAGGGGTGCTGAGCTAAGATTTAGGGGTGCTTGAGCACCCCTAAAAATGGCCTAAATACGCCACTGCCTTTAAGGTCTCAAGACCATTGCACTGGACACTGCTTGCTTCAGCATTGGCATACACTGCAGCATCCATCATGGCTCAGTGATTGTCAAAGTCACACTCTAACTCACAAAAGAGAGGTTAGACTTTTTTTTTCTTTTCATTTATATTCCTTAGATAAACGTCTGACATACTACATGAAAATCCTTCAGAATCTGCATGTAAATCTGTTAAAATTTACTCATCCAGCATGTATTTAATAAAGCCAGTTGATCCTCTTGTTCAGTGTATCTCTCTTATAATCCTGTCTAGTATTGAAAGAGAAGAAATTCTGTCAAGGGATTTAAAAAAACTTAGATGAGCACTTGTTCCTTAGTTCCACATTCGTATGTGCTTACATGCAAGTTAGATGAATGCTCATGCATTCCCAGTATAATACTAAAGATATTAGTCAAATTTCCAGTTTCTCCTCACCAACATGTTCCTCAAAGCTAAAAATTGTTTAAGTGTTGTGTGGTGAAACGCCAAACAAAAAAACAATTAGTATATCCTGCCTTGAAAACATGCCATTTAAGTTTTTTCTGCTTTGCAGCTGATAAAAATATCTTGTAAATTTAGTAGGAGTGAAATCTTTGTGTCTTTAATGTCAAAACTGAGCAAGTAGCACTGATCCATGGATTGATTAAATGGAAACACTGTATGTTAATAATATGTCACTTTGATATTCAAGGAATGAAGTAAAACAAGTGAATAAAGCCAGCATTATTTGTTTGTTTTTAGATAAATGTGGTCAAATGTATTTTTCTTTTCCTCTTTGGAACATTTTATTCACATGTAGGCATTATTTCTTTCTTTCTCATGGGTAGCTTCTTTATGTCAAACATGATGGCAGCAATTTGGTAGTGGTCCTAATTTTAATTGAATATATATATATATATATATATATATATATATATATATATATATATATATATATATATATAATATAGAAAAGATTCTGCAGACCAGAGCCAAACTCTGTGGCACAATGATAAACAGTCAATTGTGTCCATCTTGACAGGAAACCCTTGTAAAGTACAAACAAAGCAGACCAGGGCTGAATTGGGTGGAGTCTTGTTGATTCAAACAGTCCCATTCAATAAGAAAATTGCCCCAAACAAGGTTTTCCTTGAAAAACACAATGAAATTAGATGATTATCAAACAGTTTTGATCTAAAACATACAGTGCAGTGTCAGATAGCTTTGACACAGTTCCATGTCATGGTTGATGTAATAGGATCATCACAGAAAACAAATCCAGAAGTAGTCTCGCAAAAAAAGAAAAAGAAAACTGCAGTCTGGGGAAAGAGCTTACAACATCAGGAGACTGTATTGCGAGGACTCTTAAAGGGCCAATCAACAAGTTTTGAAAGGACTAGATTTAATTAGAAGCTACTTCTGCCGTGATTGCCTTTTGGAAGACCCAAATTTCTTGTCCTTATCACAAACATTGGTTTTACTATTGTAATAAAACATGTTTTAAAATCAAATCCTGCTAGTAGTAATGAATATCTATCACTGCTACTGTGTAGCATTGCTATCACATTAGTTTCTACCATGATAATATGGAGATTAGGAGCGAGGAGGTAAAGCGGGAGGCCAGAAGAACATTGGCCATTTTCTGCCTCCTCTGGATGACATCTACTATTCCAGAAGTTGTGGCTGAACATATTCTATTGTGAAAAACATTTTTCATATATCTCACCACCTTCCTGTGCAAATTCTGTTATTAAGTTACTCCCAGGAACAAAAAGGCTTAAATCAGAGACAATGGGAATTTTGCTCAGTCTTTCTGAAAGCAGTTTTTCTGAAAACATTTCAACCTATAGTTGGAGCACTGCTGTTGTTAATGGAGGCCCATCCTCCTAGGCACATTCCAAGTCAGATGCAAATCAACGACCCACCCCTCACTGTCCTGGGTTGTTAAAGGCTATTGCTTGGTCACCTGAGTCGTGATGAGACTGCTTTTGTAATCTCTTTGAAATATTTTGGAGGATCGAAATGTATACACAGGGGAGTTGGAAGCGCAATCCCCCTCTTAATATTTTCATATGTGCTTTTTGTTTTTATTTCCTTTTATGCAATGTTTTGCTTACCCTTTGAAAGTTTTTTTCCCTGTCTTAAACGTAATTTTTCTTGTAAAGCACTTTAAATTGCCTCATACATAAATGGTGATATACAAATAACCTTTCAACATTGAGAATATCTGCTTAACATTCTGCTATGAGCTGCAAACATTAACCTTTGATTTGTTATCATGGTCACCTTTAGAAAACAACACTTGTCAAAAAGATATTTTAAGTCCAAGAAATAAAATATTTTTAAGAGAATTTAGTGAAAGTTGAGGAACTGTCCTGTTCTTAATACTTCTATAGAACTGGACCTTTTCCAGAAAACACTTATCTGTATGAGCAGTCAGTCAGAGATGTCTGGCAAGTCTCTCTGAGTTATTTTTCATCAGAATCCTTAGAAACACATTACCACTTGAGCATCACAGTTCCTAAAGGGCCTTTTTGAGCACATTTGGTACATTTCTCATGTCACTAGCAATTAAGATGGTGTAATTACTTGCTTTGACATTCACGAAGAGGGAACGTGTTTCTGAGTACCTTTCAGCAACGCAGCATTGCATAAAAAAGTAGGTCTAAGTAGAGCATCAAACAGAATCCATCCTTCTTGCTTGTGAAGATTTAACTTTAACACATTGGCAGAATGCAATCAATCTTCCCACCTATAAAGATGACAGGGGCAGAGACAGAGAGGTTGTGTAATTTGTCCAGGCAAAATGGTATGTGGAAAAAGGATGTCTCTATAGTCAGTTGTGTGCATTCCTCACAAGGTGTTCAGGCATCATGCCTTTTTCCTAGAAGACTGTGTGTTGAGGATTTGTGCTTGATTCCCCTGCCCATTCATCAGCTGTTGCTAGTGGACATTCCAGGGCTTCTTTGGGGTTGTGCTTGGCATTAAAGGATGTGCTGACAGTTCAAGATACTGGCCACTACAGAGGTACTTATATGTTGAACACAATGGCCACCCTGTTTTGGTGAGCTTCCTAGAGAAGCCACAACAAATTATTACCAGCTGACCTGCTGCACTGAAATCTGGTGGGATTTGATCTAATGCTTAAATCAACAAGTAAAAAGACAAACACATATTTGCTAGGAGCTGAAGTAAACGAACATCTAAGAAAGCTGACATTGTCTCAAGTGAGTTTCATTTGTTGTAAGTGACCTTCATGCTCAGGATTTTTTTGAAGAATGCAACAGGGAATTAAAAAAATAAATAAACCCATATATTAGGTGAAAGGGCTTCAAGTTTTATCTCCAGAAGACTTCTGTGAAGAATTGATTGATTGACCAGGGTTTCTCTTGCTTAATCTTGGGGTAGCTGTATTCACAGCTATCCCAAGTTTAACAACTTCTCTAGTTTGTTTAACTGAGCTCTTATATCTAGCAATGGGAATTGTTTGGAAATCAGCTATTTTGCTCTTGAATGTTTGCTGGGGATAAAGCAGAACTACAGGATTTTAAAACTTTCATTAACCACTGTATAAAAAAACACACTCTCCTCCCATCTTATTAGACACACCGTGTTAGTAGAATATTGTGTTGTGCCAGTAAAATAAAATCAGATTGAATTGGCAACATGTGACATGGGGAGGAATCAAAATGGATTGTGAGCAAGGAATTTCACACCTCCACGCAGAGACACCCCCTCACAATAGACCCCTTGCAACCATGTGACTCCGTTACCCAGAACCCCTTGCGTGGCGGCCATATTGGTTGGCATGCCATTTTCTACACAACGCACGATATTCAAGAGCCGGGCGTACACTGTACGAGTTTTTCCCCTTTTCGGGCCGATTCTTCAGCCGTGCGAGCATGTTTTGAATCGGGCCGAATTTCAGCTTGATCGTACAGGGGGGAGGAGGGGGGACTGGCTTCTCATGACTACCTCCTGATCAGGAATCGGACGATCGGTGAAAATCAAACATGTTTGAAATTCAGTCGGCTGTCGTGAGGTTTTCGTGAGCGCATCCTGCTGTTCAAGCAGAGCTACGAGGGAGCGCCCTCCCCTCCTCTCCGTCCCCGCCAGGGGACATTCACGAAGAGGGAACGTGTTTCTGAGTACCTTTCAGCAACGCAGCTGAAATACTTATTTCCCTCAATGAAATAAAAATTTATTAATATATATTCCTTAGATTTTTTTTCAGGATTTTCTTTGTGATATTCTGTCTCTCCATGTTAGAATACATCTACCATTAAACGTGCAGAATGATCACATCTTTATTAGTGGACAAACGAAGAAAATCAGCAAGGGATCAAATACTTTTTGGACTCACTGTATATACTGGAGGACCCGACTGAGTTTGCACTGGAAATAGGTTTCCAGCTCATTTAGCAGTTTGTGGAAACTGCTTAATGGGACAATTGTAGCTTTATATGTAGTGCTTTTCCTTAGTTAGCACTACACTTAGGTAAAATAAATGTTACTCCAATACTGAAGTCATACTGTTTGTCATTTTCTTAGCTGAAATGTTGAATGACATAAAATGGCGAGACAAGACAAAATACAATTATTCTCTAAGTTGTTCTTTCTTTCACATAGTGAGCTTTACAATATAAATGAGTCTGTTGGTGAATGGACAATATAAATAGGCTGGGAGGGGGGGGGGGGGGGTATGGACACAGCACCAGAACACACAGAGACAGCAAAAGATGGCAGTGTGTGGGTCCAGCGAAAAGTTGAGGACTTAACCTCTCAGCAAAGCAAGCAGATGAAATTCAGCGGGACTGGAGGGCCAACTGAGTTTGCAAGACGGAAAATTACAAGTCGCCTCCAAAGCTTCCTCTGTTTGGTGGATATTCGTATGCTGATGACCATGAGAGACTGCACAGTCCAGCAAGGTCGCAGAACAGAACAGGGCTGGAAAATGAGTGTGTATGAGCTGATGGCTTTCATTGCAATTCTGTTTATGAAGGCAGCGCAGGGGAGCGTTGGCGCCATGCGGGATTTGCGGTCCAAAGACTTTGGGAATTCACACATCAAAGCCACAATGCCTCGAAACCGGTTTCAAGATATAATGAAATATCTGCGCTTCGACAACAAAGACACTCGTTTGGAACGTGTGAAAACGGACAAATTTGCTGCAATTTCAAACATCTGGCAACAGTTTGTACAGAACTGTGTGTTGTCCTACAGTCCAGGGCAACATATTACTGTTGATGAGCAGTTATTTCCATCAAAGGTTCGTTGTCCCTTTCTGCAATACATTGCATCCAAGCCTGATAAATTTGGAATTAAGTTTTGGATTGCAGTGGATCTGGACACAAAATACATGTGTAATGCCATCCCCTATTTGGGAAAAGATCCCTCCCGCCCCACAGGAGAAAGGCTGTCTGAGAACGTTGTTGTGAAACTGATGGAGCCATTTATGGACCAGGGCAGGACTGTAACTATGGACAATTTCTTCACGTCTCTGTCTCTGGCCAACAGGCTCCTTCAGCGGAACACAACTTTGCTTGGCACCATGAGCAGAATTCGGCGGGAGCTACCAGCAACAGCAAAAGAAACTTCAGGACGCCAGCTGTACTCTACACAGCTGTTCACATCTGGAAGTGCCTTACTGACAGTGTATGCAACAAAAAAGAAGAAATCTGTTTGTCTGCTGAGCACCATGCATCAGAAAGTGGACATTGGGGAGACTCAAAAACAGAAACCAAACACTGTTATTGACTATAACCACTTGAAATGCGGTGTGGACATTATGGACCAGAAATTACGGACTTACTCACTGCGTGCAGGAACACTTCTACTTCTACTTCCATTGCAGAGTAAACACATGAAATTTATTTGCAGTACCTTGAATGTATAATTTTGCGGTGTTTTATGATGCAGTATCTTATGAGTATCTTAGATAAAAAAAATAAGGGTGGGGTTTATCTCTGCTCATTTCTATATCTTCAAAAGAAAATACAGGATAGACAACAGACATATTGTGACTATATTTGGTTTAATAGGCACATATTTACCATTTGTCTCTGTTGCTGTTAGTTCAAATGGAAAAAAAGTCCCAATTCGATATTCATCAGATCCTGTGATGCTTTGAACATTAACAAACAGCATCTAGTTTGTGTCGTGGTTATAAAATTTGTATAAATGTAGCAAGAAATACTGCTTTTCTCTTTAGACAGACGAAACGCGCCCTGACGCTCAAGTCAAGCATCAAAAAATAGGAGCATGCTGTTGTGCCATGTCAGGACGTGACAGACTGCATTTCCCATGATGCATGGTGGTCAAAATGGCCACCAACTCCCATCATGCAACGCGGCCCAAAATGGCACACGCCCTAGCAACCGATAACGTTGCTAGGGTAAAGTTGATAAAACTCGGTTGCACCCCGCAATCGGTCTTCTTCCCTGGCGCCCTGCCAACCCGAGAAGACACAGCTGTACTCCGTGGAGTAATCCCACGCCACGTGCTCGAGTTTCTCGCTGGACCGAGATTTTTTCGAAGCAAAACCATTCCCTGTGCAGACAGGAGGTCGACTCAAAAGGTACCTTTAATTCCCTCTGATCAAATACTGGAAGCCGCCTTATCTCCCAGTGATCGAGAGAGGACGACGCGTTGTTTGGCCCAACAAGCGTCTAGGAGCCCAGAGAGAGAGAGAAAGACGAAGGAACTCTCTCAGTCTGGTCCCCGCTGCAGCCTGCGGACCCTGCGGTCGTCAAGACGCGTTCAGGACGTCGCGTGATCCAGAGCGCTCCGGACCGAAGCCGGGACTTTCACTCCGGACCAGCCCCGAGGCACCTCAAAGTAACGGGTTCTCCCCTTTTATTTCTGTCTCACCAACAGGGTGTTTAGAAGTGCCTGGGCAGACGTAGAAATTTGTAGGCTTAGGTTAATGCTTTTATTCCACGACGAAGTTGGAATTATTTTGCTGAATATTTTCTTTGTATGTGCATGCATTTTACATTTGATTTTGCTGTGTTGATTTTGGTTTATCTATAACCCCGCCGTGGGTCACTGTTTCAGTTCTTTTCATCTTCCTCCATGCTTTTCCCCCTTTTCTTTTGCTTCTCCTTATCAGAGAATTTGATCGCTTTGTTTGAATCTTAGTTCGCGGTTTCTCTTTGAACCAGAGCGTAAACCACTCCCTCTCGGAGCGAGGTACCACCTCACCTTAGCGTAAGCGCGGTGACATCATTAAGACCTCCCCTCACGCTTCACGCAAATTTGCAGAGCATACGTCATCATAGTCGCCATCTTGGGAGGGTGTCGGATGACTGCACTGTAGGTAGCTTAGCTGATAGCTTTGTAAGGCATCAAAGCGTCCGGTAGGACTCCCACAGCTGCTCTGTCTGTCAATGCTATGTCAAATGCCGATGTTCTGAATGTGGTTTAAACAACCGTGAGCTGAACTAAGAGTTGCAACCGCTCATTTGAGTCCATTTGTTTTTCTTTCCTTTCGTTTTGTTTGTTTTGTTTATTCTTTTATCTCCATATATATTTTGCGTGTTAGTTAGTAGTGAGTAAGATTTCCAAAGTCGTTGAATCAGAGAATTACTGTAACAGGGAATTGCTTTTGGTTCAATAAAACACCACTGCGGAATAGAGTTGGTTTTGTGTCCAGTCTAATTCCTAGTTGTATGGTTATTCAGAAATCAGAGCTAACCTCCTTTGGAGTTAACATCTGACATTAATACAGAGACAATATCATTGGATGGTGATAGACAAATAAGGATTTAAACTCTAATTGCAGTTACATTGGGGTTCTCACAGCCTGCCGGATAAACCTCGTCGGTCACAAGTCCGACCAGATCATTTATCCCAGCATAAATGAGTTCATAACAGCAAATTAACTAATGCATTAGTGGTATAAGTACTTACAAGCTTATAGCTAACATCACCACCATTTGAACTATATTTTGTTGTAGCGGAATTTTGAGTTGAATGATTTATTATTTAAATTATAATACCAAATTATAATTAATAATAATAATAAGCATATTCAACCATCTTCTGGCATAACAATGCATATTGCGTAGGACCAATGACGTCAGACCAGGGAAGGTTTGTTTGTAGGTGTCCCTACCAAAGTTCAAATCAAACCTACGCCCTTGCATCTTTGTTTCACAATCAGATAGTCCTTTTTGAGCCTAAATAGAACCCCAGCAACGGGCACAATGAGCAGATATAAACAGACTTGGCGCCATCTACTGGCAGTATGACATAACTATCAGAAAGCCACATGGTGACTAATAAATCAGTACTAAATAATGCCAAGCCTAAGCCCTCTGAAATGCCTCGTGGTAAAGCGGAAGCTCGGCGATATCAAAGACCAGCCGTTATTAATTAAATTAACTGATCTACAGCAACTCTATATCAGCCTCATATCAGAACTTCAAGGAGAAATACAATTCCTGTAAACAGGGACACAGCATCAAGGTAACAACCAACCAATCAGTGAATCAATCAATCAATCTATTTATAATGTTGTTTGTACTTAAGAGTGTAGAGGCTAAGAAGAACATTGCTATTACGATTATCAGAGTATTAATAAGGATGTTTGCTCACGTCAATCAACTCTGCAGTCACATCTGAGCCTCGGCAGCTTTAGCTTCTGCTTCAGTAAACACCAACATACTGTAATCCCAGCGCTATTCCAGTCTTTTCCCTCTTGGAATCATATTTTTTCAAGTTTTTTTTCACTGGATCTTGGACCTTTCTTCATTGTGTTCACAGTCCATAGCCATTAGCTGCTTCCTGTACATGTGCATTGTCGTACTTCCGTTGTTATTATAAATAAGTAAGAAGGGCTTTATTTACTAACAAATTGAGTAAAAAAAAAAGCGTAAAATGCCCAAATAACAACTAATATGCCAGCAGGACGTGATAATCTTTCATAAAAACCTTGTATGCAACCAGAGTGAGATACTGACGTATACATTTTAAAAAAAGTCAAATAATGTGGCTACGCACCTTTAAAATGATACTATTTCATTCCTCTTTTGTTTTTTGGTTGTTTTTTAATTTTTTTTTGTTTTTTCTTTGCATTTTTCAATTTGATTGGTTTATGTGGATCTTTGCAATTTGTAAATGGCACATTTATTTCAACCAGTTATGACACACAGTTTTCAAGCATACAAAAAAAATCTGTGTGTATAGGCCAGATAAAATAAATTACCTGACTAAATAATACTTTCTGGCTGGAGAGTTTTTTTTTTTTTCTTATACACCGACTACCTACCTGACTTGTAATTGAATGACATAGTGATGTGCTGCTTTAGGTAAATATTACTCCAACATTCCCTTCTTACACTTGTAACACTGTAGCATATACAGTTTGATCAGCAGGTAAGGCACACCGCCACACGTCTTTATGTAGCATGAGCACAATAGCTTGCACATCTCAGATACAGTCATATACTTTAGAATAATTTAGAATATGGGTTCTGGTGAGTTTTGTTAGATTCAAAGTGAGTGGGTGATTCCTTTCAGTTGGTCTCTTATTCAGGGGTTGCCAGACCAAGTCATCACAACTTGCACACAGACTTGGCAACATTTTACACCGGGTGCCCTTTCTGACCAACCATGATTCAAATCCCGGCCCCCTGTATCAAAGAAGCAGACTTACCCCGCTAGTGTTAATTTTACCAGCCATTTTTAAATTTAGTTTCAGTTTTAGTCCAGTTTCAGCATCGCTTGTTAGTTTTTATCACATTTAGTCGACATCATCCCAATTTTATTTAGTCTAGTTTTAGTCGACTATACGTCGCGCATTTGGGTCTTTATTTTAGTCCAAGACAATATAATTTTATTCGTTTACTTTTATTCAACAAAAACTGTCAACATTTTAGTCTAGTTTTAGTCAGGACATCATTTTAACCTTTTACTTTTTTGTCAGCAGATAATATTTAACATTTCCTAAAATTATTTCACATTTCAACATTTTCTCTCATCTTTTTGATAAAAAACACAATTTTAAGGAACACATGCAGACATGGAAGATGTTCTGACAATATTTGCATATTTATTTTGAACATTGTTAAGGTTCAAAGACACAAACACAAATGCTTGCATTAAAACAAATAAAATACACCTGACAAAGGAAACAAATAAATAAAATAAAGTGTCTTATGAACTTAACACAAGTGCTGGCTGTTTAAAGCTAGTTCACATAGAATAATAAAATAAATAGATTTGAGGTCAATGTTGTGAAAAAAAAAACTCCAACTGATACAACAAAAGTGATTTCCTGCCAGCTAGTTCACATGGTATATAAAGGTACAGTATTTAAGGTGAAACAAGGCATAGCTTGCTAGAATGTATGAAATCTTTTTAACTTGCAAATAAACTGAACAGGAATTAATTTTTAATCACAGTTGTACACATTTTAACATTTAAACTACAAAAATTCAACAGTCATGCCAACAAAAGGCAAGACCTATATGTGTTCAATCCAATTCAAACATTAAAATGAATTCAAGTACCCAACTCAAATTGGAGCCAGAGCCCAACACTCACTCTCTGTGTTTGTCTGTCTGTCTCTGTTAGTCTGTCTGTCTCACATTCATTGTCTCTCCACATGTAGTATTTGGTGTGGGCAATTAAGGAAGCTTGTATAGCTGGCCTGTCATTGTTTCTGGGTGGCTGGTAGGTTGTTGGTGGTGGTGTATCTTCAATCTGGAACAGAAATTAATACAATGTCAGGATAGATGCACAGCATAACACATGGACCGCGGAACGCATTTCAAATTGGTCGGGCCCATCAGGCAATACTCAATACCACTACCCATCACATACGCATGCGCCCGCATACACATAAAACACCAGCATGCCTTTGATCACGCAACTGATTTGCGTCACATGACACAAGACAAGCCAATCCATTTTTAGACACCAGAATTTATTGCTTTCTCATAGGCTGTGGTCCCTGAGCATGATAAATGTGTCTGCCATGTTATAATTAAAATCGGCACCGAATTTTTATTTAACTTTTTTTCTGACGTTCCAGCACACACGCCCCAGATTTATTTCCATTTACAATCATTATATTACAGCTAACACAATATTTACAGAATAAAAATACTTTAAAAAGAAAAGTCAAACTCACCCCTGCTCTAAATATTCCCGAAAAAGTGTCTCCGTCTGTCATTATGCTGGATGAAGTCCCTGGCTATCCTCAAAGCATCCACTGTGGTCAAAAGATCCCTCTGTGTGTGTGTGGGCGCACATCAAGCTATTTAGTCTTTTCTGGGTCATTGTTGATCTCAGATAGGTCTTGATACGACGGAGGGACGAGAAACACCTCTCAGCACTTGCAGTGGACACGGTAAACTAAGCTAACGAAGCAAACGAAGCTAACGAAGTAGCGGTCATAAGCAGCGCAGAGGTGGGAAAACTTTTGTTTACATCACATGACACAATCAGCCAATACATTTTTAGATGGGATGATTTATCGCTTTCTCATTGGAGAATGATGCTGCTGCCATAAACTACTGTGCATTTGAAAAAAATAGCTATTGAATATTTTAATTTTATTTATATTATTTTACATGTTTGATCATCAAAAGTAGGTAGGGCCGCGGCCCTACTGGCCCTACCCGTTCCGCGGTCCATGGCATAACAGGAATTCCAAGTGTATAAGTAGCATATAGGTCTGTTTTTTTCCTTAACAAAAACTAAGTCTCTGTAAAAACTACATTTGACAATCCATTTCAAACTCATACAAACAACCTAACTATCATTTTATACAGGAATAAATTGCAGAAATTTTTATGTGTGCATGCATTTTGGTTGTATTAATATAATTATAATGATGCCAATTCAAATCAAATGTCCTTGTAATAGTAATGTGCAGATAAACAGAGCAGCATTTTATGTCACCAAATAAAGACATTGGGAGTTTGCATCCCAATCCCTGCAGTGGTTGCAGCTCCTAGATTACCTAAAGTGTCTGTCTGCTTTAATCAAACTTGCAATTTACTTGAAACTATAGTTGCCCGGCCAGTATAACATATCTAAGTTAGCATAAATTTAACTTCACATACAATTCTATCAACAAGTGGCTACGGTCGCTACGTGCTAAGAAGCTAACGTAACGTAGCCAGCCTGGATACTAAATGCTATGAAAGTTAGCTAACATCAGTTAGTTTATCATTGGGACATTATAGCCGTTGATTTAATGTTACATTATAAACAGCCACCACCAATCTTTCTGTTAATTTACCACAATGTCTTTGTGGTGAACTGCGACGTGTCTCTTCAGGTTTGTTGTGTTTTTTCCAGCTACCATGTGGCCACATTCCTTCCCTTCGACTAAAATCAAGCATTTGGTTTTGTTCTCCACTTCAATGCGAAAATGTGTCCATATATCACGTCTACCCTTTCTCCCGAACCCCGTGCAAAGCATGTTTTACTTCTAACCTGTCGCCGCCTCGCCGTTAATCCAGCTCCTGTCTGCTCCATGTGCTGTGTAGGCTACTCTGTGCCCGCCGGCTCCAGGTTTGAAAGTGGGTGTGTGGCGGAAGAGCTGACGAGGAGGAGGCGGAGGAGGAGACAGGATTTGACAAAACCATATCATATAATAATATGTAATTTCGTTAATGAAATTAACACTATACCCCACTAAGGCACTAAGGGTTGTTTGTCAGATTAAAAATACCCTTTGAAAAATAAAATAAGCAGGTATTAAACATACTTTACGTTGAGCCTACCTTTTTGCATAAAACTTGTTTTAGTTTGTCTGGTGTAATTTTCTGAATCATCATAATTAACATAAATATACTTTAAAAACTGAGCTGTGGTTTGATTAGCCCATGGCCCATGGCCCTCTCCATCCTGGAGAGGGCCATGGGCTGAGCTACGGCTTCCAACAACTTCATGTGGTCCTTTTGTTGATGATACATTTGGGATCTTTTTCTCTTGGAGATTTCATCCTGTTATAGGGGCGGTATCCTTTCCACTGTTGCCACATGCATACTTGGTATGGAGGATTACAACACAATGCAAATGAATGTACACAGTCGGCACATGCTCTTCCAGGATGACATGCTGCAAGTTAATGACTTGATGCAATCTGTTGGGTTTCCTTACATGGAAAACTTTTTAACCAATCTGTCCATTTAATTTAAAAGATTTGACATTATAAAGTTCCTTGATATATGTTGTAAATTGGCACTGTATGAATAAACTAACAAATCATATTAAAAGATAAGTCTGTGTGTAAATAAGCTATATAATGTGTTTCACTCAGTGAGCTTAATTACCTAAATAATTGAAAATTTCAATAATATCTTAATTTAAATGACACAACCCTGTGTGTGTGTGTGTGTGTGTGTGGGATCATTACATAGTGACATCTTCTCTTATTTGTTGGTGAGCTTGGCTGCTGGCCCCTGACTGCACACCTGCTGGCAATTTTCTCATCAGCCGGCTTGAAGTTATTAGGAGCTTTGAGATGTCCCTTCTTGGCCCGATATTCAACCTCCCTGGTAGAGCCAAGCCAAAAGAATTCTTCCTGAGTGACGTCTTTGCGATTGTTTGCTTCGTGTTCATTATACCACCTGTAAATCCTTGTTATGATTTCTTGTGATGGCGAGATGAAGCCTGATGAAGCGCTGAGGCTTTCCATCCAATTGCTCGACTCATGTGCGAAGGTAGCATGTGATGCGTTACTTGCTCTACTGTGCCCTCACATGGACAATAAATGTAAAACAAGCAGAGTGATTATTTGGCATGATTTTGGTGTGTGAAGCTTAAAACTGAATAAGTAAATGTGTGATGCCAACAAATTCTGAATATGATCTCAGTATGATCTTTATCTGTCTTTATGATACAATAGCTGAATCAAAAGGGGAAGTTGAAAAAAATAAGAATTGGGGGTTGTGATGTGAATCTGCTTAAGTTACTCTGCCACTGTGCTTATAATAATAGCCTTTATTTCACCAGATAAAACCTCACCAAGACAAAAAAATCTATATACCAAAGCTAAACAAGAAAAATTGTAATCCTTATCCAGGAATTGAACCCGTGTCACAGTGGCAAAATCACAAAGCTTAACAACTAGACCACCAGAAATGGTTCAATTTAAGTGATTTCGACTGGCTCACAAAATATCTTTTAACAGAGTACAGGTAAAGTAAGTGAGCCAAAAGAGTAACAGCTAGTTCATATACGTTGGGACAAACTTTCTTCTGTTTGTTCCAAAACTCTCCTTTTTCTTGATGGTTTGAAAGGTAAAAAAGACAATTAAATATATTGCAAACAATCTTGAGACAACAAGTTGTGACAGAAGAATTTGCCGCCCCTTATACTTCGAGTCAAATGGAACCCGATGACTCAGTTCTTGAATCAGTTATGTGGTACTGCTGGCTCTTGAGGCCTCAAATCTCACCACCTACGTACATCATCAACACAAGCCTCAATACGCACTTTACAAAAAAATCTCTTCTCTGTTTGCTTCTCCACTGTGCCGCAATCAGCTGGTTCCACGCTCCTGTCTCTTATTGTGCGTTCCGACCAACTGCGCTGTCCGCGGCATGAACAGTGGATTTCCCTATTATCCTTATGCAAATGCCTGGACAGGAGCAGTAAAATACAGACTGCGCGGAAGGAACAGTGCAGCAGCCCAGGTCCGCGCACAACTCATCTCTCCGGTGACTTTCGCTGGAGTTAAAAAATCTGAACTTCTCTGTCATATTGCGTTGCGGCAACCAACCAGGGACTGGTTGTGACATATAGAAAAAAGACAAACATTCAGGTACACATGGGATGAAGGCAGGTTTGCTCTTAAGAGATTTATGGCAGGCTTTTAAAAAATCCGTTGTAATTTAGTCCTGAAAAGTACTTTGCAATCACACTGTGGGCTGCCATGTTATTGCTCCCTCTGCCATGAAGAACTCTTTCAGTGCATCACTGATGCGTCTTGCCTCTGCGGAGGAGTTGTTGCTCATCACTTGCTGAAGGACACATGAAGTTGTGCAGCACACATGTGGCCTTCACACATTGCTCCACAACACTAGTACGTACTTCAACTGCATGATGACACCACCTCCACTGTGAGGTCAGGATGTCGAAGGCGTCCTCCACCACGAGGCGGGCCCTTGAGAGGCAGTAATTAAAGAACCGCTCCTCAAGGTACGGATGACCGCGTCCAGGGAAGAGCCACATCATGTTACTCCTCAGCGGGAACGCCTCATCTGTCACGAAGACGTGAGGTTGGGGCCCTCTGTTCTCAGCTCCAGACAGGTGCTGGTCAGGGGGCAGATGGAGTGTGCCAGACCGCAGAGCCTGACCAAAGGCAGAGTTGGCAAGAACCCGCCGTCAATGGTCCGACAATACCCCTCAACTTTGATGACATGGAACCGGTATCCTGTGTCCACAACTGCCAGGTCCTCAAACTGGGTCCTTGAAAGATAGTAGTATCGCTGAAATCGGCCGTCTTCCAGACGCACTTCTTGGAGTAGGTGGTGGTAGAAACTGGTTCCATCGCTGGAGAATCAGGTGGACCTATAGACATCAACGGTGATGGCATTGTTGGGCTTTCCAGAACAAAAAAGTTGAGTGAGTCGCTTGATAAAATCTCGGCCCGCTATGTTGAGTTGAAACTGGCAAGCATAGAAGCTCTGCCTATTTGATGAGGCGGTACACGGTAAGGTGTGGTGAAGCCGGTGTTCACCGATGTTCACCACTGTACGTGCAAAATGCACAGCGGTAAACACCACGCGGTGCAGGCGGAAATTTAAAGAGTATGTGCCCCTTTTAATCTCCTCAGTATCACAGAAATACCCAGCAGAGGGCAGCAATATTATTTATTTCCATTCACAAATTGATGCTCTTGTTGATGGTGTTACTTCCTCATTGGATTTTGCATTAGACAAGGTAGCCCCCTTAAAAAATAAGGTAATCATTCACTGGAAGCTGGCTCCCTGGTTTAATCCAGAGCTGCATTCTTTGAAGCATAATGTTAGGGAATTGGACAGAAAATAGTGCTCTACACATCTAGAAGAATCCAACCTATTCTGGAGAAAAAAAATCTAGTGTTGTATATAAAAAAAACTTTGCAAAGGTAGTGCAGAATATTTTTCATCATTAATAGAGAAGAATAAAAATAATCCTAGGTTTCTTTTTAGTGCAGCTGCAAAACTTACACTGAGTCATAGCTCTGTAGATCCATTCATTCCCTTAGCTCCCAGCATTAATGGCTTTATGTGATTCTTAATAAATAAAATTGATTCTATTAAAAATAAAATCATTGGTATCCTCCCAAACATGATTACCTTGTCCTCAGATCAACATGTTCTCTTGATAACAGCTTTATACAGTTATCAGTTAGTGCTCAAGCACCACCTAGTGGTGAAATATTGCTTATTGCTCATTTAAGAAACCCTCTCTCTATCAAGATTACTTAATAAATTACAGACCTATATCTAATCTTATTTTCTCATAAAGTAGTTGCTAATCAAGTTTGTGAACATTTACAAAGTAATGACCTATTTGAAGAGTTTCAGCCAGGCTTCAGAGCTCATCATAGCATTGAAACAGCTCTGGTCAAAGTCACTAATGATATTTTGATGGTCACAGACAATGGACTTGTGTCTGTACTTGTCCTGTTAGATCTCAGAGCTGCATTTGATACAGCTGATCACAATATTCTCATAGAAAGACTTGAACATACTGTAGGGATTAAGGGAAAAGCATTGGACTGGTTTAAATCTTATCTGTCTGACAGATTCCAATTTGCTCATGTTAATAATAAATCTTCAAACTCCAGGATCACTAGTGGAGTACCACGGGGTTCAGTCCTTGGGTTAGGGTTTACTATATATATGCTTCTGATTGGTAAAATTATCAGACAGCATGGGCTTCATTTCCACTGTTAAGCTAATGACACTCAGCTATATTTAAAATAAAGTTTTATTTACTTTAACTACTTGAGGTCATATAGTCTTATTTTTGGAAACACAAAAAGGCAATTCCTATTACTAATTAAGGCAGCTGAGTTTTAGAAGGAAAGGGATCCCTCTGCCACCCTGAAGATTCAAAGATTCTTTATTGTCACCCCATGTTACCGTGGTGAAATTTATTTTTGGCCACTCCGGCTAAGAGTACACATAAAAGACAAACAAACAAACAGGCAATAAACAAGGCTTATAGTGTTTTTTTCATTATAGCATTCAACAGATAAAAAAATTAAAAATTAAAAAGTTTGTATCAGAATCCGAGGGCTTTGCTATCAGTCCATTTGCGAGTGGTAGAGCCATGTTATATGAAATGGTTGTCCTTCAAGAGCCACAGATAACAAATAATGAGGTAACAAGGTGCTTTTGTGCAATGATCTGAGGCTTCATTTTTAGAAATGTGCAAATAGGCAAAAACATTAAAGTGATTATAACGTATGATGGGCTAGTAACAGTGGGGTGATTTTTAACTTGTTGGACTGCAGTCCCATCAGGGGGCAATAGCCCTCACAGCTCTTGGAAAGAAGCTGTTTCTAAGTTTATTTGTTTTGGATTTGAGGCTTCTGAAGCGTTTACCTGATTTGGACTTGTTCTGCATAAATTGAGTCAAGATCCTGCAAACGACATCCCAAAATCCCCTGCGCTGTTCTCACCAGCCATGCTAAATCCTTCGTCTCCTGCACTCTGCAGTTCCCATACCATACAGTTATGCTGATACATAACACACTCTCTCTCTCTCTCTCTGTAGAAGTTCTTTAGCAGCTTAGTGGAATCACCAGTCCTTTTCAGTTTCCTGAGGAAGAAGAGCCATTGTTGGGCCTTCGTCACCAAGTGGGAGGTGTTCACAGTCCAGGAGAGCTCAGAGGTGATGTGAATGCCCAGGAACCTAATGCTGTCCACGTGCTCCACCACCTCCTCCTGTATGCAGAGATGAGTGTGTTCAGTCTTCCTAGACCTCCTATAATCTATTATTACCTCCTTGGTCTTACTCGTGTTCAGGATCAGATTATTCCTCGAGCACCACTGTGTCAGATTGCTGACCTCGTCCCTGTAGTGGGACTCATCATTGTTGGAGAGGAGACTCACGACAGTGGTGTCGTCTGCAAACTTCACCACTGTGTTTGTGGGGTGGTCGGCAGAACAGTCTTGGATGAAAATGGTGAAGTGAGCTGGGCTAAGGACACAACCCTGCGTCATTCCTGTGTTGAGGATCAGTGGAGCAGATGTGCGTTTCCCTATCCTCACCACCTGGGACCTGTTGGTGATGAAGTCACTGATCCAGGAGCAGAGGGAAGTGGATAATACCATGTTGTGGAGCTTCAGAGCCAGCTTGTCTGGGAGCATGGTGTTGAATGCTGAGCTGAAGTCCATTAAGGGCATCACAACATAGGTGTTGGGATGCTGCAGATGAGTTAGATCTGAGTACAGTGCTAATGAGACAGCATCCTCCATGGAGTGATTCTCCCTGTAGACAAACTGCAGGCTGTTCTGGCAAGCAGGGATGGCGTCCTTGATGTGCTTTAGGAGGATCCTCTCAAAACACTTCATGGTGACGGGGGGTCGGAGCAATGGGACGATAATCATTGAGGCAAGTGATGATTGGTTTCTTGGGGACAGGCACAATAACGGATGGTTTCAGACAGGCAAGAACCGTAGAGAGTGGCAGGGAGAAGTTGAAGATGTCCAGAAAGACCCCTTCTAGTTGGTCAGCATTCGATTTAAGTGTCCGACCTGACCCCATGTCTGGACGCCATCTCAACATGAAAGGTTAACATTGTGATCTTTGTAATTTTGGAAGGCCAACGATATGTATGTTATATAAAGCAATGCAAAATAGACTACATGGACTATACAGGATGATATTTATTGTGCTGGTTGTTGATCCTGGCCTGCAGTATAAAAGCACTTTACATATTATTAATTAAAAAGTTTTATTTTTGGATTCTCACAGGGTATTAAAAAACACAACTGGTCATGCTTTTGCACAGTCCAAATTTCAATCAAATCTTGCAGCACCACAGTTGTTTCCTAAAATAATTAAATAAATAAAAAATGTTAGCACAACAGCAGAAGACTATCAGCCCACATCACCGTTTAATTCCCCTGAATAGGTTGCTCTTAAACATGCATTCTAAGAAAAGCAGCATATGGGAGAAAAATTAGCAGCAGTTTGTACAGAGGCTGAATAACATATATCTCTCTGTAGTTTTTAAATACTACACACAGTGTAGAGAAATAAAACCTGTGAAGAAAAAAATAATTGCTTTGTAAGAATGATTTGTGACATTACTGCTATGTGATGTCAAGCAGTATTTTATAGATAGGCAGAAAACAAAAGCCATTATGTATAGAAAGGTGTATTCATATTAAGGCTTTACTTAAGTTTGACTGACACAAATGAAAACACACTTTAATAATTAGGTAGCAGGTTGCTTACAATTCCCTGGAGAAATATGTTAAGGCCTTACACTTTAAAGTGCAAAGCAAAAAAATTGGGTAAACTTCAACAACAGAATCATTCATTGCCTGAGTGTTTTTGTAGGTTTCTCCACTTGTCAACACTGAGTGAAAGTCTTTTGAAGTCTCTCTAATTATCAACTCTGTCTAGATGACATTTTAGATGTTTTATGGACAAAGTGGATGAAGTGATCTTAGATTATTACTACACACTGTACAGAAAAAACCCACAGCTGGTTACAGCTGGGTCAAGATTTCGTTCAATGAAGTACCAAGCTTGGCCGAGCCCAGCAGCCTGTTATTTTCTGCTCAGTAGCTTCACTGGAAGATCAACAGGAATAAGCTGATTGTAAAAGTTCAGTGCACCAAAGGCCAAAAGGGGAACAGTGTCAAAAGCTCATGACAGTAAAAACCCAACTCTGATGTTTGAACACAAGAAAACAAGATGTGCTTCAATTTTGGTGCCATGGTTGTAGCAGATTTAACAGACTGAAGAGATACAATGTCCTGTGAGTAATCTATACAATGTGAAATGAATTTTCTTTAATATTCTAATTTATTGATTATACCCACTGAAGTTGAGCCACGGTCAAATTCCTTGTTTTGTGTGCATAAAGTTACAGATTAAACAAGATTCTGATTCTAAAGCCATTGATTCAGGTTCATCATAAACTGAAGATAACATTGGAAGGACTTTGGAGTCTTTTAGGACATCTAAAAATCAAATACTAAGATTTTTAGATGCTGAATCGCTTTTTTATGTGAACTTGGACAACACCCTCCTCTAAGCTACTTCCTCCACTGAGTCCAGAGTGCAGCCCAGGACAGAAGTGGCCTTCCTCACCAGCTTATTCAGCCTCATTCTGTCCCGTTCTGCGCTGCCTGGAGCCCAGCAGACGACAGCGTAGAGAAGGGCTGAGGCCACCACAGAGTCATAAAAAGTCTTAAGCAGGGGCCTGCTCACTCCAAAGGACCTCAGCCTCCTCAGGAGGTGGAGGCGGCTCTGGCCCTTCTTATACAGAGCGTCGGTGTTATGAGTCCAGTCCAGCTTATTATTGACGTGAACACCCAACAAAAGAGTCCTACGTCTCTGATTTCAGCTTCATAAATGTGAATATTTCTGTTTTCTTTGCTCATTTATGGCAATAAACTGAGTATCTCCATGTTTTGTTGACAGAACAAGAGATTTGGGAAACACTGACATTTTTCAAAATTTTTTAACATTTTATTATTATAGCCACCAATTAATTAATTGTTAAAATAATCAATAGATTAATCAACAATGAAAATAATCTAGACCCAGAGTTTGTCTTTGCATCGTGTTTACTCCTGTGAGCTATAAAAATGAATTAGCTTTGAACTGTTTTTGTTCCCCCTTAGGTCACAGCAGTGTCAGACATTGGTGGGAGGACTGTGGATGAGGCCACAAGACGTATGATGTTCTTCATCATGGACTATGGCCTGTCAAGGCAGTACAACTTTGTGGGCTGGAATGGAAAGTAGGAATTCAGGACTTTAAATCTGTTTGAAGTCATATTTGGTAAGTGCATAATGGATAATAACTGTAATATAGTAACTTTAGGATATTTGTGTCTGTCGAGGGAAATTTATGTATGTTATGAATTTGATTTTCTAAGGTCAATAATACCCTCACCTTAAGGACATAAATGTCCCCTCAAAACAGGTGCTCCAGAAATGTTATCATATAAGAAATGTTTTCAAGATTTTCTTGCACAGATCTTCCAGTCAACAGCTGTTCTTATCAAAAATATTACATTTTGTATTTTTTCCTTGGTTTGTAATTTTTTTATGGGCAATTTAATAAAGCCAGATTTTAGAAAGAAATAATAAAATGTGACAGCCTTGGCCAGTCAGCTTTGAATTTTGATCTTTTTTTCTTAGCTTTTTCCCAGTTCATTCTGACGTTTGCAGGTTTGTAAAGTCAATTATGTAAAGGGATACTTCAACCAAAATTACAATTTAAACCTTGGGTAATTGATATAAAACTGATAATTTTTTGGTAAATTTCACCTTAACATAGTTGACTTTACAATTGTAGTTGAGAGTTGTGTTGGTACATATGAAGTGACCATAACATATGTTTCCCGCAGGAGCTTTAAAGAACAACACATTAACCAGACAGATCACCAGGAAGGATTTGGAGAGGACAGTGTCGAAATGGCTGATCGGATCAAGGGACAGGGGATGCAATAGAAAGGTTCAACAGGTCCCTCCTTCCCACATGATGGACCATGTTTTTTCTGTTCCATGTTCTTTTTTGATATACAACTAGTTTCTTAAATTGTTATAATGGTTATTATATTACGTATAATATCGTATGTGTGTGCATTATGTATCTGATACGTAAAATACAATCTATTATTGCATTTGACCTAATAAAAACATGAATAATGTATTTTATTAGGTCAAATGTATATATATATATATATATATATATATATATATATATATATATATATATATATATATATATATATATATAGTACATGTCATGCCAAGAGGCAACTCGGTGTGTTTTATATAAAGACAAATTAATTCAATTCAATTTTATTTATATAGTTCCAACATGTCATCTCTTTACAACCCCAGCGGTCAGGCCCGTGGCCAAATGCATTATCATTATTTAACGGCTGTATCTCCTCGCTGCATCGACCAATCTGCACCAGATTTTTTGTGAGTCGTGGGGGAGCGCTGCCGAACGGGTTCGTGTGAATCGCCCGGTGGTCGGGCGGGGAAAATGCGTGACAGCTTCTGCGGTGGCTGGCGGCCGGCGGTGCGCGAACCCCCGCTGTGGCCAATAGGCAGGAGCGGCGCTTGGCTGCGAGGGCCAGTCAACGCCGCTTGCGGCTTTAATTGTTAATATACCTTGTTGAAGTATTGTATTATTATACCCGCTCTGTAAACTGAACATTGTTGTTTATGTAAATGGCATGTATATATTTAAAAAGAATGTGCTGAATCCTTTAGATGTGTGAGAAATATTTAAATTGATTAGAATCACTAGATTGTTTTTTCTTTTTACTCCATGCTGTAGAACTGACCTCAAAAAGTGTTAAAAGTTGACTGTTGACTGACTGATGACATTATGTTATTAATTAAACTTTACATTATGCTGACACCAGAGATGGGATAGCTAAACCATGAATTAAGCTCAAAATCCTTCCCCTTGGCCAGCGCTGTGCTCATCACCATTACCTATTCACCAGAAATAAAATAAAAAGGGACTTCCAGGGTAGTAGCAGTCCTCTACATACACTATATCCTCTGAGTCCTATCTACCTGTTATAAGCCAGCATAGTGGAAAAGTGTAATGTCACCTTGTGTGAGAGGCAGCTCTCTGACTGAGCAGGGGAAAAAAAAGTAATTTAGCACGAGTGCAGATCACATTTAATTAGAGAAGAGGATTTAAATTGCCATGCATCAAACACTGCGGATGACCAAAAAGGAAAGAACTTGGGCCACGGGCCAGATTCCATGAGCTCCTCCATAACCCATCAAAATCCCCTGAGCTATGAGGGGTCAATAAGTCAGAACACAGCCACCTTAATTAACAATGACCATAGCTGGGAGGTGGGTAGAATTTCAATGACTGCCACCCGCACTTCACTGAACTATGAACAAAATGTAGAAAATAATGACATTTTTTCACACATGTGCAATTTCTTTTTTTTCTTTTTCAGCAGAGTAATCTTTAATCTATAGTCTCTGTCCAGGAACATGTCACTAAACATCCTCCTTTGTAAGCTACACGAGATGATTATACGGCAGTTCTTCATCACATATATATAAGATTGATATCTTTAAAAGCCGCCGCAGATCAAATGAGTTTGATGTTTCTCATTCACTAATGACTCCAGTCCAGAGGTAATTTTTTTAGTACGTGTTAACCTGTCAGGAGTAGGTGAATATTTTCACCATTTAGCTGCCAACTATTGTTGAGGAGTAATTTCACTTTCATTATGTTTTTCAGTGACATCAATAATAGCTACACAGCTGTCAGTGTCCATTAAGAAATATCTACATAAAGACGGGAGCAAACATTCCCACATATATCAGTTTGAAGCAGAGAGAGCAATGAACCCAAACAATATTAAGAAGAGCTCCTTTTTTAATTGTGGTTTCTATAATGGCCTATTATTATTAAAAAAATTTAGATTTGGTTTCTTTTAAAGAGGTTTACCGCAGTTTTAGGTTCTGTGGAAAATGACCTGAATTAAGTAAAGGATTTACTATCTGCAATATTTCATGGGTAACACAGCTAAAAACTGTATAAAAAACAGAGGGCAACATATGCAGGCAGCATGTTGAGGATTTAAAGTAATAAAGTGTTTCTAGCTAAGATGCAACTTATTTAGATGCTATAGTAATTCTGGTGGCATGGGACACATCACCAGGTTATCAGAGGTGGAGCCATATGTTGGGTGTCTTATTTTCTGAATTTTGTGTTTGAAAAAAAAAACCAGCTAAGGCATCACAAGTCTGCAAACAATAGTTTTACAGTAATATATTTTAAAGTTTCAAAGTCAATATGGCATGTCACAGTTTTTTGTTCAGTTAGAGATTGCTTACCCCTGATGCAGGATATTCACTTTGAGGCCCGATTCGACCACATCTTGCAGTTGCCTTTTCTCATTAAAAGGTGGACATTTTGACCGAAGAAAAGCATAAAAAGAAACAAAACTCTTTGAAATACAACCTTTTTGTTGTTGAATAAAGGTTTCAAATATCTCAAACTGTTTTTTAGAGTTACTTTTGGGTCTTAAATGAATGTTTAATCAGGCCAAGTATTTTAGATTTTCTACGTCAGGAGATCAAATGCAGTTCACACGAGTTGTGAAATTGTTTAATTGAATAGTTAATTGAGTGGTGATAGGAAACTTAACAGATGCTAACTTTAGTGCCAGTTGCTGTATTGTCAAATTACATACACATAATCTGTAGCTTGTCTGTACCATTAGCAAAGAAAATGATGCACGGTATCCTGTAATTGCAGTCACTCCAGTCCACAATTTATATGTAATTTCTTTGTTACAAGGGCAATTATTTAGATAGTTTTAATTTATCTTTTATCCATTTGAATTACGCACATTTAACAAAAAAAGTTATATTAAGTTGGCTTAGTAAGGCCCAGATCTTCCAACAGACTGCCAGTAATGTTTTGCCACAGCAAAATATGATGCAAGTCTCCACATTATAACCATACCCTCTAGCTGCATCGGCATAACAAGAACAATCTGCTTGATGCTCTAATGATTACTGCATATTGCTTTGCATTTACAGGGCTTCAAAAACATCCACATGGCTTAGACATGTTAAATATTAAAAGGCTCTATTGTTTTCCCTTTCTGGGGAAAAAAAACCAAAACACTGTTCAACTCCAGCTTCATAGGGGATCAAGTCCCACATGGAGCGTTACTGTTATAGTGACCGAACATCGCAGTGCGCATCCACGTGCCCCTGGAAGCGCTGTTATTGACCATCAGAACACTGCTGGGGTGGGAACAAGCTTCCCCGTGGGGCCCAGATGAGTAAAGAGCTGTCAAACGTGGTTCCCCAAAGTGTTAACAGACCTCCTGTCTGCAAAGATCCCCAGGACTACGTCTACCCTTGAGTTGAGTTCTCCAAAACTTAGTAGAATTGTGTTTCTAAATTGAACATTCTTTTCTGTGTCAAACATGAATAATGAAGTGATGAGTGATATTCAAATATAGTTGCCAACACTTTGTTTCACGCAGCTAAACTGGTTTGCTGAAAATCAGTTTAGTGTCTCCTCCTTAGAGCCAGACTGCTCTAAAGTCCCTTATTAACGCTCATTAAATCTTACTTAATATGTGTAGGGAAGCTATATGCTTGGTCATAGCATCTTATGGTTAAGGAAGGGTGAAATAATATTATATGTAAACTGATCTAACAAGTAGATTGTTTAATTCAACAATATGGAAACAGTTTAAATATTATCAGCTCAAAACCTACTGGTTCCTTCTGACCAAAACAAGATGTTTATACAATTACAGCAACAGTCGTTTAATGTTTTCTGTTTTTTTCCTCATGCTTCCTATTATGTTTTATTTCACAGGTTGTAATTTTAAATGACTACAGATGAATAAGCTTTGAGATAAACAGGAAAATAAACCAAATCTGTTTTTTTTGTGTGGATTGGTGTAAAGTTGATTAATTTTTTTTCCTTTTGACTGCTTTGCAGTGAAACTGGGTCGCTAATGCATTGTATCTATCTGTTAACATAATGTGTTTTATTTGCAGAAGCCTCATATAAATCAGAATAATGTAGCTGATACCGAAGAATCCCTCCGGTGTGCCTTTTCTGTCTCTGCTTTTGGGAGAGGAGCAATGATGAAGCCTATTTAGCAAAATAGCACAAAAATCGTGCCCCATGCATCATACTAGCATTGCATTTCCACTACATAATTTTTCATGTCTATGTCAATACCCATTTAGGAATAATTAGAATCAGACCGAAAAAGACATGAAAATTTCCACATATAATTTTTGCAATTGCACCTAATAAATAGGCCCTTCTTCTGGCTCTGACCACGGAGGGCATGGATAAATATCATCTGTGAATGTCCTAAACTGTCTTGTAGTGGAATTCAGCAATATATCCTCTTGTCCCTGAGGGGGTCTCTGTGGATTAGGTTTTCAACCCGCCGATGCCAAAATATTCCCACTAGATTGGTAGCTGGTGTGTTTGAAGATAGGATGACCAATAAAAAAAAAAAACAGTTTTCTTCTTTAAATTTTTGGCATTGTGTTGCCCCCCTATTTCTTTTCAGAAATGTTGATCTTATTGATTGGTTTTATAAAACGTGGTAAGAATACCTTTTTTCAACATGTGCAAATGGCCTTTTTATTGGCTTGGGTTGTTAGTGGTGCCAGAATCTATGTTAATAACCTTTGCCACATAAAAACAAAGAAAAAGAAGTGCACAATGACTAAAACTATAGGCAATATGCTTACATTAATAAATAAAAATGTCAGAAACATAATTTGACATACATGGAATCCAATCTAGTTGTAGATTTGTGGAAATCTATAACAAGTTGGTAAAAAAGCAAATGAGGTCTAATTTTAGTTGTGTTGAAGGGTGAAAAGAGAAAATATCTGATAAGATGTTATCTTTGTGAGGAGCATAAGTGAAAGACGGTATAATTAGCATCCAGCGCTCTTTGAAAACTTGCCAAAATGATAAAATGTTGACACTGAGAAGAAATAAAGCTGTTGAAATTTAGGTAAATTCTACTCCTGATTATAAAAGGAAATATGAAGCTACATTTCTTTGTGAAAATGAAATGCATCAAGCTGATGGACGAGCTCCAATTTGATCTAAAATCTGAATTGGAGAAGAACCTTAAAGGGTTTATTCATGAAAATTAGCAGAAACATTAAAATATTAAACACTTTGCTGGGAACCCATCAAAAGAGTTTAAATTTAAGCAGGGGTTAAAATGTTTATGTTAAGATGTAAATATGGAAGACTTTGCATTGACAAAGATGCCTTTGGAGATGTGGATGGGATTTTCTTGCTTCTGAGGTATGCAGTCGAACTACCATAGAGCACTGGTATTGAAACTTGGACTATGTGAAAGAAGAATAAAATCTATCTTTCTATAAATTGTTGATTTATCATCAAAGGTATGGCAGCAGGAAGATGTTATTAGCTTTGGGTGTGGAACATTATTAGTATTTGCGCTGATTCATAAAACAGTAGAGGGCATTACTAAAATGAATCATTTAGCAACAGCCCAATTTCCTGTAATATGGTTAAAGAGGACATATCATGCTCTTCAATTATTACTTTTCACATTGAAATCATTCAGTTGTGGTCTACATAAAGTGGAACCACAATGCTTTGGTCTGAATTACCCGTTAATTTACTCCCATGTTCCCCCTTTTTTACCCCTGTTCTGAGGTGCGTCTGAGAGCAAGTCATTTTGGCTGTCTCTTTAAATCTAAAGAAGACACTTCTCTTTTACGTCCTCCATCACAGGTGTACGGTGGGAGACTGCTGGAAAAGAAACGGCTCTAGGTGCTCAGCTTGCTAATCACACATTTTACCATCCGTTTCGCCGCTTCGTCCCACTGGCAGAAAGTGTGGGAATTGTAGGAATTTGCCACAAGTAATGTAGGCAACAGTACGCTCGACTATGAAGGGTAAAACATCCGCGGAGAGTCAGCGCTGAGTCCGCTTTTAGGCAACGCGTGCCTGGACTACGCGCTAGCAACAATAAACCTAGTAAGTTAATTCAATATAAAAGTTACATTTATTTTGGCCTTATGTTGGAAACAGGGCAGTGTAGTCCTACTACTCTGTCCTCCTGACAGAGCTGTGTACGTGAAGGGGCGGAGTGATATTACACACTTGGGAAGAATATTTAGTGCGCCGTATGATCTGGTGCACCTTATATAGTCCGAAAAATACTACTCAGCTCCTGGACAGACTATATTGAAATTTTCTGCACTCCTAAAAACTCCAATTACACAACAAAGTGTATTTAATAGCTAAAAAAGTGGATTTTGCATGATATGTCCCCTTTAAAGGACAAGGTGTTTTAATGATTTAAAAGCTTGCCCTATATTTTTTTATTTGAAAAATATACTTTTAGAAAAAGTTCTGTGTGCTGAATTTGGTAAAAGAAAATTAAATGTCTAAAAAAATGTCATGATCTCCAGGTGTTTGTATTTGGATTTTCTTTTATATTTGTATTTTGAATATTGCTTTGATGGATCATGCTTTCTTTAGTTATTCCCCAATGCTTATTATCCTTTGGTGTTTGTGCTTATGGGTTTCTGTTTTTTTCCTGTTTATATTTTCTAGTTGCTCCCATTTCAGTTCATACTTTTGTGGATTAGTTAGCAGATTTTGTTCTTAGTTCATTCTATGTATATTTTATATTATTTCCTGTCAGATCCCTTAACACATCCTCCAACACCCCCCCCCCCCCCCCCCCCCCAAACCCCTGGTTTCCATCACCCATTGCTGGTTTCTTCTGTTGGTCTCATGCTCGCTGTTGCACTGCCTTATTTTCCTTTGCCTCCTTTCTTTGGCAAATCCCTTGTCTCTCTGTTTTGCAGTTTGTGTTTGAATAATTTTTGTAAGTTTTCTTAATAAACTTTTTGCCACTATCATGCTTTGTGCTTGGGTCCTCCATAAACTGCATTATGACACACAAAGCATTCAGAATGAGCTTGTGATCAAAGGAATGCAGCAGAAATAAGTTATAGTATTTTATACCAAAAGAAAATAAAAACCTTTTGTACAAAACAAATAACTGACAAAACACAACAAAATTCAAGAAGTACAATTATTTTATATTCTTTTTTCATATATTGTTCAGGTATAAAATTATCTACTGCCATTATTCCTAGACGTTTTTCAAATTCTGCTTATATTTTTAAAATTATTATAAATCAATTAGTTTGTAGTGCCAGACTGTAACATTAAGTATATTGCAAATTTTTGCTTGCCATCCTAGTATAATTATATAAATTAGGAGTTAAGAAATTATTTTTCTTAAAGATTTAAGAAAACGCAACAATGCAGGCCTTTATGATTTCACATTTGAGTAAAACAGATTTACTGTAAATGTGGAAGTAAGCTACTGATAAGCCCAAACAAAAAGATATTGCTTGATTGTATGTGCTTCATTGAGATAGACAAGTGTAAAAATTTAACGGACAAAAGAAATGGTGAAAGGTTCCCATGACAACAGTGAGGGGTTTTAATACATCTCGGTGTAGAATGATGAAGAGAGAGACCGACTGCATGGATTTCCATTTGAGTCCTGCACCCTGAAAACAGGGAAGCAATTGGAATTGCTGTCCTCCTCTTTGACAGTGTCAAACCTGTTACATCTAAGTGAAAACCTCGTAACAACATTTTGCATTTAACAATGGGATATGATTTCCGCATAATCACATTTTACATAATTGCGTTTTAATAATAAGTGGTTTTATCTTTCGTGATTCAAACCCCTTACTGGACCCAGTAACCCTGTGCTGGGTGCAAACTATTTCAACTGAGTGCCTGGTTACATTTCTTTAGCTTTGCTAAACCACTCTATTTTTCCAAAAATGTTTTCCAATAGTTTTGATATAATTTAACATACACTTCTTTTCTCACTCATATGCCACGTTGATAAGGCAGGGTGTCTGGCATATTTTAGAGTCTGCCTGTCAGTGTGTGTTATTACAAGCCTTATTGGTTCCTTGATTTTCATTTAATCTGCCTCCAAGATGCATTCCTGCTCACCCTTTACGATCTCATATTGTTTTATTGAACAGGCATTGTGCTTCTCCGGTAGTGCTTGCTTTTATAGCAAAGCAGTAAATTCCACTCTTTTAAGATGAAATCTTAGATTACTCTAAAAAGTTGATGCTGAGCTCCACAGAGGACATGAGCTAAATTTAGAAGTCATGTGGGGGGTTGTGGGTTTGTTGACACATTCTCAGAATTTAATCACCAGCAACATAATAGTGGTATTGTCCCAACGTAGTCTAAAATATCTTAAATTTGTATGCAATGCGATTTAAGACTTCTCCAGACCTGGGAAGTATGGAAAAACAAAATCCACCATCATATTATTTAGATATTCCACCCATCCATCCTTTTTTTTTTCTAAAAAGATATTTTAATCTTGTCTTGTATTTTAATAGAATAATCAGCAACAAATTTCATAATCAACTTCTGTTTGTATAACTTAAAATTATAGTGGAAACTTTTCCGGAAATGTAGATAAAAGACACCCAAGTCCCTTTTTGAATAAATGCGCATGCGGAAGACCATCCTACCTGCTCTTCCACTACTCAGGGAGATCACGTGAAAGAGTCTCCAATATACACTCTGGTTTTATTTATTTCTTCTGAGGCCTTCCTCTTCTTCTCATAAACTTGTAAGACAGTTTGATTCTTGTGACTCTCAGCTGTTTTCTAAGTGTATTTTGACGTTTAGGCTGTGCGTTCACATGGATGTGGCATTTTGATAGACCAAAAACAAAAAAATTCTGAAGCTGGGTCCATGAGTGGATACATCTCAAAATGCTGGTTTATCTCATCCAGGCCATATAACATTTCAAATGTATTGTTTAAATGAAAATCAAGCATACATAGGTTCCCCAATAACCTCATTCTACAAATTCTTTAAATGGTTTTGCCTTCAAAATCTAATCAATGTCTCTGCTTTGCCGATGTAACTTAAAAACAGACGTCAGATCTCTGTGCAAGACAAAATCATTCTTGAAGGGAATGGGTCAATGTCTGGCTACGAATGCTAATTACTGCTCATGTGAGCAGAATGATACTGATGTAGCAACTGTTGTTACCCTTTAACGTCGGATGACATCAGTACTAGGTTTTTTACACGAAGAAAAAACTGTCATATTGCTGTAAACATGTAGAATAGTGAAGTCTAACAGCTAGTTAGACAGCCTCTGTTTTAGCCATTTACGTAAAATGAAATGTTTAGGTCAATGGTAGACAATGCTGAGTTAGAGGGTTTGTGTACACTTTCACATGATACATTTGATACTTTTGTCAAAGTTTTCCAAAAGAAACAAGTTGCATGTTAGTATGCGCAAATTTAGTTTGCTGACACTGTTGCCTGTGTCTTGCCATCTCATCAATGCCAATTCATGAGTCTGCCAAGAACTTGTGGCTTTTAGTACAGACACTCAATTGTGAAAGGGCATGAAATATGGTATGTTCCTGTGCTTTTCAGGTCTAATTGTTGTTGGAAATAATCCCAGTGCAATGTTACAGCTGGCACCCTCCACCAATACAACTTTATAGCGACATGGAAGTTATCAGCCTTGGAAAACAGCAAAAATATAATAGTAGACTTTAAAAATCATTATATAGTGTTGCATGAATATTAATATTTTCAGTCTGAGTCACTTTACATGGCTAAAATCAGGTAAAATGAGGATCTGTCTGACTAGGTGTTAGTCTTCCTATGGTCAGAGGATTCCTCGACTTTTTGACAAACTCGCTGTGAAATGACATGTTTCTACTACATGTAAGGCAAGCATGGCTTCACAGAACCACACTTCAGAAAATTCAAACTATCCCTTTAAGTGACTGATGTAGTGCTACAAACTCTTGTTCCAGGTGAAGGGCTTACTTTGAAGGAAACCCCACAGATATTATATAAAAAAAAGAAGAGGACAGGAAAAACCGCTAACAAGCTCTCTGGTTTCTCGAAGAATTTGACTTGGAAAGCCACAAAGCATGGCTGGATGTTCTTTATGGGAATTATCAGCTCAGCTGGAGCACATCTTTCACTAAATTGCTTGGCTGAAACTACATGCTAAACAGTGTAGTAACCACAAGTTGCGATTCGACGGAAGTTGGGATAAATGAATGCCTTTTTTATTCCGTCATGTATAAAGAAAAAAACATATTGCTTTATTTGATTGCACAGTTAGATGATTTGACTTATACATACAAAAGGGGCATTAACCAGATTTTGAGCTCGGCAGCTGGGAGTCATGCAATCTAAAAATCCCAAAGTGCACAAGAAATAAAAAAAATAATTTATTGGTGATAACATGTACTGTTGTGATCCTAAAGGAACCCACTGCTGACCTTGAGATACCTTGTCTAAATGCAAATTGAAGTAATATACATATGTTTCCATTTCAGAACATTTAGTTTTTCCTCGCACAGAGTCTTCCACATTTTAATCATTTACTCCGCAGTCTGGTGAAACTACTGAGATGATCCAATTCCCATCTGTTTTGCAGAGACCTACTGTTATACTGTAATATTTGGTAAGATGTATTAATTGCAACTGTTTGTCATGCTGGGTTCTAGCCTCAGAGCACAATATTGGGGGATTTCTCACAGTGAAAAGAATCATAAGGATGAATAAATCAAAAAGGGCATTATAATCTGATAAAAAGGAAGATAGATATGCTCCATCCAATAATGTCTCTGAAAGGAGCTCTGAGCTTGGGGCATTCAAAAGCAGCCCACCCTCTTCAATAAGCCATGAGCAGATGAATGGACTGTTCTCCCATTCTGGGCTGATTGGTGCTGACAAACTATAGATCACCTGTGAGGGAGCAGCACCTTATTTTACCAGGAGTTGTCTCACTCTATTCCTCAGCTGAGGGAATCACTATACCCAAGGCAAAAAGGCAAAGCAGTCCTTTTGTGTGACTTAGTTGTTTTCACCCCACAGCGAGTTTAGTGTTAATAGAAGCTACTTTTTTTTTGTGGACGCAGCATCGGCAGTGCCAGGGTCCGGCTTACAGGGCTTAAACCCTGAATGTTTTCAGCAAAGCTCAAAATCTTTTACTGTTCATCACTTGCAGCATTTATATCCTAAGCCCTGCTCATGGCTGCTGAGGAATCGATGTGTTTCAAGTTTAGTTGTCAAAGTGAAGCGCTGCCCAGAATGAAATGACATAGCCTATCCTCCACATAAGATATTAGCAGATCCTTATGAGTGGACTACCATCAAAAAAAGTTTCCAGTGGACAGATTTTAAATCCTGACTCTTTTTTATTGTAATTAAATTAAATAAGCACAGTGAGAATGTGCAGCAAGCAAAACTGCTATGTTAAAAAAACAATACCAAACATATTCATGGACACTTATGTGGCAGCGACATGATGTATGATGCAACTGCTGGCAAGAACATATCTTCACCACCTAAGTATTTAAAAAAATGAATTTAATTAGTATTGAATGCCTTAAGGCTCTCTTAAGCCATATAACAATGAATATAATCATTGGAGCTGCACTAAAGACACATTTTTATGACATTTATTTTTATAATAATCCACATACCATAAACACAAAAATATAACACAGCAGAGTCAGAAATTGTGTTTGAGGTAGACATTAGGCGGTAGTATGATGGTATGATTTTTCTCTTAAGCTAATCACGGCGGGATAAGCTTGAGTGAAAAACACCAAAACAAAACAGAAAAGCAAACATTTTTCATACCAAAACTAAAATAATAAAAACATTTATTGCTGATAGTTGAATTCTTATTCTGATTTTCTAAACACAGACTTAGGTAAAATGTATCTATTAAAGAACCACTGAATTAAGTAGTAATTTAGATGCGCTTATTGTAAAACAGATTTGCTATTTATGTAGTAACACAATAAGAAGCTAATATTTGTCAGGTATTTTGTACAGGTGGAGCCTACAGTCCCCAAAGGAGATACGGGTGGCCCTTCTTCTGGCAAATTTGACTTTATTGTAAGCAAGGTGTTACAGCCTGGCTCAGATGGCCACAACAAAAAATAGGGAGGACACGGCAACCAGAAACATTTTTAGCCCTTCAGAGGCTATCCAGGGAATAATGAGCAGCAGCCCAAAATATGCTTCCAGCACGTGCTCCCTTAGTCTGATCCTTCCCCAGCCATGGACCCGGTTGGCCCCCACAGGTCTCTGTTCCCAGCTCCCACAACGGGTCAAGCGATCTGTCGGCACCACCTCTGGATCCGACTGGGCCTGGGACTCGGTTGGGCCCTGGATCTTCTCTGGGCCTGGTTCTTGACACACTGCAAAAACACAGCTAAAAATAAGTACGAATTTCTTGAAATTAGTGCATTTGTCCTTGATTTGAGCAGGTAAATAATATTATCTGCCAATAGAATGAGTATTTTGACCCCTAAAATAAGACAATTAGACATCCTGCACTTGAAATAAAATGATGGAGATGAGTTCTTCCTATTTTAAGTGCAAAAATCTTATTCCATTGGCAAATCATTTTATTTACCAGCTCAGATCAAGGATAAATGCACTCATTTCAAGAAGATTTGAGTTATTTTTAGTTCCGTTTTTGCAGTGCATCTGCGCCTGTCTCTCCTCATGAGTAGACTGGCTCTCCTTAAATACAATCCAGGTGGCCGGAGGCACCTCCCACAATCAAGGACCTGAATTGACAAACAATTTGCCAGCCCCTTTGACACACAGCAGGGCCGTCACACAAGGGATAACTGTAACAGTCTTCTTTCTGCCAGGTGGAAAGCAGTGAACAGCAACAGGTGGAGGACGGGAGCACAGTGGCACTCTATGCTTGATACAGATGGAGAAAATCTGGTACATCTGGCATCCTATTAAAAGTTTTTTATACCGCATGAATGGTATGATGGGAATTTATTACAAAGCCTTCATTTCTTTAAAGGGACAGTAATTTGGATTTTAATTTGCGAAAATCAAGTATTGCTTTTATAAATACAAATTCTGGCAAAGTCTAATAATATCACATCAAAAATGAAAGCATTCTCATAACATGGAATTAGTAGTTTATAAATACCCACTGGGAGGCGTCATGTTGCATTACCATTTCTGATTTCAGTAGCCAAAAGGGGACAAACTGTCAGCCATAAGTGTTTTTTCCCTATGTGTCTCCTATATGAAGATGTGCTGTTGGTGGAGGAGGAGTATAAAGAAGCAAAGACGGCTACAGCTGAGGGGCGTGGTGTATGCGATCCAATGTAGTGAGGACTGCTCAGACTCCTACATTGGAGAAATTAAACAAGAGCTACATAAACACATGGCACAGCACAGGACCAGCAGCTCAGGGTAACATTCAGCAGTCCACTTGCACCTCAAGAACAAAGAGCACTCTTTCGACAACAATGATTTCAATCTGAAAAACTCACAGAGAAAGAAATGGCAATTAGAAGGATTTTATTGATACGATATTTTAAGTCTTTGGCACTCAGACCTCGGCAGGAACATTAATGCTGAATTATACTTTAATATGCATAAGTAGATGTATGAGAACAGGGATGTTCCCCCCCAGGTCTGAAACTGGTGGTGGAGTGGAGATAGAAGAAGTTTGTTCAGTCCATATGATGATCTGTTTAAGATAGATGTCCAACTTGATAAACACAGGTTTGCATGAACTGTCCATGATGAGCAAGCTTGAAGCGACTGTGGAGAGGAAAAACTCCCCTTTGGGAAGAAACCTCTGGCAGAACCGGGCCCAACATGGTGGTCTTCTGCCGGACCAATAACTGGCGATAGGGAGTGATGAAGACTGAAGGGAGAAAACACTCTGATGGGTTGAGGATGGAGGAACGTCTTGGAAGCTAGATGAACTCAGCTATGATGGTGGAGAAGGGGTTGGGGGTGGGTTGAATCGGACATCTGATTCGAAATCCAACATGCAATCCGTTTGCGCTTGCTGGTTAGCAGGGTGAGACGTGGATTTGAAGTTGCTTTTAAGATGAGCGCGGGATGCTGATTGGCTTCATGGAGGTGCGGTTCGTAGCTGATTGGCTCACATCAGAGGCGGATCGGACTCTGATTGAATGGAGGCAGGCGATGAGTTTCTTCGATTGAACTTGCGCTTCAGCTTCATTTCCAGATTTTGGACAGGGAGAACAGATTTTCTGAAAGAGGGGTGAAAGAAGGCATCTTGGTAAAAAGAGAAAAGCCATCATTGAACAGAGGGGAGGATTGTGCTTCCAACTCCCCAGTGTTAACAGCTCGGTTCTCCAACTCATCCCAAAGAGATTACATCAGCATCTCATCATGATTCAGGTGACCAAGTCCTCCACTCACACCAAGCAATAGCTTCTAACAACCCAGGACAGTGGTGAGTGGGTCATTGATTTACATCTGACTTAGAATGCATTTAGGAGGATGGGCTTCCATGTCCTTAAAAACAGCAGAGCTCCAACTGCAGGTTGCTCAAGTGCAAGCCACCAGAATTCACAAAGACTACTAGATAGGTGTTGAAACGTTTTCAGAAAGAACTGATCAAAAGCCTCCGATGTAAGCCTGTTTGCTGTTGCGATGTCCCTGATAACTGAGAATTAGCACAGACATGACCACAAATCATTTTATTTGCCATTTTATGTTGAAATGGAGTACCATCTATACTCTTTGTCCATCGAGAGGAAAGAGAAAGTCACCAAGAAAAGAAAAAGAAGTAATAACCAGGAGAAAACGAGAGTCTATATCGGCGTAGCAATCATTACCAGGTGGAGTTAAGACAATAAGGGAGCAGGTATTCAAAACAGATGCAGAGGTTGCAGGCTTTCTCGTGGACAGGCAAGTTAATTCAAAATAACAGTGACGTTCATTTTCGCATTATGTTAGAAACAGGGCAGTGTGGCCCAGCAACGACTTGTTTGCTCATCTTGTTGTCTCCCTCTCCCTCTCAGGGAGTATGTGTGTATGCGGAGGGATATTTGAGCCGACTGGTTTATGTGTCCGTAGCGCAACAGCAGGAGCAGGTCTCTTATTTTTGTTTATATAGATGTTATTGACTTTGTGTTCAGAAACGAGCTAAAAAAAAACGCGACTCATGGAATTTAGTCGGCAAAACCATTTCTCATGATGACCATAACTATTAGCTATTAGCAGTAGCTTGGTACCTAATACATGGAGGACATGTTGACATTGTCATGTTTATGTTTAATCTGTAGTAGTTATTACACGCTTGACAGTGAGTCTTTGTAATTCATTCAGCGCACCACCAGATGGCGTGCCAGTGTGAAAATCTTACACACCGGTGCTTTAGATATTGATAAACCTTAACATTGGTAACATGTCCATGCCTCAGTTGTAAACACAATTTCTGTAAAAAGGGAAAATTTCTTTTGATTTGTGCTCTTCAATTAACATTTTTATTAAAATCGGAAAGCTCTATTAAACTTAACTGCATTAAAAGTGTTGGTATTTTTTTCTTAGCTTAAAACTAAATTAATTTGTGTTTAAAATTCCCAGATTTTTTTTCTTCTAAAAATCAAAACAAAACACTGTCTCAGGACCTTTTTATCAAGGTTCAAATAATCTAAAATAACTTGATTACTTTAATTAGTATAATCATTACATCCTCACATCCATTACATTGTTTATTCTACTATATGCGGTCTTATGTTCCTGTTTCTGTTTGTCAGAAACCAGTGAAACTTGATCTGACAAGATGACGAGTAAGACTGTTTATTTGTAGTCATTTTAAAAAGACAAAGAAATTGATGCTCTGCTTTCACAAAAATAGTATTTTGTTAAGCATTTGATGTCCACTTAATGTAAATACAGGTAACTGTGCTGTTATTTTAGAACGCTTACATACGATTCTGAGAGAGAAAGGGGAGAAGTAGAATATCCAAGTTTTTCTCTTACCTCTTTCACTTTTTGTTTAATCAAATGAAATATGCCTATAATCACAACAAGCGTTATCATGATGCTATCAGCCATTCCAGGGTGAGGCACCCTGTCATGCTTTGTTTTATCACCGTTCTATTTTGAATCATCCACATTTGCAAAAACATTATATTAAATAAATTAAAAATAAAATTGTTCTATCTCAGCAGGATACTTCCTTAGTATTTTAGTGGTGCTAATTGAATAAAACAATGTCTCCCAGCTAGCCAAAAGTGTATAGGCCTCAAAGGTCTTTCATTTTTTATTCAATTTAAATCACAAGGACTCCAAAATAGGTCTCGAACACTTCAATTTACCTCCTTGAAGTTAACAAAACCCTTGTTTTCTACTGGAAGTAGCAAAAATCTATCTTAAAACAAACGTGAACAGTTCAATGTTGCCATAATGAGTAACAGTTGAAATTGATAAAAAAAACAACCTTTTTAGTTACATGTTCAAGAAATTCTAAAGTGTTTTTTTTTTAGGGGGCTCCCGAACTGCAGGTTGATCAACAGCAAGCCTCCAGAACTGACAAAGTGCATTCACAAAAACTGAGCGAAAGTCCAGCTGACTTTGATTCAAGCCTACTGTACATGCAGAGAGCGCATGTAAAATGACTTAGCAATGTAAATAACTGCTAAAATGTGGGAAATATATTCATATTATAGTTGTCACTGACTGAACATTATTAAATGTACTTTTTGCCTCCCACATTCAGTTATTTTCTCGGTTTGCAATTCCAATTCCTTAACATGCAGATATTATCTTCATTGATGTAAGCTAATTGCAGATTTATGTACTGTATATAAGAAAAAACTTTCAACTTATTTGTACCAGTGCATGAAGATGAAAAACATGAAGAGATACGGTGCGGTGTAGCTATCTATTGTAACACACATCTGGAAGCGTTTGACAAATGTAATGAACCCAAACCCACGGCAACTTTTACTTTGAAAAATAACTCATTAGAGACGGGAAAACCTTATACCCCATCTGTACAAAGCTGGGTCTATTTAATCACAGCAAAGGACAATTGGCTCAGTTGTGATCAGAGCATCATACATGTGAATGATGAAAACATCTTGTGAACTACAGGCAATGCTAAAGTTATCAATTGAAGAAATTGCATGATTTATATCCTGTTAATATATCCTTCAAACTCATTTTTAATACATGTTTTATTGCCCTGGGCAAGACTCCGCTTCTTTGATCCTCTGCAAGTCTGTGCATAAAGGATCATAAGGAACTGTGCTTTTAGGATTAGGGGAACAGCTTCTTTTATCAATTACATCAAAGTTTCAGCTGGTCCCCATTAAATACATGTTCATACAGTAGTGTGCGGTATTCTGACCATTTTCGTCTCTGGACCCTCTGAAGATTATTGGGTTAAAAATAAGGCATGAGCGTTTTCTGCCTTGCCACAACTCGGTGTTTGCATAGTAATCAGTTTGCAAATTTGGTTTGAATCACAAGTCAATCCTCAAAGCATTATGCTTGTTAGACCCACCGGGTTGAGGCTGGAAGCTTGGACAAAAGCCAGGGGCATTTAAAAGCAGTCTTCTATCCAAAGAAGGGATGAAAGCTTACTTTCAAATCCTGCTATGCTATCAGCCTGCACTGCTGACACTGTTCCTGTGTTCTATAACAACATCCTGGAACACGCACCAACTATAGATGACACTAATGATAATAAACAGCAGGGGATACCATGTTTGGGTGCTCCGACTCTCTTATTAGCAACTAAAAGAGTAGGTTTTAAAGGATAAAAAACCATAACAAAAGGGAATGGAAAACTTGTCTCTGTTCAAGACAAAAGTACGTCTGTTTAACTCCGGTAATTACAGAACAGAAAATCTCGAATTAACACTCAGCAGCAGGAGATAAAAAGCACAACCTCCAAAATGCCCTTGTGAGACAGTAAATTTTATGATGGAGTCCTCTGTGCTGAGCATTCACTGAGTAAAATCCCTCATGACTTGTTATATGGCAGCTAAGAGGAGATGGATCACCCGCTCAAAGCAGATGTTGTCGGCACACACAGGGCACTCTGAAAACAATGTGATCCTCACGGACTAACAAAAGCGCACCCAGAGGCAGACCCAAATAAAAGTCACACAAACACATGCTGATCTTAATCTATTACACGGGCTGTGTGTCGACCATGCGCGCGCACACACATAATCTCCTTTTATTTCACTGATCCACAAACAGGCTACCGCAGGTACAGATATTCTCTGGGATTTTGTTGACACACAAAACACACATCACCCGGGCTTTATTTGTTTGTGTTTTATTCTCGACCACAGAGAGGACATCACACTGGGAAAGGCTGTCAATAAAATCACTGTGTCCTGTAGTGTTTGTTTTAGAATAAGCGTTAAGGTCACACTATGTTACAGACAGCAAGTGCCCACTGCAAGAAGAAAAAAAAAAAACATCCCCGCTGCTGACCTCATATGTAATCTTCTGAACATATCCAGAAGCAAACGATGGAGGACGCAGATGTAAACTCTGAAAGGAGGGCAGGTGAAGATTAGGAAACACATGTAGGCAACAGGCAGGGTGATAAAGTCAGAACAACAGTAACAAAGCAGACTAGACAGAATCAGGTGAAAGGGGTTTCACTTTAATAAAAAAAGTAATCTCTTAAATATGAAGGAATAGCAAAGATTATTTAGAGTGCCTTAACTTAAGTGCTTAACAATTTATATTTGGTCACAACACAACCATAATCTTCAGTGCCTTCAACTAGGATTTTATGTGCTAGAATAACACAAAGTAGATCATAAGGAAGTGAGGGAAAAATGCTTTTTGGCCTTTTTACAGGTTCACATCTGCAATGCGTGTCATGCATATATGCATCCGGGCCCCTGCTCCTAAATAAAATACATTACAACCACTGCCTTCACAAGTTGCCTAATTAGTAAACAATCCATCTGTTTTTAATTTATTCTCGTCATAAATACAGTTGCTTCTTAACAGATTCGTTAGAAAACAGTGGAAAAAAAGAGCATCATAGAGACCAAGGAACATAGAAGAGATGTAAGGGAGGAAGTTGTGGGGAAGTTTATAAAAGGATTTAGTTTTTAAAAAAATGTCCCAAGTTTTAAATATGTCTCGAAATGCTGTTTATCAGTAAAGAAAATATAAACAGAATGTCACAACTGCACACCTAAACTGAAAGAGTATACATCAGAAAAGCAGCCAAAAGTGGCAGCAACATGCATAAAAAAAGACAGATAAGAAAGTCAGAAGATAGATGATGCTAAATGCAGGACGGTTTTGTAAGAAAACCTGTGTAATGCTGCACGGGGTTTGATTTCACCTTCAATTAAGACATCAAGCTAAACATACAGCCAGAGCTGTGACCTGATTCCAACTGAGAATCTGTGGCAAGTCTTGAAAATTGATTACAGAGTCAGAAATCTGTTGAGATCTGTTTTTTTAATATTTGCTTTTAGTTTCTATTCGCCCATGTTTTATTTTGTTTCTACATTTTATTCCAACTTGCTTTTATTCTGTTTTATTTTATTAGATTTAATCATGTAAAGCACTTTGCATTGTCTTTGTACTGAAATGTGCTATATGAATAAATTTGCCTTGCCTTGCCTTGATTGTTCTGTGGTGTATGTGTTCATTGAACAGCATGTTTCACCAATGGGCGGTGAAACCTCGTCAGCTGGAACTGGCTGATTCGAGACAATCCCCTTTGCCCTCCTCTTAACTCCTAGTATTTATGCTTTCTTTGTGTTGTGTTGTTCTTATGCCTTATCTATGTGTTCCTTAAAGTCACCTCCTGAGTTTTCACCTGGAGAATCATCTCAGTAAGACCTCCTCCATTTGCTCCCCAATGCTTCTCGAACCATAGCCTTCTGGATTGCTTCCCTCCCCAATCGGAAAGCAACAGCTCTCTCTTCCTGGAACATCTAAGCTCCCGCCTGCCCGACCCACCAACGCATCACTACAGCTTCCTTCAGTAACTCTGCTCTTGGTCCTAGCTTACCACAAGGACCAACACCTCCTGGCCTCTGCTCATTCTTCCTCATCTTCCGTTCTCTGCTCCTGACTAGTAAGACTGTATAATTAACTCACATTACTCAAGATTCTCCAGAACGTTTTTTCCATTCACCTCTCAACCTTTCTCTCGCAGTGTACCAACAGCCTGCAGACCTGACAATCCTCTTTGTATTTCAATAACTCGGTTAAACTTGTCTCCTGATTATCTCCAGCATGTGGGTCAGAGGATTGCCTCAAAACATGACAGACAGATGCTCTACACCCAATCTGTTAAGGTGGAGGGATTTTGCAGGGAAGATTTGGCAAAAATATTGGTCTCTAGCAGTTCAAACCTAGTAGACACACCACAAAGTGGCATAACTGCATGCCATACTTGTGTCTTATATCAAGAAATATTTCAAGAAAAAAAAACAGGCATGTTTCCCTTCCATTTCACAATTATGCATTACTCTAAATTAATCAATAACATAGAATTTCATTAAAAACATTCACATTTGTGGTTGTAATGTGAGAAATAAAAATCAAGGAGTGCAAATACTTTTGCTAGACCCTTTGTATGCATCTTCTTTTGTTAGAGCTTTTTTTCAAACAACAAATGCCGAACAGCACTGGAAATTAAAAAAAAAAAACAATCACACTCTCTAAACAACTCATAAATCCTTCCAATAAAGAATATGAACACAGGGGAGGGGTTTATTCCCTTTTTATATCTGTTTTCCTTTATATATTCAGATGCTTGCATATTTTCTAAAGTCACCCCTGTCATGGGAATAAAAATGGAGCACAGGCAAACACAAAGCTAAATGTCAACCTTCTTCCCATGGGTAAATGAATCAGATGGTGTTTGAAGACTTGGGTAGAAAGGTGTATAATAGACCCAAGCTAGGCCAAAGTTAAAAGCTCAAGAAAGCTGGCCTATTAAGAAAGCCATTTTAAGTGGGCCATCCATATTTCACTCATTATAGAACACATTTGGAAATGTAGTGTTATTGTTAGTGCCGCACATTGAGAGCAGTAAGGCACAAATGCTTTAATTCCTGCAGATTTTGGTAAAAGTCCACATCTGAAAAACGATAACACTACAAAACTATATCCACAAATTCTCTTCATCGTCTCTTTTGTCTGATCTGTAAGTGAGAGACAATTTGTATTACGTGTCATTGGTAAAAGGATTAGGAGGCATGATTTATGCTCGAAAGACATTTATCGTTCAAAGCAAATGAGTTTCTTTTCTCAGAGGAACAATGGGGAACTGCCTGACTCCTCCCTTAATCTCTGTGAACAGAAAAGGCTCACCAAACTGGAACTCACGGTCTATGTAATTCAGGCCCTGATTAAACCATCTCCCTAATTTTAAATTAGCCCTGCTCTCTATTCCCCCAGTTATAAGCATGAATCACTGTTATACAAGTCAATCAGTGGTCAGAACAATCTGATGCTGTTGTAGAAGCAGGGAGGCAACAGCTTAAATAAAAGGTTTTTTCACCTTTGAAACTGTTAGAAAATTTGGGGAGCATAATGGTTTCTTTTATTCTTTCTCTTTGTCCAGAGAGCCTGAAGCAAAGTACGAGTTGAAGGTGCCTTTCTTTTCTTTGAAATCGGCAGCCGCAAAAGAAAACCTGCCTACTGTTTACTACTTTCTCTTTTGAAAATGATTTCTTGGAATTGGTTTTTGACAGAGCTCCAGGATATTATCTCTTTAACATCCCAGATCCAAATGTGTACAAGTTTATTTTTTATATCTATTTTCTCCTCGCTTTCACTAGTAATGCACACCAGCAACACTCTGAAAACACGTTAGAATTTCATCCTAAACCCCGGTCCAAGCTTGACAAGGTTGAATGGAACGTTTCCTGTGTACTGCGCATTATGTGTTTTTTCACAGTCATCAGAGGTTTGTCCATAATCTTGATGAGCTCAAGGGAACATCGGAGTCAAAGAAGTCAATATGATTGGCATGACTTTGAACCTTGTTGGGGGCTTGGGGGGGTTCTTGGCTGTTAACACATGGCGCAGTGCTCAGCCAGGGAGATTAATGGTTGTGACTGCATCAGCCCAGTGACTGGGGATCAGAGGATGTAATTGGGTGTAACCCAAATATGGGCATTTTAGACAGCTGCTCGTAGCAGGAGCCAATCACATGCTCTCATCTTCATCAAGTTTCCAGTTGTTCAACACCTCAAGTAAATATACACCCATCTCCTCTGTGCCAGGAAAGGTGCTTGGAAACTCATGATTACTTGTCTTATGTTTAAAATGGTTGCTTACATAGAGAAAATATTTGTAATGATGTTGTTGTTTCTAAAAAAAAAAAGTTTACAAAAAAACAAATAAATAGATTTGCCATAAATTATCCAATTCCATCGGTGCATACATGTGTTTCTTATCCAAGCCATAATTAGGTATGGGCAAGGCCATCTCTATGAGTTTTGTAAAAAAGCAAACAAACAACAGCAAAAAACAAAACAGAAGTACAAACTAAGGAGAGATTTCTTTAGTACATGATTCATCAGCATACTCCCATTCTAGTATACTCCACCAGCAAAACAAACTAGATTAATGACAACCTCCCATGGAAATGAAATATTGCAAGTTTGGACACTCAAGGAGGATAACTGATTAAAAAAAGGCTAATACTAGGAAAACAGCAATTCTCCATACGCAAACATGGTAAAAAAGATAGCAAGTACACAGCTCAGGTTTTCACTGGAACACAAAGTATCTCACTCTGCATCAGTAATAGATAAATAAACAAATACTTTGGGCCAAACTAAGAAGAAGGAAGAAGTCATTGGCTTCTATCTTTTGAGGTAGTAAGTAATATTACATGTACATTTGAGGTTGATATTTCAGGTTTGGGGTTTGAAACCCCCCCCCAAACCTTTGATGATGACTTTGTTTCACCACAATAGAGCAAACCATATTTATATGAGCTGCTCTCTCAATCTCTCACCTACACATGCGGGGCCAGTTCTGTTCATGAGTTATTAATGACGGCAGAAAGGCTAGTAAAATTACACAATTACAGAGGGATTTTTTTTTACTGGATAAAACTGCTTTTCAGATTGTTTTACCAAAATTTTACAACCCAATACAACCAGAGTTGAAAGTAGAAGCTTTTTAACTGCTGTTATATTCTGGAGTTCTTTTTGCCCTCAACGTCTTCCAGCTGTCTCTATTCAGATCTAGCAGCTCCACAGCTGATAAGGATGTAAGCATGCCCATAAAAGATCACTCAGAGGCTTATGTTAACATCTATCTTGTAAATATAAATACAGTGATGTGTACACATAGTGCAGCGATATGACGGACATTTGGTAGTTTGTTCCTTTTTGCTTGTACAACACCAGAAAAAACCCCGCAACACTAAGGATTTAAGTAAAGGGAAGGAAAAATAACAGTATTGGCAGATGTTTTAAATACACATGTTGAATTTGAAGGCTCTGTAGATGTAATGTCTGCCATGTCTGCACCTTGGTGATTTAGGTAATAAGACGTACAAATGCCTCTAAAACATTAAAATAATTTTTGCATTAAAGCTATCCAACCTGAAAAGAGCCGGTCCCGCTCTTTTGACTTTACCATACTCCCCTAATTCCAGCAAAGTCCCCCACTCTGATCCCTCCTGTAACAGGAAAGAAATCATGTAAATTTATTGGTGACATTGAGTTGGCTCCTTGCTATTCAAATGAGGCCTGCCTCATCAGACGCTAAACTGTACCACGTATTGGCTTGTAGCAGTAACCTCCCCACAAACAGCTGTGACCCCATGCAGGAAGTCAGATATCCCACTTCCTGTGGCAAGCTGTGCCACTGGCTCTCTTAGCCGTGGATGGCTTTCTAATTGGTGTCCTTTCACCTCTTTACTTTGAGATGCTCCTGCTTGACAGGTCCTGGCAGCAGGGGGAGATGTCCTTGGGGGCAAAGAAAAAAAAAAAAGTCAGATATCAGAAAATGCTTGGCTATTTTCTATGGCCTGCCTTTTTTAATCAAGCACCTTTTAGGGTAATAAGAACGAATCTTAAAGCCTTTTAAAACTAAACTTGTGTGGAGTTTGTCTAGAGCCATTGAGCTCCATATAAGTATGTCGTGATTTGCTCAATATAAGTCAAATCCTTGAGGCTAAAGGAACTTTTTTCACAGTATTAGAAAAGTTTAAGAAGCTGCAAGTCTAAGAGTTACCATTCAGTCAGTCAATCTTTGTTTGAGCAGCAGAATAGTTGGTTATGTAATGGAATTTCTTTATTGATAGCAAGTATTCACAGCATTTAGCAAGGTCAATATTATATGTAAAGAAGTAAACTGCACAGACTGTTGGGGTTCTTTTTCTTCTATTTAGTCTTCTTGGTACTATAATGGTCAGTAATATTTCTTTTTTTTTTCTTGAACAAGTTGAAAAAGCTCAATGAATATAAATATTGTTGACAAGCCTATATTTATGTGTTATCTTGTCCCTTAAACAGTAAATAGTGTAAACAGAAAGGATATACATGCTCAGTGTCAGACTTATAGAAAGGTTACATGCTTGAATGCACAGTTCATCAATTAATGTCTTTATTTGTAAATCATGTATGAAGTGCAAAATATAAAGATTTTATGTCTAATCTATAGTTTGGACTTTAACAGTTAATTTTTACGCATGGAGGTTAGTCTCTTTCAGAAATTTGGTAAACCAAGTGGGGCCTAAGGCTTATTTAAGGCAAAAATATCATGTTAAAATGAGTTTCTGTGAGAATAGAGGGCTTAACTGGACTTTCCTTAACCATATGGTGGCACTTCTCAATATCTAAAAGTAAGAGGTAACCAAGTTGAGAAAACTTTGCCCCATGACAAAACAAGATGCCGTAGCTGATGAATCAGTAACCAATGTTGGTAGAAGGAATTATTTTTGTTCAGTTGTTGTGGATGCATTGGTTGTCTAATCTATTGCTTGTTTTCTAGCATGTGAATGCCTAAATGTTTTGAGTCAGAAAATATTATCGTGATCTGTTAAGATTGTGTCGTCTTGGACATATTGAAAGAGATGCACATTTTTACACCATACCTTCAAAACGATTTCAACTTTTACGTGGAAAGTGTTTCAGAATAATGTTTTCTTTGACGGGATGTTAGTATCTTACCTGCAGTAGATAACTGCATTGGGTCTTTGTCTAGTTTAAACCCAGGCTTGTTTATCCTGGAGGCTGAAACTAAAGGCTGAACTAACCTAACAGAGAAGTACAGGAGTACTCAAACAAAAATAGCATTAACTCAAACCACTATATTAAGTTTGCTTTTTACAATCCTTTAAGACTCTGTAACAATAATCATAAACTTTCTTGTAAATAACCACCTAGCTCAAACATGATCATTAATGTTTGCAGAAACTGGTACAACATTTTTACATTAATGTTGTTTATGACGGTGGTAATCTGCTTTGGTGTTGACCCCTCTCTGACTAGCTGCTAGCTTCACCTACTTACTGACCAACTATCTTGTCTGATATCAAAGTAAGACTGTGTAAAAAGTGAAAAAAATCTAGGTGCTGAGGTGTGTACTGTTTGTGCCCTGCTGTTCTTCAATAGTGGGGAACTTTTTATTTTTATTCGATATATTTTTACACACGCTTCTGGATACTCGTCTAACCTGAGCGCCCCCTGCACTGGGAGCAACTAACCAGAAAAACCATAGCAAAGGGATGCTAAACAACAACCTATACATGCATAGCTACTTAACAGGGAAATTGTTGTCGAAATTCTAGCTATAATGTCTTCTAATTAAAATCAACCAAATTGAGGAGAATATTCGTTTGGTGTATTTTCTCAAATAAACCACAAAAGCAATTGTTGTTCGATGGAATGACGGTCTATGGTGAAATATTAGTGGGGAGAAAAAGAAAGCAAGAAAAAAGAAAACCCTGAGAAATTTAAAACAGCACCCATGGTGCCAAAATGCGGCAACATGGATAATTTAGTAGGTTAGGGGTTTTTTTTGCATGAATTGTGGTACAGCTAATTGTCGGGTCCTGTACTGTGTTGTGGTAGAGGTTTTGGATTGTCGTTGGATATTTCAAAGGGATATTCATATTACAAAGTGCTTTTTTCTGGCAAATTTTTTTTTTCATTACTGCTGTGTTCCATATTCATTTACTCTCACTCATAACATAAGTGTTGCTTTTTACACCCCTGGAGTATTCTCTGGAGTTTTACCTTTATTTTGGTACCAGTACAGTAAAAAAAAAACCTTGTAGTTCCTCAGATATATTTAATTCACAGTGGGCATGCCATTTTTGAGCAGATGTATTTTCAAAAAGGGAACAAAAGGGTATTTATTGTAAATATTACTTTTCATATATCTTTCAATGGTAAGATTTATACAGATAAAAGTCTTTATAGGGTTTTAGAAAATTGTCCAGCCTATGCATTACCATGCTTAAATATTTAGAAGGGCACAACAGCACACAAAGGTAACATTATTGTGAATATTAAGATGGATTAAGGAATAATAGTGCAACTGGAGTTTTTTTTTAAAATTTAACTTCTCATTTTCTGTAAATATTTTGTATATTTCTATTACCAATTGTATTTAGAGCATGTAGTCATTTATAAAAGTCTATCTTTTGTTTTTCTTTTGTATTGGAAGAATCAAATGTAGTTTAACATTATCACTTAGTGTGAATCTCGACACATTATTATTATTTTTGAAGCAACGCATGATGCTGAATTCAAATTTGAAATTATCTGTTGTGCAAAACAATAACCTGCAGTTCATTCAAAGCATTGCTCTTTAATTGGCTTTTCCACTTTGCATTTTGCTGCACCGATAAGCAACAAATCTGATACTACCCACAGAAACACACCAGGGTCACTTTGCTTCGTGATTTACTTGTTGCACTTTTGACTTCAGGTTCAGTTCTGGATCCCGCACCCTCCAGCACTTCTTTGATGATTTTGTTATAGTAGCAGTGAGGAGAACCATCTGCAGCTAAATGTCAGTAAGATCAAGGGGCTTGTGGTGGATTTCCGACAGACCGAGAAGCTACTGACACATGTCATCATTCAGGGTGAAGAGGTGGAGATTCTTCAGACCTACAACTACTGGTGTGTGTACATCGGCAAACAGCCAGGCCTAAGCAAGCACAGTGAGCACATGCTACTGAAAGAAAGGGTGAGGTTTAGCAGATTAGAATATATGCAGCAGGTCTAATGAAAAATCTTAGCTCTAGGCAGTGTGGTGGGTTCATAATTTAAGATCTAGGTACATAGATAGCACATTGATTAATAAATAAATATGTTTGCCACAAATTCATGTATACTTTTACATCAGCTGCAGTAAGAGCAGCCAACCAAAGTGCTTATTCATTTGCTTATTTCTGTTGTTTGTGTTAAGCCAAAGCGCCCTTGAGTGTGTTTTGGTAAGAATGAGCAGAGAAGAGAGGTGAACTTTCATCCCTGCAATTAAAGCCAAACCAGTCTTCAACCATGGTCTTGGTTTGATATTCATATATTTATGTGTTTTATAGTTATTTAGTTTACCGGCGCATCTACATAAATCATCAAAAAGCTAATTTAGTTGTGAAATTCAATTAAAATGTGAACCTCAATTATTATATAAATTAATTAGATACAGATTTCTAAATTTTAAGTTTTTATTTCTGTAAGCTGTACAGATAATGAAAACCCAAAATTAAGTTTATACAGTTATACAGTTAGTATGACATAACACCGATTTCATACAGAATTGTCAGCCTACTGAAAGGTATGTCCATGAACGGTATTGTATATTCACTCAGTACCTGGTGGTGTCTCTCATCTTCCTCTGGACATTATGGTAGTTTTTCTTTTTTAAATATGTACAGTGCAAAGCAGTTAGATATACTAATAGCACAGGACAAACTGACTTTGGCTACAGTTTTTCAAAAGATTCACAAACTATTTTACAGAACAAAAGTACCGTAAAAAATATTTAATCTGACTTTAGACTTGATAAAACATAGTGAAACAACACCAGGAGATGACACGGCTCCCCAAATCATCACATGTTGTGGAAACTTCACACTGGACCTCAAAAAGCTCAGATTCGGTGCTTCTTTGGACACAGGTTGACTTCATTTCAATTATGTGACTTCTGAATGTCATTCGTTGCACCAGAACCTTACAGAGGCTCCCTAACAAATGAGGTTGATGCATACGGGCATACCAATTTTCCTTTTTCCCCCCATTTACATACATTTTTTCTCATCATACTTCACCAACTTAAGACTATTTGGTGCAGGTCCATCACATAAAATAGGAATGTAACAAAATATGTAAACATCCTAGTGGTCTGAATTCTTCTGCAAGGCACCGTATATGACTTACCCTTTTTGAATTGAATTACTGAATTTTCTAATATTTCAATTTCATGTTGATGGTCGAGATTTATTTTGATGGACCTGTATCTGGTCATCATTGGAGTTTACACTATATTCAGAGCTGAAATGACGTGTTTTAAGTATGTTTAAAGGGTTTACTTTCTTTGTTTGTATTCCTTAATGATATTCTACTTTCATGTATTCTGTTGCTGTTTCCTACTGTCCCCAGAGCCATTATTAAGTTTCTATGTTATCTCATCACTGTCAAAAAAGGTATTTTCACCTGAAATATATGCAGACTGTATAAAATCCAATTGTACATGTAGAGATACTACCGTTCCAGTTAACAGAATAGAAAAATCCAGAGTGTGGAACATAAAGTATTCCAGATACCTGTGGTTTTGATATTGAGTTCAGTAGCTTTGCTTTCAAACTTTATCTGATGGTGAACAGAGGAAAGGAGGGCTATCTATATTGTTAAAGCCAAAGCCTGTGGGCATCAAACATCGAAATGTCAGGGTTGGGATAAATTCAAAGGATAAATTATTCATATGGCCTCAGTAAATGCTGTGCATGAGGTCACAAGCCAGGCTCAAAAGCAAAGGAGTATTTGACAGGAAGCTGCACAGAAGTAGTCCTTCAATCCCTTTTAGGAGAGGAGGGGGTCTTCACTGTAGCAGCTGTCCAAGCACGCAGGGGAAATGACCTGCCCAGTAAACCATAAACAAGTGTGAAAAATATGCAAAAAAGAAGAGAAAAAAGGGATTCTTCACTGTACACTTACTTTGATTTGTTAAGATAACATGCTTCCCTTGGGGAGGTGATGAAGTGAGATGAGAGACATGCCAAGTCAAATGCACTGATGTCATTGTAGATTTAAGGAAGCTTTTGATCATTTTGATGGGCCTAGTGCAAAACACGAGAGGAGTATTTTTCCTCACCAGTTGAATGACATGAAAACAATCTTGGTCAATGAAACACAAAGTACATAAATTAGTTATCCTGGTGGGAGAAAAAAAATCACTTTTATACATTTTTATTGTATCGCAGCTGAGTATTACAGACTTAAGAAGACAAAAAGCATTTGACAAATAAAATGTATTTGGTCTGAAAGTGCAGCTGTTAGAATATGAGTTAATGAGTTTAGTTCAGTGCTGCTTTCAATACGGTGAACCACAGTAGTCTAATTTCTCATTTAGAGTATGCTGTTGGAAAAGCTTGATACCAGGACTCCTTTTGAATGATCTTTTTGAGAGTTTAGCAGATGTTAAGGTATGGATTTAAAAAAAGTAATCTAGAAAATGAAATTGAAAACAATGTCTTTCATCCTTCATGCATTTCTTCATGGCTGGACTATTGCAATGTTCTTATTTTTGGCACACATAAGACCACATTACTTTCATCCTGACTTCTTTACACTGGATGTCTGTGCATTTTGGTCTGATTTTAGGACTTTTTAGTTTGATTTTAATCCTTTAAAGTGGCTAGTGGTTTACTACCTTAGTGAACTGTTAAGTCTACACTTTGGTCTGCAATTGTGAAAGCATTTGCTCCCTGTTGTTCCAAAACACAAAGCAGACTGGACCCATGTAGTAGCGTCTTCTAAAACTGTAGGATAACTTACCCCTGCCAAATAGGCGGAAACATTTTTAAAACACAATTTCTAACCCCTTACTTTTAAGTCTAATTAAATCTAATGGTTTGATGTAATTTTTTGTATTGTATGAGTTCTGCAGCATTTTGCTGTTTTTATATGTGCAGTATAAATAAATTTAACTTGAATACAAATTCTTCAGACAGCTGGAGACAGGAAACATTAGACAGGTTTGTCTAATGTTTCAAACCTGCTGCTGAGTATAATTTGATTAGATCTGAGTAATTGTAAAATACCCCTAGGGTTTTAGAAACCTTTATGATTTTAATCTGCTTTATTAATGAAATTCTTCATTCAGTGCGTTTATATCTTTTCTTTCTTTCTGGGCTCTAACTGGTCAAACAACGTCTGAAGATTTTTTAAACTGAAACATGTGGCACTCGAAAAAAAAAGTTTGAGTCAATTAATCTCTTATGAAAAAAACAACAATCTTTTGCCAAACTCTTGTCTTTCAAAAAACATAGATTGCTATATTTCTACTCAGTCTCTTTGGCAGTGTCAAGGAAACCAATGCTGACCTTCATTTAGACAAAAGAATGACAATACCGTAGGGAGATAAGAAAGTGAGGGGGTTGAGTGGGAGGTGGGTGGGGAAGAAAAAAGGAAAATCAATAGCTCATTTTCTGCTTTTTTGTATAGGGATTGTGATGTTTGCTGAGATAAAGGTCGACCAGCCTGAGAGATCTCTCACGCCGTCTCAGCTTGAACAACCATGAAATTGCTATTGTGTCCGCAGCAATTTAAAAGTGAGAAATCAGATTTTGCCCTATAGCTTTTAATGTGCCTTATGGAAATAAGGTTTTCAGTGCATTTATGTGCATGGTCACATTTTCCCAACAAAAAGGAAAGTCATATATCTTCACTTTTCATTTTTTTTTTGTATCACAATAAAAGCTTTCTCTAGTTTTGTACATCTGCACTATATTGGGTTTGGCCAAAAATATCACCAACCACCAAATATTGTCAAGCTCTCTCAATTCAAGAGGCAGCAGCTTTTCTGTTGATTCTGACCAAATGAGGCACCCTTCAGTTGTAACGTACACCTATTCACACTTTGTAGTCTATTCGTTCCACAGTCAAGCATCATGTCCGTTTAGCTGCTACAGTCGTGCAAATCCATATGTCTGTCCTGTTGTCCATCTCACATCCATCACAGGGCAAACACTAAGGCTGGAGCCCATCTCAGAAGGTGATTCCTATCACTAGCTCCATGCCCCTCCCTTGTCCTATAGCACTAAATTCATGAAGTGGTTATGGGACACTTGTTCGATATCCTTTATGATCATTTCTTCCTAATGTTTATTGCATAAACATATGTGACTCAAACTGCCCATACGTGTTGTGTAAAGATTTATTAATCGCACAGCAGATTTAATGCTTCTTATGGAAGAACAAAAAGGAAATGCTAAATATACCCCACTGACAAATCTATTTTACTGCTCACACACACACACACACACACACACACACACACACACACACACACACACACACACACACACACACACACACACACACACACACACACACACACACACACACACACACACACACACAATGGTCTATTGCAGGTGTATGCAACCTTTACAATCCAAGGAGAGAGAGAAAGAGAGAGATGCATTACATTAAGTCCAGCCTTAGTGTGTGTCACTTTCTTTTTCTGCTTGACATATGATAAACCCTATTGCTTCAATCTTTAAACAACATAATTTTGCATAGTGATTAGTTACTCTCTAAAACTCTGTAATACCATGAAAACCTTTACCAGAGTTAATATTTTACATGAGATACAACATTACCTATATAGAGGTTTAAATATACACCTCCCAATGCAAGGTATCACTGTAATGAGGCATTTATGTGTACTTTTACTGACAATATAGTGGAAAAACAGTGCTAGTGTCAAATCAGTGATAAAAAATTTAATCACTTCAATAATTTACTATCATATTTATTAACATGGACCAGATGTATCCACGTATTTTAACACATATGGACCTATGTTGAAGAAAAACAGACAAACAATAAAACAAATAAGTGAATGATCAGCTGGTAAGGTGTGTCTGTGCTGTACACATCATGCAAGATACATGAAGCAAAACCTCAAAAATATGGAAAACAGCTTGGATGGGTGGACCACCAGATGTTTAATTTCGATAGCACACATCCTGACTGATGAGCAGGTATCTACGAAGCAGAGCTATGGGCTTCACTAACAGCATGCAGTGATTAGAAACAGATATACACTTTGTCATTGTAATCAAATCAAATTAAAACTGAACATGAGTTTCATGAAAAATTAAATCAGTGACAAGTGTTGAAAACCATAAATTGCTCATAAGTGTATTCATCTGTACTTTTAGTTAAAGCTTCCCTGAAAAGGAAATTATGCATTCAATAACTATGGCAACTTTGGGCATCATAAAAGCATCTTTATTTTTCCTGCATATTGAAGAAACTATTGAAAACTATTGATCATCAATCTAATAGGTTCAGCCTGATTTAATTTGTTGGAAACGTCAGACGATATAGGTGGAGGCCTCAACAATCGCCCGTATAAAGGATTACCTGAAAAATAGACCACGGTTTGTGAAACTGTTGGGTCATGTGTCTGACCAGATAGACAGCAGCACAGGAACACCACATAAGACTGTGCTCTCACCATTCCTTTTCACCATGTATACCTCAATTTCCAGTACAAGACAGAGTTCTGTCATCTGCAGAAATTCTCAGGTGATTGTGCAGTTGTCTGACCTTTGGTCTCTGTGCTGTCTCTCTGATTAATGCCCTCCTTATCCAGTCTGTGAGTTTTAGTGGGCAGTCCTCTCTTGGCAGGTTTCAGGGGTACCATGTGCTTTGCATTTGTTGGTCCTCCAGGCGAACATCAAAAATTTGGATACTTATTTTATAACCCCAACCTAACTTGTACTTCTCTACAACTTTGTCTCTCCCTTGTTTGGTCTTCAAAGAGTGATCCCTCTTGCTATGTGTTGCTGCAGCCTCTGTGGCCTTTCAGAAAATGTGTGTTTATACTGAAAGATCACGCAACACTTAGAAGGCACACAGGTGGACTTCATTCGACTAATTGGTATGCGACTTTTGTAGGTAAATGGTTGCAGTAGAACTTTTTAGGGGCTTCATAGCAAAGGGGTGGATACATATGCATGTCAAATTTTCAGTTTAATTTCTTATATTTATTTTCTCGTTTTGCATTACCAATTTAGACTATTTTGTGCAGATTCATCACATAAAATAAAATTATAGTAGTATACACAGTCTCTCCAGTGTGTCCTAAGCCGCCCCCTGGCCCACCTGCTGGTGAAGGCGTCTAGGGGGCTTTTAGGACAAATGCCTGAGCCACCTCAGATGACTCCTTTCAATGTGAAGGAGCAGTGGCTCTACTCTGAATCGCTCCCGGATGGTCGAACTCCTCACCCTATCTCTGAGTGCCATGGCCAGTTTGCAGAGGAATCTCTTTTCAGCCACTTATATCCAATATCTATTTCTTTCAGCCATAACCCAAATTTCGTGTCCATAGGTGAGGGTAGGAACTTAGACCGACAGGTAAATCAAGAGCTTCGCCATTCGGTTCAGCTCTGTCTTCACTACAGTACATCTGTGGCTGTACCCTCCCTGAGAGCAATACGTGGATGTATGAACACAGTGAGCAGAGCTGGTCACTTGACAATGTACGTGTGCATGTGTGGCTTCTTTGTCACAATGTTGACATTCTTGTAAATGCTTAAAAACATTTTTTTAGATTCATAGTGAGAAATCCAAATTCGCAAAACAATATGCACCCACCCAAAAAAATGAAATAAGGCCAGATATACCACATAAGAATAAACAACCACTCAAGTAAATAATATTGACTTCATAAATGCCCATGCAACTCTATAAATAGTATTGCATCACATTAACAAGACATGCCTTAATTTTCTGAAGCAGTATATATTCATACAACCTAAAGGCTTAGCTGTTTACAATGGTTCTTACATGATAGTTAAACTTTATCTTTATGTGCTGTCCATAGCTCCTGACCACAGAAAAAAAAATAAAGAATACTGATACAAGATTTAGGGCTCCTAATAGCTACAGTCAGATGTACAAGCAGGTAAAATCATTATATTGTCACGTTGTGGAAAAGGGTGTGGCCAGTTATGTGGATGATATCATAATATTACATTGATCAAGAGCTCATGTCTGTAATAAACAAAGTAATCTGCCCAGAGCAGAATAAATTAGCACAGAGTTGCAAATTAGAAGAGATGCTAATAATCAGAAGTGGGTTATTTACTAATGACACAGGTGCAGCTTGTTCCTTCTGCTATTATAACACTACATAATTATGATCATATGGTCATACTCGTTTGCAAGCAGAGTCGTGATTAATGTCTGCTTGGCTCTCAGGTTGTATTAAAAACATTGATATTTTTGGTTTGATCATAAAAATACTATCTTGTGCATCTTCAGCTTCTCTAGCTGTATTCAATAAATTCTGCACTACAGGGGCTTACTGACAACAGCTAGCCATTTAATGAATTCAATTCAATTAAATTCAATTCATTTTTATTTTATATAGCGGCAATTCACAACACATGTAATCTCAAGGCACTTTACAAAGTCAAATTCAATCAAATCATACAGATTGGTCAAAAAGTATCCTTTTCCATAGGATACCCAGTAGATTGCATCAAGTTTTGACAAACATCATTAACTCCTCATGCAAGAGCTATAGAGCCACAATAGACAGTCGTCTGCATTGTCAATGGTTTTGCAGCAATCCCTCATACTCAGCATGCATGAAGCGACAGTGGAGCAGAATACTCCCCTTTAACAAGGACGAAAACCTCCAGCAGAACCAGACTCAGTGTGAGTGAGTGTCAGTGAGTGTCATCTGCCTTGACGGACTGGGGATTACAGAAGACAGAGCAAAGACACAAAAAGCACAGAAGCACACATTGATTCACTAATCCTTTCTGTTATATACTAATAGCAGATGTCTGCCTCCCCTGGATGATGTCACAGCTAACAGAACGCCAGACCAGGTGTACCTACTATGAAGAGAAAAATGACAGAGAACAAAAAGTTAAAAGCTGAAATAACAACAAACAATGCAAATTGGAGCACAGTGGGATAACAAAGCAGAGTGAGAAAAATAGACCCTTATATCCCCCAGCAGCCTAAGCCTATCCACCTTATTTTCGACGGAAATACGGAGCCAGCGAGTTGCCGTTTTTTTGTGCAAGAATTCCGGCCGCTCACTTCCTGTCACTAGGTAGCTTGCTGAAAAGCGACTCATGCAGCTACTTCTCCGAAATTACTTATCTTTATGGCTTTGAGGAAGACCGGGATCGTTTGGTCTTTATGGTTAAAAGCTTTAAATCTGAAGAAACCACCGAAGCGACCGTATGTTTATTCTTTTCATTTTGTGGACAAAAGACCGACAGAAGAGCACACGTCGCCAGAAAAGTGCAATTTTTGACAATGTTGCCGCGACAGTTTATCATTTCAGTCAAACTAATGTTATTTGGCCGAGGGAAGCGCTGAAACAGAAGTGCCACACAAAAAAACGGAAGTTTGACCCATAGTTACTTCCGCGTGTCTGCCTCACGGAGCAAAACTGGGAGTTGGTTCCACAGTAGAGGAGCCTGACAGATAAGGGACCTGCCTCCCATTCCACTTTTAGAGACTCTAGGAACCACCAGTAAACCTGCAGTCTGAGAGTGAAGTGCTCTGTTAGGAACATTTGGGAAAATCAAAGGGCTTTAAACCTGAGAACGATAATTTTAAATTATATTCTTGATTTAACAGGATGCCAATGAAGGGAAGCTAAAATTTGAGAAATATTATCCCTCTTGTTGATTTCCATCAGAACTCTTGCTACAGCATTTTGGATCAGCTGAAGGCTTCAAACTGCATTTTGAGGACTTCCTGATAGTAAAGGAATAAAATAGTCCAGCCTTGAAGTAACAAATCCATGGACTAGTTTTTCAGTGTCACTCAAAAAACTACAAAATATTTCTAATTTTGACAATATTCCGGAGGTGAAAAAAGGAAACCCTGGAAACCTTTTTAATATTAACACCAAGGTTTTTTACTTTATTGCCAGAGGCCAATTTAATGGCATCCAGATTAAGTGATTGATTAAGAAGTTTATTTTTTGAGGACTCTGGTCCAAAGATTAAAACGTCTGTCTTGTCAGAATTTAAAAGCAGGAAATTTAAAGTCATCCAGGTTTTGATGTCATCAAGACATGCCTTTAGTCAAAGTAATTAATTAGATACGTCAGTATTAATGGATGAATATAGCTGAGTGTCATCAGCATAACAGTGGAAATTATTCCCATGCTGTCTGATAATTTTACCAATTGGAAGCATATACAGGACTGTCTCAGAAAATTAGAATATCGTGAAAAAGTATACTAGTAGGCTATTCAACTAATCACTTGAATCGTCTAATTAACTGGAAACACCTGCAAGGGTTTCCTGAACCTTGAAAAACACTCAGCTTGGTTCAGTAAACTAAATCACAAGTATGGGGAAGACTGCTGATCTGACTGCTGTCCAGAAGACCATCATTGACACCCTCCATCAGGAGGGTAAGACACAAAAAGAAATTTCTCAAAGAGCAGGCTGTTCACAGAGTGCAGTTTCAAAGCACATTCACAAAAAGTGTGTTGGAAGGGGGAAATGTGGCAGGAAACGCTGCACAACCAAGATCTGGCACCTGCCCACAGTGCCAAAACCACCAGTAACTGGTGTACTGACCATGGCATTACTGTCCTTGATTGGCCTGCCAATTCCCCTGACCTGAACCCCATGGAGAATTTGTGGGGTATTGTGAAGAAGAAGCTGAAAGACACCAGACCCAACAATGGAAATGAGCTAAATGCCGCTATTGAAGCATCCTGGGCATCCATAACACCTCAGCAATGCCACAGGCTGATTGCCTCCATGCCACGCCGCATTGATGCAGTAATCTGTGCAAAAGGATTCCCAACCAAGTACTGAGTGCATTACTGGACATTTTCAAATGTTTGATTTTGTTTTGCTGTTATAATTTTTTTTTTACTTGGTCTGAGGAAATATTCTAATATTTTGAGATAGGATTTTTGAGTTTTCTTCAGCTGTACACCATAAAAAACAATAAAAGGCTTGCGATATTTCAGTTGATTTGTAATGAATCCAGAATGTATGACGTTTCATGTTTTTTAATTGCATTACAGAAAATAAAGAACTTAATCACAATATTCTAATTTTCTGAGACAGTCCTGTATATAGTAAAGAGAATTGGCCCAAGGACTGAACCCTGTGGTACTCCACAAGTGACCCTAGAGTTTGAAGAAGATTTATTATTAACATGAACAAACTGGAATCTGTCAGATAGATAAGATTTAAACTTGCCTAATGTTTTTCCGTTAATCCCGAAAGTATGTTCAAGTCTTTCTAGGAGAATATTGTGATCAATTGTGTGGAATGCAGCACTGAGATCTAACAGGACAAGTATAGACACAAGTCCATTATCTGAGGCCATGGGAATATCATTAGTGACTGAAACTGTTCAAATAGGTCATTACATTGTAAATGTTCACATACTTGATTTATAACTACTTTCTCAAAAATTTTAGATAAGAAAAGAAGATTAGATTAGGTCTGTAATTTATTAAATCATCTTGATCAAAAGGGGGTTTCTTAAGTAAAGGTTTAATAACAGCTGCTTTAAAAACCTGTGGTACATATCCATTTACTAAGGATAGATTAATCATATCTAAAATGGGGGGGGGGGGGGGGGGGGGTGGACGTTGTACACACACTCGCACTCACCTCACACATCCTATACTCCCCGGTTCAGGTACCGGCACCCCAGAGGGGTATTCAGCCCGCAGACCTGGGAGGTCAACCCCATCATCAGGATGGGCACTCCGGACCCAACAGTTCCCAAAACCCGACCTACCCAAACCTATCACAGACAGTGGTGTCTGTGAGATTGACTGCAGAACTATAAAGGCAATCGCAGCTTCCTCATGTAACGCGAGAACAAAAGGTGCGTTCATGGTGAAGTCACCAATAAAACAGAAAAAAAGACGAAAAGTTGCTTTTTTGAAAATGAATAGATTGGTGGAACATAGGTGTGAAAAGTCGCTGGTAACAGTGCTGCTGTGACACAGAGCATCACCCTCCTCATAGAATGACAGGAGGGGGTCTGTCTGTCTTTTTCCTCTCGCAACTGCAATATGTCTGGCAGAGACCAGAGTGAACCAGAATATAAAGACATGGATTGTTTGTTATCAAGAGTGACCAGACCCTTTGAGATTGCTGAGCGGACTGGACCAGCGGGACAGGCCACCTTCAGGAGCACCAGGAAAGGGGCTCCTGATAGCCAGTCCACCCCTTTCGTTATAAGACCAACTAAAAGGGTAGCTATGTGTTTCCCCTAAAAAAGTGACTACTGACTCAATATGAAACATTTCCATTCAAAATAAGATATTATTTCTATACAATATGATATAACAAAATACTATTTCTAACTTTCTTACCTGAGAAGACATTATGCGTTAAAAAAAAGCAAAAACCCTGTGAAGTTCTAACGGTTATCTTTTTTTTCCTCTTCTCCCACGAGACTGGTGTTATTCCACTTGTCGCCAGAGGGGGCAGACGTCAGCAAAAATCCTGTAACTTGCACCTTTAAGCATGATCAACAACTTTAAATGGGACAATCAAAGTTAGTTGTTCTCATGCAAAAATGGCTCATCAAGCTAAATACCAATCGTTAGTGCTCTGATGACCATTTATTGTTCTCAGGGGGCTGAGTCATGCATAACAGCATCCGCAGACCACTCTTTTAGTGATGAAGATTTTCTCACCCTGGATAGAGAGGAACGCTGGTTTTAAAGGGGAGTAAAGGAAGCCATTTTTATGAAGAGAAACCACCTGTTGTTAAATAGGGGTAGTGGCCTCCGGGTCCAATTGTCCCCCTCTTACAATGCTGTCATTGCAAGCATGACACCTCTCTGAGAGCAGTACATGGATGTGTAAACACAACAAGCAGCACTGGTCACGTGACATAGTTACACAATAAGCCGCCGTAGCTTCTTGGTCATACTGTTAACAGTTTTGCAAGTCACGCACACACACACACACAGATAAAAATTGTAAAATATGATGTTGTGTCTAGTTGGGGGTTTGGCCGCATACAATCACAGTCAGTAGTCAAACAACTGATATGGTGTCATTTGTAAGGGAACTGAGATCTCTGAGAAATACTGCATAATAAATAACGTTTTTAGTTGCTAATTTATTGCTCTGTTAAAAAAAATATTGGCCAAATAATTTCAGAAATAAATCTATACGTTTCTATTCATTAACATTCACAATTAAATCCAATTAATCTTCAAGGCCATGGGGGTTCTACACTGTACTGCAGTTTTCAAATAATCATCTATCAACTACTGGTTTCTAGGTGTTTGATCATGCATTGATCATATTTCCATCACTGGCAGCTTTATCAAGCTTTATCCTTTCTGTACATTGAAAAAGCTTTCAAATTTCCCCAAATGTTATCACCTTGAGTATTAGAAATGCAAAATAATGGAAAGTATTGCAACAGGCTTCATGTTACCTGTAGAACCTGTAACAGAAAACCACCTGTTGTGTGTGATTATTTCTGACATTGATGGCATAAGGACTAGAACCAGATAACAGATGCTTCCATCTAACCAGTCTGCTGGGCCACTAATGAATCACTAAGTCCTTGAATGCTAATCGGCATTTGAGAACTCCCAGGGTGCGCTTTTTTTTTTTCTTTAGTTAGAGTGGTTTTCCCTCTGCACCTGCACTATGACAGTTAAACGCCTCTCCAGTGTGTGTGTTGCATCTAGTTAGGGATTTTGTGTCCTTAATAGGAAATCAGTCAGAAAGATGTCATAAAATTAATCAGATACTCTCAGGTTTGACCAAAACTCAGCAGAAACTCAGTAGAAATTTTGACAATGCCCCATCAATAAACGTGACTAGTGAAATACAAGAGATCTTTTATCTGAATAAGCAGCATCCCTTTGCCCCCCACAATTGACTTGCACACATCAGCTGTTGTCAGCTGTGATCAATTACCTCAGATAAAAGTGACAAGGCTACTGCACCTCCACAGTGAAGCATTTCCTGTGCTGGCCTCAACACAGCCAGTGATGGGATGTCTCTGTCAGCAAATCTATCTTTCGAAATTCAGGCCTCTCAGCTGTGACACATGCTCAAACAGCAACAGAGATGTGACTACGGTATGGAAGAGAGGTGTCAGTTATTGAATGACCCCCTCATATATTGGTAGAAAGGAATGAGGTGTCAGACAAAAGTGGTAATAGAGTGGAATACATTAAATGATGTAGAGCGGCCAGCCAAGTGAAACCAATTCTGCCAGTTTCTTTAAAGCTTAGTTGCCTGAGAACAGAGAGCAGACACCTGGATGTGGTTTAGAGGATTATGAGAGGGAGGGAAACAGAGATGAATAATATAGGAGATGAATAATGAAATATGAAAGTAAGGTTGGGGTAAAATTAGCTTTGATTCTAGGTCTGTGTGTTGGTGCTAGTGATAAAGAAATAGATGATAAAAAACAATATTATATAATATACATTCATATACAATATGCATAATATGTCACAGCCAAATAATAATCCTTCTATTACATGGTAGCTCCAAAATGCACCAAAGTTGGGAGTCTTTGGGTCAGTGGGGAGAGCAGTCATGTTGTGATCAGAGAATTCTAGGTTCAATTCCTGCTGTCCTCCTCACTATATGCCAGTGACGTGCGGTAGGGTTCATAGCTGGTGAGGCACTGACGTCATCAGAGTCAGATTTACAAATATATACACTCTACAGAGTAGACTCGTTGCAAAGTGCTGAAGGAGACTGATTGAGCCAAATCAATTAACCAAGAGACATGGAAAAAATATTGATTCTTTGTTAAAAAAATAAATAAAACTAAATTATTTGTCATTTGATTGGTAACGGTTTATGAGTTATGATGGATTTCTGCATTTGTAACACATTCAAAAACTATAACCCGCACTATGCACATTTCATTACAAAAACAAAACATGAGCAATTATCGCTGTCTTATCTCTACTTAGAAATGAAGTCTAGCTGCGCTCTTTCTGCACAAAAATATCGGTCATTTTCCGGTAAAAGTTCTCTTTATCTTCTTCAGTTTTAAAACTCTCTCAGTCTCGATGGAGATCACTGCCAGGGAGGAAAGCCTTCCTTGACCAGTCCTGTTCCGGCTGTATGTTTTAAGTCTTTTTAGTGCTTTACTTGTTTAGCATAACTCGCTAATAATACATCCATAACTTGCTGTCACTCTACTATTTGGGGATCACGAGCGGTGCTCCTTGAGCGCCCCCTGCCTAGAGGCCAAGGAACTGCCGGCCTCACCTACAACCCGTTCTTTGGCTTTTATGATCGCTCAGCAGCACACGAAAACACACAGTTTAATGACCAAAACACAATTCGTAATCCACATATATTAAATTGTGGAAAATCAGTTCATAAGTGTTTGAACAATTGAATTTATGATCTAGAGACAGGATGATGCATTCACAGAATGGAAGCCAGCGCAGTTAACATGGGATTGCGCAATCCCAGGGAGGCCAAGCTCACTGCGGCCTCACCGGCTTCGCTATGTAGCGCCACCAAGGATTTACGTGAAAAATAGCGAAAAGTCTTTGATTTTAAAGAGAATATGAACGCTGGATATAGGCACCAGCAACCCCCGCGACCCCATGAGGGATTAAGCGGTTTGGAAAATGGATGGATGGATGGATGATAAAAAATAAGGAAATTAGATAAAAAAAGAACTTTTATTACAAATGACTGAGTGAATCACAATATATATTATGTTATCAGTATTATATATTTTCTTTCTTTCCATGGTGACAAGTGAGGCCTGGCCTCACTTGCCTCCCCTGACTGCACGTCACTGCTATATGCATATTTGGCCCTGGAAAAGACACTTAACCTCAAGCTGCCTTTTGACATTAATATAATGAACTGTGTAACAGTATATTAATTTGTGACGGTTTTAAGTGCATCTAGATGAATGACACTTACTGTGGGTGAAAGGTATGACTAGGAAAGAGCTATTTAAGTTCAGACTATTTACAATTTTACCAAACAATTAATACTACTTAATACTATATAAAAATATTATCAAAGATAAAACAGTGATAAAAGCTGATAGAATAACACAAAATTCAAAACACATTCAAGAACACCAAATAAAATGAGTTACTAGCTTGTTGTTTACTGTGACTATAGGCTTTTCCCACAATTTTGATAAATCAGTGCCCTTGCACCCCCTAATAACAAGCCACCACTGGTCATAATCTCTTGTATTTTGTCCCCATGCATTTTTGCTATCCCTACACATGTGGTGTGATATAAAATTTTAAATAACAAATATACACAATTAGATTCTATTTGAGATTTTAACATTCATCTTATGTATTTATACATGTTTCCTTTTATCATTACTTAACAACTAAAATAAATATAATGGATTTTTTTTAAAATGACTGGAACACAATGGTTTAATACATGTGTGAGAAATTGCTTCTTTATTGGTATAAAATCAAAAGAGGAGGCACCGTTGAGCTCCTGAGATTGTGGTAAGGCATATTATGTCACTTCCTTTGTTCTGTTGCTGTGTTGTGTTGTGTGGATTGTGACATCTCTCTCTTTCAAACACATAAGCACGTTTAAAACAAATTCTCTGTTTCTGCACTTCACGTTTGCACCTCATGTTTCACATGGTTTACTTTTTCTCGGCATGGTAAAAGGTCCCTAGCAAATCCAAGCCTAGCTTTAGCCTTACTATGGTTGCCTTACCTATGTTTCCGTTTGCTTCTCAGTCTATGTTAAAGTCTCACCCTCTCTCTTGTTCTCTGTGTCCTCTGCCTCCTTTAGTGATAATGGTACATGTAATAAATGCAGTGTTTTTGTAGCTTTGGAGTGTCAGAATTGGAAGCCTGGCTATTGAAAAACCAGCAGATAGTCGCCCCTCAGGTAGCATGGAGGTAGCACAGACATTAGCTTCACATAACGGTTCCCTAGCAGTACCCGTGCAGCAGGGTAACCGGGATGGCTGGGTGACAATACGTAAAAAGCATAGCTCTAGATTCTAGCCCCAAGGTCACCACCAACTCGTCTGCGTTTCAGATTTTCGCCACTCAGAGACACACGCTGAGAAGCCGACTCTGGTAATTGGCAGCTCCATAGTCGGAAATGTGGCATTAGAGACACCAGGGACCATAGTCAAATGCCTGCCGGGGACCAGAACGGGCAATATCAAATCCTACCTGAAACTGTTGGCTAAGGATAAGGGTAAATAAAATAAGACTGTTATTCACACTGGCGATAATGACACCCAGTTACGCCAATCGGTAATAGTGGGTGATCTGTCTTCCCTGGATGATGGTACAGCTAACAGCACGCCAGACCAGGTGTACCTACTATGAAGAAAAAAAAGAGAGAGAACAAAAAGTTAAAAGCTGAAATGACGACAAGCAATGCAAAACAGTAGAACTCAGTAGAGTGAGAAAAATAGGCCCTGATGTCCTCCAGTAGCCTAAGCCTATAGCAGTATAACTATAGAGGTAGCTCAGAGTAACATGAGACACTCTAACTATAAGCTTTGTCAAAAAGGAAAGTTTTAAGCCTAGTCTTAAAAGTAGACACGGTGTCTGCCTCACGGACCAAAACTGGGAGTTGGTTCCACAGGAGAGGAGCCTGATAACTAAAGGATCTGCCTCCCATTCTACTTTTAGAGACTCTAGGAACCACCAGCAGACCTGCAGTTTGAGAGTGAAGTGCTCTGTTAGGAACATACGGGGTAATCAGAGCTCTGATATATGATGGAGCTTGTTTCTAATTTTGGCAATATTCCAGAGGTGAAAAAAGGAAATTCTGGAAACCTGTTTAATATGGGATTTAGATGACATGTCTTGGTCAAAAATAACACCAAGATTTTTTACTTTATTACCAGAGGCCAAGTTAATGCCATCCAGATTAAGTGATTGATTAAGAAGTTTATTTTTTGAGGACTCTGGTCCAAAGATTACAACTTCTGTCTTGTCAGAATTTAAATGCAGGAAATTTAAAGTCATCGAGCTTTTGATGTCATCAAGACATGACTGCAGTCGAAGTAATTGATTGTATTCATCAGGATTTATGGATAAATATAGCTGAGTGTTATCAGAATAACAGTGGAAATTAATCCTATGCTGTCTGATAATTTTGCCAATCGGAAGCATATATAGTAAAGAGAATTGCTCCAAGGACTGAACCGTGTGGTACTCCACAAGTGACCTTAGAGTTTGAAGAAGATTTATTATTAACATGAATAAACTGGAATCTGTCCGATATATAAGATTTAAACCAGCCTAATGCTTTCCCCTTAATCCCTACAGTATGCTCAAGTCTTTGTAGGAGAATATTGTGATTAACTGTATCAAATGCAGCACTGAGATCTAACAGACTAAGTATAGACAAAAGTCCATTATCTGAGGCCATGAGAATATCATTAGTGACCTACACCAGAGCTGTTTCAGTGATGATTTGTTGATGGTGTTACTTCCTCATTGCATTTGCATTAGACAACGTAACCCCCTTGGAAAACGAAGGTGATTATTCACAATAAGTTGGCTCCCTGGTTTAATTTAGTGCTAGATTCTTTGAAGAACAATGTTGGGAAATTGGAGAGAAGAAGTCACGCTACACATCTGGAAAAACTGTTTAGTTTTGTATAAAAAGATTCTTTGCAGGGTCAGAGCAGCATATTTGTCATCATTAATAGTGGAGAATAAAGATAATCCTAGGTTTCTCTTTGGTACAGTTGCCAAACTTACCCAGAGTCATAGCTCTGTTGCTCCATCTATTCCCTTAGCTCTCTAACCTGGCCAGCCAAGGCGACCTATGCCATATACACGGCATATCAGTTTGATAGATTTGAGAGAATTGCTCCATGGAGGATGCTGTCTCATTAGCACTTCACTCAGCTCTGACTTATCTGCAGCATCCCAACACCTATGTTAGGATGCTCTTCATGGACTTCAGCTCAGCATTCAACACCATGCTACCAGACATGTTGGCTCTGAAGCTCCACAACATGGTATTATCCACACGTCTTTGCTCCTGGATCAGTGACTTCCTCACCAACAGGCCCCAAGTGGTGAGGATAGGGAAACACATCTGCTTCACTGATCCTCAACACAGGTACGCTGCAGGGTTATGTCCTCACCCCTGCTGTCTCCACCCTTTTCACACAGGACTATTCTGCTATCCACCCCACAAACACAGTGGTGGAGTTTGCAGACGACACCACTGTAGTGGGTCTCATCTCCAACAATGATGAGTCCCACTACAGGGATGAGGTCAGCAATCTGACACAGTGGTGCTCTAGGAACAACCTGATCCTGAACACCAATAAGACAAAGGAGGTAATAGATTACAGGAGGTTCAATGATTCCCAGTGACAGCATCAGGTCAACCTCCTCCCTCAGCGAGACCAGCAGACGCTCAGGTATTCTGTAACTCATTCGTCTCACAACAGCTCCCTCTTTTAGCACAATATCATGCTTTACAATGTCAGTTCTACCAGGGTTCTGCTGGAATACTTCTGAATTACACAGATTTCTCACCTGAGTCTGCTCTACTTCAGAGAGGTGGTTGAGGTCCAGGTCTTGAGGGATGGGTGCTGGCAGATACTGCTCCTCCACTTCCTCCTGAACATCTTGGATCAATAAGACTTCCGCCATTTTTGGTCTCTCCACCCACTCCTTTAGCAGGTTGATGTATAATACTCTGCTTGAGCGGGGCTGATCTGGAATGGCCACCTGGTATGTTGTCTGTCCCAGTTTCTTTTGGATCTCATATGGCCCCTGCCACTTTGCTAGCAGTTTGCTGTCATCACTTGGAAGGAGCACCAGCACTCTTTGGCCAGGACTAAAGGACCTCTGCCTGGCTGACTGATCATACCAAGCCTTCTGGTGCTGTTGTGCTTCTGCCATATGAGCTTGCGCCAGTTCTGTCATCTTTTCCAGCCGCTCACGCATCTGGATAACATAAGATGCCACATTAACAGTTTTGGACTGTTCCTTGTCACCATCCCAAGTTCTCCTCAGCAGAGAAAGGGGACCCCTTACTTCATGGCTGTATAGCAGTTCAAAAGGTGAAAAACCTGTTGAGGCCTGTGGTACTTCTCTATAAGCAAAGAGAAGGTAAGGTAGCCATCAATCCCAGTCGGTGCCCATTTCATTGACAAACTTACGCAGCATCTGCTTCAAAGTCTGGTTGAATCTCTCAGTGAGGCCATCAGTCTGAGGATGATATGGAGTTGTCTTTAAGCTTTTGATTCCAAGAAGCCGGTACACCTGTCTTAACAGACTGGACATGAAGTTAGTTCCACGATCAGTTAAAATTTCATCTGGGAACCCAACCCTTGAGAATAGCTGCACCAGACAGAAAGCAACTGCTTTAGCTTTTATGCCCCTCAAAGGAAAGACTTCAGGATATTTTGTGCCGTAGTCCGTAATAACCAACATGTAACGGTTGCCTGCTTTACTTCTTTCCAGAGGGCCTACAATGTCCATGCCTAGCCGTTCAAATGGAGTGCTGATGATTGGTAAAGGCTGGAGAGGAGCTCTGGAGGGGAGTTTCAGAGAGGATTTTTGGCACTGAGGGCAGCTTTTACAAAACATGGCCACATCCGCCTGCAATCCAGGCCAGTGAAAGTATTTTTTGATGCGGGCAATGGTCTTATGTTTTCCAAGGTGGCCAGCCCATGGAACGGAGTGCCCAAGAGACAGCACTATCTCCTGGACTTCATTGGGAACCACCAGCTGCAATGCTGACGGTAAAGAATGCCATTCTTTAGGAAAAACTCCTCCTTGTTGCTGAAATCTTGCGCAGACCTTTGTTTTCCTGCTCTCTGAAAAAGACATGCTAGCGTTGGATCATCATGTTGCATTTCAATAATGTCGTTGGGGATTTTAAAACCCAAAGGCAACTCTGGCTCAGTAGAGAATAATTTAGGAGTGTTTTGGAATTTCTCCTGCCTCTTTTGTCTACGTGACTTGCGAGATTTTCCCGGTTCTGTCTCCAAGTCTACGTTATAAAAAGGCAGGGCACTAAGTGTATGTGAAAGTTCCTCTTTTCTCGTGGCTTGAGCTCTGGTTACTAAAACATTACATGTCTGACTAGAATTGAACAAGTCGAACAACACAGGTAGATCTCGACCCAGTATAGCAGGAAATGGCAGATTCCCTGCAACGGCAATATTTAAAAGGTAAGTTTGTCCTTGTACCTTAATATATACATCTGCCGTTGGATATGGCTTCTCATCCCCATGAACACAACAAACAGGGATTGTCTCAAAGACATTGACTTTATTTGGTGGCACAAAATTTCTGTGCACAAGTGTTTGGGTACTTCCTGAATCAATAAGAGCTTTCAGTGTTTTACCATTAAGCTCCACTGATGTCATTTTCAAATCATTCTGAAATTCCACTTTAGGTTCAGTCTGTCTGGGCACAAAACACATTTGAGTTATTTTTGCAGAGCTCCTAGGACACTTTGGTTTTGTATGACCCTCCATTCCACACAAATAACAAATCACAGTTTTGGCTGAGGCTCCTGTGGGCATATTGAGTGGCTGGTTCTTTAGATGTCTACTCACACCAGCTCTTGGGTAATCAGGTGTAGATTTCTGACCATCCCATTTTCCATGCTGTTTGGCTCCAGGGCTGCCCTTTTCTCCTTGCTGCCACAAACACATCAGCCAAGTGTGCAGCCTTCTCAGCACCATCTGGGTTATGTTCTTTTATCCAGACCTGTAACTCATGAGACAACATTCTCAAGTATTGTTCCAGAATCACAATTTCACAAATCTCTTGAACAGTTTTTCCTTTTGGTTTGATCCACTTCTCATACAACTCCTTCGAACGGGCATAAAGTTCTCTTGGACTCTCATCTGGTTTTACATCCAAGGAGTGAAATCTTTGTCTGTATGTCTCAGGGTTGATATATTTCTGAAGGATTGCTGCTTTAACTTTATCATATTCTAGAGAGTCATCCATGTCCATATGAACATACGCACCTATTGCTTTACCAGTGAGCAATGGAATGAGACGAAAAGTCCAATCTTGTTTAGGCCACCGGCAAGCCAGAGCAATGCGCTCAAATGTCATCAGGAAGTGTTCAACATCATCATTATCGGTCAACTTCTCCAGTCTGGGTTCATGAAAATGAGACTGAACTGGTTGAGCATACATTTGGCAGTTACTGGAGCCAGCAGAGGGAGGATCATCTAATTCTATGTGCTCTTCTTCTGGTGGTCCAGACGTAGTCAACTGAGGCTCAAAGATGGGGGAGGTGCGTGCTTGAAACTGATGCTGCAGGGCTCTAAAACGTTGTTCTTGACGAGAAGAGTCTTCCCTCCTTCTTGCTTCCTGGGCCTCCTGCTGACCCATATGAGAACGAAGAATGGAGATCAGTTCTGACATTGTCGGCTCCTTACCTTGGCCCTCAGTGCTATCCACCCCTCCAGAGGCTCCATTTTCCTCTCCTCCATTTTGTCCATCTGCTCCAACTGGTTGGTTTTGACCATCTCCTTTTGCTCCTTTGCCACTCCTTCCAGTTTTATGCATGGCTCACACTAGTGATGTTACATGATGTGCCGAGGCTTCGAGGCGTGTGTTGAGTAATGGAGGGGGCGTTTCCGTAAAGCACGTATCGAAGCTTGCTTCATTTAGGGGAGGAGCCGAAAACGATGACGTCCGAAGCCTGGCTGCCCGGTTGTACCACGTGACTGCTTCGGGAAGTGGCTCAGATTTTGCCAGATGACCGGTTCATTCAGAACCAGTCATGGCTGCATGCTGGATCATAAAACAGTTCTGCTAACCAGATGCAGTTTAAAACGCCACTTAGTCTGTTTATAAGTTTCGTTTTTATTAATTCTGCATTTTTTTAACTACATGCACCATATTTCTGTGCCTCAGCGCTTGCTCCTCTCCCCACCCCTCCTTTCCCTCGGAGCAGGTGCTTTTATCACCATTCACCATTCAAAACGTGAATCACTACGTTTAATGTCCTCACATCGGTAGCAACGTGTGCCAGTTAAAGTCAATAGGAGAGTTACTAGCTGTGTTTCATGCTATTTTGTTTTTAACAACATAGAATCAGTGGCGCTTCGGTGGGCTGCTGCCTTGCGCTTTAATTCAGGTGCGCACTTTTAAGGGTCATTTTAAAGAACTTGTAACATCAGGGGCTTCATCTCAGACCTGTCAGTACCCCTGTTCCCTTTATAGAAGCCCTTTACAGTATTTAGTTATGCATTTTCCCCACTGTTTATCCGTCGCACGCAGCGCACCAACGGGGGTAAAATCCGCCCACCGCACCGCCCAGAGTGCACTGACGAGAGCAATAGAGATTTGTCTGGTCAGCACGGCGACTGACTGAGAAACCTGTCGCTGTGAAAGGTGATGAGAATGTTATAAACTGTAACAGTCTAGAAGTGCATTGAGCTGAAAAGAGGGAGACATCAGCAGCTGGATCATGCGTAAAGACGCAGCGTGAACCTCTGTGTGCTTCAGTGTTAATTTATGATCAAAGTTGAGAGGTCTGATTATTACACACCATGCCATATCACATGACACTACTATTTTGGGAATAATTACACACAGAGAATACATTCAAACAATATTTTATTATACACATATGTGTATACATAATTTATGTAGACAAATGATTTCGTCCTACACCTTTTGTGAAGTCATTCCCAAGAGCAATAATAGACAAAAAATCAATGCATCACACGTGTTAAGATACAGCTGGCTGTGATTATACACCTGGCCAGTAGGTGGTTTCGTGTGCACATGAAGCTCCAAGAAATGAACCCTTTCTCGAACCAGTTGGCTCAAGTGGTTCAATGCCTCATGAGGCTTCATCTCACCATCACTAGCTCACACAATTAAATAATTTGGGGGGGGGGGGGGGGGGGGGGGAAGAAAAAGAAAAAAAAAATCCTGTGCCTTCAACTGCTTGGTCCCACTCCTGACACCACTGTGATGGACTGAGCAGCAAGGACAGTCAGGCACAGGTATATTTCCAAAAACAGGGTTCTTTTATTTAACCCCAAAAAGGATAAAATGTACAAAAATGGATCCAGAAAAGAGGTCAAAGGAACAAAACTACTCAAACAACTAATAACAGAACTAACTCAAACAAACTGACCAGCCTCAATGGGACAAAGAGGAACTTAAATAGTGGCTGAGCAGTCCACAAAAGCTACATATATGGGTAAAACATACACAACCTAACTAAACCAAATGAAGCAAAACCCCCATTTCCCCCCATAGACTGATTTGGTATGGTCCAAATCAGCCCAGCCCCTTGGCCACCTGCTGGTTCCTCAGCCAAGGGAGCAACTGAAAACTCAAACAATCATAACAAAACGTGGGTAAAGCAAAATGTGCACACTAATTTTGAAATACAGTGTTATGATGATAAATAAATTCCAAATAAATGAAGCCAAGGGAGCAACTGAAAACTCAAACAATCATAACAAAACGTGGGTAAAGCAAAATGTGCACACTAATTTTGAAATACAGTGTTATGATGATAAATAAATTCCAAATAATGAAATGGTTCTGTAAATGAAGCCCTATATGAAAAAGAAACTAAATTACATAAATGGTATTTTTACCACATCTGTGTGGCTGTAAATGCAGCCATCACATGAGGTCTAGGAAGACTGAACACGCTCCTCTCTACATACAGGGGGAGGCAGTGGAGCGTGTGGACAGCATTTGGTTCCTGGGCATTCACATTTCCTCCGACCTCTCCTGGACTGGAAACACCTTCCACCCAGCGAAGAAGGCCCAACAACAGCTCTTCTTCCTCAGGAAACTGAAAAGGACTGGTCATTCCACTAAGCTGCTAAAGAACTTCAATAGAGAAACCATAGAGAGTGTGTTATGTATCAGCATAACTGTATGGTATGGGAGCAGCACAGTTCAGGAGAGCAAGGACTTAGCACAGGTGGTGAGAACAGTGGAGGGGATTGTGGGATGCCGTCTACAGGATCCTGACTCAATTTATGCAGAACAAGTCCAAAGAAGGGCCCGACGCATCTCCACTGATCCCACCCACCCAGGTAATGCGCTGTTTGCCCCTCTCCCATCAGGTAAACGCTTCAGAAGCATTAAATTCAAAACAAAAAAAACGTAGAAACAGCTTCTACCCAAGAGCTGTGAGTGCAATCGCCCCCTGATGAGAGACTGCAGTCCAACACTTTAAAATCACCCCACTGTTACTAGCCCATCATACGTTACAATCACTTTAATGTTATTGCCTGCCTGCACACTATTATCTCAGAACATCTAAATGCACATTTCTGTAAATGAAGCCTCAAACCATTATTGCACAAAAACACCTCATTACCTCATTAATTGTTATCTATGATTCATGAAGGATAACTAGTTCATAAAAACTTTTAAATGTTATAAAAAACACTGTAACCCTTGTTCAGTGCCTGTTTGTTTGTTTTGTCTTTTATGTGTACTCTTAGCTGGAGAGGCCAAAAAAAAGAGTGTCAAGTTATTTAAGGTAGTAGACCTTAGATTGATGCCCACATTTTGAACATGATTAATCTGTCCTTTGTAAATTGCTTCATACATGCTCAGTATGAGGGATTGCTGCAAAGCCATTGACAATGCAGACAACTGTCCACTGTGGCTCTATGTTATTTCAGGAGGAGTGAATGTTGCTTGTCAAGACTTGATGCAGTCTGTTGGGTTTCCTTACATAGGAAACTTTTTGACCAATCTGTCAGATAAGATTTGATTGAATTTGACTTTGTAAAGTGCCTTGAGATGACATTTGTTGTGAATTGGCGCTATATGAATACAATTGAATTTACTTAAATAGTAACATATGCGTATGAAAAGGGGGTATAATTTGACAAAAAGCAAATCAACCCAGAGCCAATAACAACAAAAAGAAAATTGTAAATGCAACTTGTTTTGTTTTGGGTTTTTCTTTTAACTTCTTTGACTCCTTGTTTTGTACTCTTTAATGTTGCTAATATGGTTCTTGATATTACTGTTTAATACCTCATTTTATCTTTTGAATTATTGCTTTGTTTATTCCTTTTCAGCGCTGATTACCTTATTTAAATTAAACACCTAATTCCTTAAATGATGGAAAAACATATCCTATAAATAATATGTCAAGGCTACTGGACGCACTTGTCTTACTGCAAGACAAGTCTTTTGTTGCTTTTCTGTTCATTTTAACCCTCTACAGCAGAGTGTTTTCTCTGGGTACTCCAGTTTCCTCATACAATTAAAATAAATGCATTTAGACATTTAATGCAGAGGATGTTTTTTTTCCAACCAGGATATATATTTTCTGGAGTGTCTGCAGATACTCAACTCATTACAGCCACAAAGATGATTTCTTTATGTAATTTGCAGTTATCCACTTTTGTGTTTTACTTTTTAAATTTTATACTGAGGTGCTATTTGTTTTATTATTACCATAAACTTGCTATTATTTTTCCACATCCTTAAATTTGATACTTCACAGTGTGGAAGGAAAATTTCTTTTGAAAGCATTTAGAATAAAACAAGTCATACAGCTTCACAACCCTTAGCATTTCCATGTTTGTATCATGCCTAAGCTTTACAGCATCAAATTTAAGGAAACATAGTGCCTGTCCTGAATCTTATTTGTCTGACATTTCAGATAATTTTAAAGTACATATCCTCCTCTCCCTATCTTTCTCTCTGCCTCACACACACACACACACACACACACACACACACACACACACACACACACACACACACACACACACACACACACACACACACACACACACACACACACACACACACACACACACTCATTCATCCACACCCTCCCCTCTTACTGTAGTAAATCTCATAGCATTGGCTGTGAAAGCTGCTGGGATCTGCTATTTTGTTCTCTTTGGGATTGCTGCCTCTTCCCACTTGATCCAAACAGTCAGCTTAGGGAGCTTGTGGCACACAGGCACAGAAGTTGCCAAAGAGCTGTCACATAGATGTCCGCATAAAGGATTTCTGCTGCAGACTAGAGGAGTTTGATACACGGAACAATGCATCCCCTTGGTATTCGAATGTATATGTAAGAAGGGAGTTTATTCCATTGTAGCCTCGGGAAACATTGAATTATATGACATAACTATTTAAGTAAAAAGACAACAGCTTAAAAAAAACGGCTTCTGTATTTTAGAGCCCAAAAACATACAAATATTGAAAGTATGAAACATAGGTAAATAACATTTGGCCTTTCCATTATTTTAAAAAGTGAATAAGTGATGTTAAAAAACAGTTGTGATACAAGAGATGTCTTTTGAGTCACAATCGGAAAACTAGTCATGCACTTCAATATCCAGAAGATAATGCACCGTATCTAACCTCAGTCTTGATGCATGTCTCTTTTATTGCTGTAAAGAGATAACTGAATTATTTTCTTAAGAAAAATACATTTTTATTAGGTCCTTATTAAATGGATGTGTGTTGGTGATACAGAAAAAAGGATGCAGTGAGCACTTTGGCTGTAAACATCATGTATGCAGGAAATGTGGGACAGTTCTGTGGAAGCAAACAGATGAGTTGGGATTTCTCATCACCCTTAAAAAAACTGTTTACAACATCTTATGAGAACATTAAAGGGAAGGAACAGTCAAACTTAAGGTAAGAGTACACAAAGACAAAACTTAGAGTATTCATACCACGTCTAGGTCAAATAGCTTGACCAGAGGGTACCAGCCAGAGCATCTAGAAACCACAAATGTTGTTTGTGAGCATAAAATGGGCAAGAAAATGTTTTCTTTTGCAGCTTTTTTCTTGTTAAATTATGATTAATCAATGATGTCTCTCGTCTAATGTGCCTTTTGGATGTTTAGGCACAATTTCAGCTGCGACAGCCAATATCTTCACAGCAATGTTTTGACAGTAATATTACTGTACAGCAATTAAATGCTCTTATGTAAAGACTGATTATGTGGAGAAAATTGAAATTTGCACAACCGCTGTGTGGTTTGTTAGAATCAAACAGGCTTTTCTGGTGAAATATTGGTTTTTAGGAATAGCAGCGTAACAATGTTGGTTAGATGGAAAAATGTCTATCGGAATTCTGCCAGACATTTTGTGTTTTGGATTGCTGTAGTGAATTGCCATCAGACTGGACTTGGTGCGGAGTGCTTTTGAATCACCCCATTGCCATTTGCTTTCTTTAAAATAACCCATAAAAGTAGTTTTCTAACATGCAAATAAAAATCCTGAAGTGTTATGAGATATAACATTTGGGAATTTATTTTATGTATTTTCTAAATTTTATATTCTGGTCACTATGATGTAAAAAAAACAATATTTTAGTATTGTACCTGATTCAAAATATACATTGCTGCAGGATGTTTGTGTATATCTGGCAAAAAGTGCCCCTGTCTTTTATTTCAGTACTTATGATTACCAATGAAAGTATAGGCCAGGCCATTCTTGTTTGTTTTGTTCCCATCTGTGTCATTTGGTTTGGACATTTTTGTCTCAACTGTTGAAAAACTCCAGAGTGAATCTTCAGCCGCTGTCCATCTAATGGCATCAGAGACTCAAGCAAGCCCCCAACCACAGACAGCACTCAATCAGTCTGAGCCTTCCAACTGACCTTGCTCTGCAATCATCTAGCTACAGGGGATTAGGCAATCACTCAAACTACCTGGAAAGGACGGTTTGTTCGCATCCTGCTGCCTCCAACATATACCAGATATAAGTCAAACCTCTCTGCCATATATTCTACAAACCCTTGGATGCTAAATTAAGTCTCTGATTAGGAACCAACCCTGTTGTTTCACACAATCACATCCACAATGTCAGCTGTACATTTATTCTCTTTTTTTTGTATTAGTCTTTTTTTTCCTGCAGAGGCATGCTTATGGACACCTAATTGGACATTGTGACTTGATTATATCTATTATACAATCAGTATAATGAGGAGCTTCACAAGAGACATGCGGCTTTGCCTGATTTTAGCAATAACACATTGAGAATATCAAGTTTGGTCATTACCACTCCTCTCTTCTTTTTGTACTTTTGCATAATCGACTGTCTTTAATTGCAGGCCCTTTTCCTGCTCTTTCTTTTAGTAATTTATTCCCATCAGATGAAGGGTGTCACGGTGTTCTCCCCTTCTCCCCTCAAGAGCATTGCTGGGGCTCCATGTAACAACTTTCCCCCTACACCCCCGCCCCTTGCTGTAGGTTTTACAATTTGTTCGGTAATTGCAAATGAGACAATCAAAGAGAGATCATGACTGAAGGTCACAATGATTCTTTTCTGTCTTTTCATGTCTTTATAGGTTGGGCTATGCCGTTAATTGCCCCAATTCATAAGCCTTATCAAAACCTAGGTAAAAGATTCTTCCTAAAATGTAACAAACTGACTCCACTTCGGATTCAGAAAACATCTATGTCAGCTTTCATTTTTCTAAATCCAGTGATATTTTGAAAAGAATGCAAAACTGATGTTTGTCTTTCAAACTTAGCATTTTATATTAAACATAGTTATGATCCACATTCAAACATTTCTTTGAGGCACTTGTTCACATGATGTGCTGTTGAGCGAGGGATTATGGAAGAGCTGAATGGAGCCATATCAAGGCCAAGCACATAGCAACACCACAGTGTGACAAACTGACACTGTGATATAGGCGTGAGGATTTTTGAAAATTAATTCAGGGCTTCTAGTAACAAAATGTTTTGTTTTAGAGGAGTTTGATTTTGTTTTCACATTCATATGTCTACAAGAGCTGTTCTCAGTGCCCCTGAGAAGTGAACTTGCAGTTCCCGTCAAAACTTTCAATGACAAATATCATGCTCACAGTTATGCATATTCATGAAATTGTGATGCCAGCTGTTGCAAAGGAACACCAAGAGCACCTACTCAATGACAAGTCTTTCCAAAAATGCTAATACTTTTGTGTTAATCATGTCTTTATGTAGTACGCTTTGAGTTCATTTTCAAGAACTACTGCCATCCACATAAAAAAATCAACAGGATAATACCACTATTGTCTCTTAAAATGTAGTACGCAGTGCCCTGCAAAAATAATAATACCCTTTGAACTTTTCCAATTTCTGTTGTGTTACAGCTAAAAACTGTATTTTTGAGGATTTTTAGTAAAAGCAACACAAAGCAGTGCATAACTGTAAAGCGGAAAGAAAATTATTTCAGGACAATGTTTAATTGAAACTACTGTTGCTGTGGACATTGTGATATCAATTATGATTGACCTTCATTTTTGGGACATTTCTTTTAATATAAGTCTTATTTAATGTCCCCAACATGCTCCATCAAAAAATATTTAGGGCATTGAGGGAAGTTAGAGTCCATTCAACTGGGCAAATAGGTATGTTATATATGTTATAGATATGCAGAGTATGAATGCATTAAATTTGGAATATTTTATCCTGCAAAATATTGCATTCAAACAGTCCATTGTGATTGTGCTTCTTTAAGACTTTGTGGCCAAATCTAAACAGATCTTTGTGGCCATAGTAAGTGGAGTTGCTAAATGGCTTTGGAGCGTAAAACGGAAGTAAATCAGTGGCAAAATTCCCAGTCAAATTCTGTACTTTGTGGGAATATTTTGAATCTCAGTCATATAGTATCATGAGTAGGGCATCAATGGCGGTCAAGCAAAATTGCTTTAAAGGAGATTGAGAAATGGGGAATGTCACCCAGGAGAGAGAGAGAGAGAGAGAGAGAGAGAGAGAGAGAGAGAGAGAGAGAGAGAGAGAGAGAGAGAACTAAAGGATGATGCCAGAGTCAACCTGCATGTTGTCAGATCTACTAAAGAAACTTTGACTTTGAGTGGGACTTGTCAGTGATGTCAGCCGTATAAGACGGGGAGCTCAGTCATTCACACAGTCTGTCCCTCTCTCTCACACATAGAAGAAGGCTCACTTTACTGTCAGTATTAATCACTGACTCACTTTCAGCCATTCAGTAAGTTACTTTTTTGGCACTTCACTTGCGCTTATGAGTTAATAATGAATATATGCAGCAGCTAAGACTTTATATTACAATATATTCATAATTTCAATTACTTTGCTCTTTTTGAAGTTTGATTTGAGCAAAATTATTAATTAAAATGTTTTTGAGATTATGTAATTTTTTTTAAGTGTTACATTGTTTAGCACATTTGAAGCAAAATTACAACATGATTAATTAAATCTCAGTAAAAAAAGATGTTAGTTCTTTGACCTAGAAACAATCAATATAATCAGGAATCAATATATATATATATATATATATATATATATATATATATA